>CM069867.1:26577335-27288168 GCA_036172795.1 Pelodytes ibericus | reverse complement strand
TGGAAAGTTTTAGTTATGAAGAAAGGCTAGAAAAAGTTACATTTGTACACACTAAAGAAATGGCAGCAGAGGGGATATGATATTGTTATATAAATATGTACATGGCCCATGCAAAAGGCTTTGTAAAGACCTGTTCATTAACAGAACAGTGCAAAGGACAAGAGGTCACCTGCTAAGACTTGAAGAAAGGAGATTTAGTCTACAACAGTGGAATATTTTTTTTTACTTAAGGACAATGAAGGTATGGAAATCACTGCCTGAAGAGGTGGTCCTAGCCAATACATTAGATGCATTTAAAAGTTGGATCATTTTTTAAAGAGCCAGAGCACAGAGGGCTATGCATGTTAGTATAGGCATTCATATTAATTTAGTGCTTGTTGATCCAAGGAGAAATATGATGCCATTTCGAGTCAAGCTGAAATAAGGGTTTTTTATTTTCCTTCTTTGGATCTACAATGGTAAACATGGAATAGGAAAAGGGTTGAAGTTGAAGTACGCGGGGTTTTTTTTTCAACCGAAACTACTATGTAAATATGTAAAATGTTAATTACACTCCAACTCAGAAACAAAACTGCCCCTAGTGGCTAAATAAAACACATGCAAAACATAAATACATCCTTTGTCAAATAGTTCAAGCAAATAAACAAATATTTCACTATTAGTTCCTTATTGCCCATAGCAACACCCCAATTAGCATCAGGTCTAAAGTAAAATGGTATACCCTGTTGCATAGTTTTGTTTTACTTTTTACTTCAACTGTGTTATTTTATTTCTAATATTCCACAAAACCCTTAATCTCCCATTCTCAGTTGATTCCTAAAAGGGCTTTTGTAACCGATTTCAAAATCCAATCCAATTTCTCTGAATTTTTGCTCCTCTACTAGATGTTGCTATAAATAACAGTGATGACTACCCTTTTGAACTCCACTGTCCTTAAGATGCTTACCAAGCTTTTTGCTGATCCAGTCAAAGAGGTCTCTTCTCAGATTGGCCAATGTCATCCTCTGCCATTGGCTGCAGGGAGTTAGCTACTTGGAGAGGCTGCTTCCTAATCATTCAATGCAGAGCCCAGTAGGGTGCAGAAAAACATAAATAGCAGATGCAGCCATATGGGTATATGTTGCCTCTTCAGGATCTCCTGGATCCCCAAATATGATAAACACACAGGTAAGGTATGCTGCAAATCTTTTAGGAGGATAGCACTTGACCCATAAAACCATAATGGGGACAAACAATAGTGTGAAATGGTAAAAACATACTTTAATAAAAACACTATATATATTTACATCTAAAACTTCAGCATTCAGCTATCCATGTACTCAGCAAATCACTTTTCCTGGATGCCTCCCAATCTTTTCATGTATAAAAAACGGCATTCTCACAGATCTTTATAAAATTAAAAATAACATTTTTATAATAGCAGTAATAATATATAGATAGATAGATAGATAGATAGATAGATTACATAAATAGCTCAAGTGTTCAGCATCTCCTTAAAGATGGCCATGTTCTTTAAAAACATATAAATAATAACTGCTAATTGTGTTCATGGTTTTACTATTAACTATGTATCTCTAGTTTAGATAATGTTGGTCCAGGGTGAATTTAAATGCGTTGAGCCAAACAAGATATGTTTTCCCTTTAATGATAAAATAAGAAATATCTTCTTTTTTGGGGGGGGGGGGGGGGCTTCTTCTGGATCAACAATATGTGTGTTTGTGCCTTCACGGTTATAAATTAAGAAATGAATGAGCAATAAAAAAAATCACCTGAAAAGCAACAACAGGTTAGATTTTTATTGATTTCATTATCCAGTTGTATCCTGTTAGAACAGAAAGATGTGAAATAAAGCAGATCTCAGATGGCAGTTCAATATTCCTCAAGAAACCATTGCTAATCTAGCAGTGCACCATGTTCTTCATATTCTCAAGGAACAACAAGACACATCAATTTCTTAATTAGATGTGTGCGAATCACGTGTGATCCTCTTTGCAGAGTCATTTATTAGATCCATAAAGGAATCTGCTATCCAGTGGATGAGTTAACCAATAGATGACAATCTGTGAGGTCAAAACTATCAGTAACTTCAAATAAATACATATGTTTCTATTTTTTACAAAACCAACACAGTCCAATTCAGACATTAATTCACCCCTCGCATTAGCAATTGTATTCCATTTAGGAATAATAATAGAGGCTATTGTATAATAATTTAACTGTCATTAATCAGTTAGGAAAATAATGTTTATATTAGAACTATACACATTTCCCTTTTATTTGTTCAACTAAAATGCCACTTTAATTCTTTTCTTATACATGCAATGTTTGCTAGTCAAAATAATAAGAATAATAACAACTATTTTTTGTAGAAAATCTAAGAACCTTGGTTTAGCATTGTATTACATTCTGTTCTATTCATCCCACTTCATTTGTGCATGTACATAATTAAATCCCACCCGTCAAGAAGTTCAGTGTTACTAAACTCAAAATCAGGACATTAATAAAAAAGAGAAAAAATTAGTGCGACATCAAATTAATATATTTTATTGATTCCACTTTTGGGGCATCACCTGTAGAATGATGTTGTGCCAAATACGATGAAGTAAATCAGATGCTTGCTATTATATATAATGATGGATCGTCATAATACCGTTATTTAAAAAAAAGATTTCATAAGTCAAAATTTTTTATCAAAACTGAATATACTGATCTATACTGGGATCTAAAGTGAAAAAATATGAAAGCCCGCACAGCCTTTTTTATTTTTATTGTATGATGAGGTGGCGTGACATCCGAGTACTCACCATGAATGATGACTGCAGTGCGAGACCACACTGGAGAGCTCCCGCCTTGCCATGAAAGGCAATAAAATCAGGCAGTGTGGACAGATACAGATTTAAGTATATTTTCCTTTGCTAAAAGATAACAAATTGCTAGCTTTTCCTCAATGTCTGTGAATGTGTGTATATGTACAGGTGATACTCGAAAAATTAGAATATCGTGCAAAAGTTCATTTATTTCAGTAAAGCAACGGAAAAGGGGAAACTAATATTTGAGATAGACACATTACATGCAAAGCAAGATAGTTCAAGCCGTGATTTGTCATAAGTGCGATGATTATGGCTTACAGCTCATGAAAACCCCAAATCCACAATCTCAGTAAATTACAATATTGTGAAAAGGTGCAATATTCTAGGCTCACAGTGTCCCACTCTAATCAGCTAAGTAAGCCATAACACCTGCAAAAGGTTTCTGAGCCTTTAAATGGTCTCTCAGTCTGGTTCAGTAAGAATCACAATCATGGGGAAGACTGTAGACCTGACAGTTGTGCAGAAAACCATCATTGACACCCTCAATAAGGAGGGAAAGCCTCAAAAGGTAATTGCGAAGGAAGTTGGATGGTCCTAACGTCCTGTATCAAAGCACATTAATAGAAAGTTACGTGGAAGGGAAAAGTGTGGAAGAAAAAGGTGCACAAGCAGCAGGGATGAAGCCAGCCTGGAGAGGATTGTCAGGAAAAGGCCATTCAAATGTGTTGGGGACTTTCACAAGGAGTGGACTGAGGCTGGAGTCAGTGCATCAAGAGCCACAACACACAGACGGATCCTGGACACGGGCTTCAGATGTCGTATTCCTCTTGTCAAGCCATTCCTGAACAACAAACAACGTCAGAAGCGTCTTACCTGGGCTAAAGAAAAAAAGACCTGGTCTGTTGCTCAGTGGTCCAAAGTCCTCTTTTCTGATGAGAGCAACTTTTGCATCTCATTTGGAAATCAAGGACCCAGAGCCTAGAGGAAGAATGGAGAGACACACACTGCAAGATGCTTGAAGTCCAGTGTGAAGTTTCCACAGTCTGTGTTGATTTGGGGAGCCATGTCATCTGCTGGGGTTTTCTTTATTACTGTTGAAGTTTGGGTTATTTTTTGTATTTTTTTGGTCCACTGTGCTTCATTAAGTCCATGGTCAACGCAGCCATCTACCATGAGATTTTGGAGCACTTCATACTTCCTTCCACAGATGAGCTTTATGGGGATGCTGACTTCATTTTCCAGCAGGACTTGGCACCTGCTCACACTGCCAAAAGCACCAAAGTCTGGTTCAATGACCATGGGATTACTGTGCTTGATTGGCCAGCAAACTCGCCTGACCTGAACCCCATAGAGAATCTATGGGGCATTGCCAAGAAAAAGAAGATGGGAGACATGAGACCGAACAATGCAGAAGAGCTGAAGGCAGCTATTGAAACATCCTGGTCTTCCATAACACCTCAGCAGTGCCACAGGCTGACACGCCGCATTGAGGCAGTAATTGCTGCAAAAGGGTCCCAAACCAAGTACTGAGTCTATGTGCATGCTTATAGTTTTCAGAGGTCCGA
Organism: Pelodytes ibericus; assembly: GCA_036172795.1. NCBI lineage: Eukaryota > Metazoa > Chordata > Amphibia > Anura > Pelodytidae > Pelodytes > Pelodytes ibericus. The sequence continues at coordinate 27,283,793 of CM069867.1, read as the reverse complement.
TATTGTTCTATGTACACTCCTTGTTTTATTGATTGCATGTAATGTTCTAATTTACTGAGATTGTGGATTTAGAGTTTTCATGAGCTGTAAGCCATAATCATCGCACTTATGACAAATCACGGCTTGAACTATCTTGCTTTGCATGTAATGCATCTATCTTATATATTAGTTTCCCCTTTTACGTTGCATTACTGAAATAAATGAACTTTTGCACGATATTCTAATTTTGTCTGTGTTACCATGTGTGTGTGTGACTGAATGTATGTTTGGGAAATTAACTGTGTGTGTATGTCTATGAGTGTATGACGGTGCATGAGAATGTGTGTGCATATGTGCATGCACATGCGACTGTGTGTGCTACTATTCATGTTTGACTGTGTGTGTCCATGCATGACTGTGCATGTGTATATAAATGTGCGTGGGCCTACTTTATTGGCCCAGCACTGTGTATATTCTCAATTTGGTCTATAAATAACCATTAAGTGCATATTTTTTTGTAAAATGTTTTAGGATGAAATATTGACTTGGTAATTATCATAACAATCATAGCATTCAAATTAATGTAACATGACAATGTATGCAGTGTTACTCTCTGTATTAGTATTGTATTTCTATTGTCCTAGTAAGCGTTCTTTATGGGATGTTCACTAAAGCTGAACTGACAAGCAAACTATAAAAACCAGACATGAATAAAATGATAATAATTCTATGATTTGCCCACCTTCCAATGCAGCTATTAATACAGTTTATTACCTGTCCATGTTTAGTGAATAGCCTTCTTCATGTTTTCAGTTCTAATGTTATTCAGTTCATACAGTGCCTAGGTTAGTTCAGAGTTGTTTGAACACAATTCGGGATTTATACTTTGTTAAAACATTAATAAGAAAATATACCTTATGGAAACCACTAATGATTAGTCTCTGAAATAAACTTTATCTAAATCTTAAGCTTAATTTCTATTTTTTTTATTTCTGGATTTTTTGATCCAGTGTTTTACAAAAAATAAAATAAAAGCAATAAACATGATTCACTTGTTTTTGAGGGTATGTGGCTTGTGGCATGCAATAAATAAGCATGCAATAAATAAGGTCAGCTGATTCCACCAACTATTCATTCAAGCCTGCCTACAGAAAATTAGTACTAGTGCACACACTTGATACACTGAGAGTAAACATGTCCATTACAATCAATAATGCATCTAGGGATTTAAGCAGTGTGAAATAGGTTATTTAAAAATAACTTTTTTTTATCGATAATGGTCAGTTTTATTTGACTAAGTTAGAACTGGACTGAGAAAAACATAATGAACTGCACACATACGTTGCTTGTGTCAAATAATGTAGCATTTAACAAGGCATTCAAAAATCTATATTGGCACCTGGGACACAGCTTTATCACGCAGTACAGTTTTACACTTATTTATTGAACATGGTACAAATAAGGAGCATCAGCTTGTTTTCTTAAATGAACTTGGTCACCTTTGTTTAGGCCATGAATGTAGAAGATAAAAAATGATAAATACAGGACATCCCAATTCATTTCTATGTGCTGGCGTTACCCATTTTTGCAGATACAAATAGTGGAATAATGGTAGTCTGTATGCAATTTTAAACATAGGATGTGCAGTCAGATCATATTAAGTAAGTTATGCAATAGATTTATATTTTAAAGGTGCTGTTACACATTGACAGTTTGTTTGCACACTTTTAACTACTTATATCAGTGTGTATTACTCTTGAATGTTTGTCAAATAGCCTTATTTTTGCCTTTCTTCTGTAGTTTGCAAAACCAGTCCCCTGTTTGATTTTCACCAAGGATCGCATATTTCCTCTCTGTCAAGTTTCCTCAGTCAATCCATATATGACATTAGCACAAGCGCAGCTCAGAGCAGGAGCTAGGGTATATGGTATCATGTGCTATTAATATCATGCTTGAGATATGGTATAATGTGCTGCAATTAGGGTGTGGTATGATATCAGATAATGTTTTTTCCTCTGGCCTATTACACCTCACCATCATCACAGAAGTATAAATATGTGTGTGTAAATACCTATTTATATGCTTTGAGGCTGATTGCACAGGTTCATCGGTGCAAACCCATCATTGGCTATCATTGTGAAAGTTCTGTATACCGAGATTTACTATTTCACATGCCCTGGCATAGCAGGAGAAGTTATAGGAGTGCTCCTTGCAGTGATGTCACAGATAGAGGAGGACTTTGGGTGACTGGCAATTTTTTTTATGGGACAGATAATATTAAGAAACAATATAAAATGCTAGATCTGTTTCTTTAACGTCCTTCTACAAGATGCAGCACTTATATGGAGTCATGCTATGTGGAACAACACCTTTTCAAGATACAGAGATGACCTTTAAAAGTGCTTGTAGGCTACATGCAGTTTAAAGACCAATGATTGCTCACCAGTTAATGGCCTAGAGGCAGGATGTGTCCTTTGTATGTGTCATTATAGTACCCATCCTGCCTATGAAACTCAAAACTCCAGTTATGTTACATGCTGAACTTATTGTTATCTGCCATCCACATTGGACATCTGAACAGTTCTACACTACAGATATCAATTTAATTAATTAGAATAACAGTTGCTATACAATGCAAAAAGGACTTTAAGTTTGTCTACAGAACAAAGAACTATGTTTTTCTCCATTTCTTTCAATATGATGAGGTCATTATGCATTTCCTGAGGGAAAGAAACTGAAGCCCATGCAACAACATATCTTACCTACCTAATTTCAACAGTTTCCCTTTTTTCCTCTAACTGGCCCACAGGGCCTTAAGTCCTCAAAAATCAATGCATCAGAAAAAAAACAGACAAACAGACTCAGAAATCAATTAATGGATGTGTTTTGTCAATGCTTTTGTGATTCTTTCTTCTCAATTTAATTCTGTTAGAGCACATTCCATGTTACAGAACAGATAGTGTTAAGAGACCTGCCAGTGTGCACATTACTTGCTCAGAATTATTTAGTTTTTTGCACTAATACTTGATTGACAGACTATTTATTGTGTAGGTACAGATCTCAAGCACTCTTTAACCGTGTATTTTCAAAAATGGATATCCCTCTTTCAAAGCATTGGCCAGGGTAAGAATAAAATGGTAATATATGGGGCAAAATCATTCACAGCTAAACTTATAAGTATTTTAAATGTTTTTTATATATATGCTGTGCATCCTTTAAATTACTCATTACATTATCAACATTATCAACATTATGAAATACATTTCTACCATTGTTATGGCATTTTTAATGACAGCATAAGACATGGCACAGACATGATGAAGTAAGAGAAATACTGGCAGATTAGATGGAGATCAACATTGGGACATTAATAAAACATGAAAGAAAGAAGGCACTGAAAAATTAAACAAATGTATATAATAATTTAGCAAATAATGTAATTAGTGATCAAAAACTATGTTTAAAAATGCTGCAAACACTAGTGCTGTCACCAGAAAGCACAGTATAAACTTTAAAAATAAGAGTGTTGTGCATGGACATATAAAAAAGTCAATACTTAACTAGTAAATTGGATGGCATAGATCTCATGAACATACAAAAGATATACAAACACATAAAAAAGAAGAAAAACAACATGTGTAATTCTGTGAGGTAGCTGAATTATTTCTTGAATCCCCCCTGGAATTTCACTCCGGTGGGATAGAGCCTATATACTGGCTCAAGGTCCAGGCAGATTGTGGGAGCAATAAATAAATCTTTTTTATTTTGGTACACTATGGTCTGCCTCTCCTATTCCCTTTCACAGTACCATTACTAGCTTTTAATCATATTGGGTGATGAATTGAATGCCCTTGCTGCTGCTTGATGAATTGACTACGTCTCTGAGTCCCACAATCTGCCTGTACTTTGAGTAGAAGGTCTTGGTGGTAAGGTAAGTCTTTTTACTGAACATACAAAGATTTGCGGTATTGTTGATGTTCCTGGAAGGACAAGTCAAATGGCAAGTGACAAACTTGATAAATGATCAGAGTTGTGGCATCTGACATTTAGTGTTTTTTTAGACATTTAATTTTTTCAAAGAACTTAAAAGAAAGCAGACAATGTAATAGAGCAAATGTACTGTGAGTGAGGGCTCGGGAGTAGCAGTAGACAGAGGTCATGGTTTTGTATAGAACGTTGGTGAGACCTCACTTGGAGTTTTGTTAGCAGTACTGGAGATCATATCTACAGAAAGATCAGTTCAGAGAAGGGCCACTAAACTAGTTCATGGATAGCAGGGCACAACCTACCAGAAGAAGTTAGGGGATCTTAACATGTACAATTTGGAGCAAAGAAGAGACAGAAGGAATATGACAGAAACATTTAAATACATAAAGGGAATCAATGAGGTAAAGTTGTATATTTCAAAGAAGAAAGACTACACAACAAGAGGACATAGTCTTAAATTGGAGGGGCAGTGATTTAAGAGTAACATCAGGAAATGTTGCTTTACTGAGAGAGAAGTGGATGCATGGAATTAACATGAAAAAAAAATGAACATAAAAAGTGCAAATATAAAAAGGATGAAAAAATCTTAAAGGACAACTATAGAAAAAATGTACTTATGTGTAAATGAAATATTGCATTACATGTAGATGGTGTATATATAAACATATTAATGTAAGAATACACATATAGTATCTTGTTGAGGCATATTTGCAATGTATAAGTCAATTAAGAGGCTTATATGTTGCTTAGATCAGATCTGAAATTCACTTTGTGTCAGATCGGAGGATAGGATCCACAATTCTAAGCATGTTTGCTCCATTTTTATTCCACCAACTCTACATTTTACTATTTGAACTACATGCATCAACCACATCTATCCCCTTGCTTACACTGTGTCCTAATTTACTTAATTTGCTTAGGAAGTAAGCTCACAAGGACAGCAACAAAAAAAACCTCCATGCCAACGATGTTAATCATTAGACCATAAAAAACTTTTTACTGAAATTTAGCACTTCAGTAGCTTAAAGCTATATTTTTTATTACTGTTTCAAAAGGAATTCTAAATACATTATACTACATATCTAAATCCTCTTCTATGTCTTGGACCAGTGATAACTTTTAAGACAAAGTTCCAAAAAATGATTGAAATGAAAACATATGTATTATTTTTATGAATTCTCAATGTGACATATAGGCAGTTTTCCTGGGCTTTGTGGTTTCATTTAAAAAAGAGAAATTAAAGCAAACCCTAGACCTATCTTTACAGTACAGAAAAAAGTAGTCACTCAAATTACAGTTTGCAAAAACCTAAGTTTTAATAAGATATCAGCTTACCACTTCAGCTGGTCAACACATCATGACCTGATGCTGAGGAGATATCTCACAGGAAAACATCTCAAAAATAGAAATTAACGTCCATCACAACTTCACTGGTCACCAAGGATATAGAAAAGGGGGAGGGCTTATTTGTAGTCATCTCAATCCCTTGATGGTGTGTCTCTATCATATATACTATGGTGGTGGAGACTGTTCTTTAAACAAAGACCCTATGGCTACACATGTTCCTTACAAACATCTAAAGAAAAAAATAGATACATAGGAAGTTATTGAGGAACAAGGGACACAATTAAATAGTACTTAATAATGTCGATTTTTCCATGTGCCTCCATGCATAAGGTGGGTTCTTCCAGCATTGCATGCCCACGCTCACAGTGCCTGTTAGTGGTATTATCATCATGTAAGTCTTGACAAATATCAGGAGTTAGGACAATTCATGCCAAAACCAGGGTTCTGGATTGCAGCAGCACTTACAAATGTACATAAGAAGTGGTGAACAACCTCTTTGGGTTTGATGGAGGCACAAGCGGCAGCTATATAAATGTACAAAAAAGAAAATGGGAAGTGGTCTGAAGGCAGGTGGTCAGGGCAGAAGGTCTGTTGATGGTATCCAGGTCATGGGAGGACAAGGGAGTCTGGACGGTAACTCCAAACACAGACGTAAATGGCACAGCAATAGAAGTTGAAAAAAAAACAGCAACCAGCAGACACATATGCCACACCTGTTTTTAATGTGGAATAGTCACTCAAGTGTGGGATAGACACAAGGCTATCCTAGCTATAAGACCAGGAACGGGGGACTAATAAAAGTACTCAAAAAAAAAATTGGGCAGACTAGACGGACCGAATGGTTCTAATCTGCCGACACATTCTATGTTTCTATGTTTCTAAGTGTCTATGGTTAAGCGCTCTGAAGTAGCATTAATTATGTAAGGCCTTTGCCCCACCAGGTATCTGTATTCTGTCTCTGTGCTGCTGGATGAATACATGTTCTTCAGCATCTATTAATGTGCCATTTACTTCTCTGCTTAGAGGTATCTTCCAAATACTTTAGCTATAGAAATGTGTCAGGATATAAAAAACAGTAGTTTTTGAAATTACACATACTTCAACTCTGCACCAGAAATTATTTGTAAACTGAAATGATTCATTGTTTGAGTACACTGCCCAACTTACTTCCTTTCTGATATCATACCAGCTACAAATCATTACAGTGTGTTATCATCACAATGACACAGTGATGATTAACCATCAGGATAAACATTGCGTAGAAGCTTCAGATGTTGGATACGTTTGAAATAACCATGTGAGTAAAATAAATGAGGATCACATTGTCTGAATCAATTATCAAGTGGTCTGACAATTGTGCAGAAAAAGCAAATGAGAATATTTATCTATGAAGTCAAGGTTCTTGAAAGGCAATCCATGATGGCAAAATTAGTTCCGCAATTCATTTTTAAATAATTGAATACACATTGATGCTGTTAGTAAATTGAAATAGATATTTGAGTGAGAAATCCAAAAGCGAGAAATAAAACAGTAGATAAAAACTGTATTTGTTATTTAGACCGCCAGAAGTGAGTACCCTGGTATCCCTTGTCAACCCTTTCACGTAGTGTTTTTTTTCTTGCTCCCCTTTAAATGTGTCAGTAGTTATCCTGTTTATTGGATATAAGAATCAGTTATGCATTTCTTAATTAAACAAGATTCCATTAACATTACAAAATGTATAGGAAATAGTTTAAATGGTGTTTTTTTGATAAATCTACTAATGAAAAAGATTTTGGAGTAAATGTAGACTTAGCTGTAGTGTGCAATGCCAGCTGGCGACTGCAAAGACAAATAAAATATTGTCATCTCTTAAAAGGACTATTGACTCATAGGAGGAAGATATTACTCTGCCTCCATTGTAAGAGCCCACCTGTATGCAGTTCACTTCTGGCCTTTTTCTAAAAATATATATTATGGCATGGAGAAAGTTCAGAGGAGGGCTAGAAAACTAATAAAGGGAATGGAAACTTTTAGTTATGAAGAAAGGGGATATGATATTAATATAAAAATATGTACAGGGCCCTTACAACTAAAGACGTGTTCATTAACAGAAAAGGACAATAGGTCACCTGCTAAAACTTGAAGAAAGAAGATTTAGTCTAAGGCAGAGGTAAAGTTATGGAATTCACTGTGTGAAAAGGTGCTGGGCACACTGGCAGTGGCATATTACTGGGTACACTGGCAATGACAGATTCATGGGCACACTGGCTGTAGCATTTTACTGGGCATATTGGCTGTGGCATATTACTGGGTACACTGGTAGTGGCATATTACTGGGCACACTGGCTCTGGCATATTACTAGCAATATTAGCTGCAGCATATTAATGGGCAAATGAACAGTGGCATATTAATTTAAGTTGATAATTTTGTATGGCCCTTTGTAGAAAAAAGGTTCCCCACCCCTGCTCTAAATGGTGGACCAGTCTCCCAAAAAGGTCTGCAGAAAAATAAATCACTGGAAAAAAGTGAAAATCTAATTATTATTTTTTGTAGAATACATTTGTTGACTTTATAATTAGGAATGTGTCCAGGTTCAAATTTGTCACTATCTCCTGTTTAGAACATGCTTTGTTCAGGCTAAGAAAGACTTTCTTTAGAAATCTTTCTTTTGATCATATCAAATAATTTACTTCAAACAAATAATAAAATATGATAGAAAATTGAAATTTTTTTTACAGTTTTTCTAACTTTTACTTGAAAAATCTTTTACACATCTGCAAACATAAATGAAACAACTGAGACTGGGAGTACCCCATATTTCTAAGTTGTTAAGTGATAGGGCAGTAAGTACATGTAGAACATTGCTTTTTCCTAGCCATTTTTTCCAAAATTATTTATATTGACATTGTAGCCCTCACCCATCTAACTTTAAAAATATTCGGGGGGTGGGGGGGGGGGGAATGTTGATGGGTGCTTGGGGGACAGGAGGCCCATACTGTAATTCATCTCTCCCTGCCCTGCTGTGGGACAGGGAGAGACAAAAGCTGTCAATGTAAGGCACTGAATGTGAGAGAGGGGGCCACTGTAAACATGGTTGGAGTGCCTCGGTCCTGACACACTTAGCAATGTCTGTTACATTCCAGACATGAATCAGTCAGTTTCGTCAGATCATTTTGACTGACACAGCTTCCTTCAGTGATAACAGTTTGGTCTGGTTGAGAAGTGGTACTGTACAAAGAAGCAGCACACCAAGTTTAGCAAACTTAAAAAATAACCTTTAATATAATCATTAAAATATCAAGCAATAATAAAAATTACACTAGTCTAATACAGACCAAATCCGGGCCAACAATTTATATGGCAAATACAAAAAGTAAATACATATAATAAATATATAGGGGAGGAGAAACTAATGAAAAAACAACAGCTAAATACACTTACAAAAGATGCTGAGAACTAGCTCCCCAACATTTTGGCTGAATGCCTTCTACAAGAGAAGCTGGTTGAGAAGTGGTAACTGAGGTAGTTGTCAATACCATAGAAAACAAATAAGCCATACCCCAATGCTTCTACTTTTTCCTTCCCTAGGATGAACACAAATATCCTACAAACCGATTCATGTAGATGGATTAGTGCAGGAGCTATTCCAAATATTTGCACCTAAATATAATTAAAGATAAAAGTTTAAGTGCATAGCTTCAGAAATTATGTCTCATTCTAGGAGGACACACCTTGCATTCGCTAGTATGTCGGCTGACAATTTAAATGGATTTCCCTAATTTGCTCACTGAGATCAATAACCATAAAGCTATCAAAAGCAATGAACTTGTTGCAGTGAACAGACATCAAAAATGAGCTACAATTGTCGGACAAATAAAATAAAACACACTCTGTAACAATGTAAAGTCCATCAACACATCAGCTACACATTCATTGATATTTCTTTCTTTTTAGGGCTGTGCTTTTTTCATCAGCACAGCAGGATTTACAGTAACGTAACTTTTAAAGTATAGCTACGTATTCTTCACAATTTACGACTTGTTGGCAAATGTTATATAAAATACACCTTTCTCGGAACACCATAAACTCAAATTGTAGTCAGTAAATTGTAAAACTGCCTACCCCCACATGTCTCTACTCTTGGAGAAACCAACATTATCTATTTATTTATAAAGTATTTTACAAGGAAGGATACATTCAAGTATGCCCTGGGTAGCGCTTCAGCTGAAACTATGTCTCCAATGATCCCCTTGTATCATGCTCCTACCCAAATACTAGACGAGGGATGCAGGGGATTTGTTTCCAAAAGACATTACAGGTTGAGTTTTTAATAAGAATACATTTAAATAAGGTGAATTATATATTTCTATTTATATATAAATAATTATGAGTAAGGGACTTCCCTATTTTTTTTTTATTGGAAACTGGGCTGCAAATAGTCCACTCTCTGTTGTGCACTAGTCAGTGATCATGCTTTGGCTTCTACTTGTAAATCTGATTGGCTTAGAATATTAAGCTTGCCAAGTTGCACATTTTTTAAAGACAGTTATCTATGTGACACATTATTAAAAAAAAATCTTTGAAAGAAAGTAATTGTGATACACATATTTGAACATCTCTCATTGTGCTCTTATCTATAAAAGCCATTTATAATAAAGCATACCTGACTATTTAACAACATCTGGAGAGCTACATATTGGTTACCACTACACCATATGGCAAGACTGGGAAGTCATGGACTTCTCCTTGTTACAAAAATGAAAGTATTTGATTTTCCAGTCTCCACTAACCCTTGCAGCCTGTGTTCCATAAAGTTCCATTTATGATTCCACTGCATTATTAATATTTGAATGGACTAGTGCAATAGCTGCATGTGTTCTCTTTTGCATTTCTGCTGATGTTGCTGTTTTTATCATAAAAGGGATGTATAATTTCCCTGTGAGATATTTGTAGAGTGAATTTTGAGAGCAATTATTTTTGCATGCTATCATCCTGAAGACGCCAGACAAAGATGGACACATTATCTCTAAGTTGGTATTCATGCTGCATAAGGAATGTATTCAGTAAATAATAAATGGAATGAAAAATAATGAAATATTATACTCTACATCAACTGATGATGCAGCTCATAATTCATCATTTAGTATTATATTTATTTGTAGGCCCTACTGATTACTTAACACCAGTTAACTTGATCCTCAACCAACATTTGCCTTGGAATAGCCTGGCTGCTGGGGGAGAGCTAGCTATAGTGCAGGTGCTGCTTTGAACTGGGGCAAAGTCCCAGTGATTGGTCTGCAACATAGTAACATGGACATGGGGAATGTAAGCACAACAGCAATCACCAGCAATCTGTCAGTCTTACTTAGGGTTGCCACCTTTTGTTCAGAAAAATACCGGCCATGATATTGTCAGAATAGACTTAAGATTGGCCTAATGCCAATTTTTTACCGGCCTGCCAGTAAAATACCGGCCAGGTGGCAACCCTAGTCTTACTAAGGAATAATGCATGTTTATGGTAGTTACAGTTAAATATCACTAACACATTGGTATTCATCAATTCATTAAATGTGCACGAGCATTATGAATGCTCCAGATTTACACATGTACACAAACTTTGAGAACATGTTGGTGCATATAATATAACAAAAATATGCAAGAAGTCCGTTCTATCATTATATTTCAGTAGTAGCTTTAAGACTTGGGATCATATGACTCCTTCTGCCCTCTTTGTGCATTTTCTTTTTATTAATGGTAGAGGACAGATGGTAAAGTGCATTTATGTTATGTTTTAGAAAGTGAAGCAATAGGAAATATTGATTGCATAGAAAGCAGCATTGGATTTTCTTTCTAGGTTTGTTTAATTTATAGTATAAAATGGACTTCCATTAAAGTAGTGATGCATGTATATTGTCTTATATTTGCACATGAGTCCACAGATATAACAACATATAATTAATTATACAGCATCACATGTGATAAGTAAAACAGACTGTGATATATATTTGTTTATAGGTTGGTATAGTTCTGTTTAAGAAAGATCCCCTCTCTGAAAATGCTTTCCTTGTTTTGTCTTAATGCCCCATCAGAGCTAACCTAAAAACCTTACAGTGTGCAAAAAAACAAACCAAAACTAACAGGGATTTACACAACACATTTCTGTAACATATGTGTATAAAATGTATTTTTATGCATGGAGTATGCATTGAAACAGCTGCTCACAATCTGCATTGGACTGGAGGTGTATCGTTTTATAGATACTGCAGAGATCTGTACCAGAGAGAACAGAGAGGGTGGGGGAATACATTTCACTCTTCTCACAGCACATTTTGTATTCAAGATAGATTGCACCTTCCAATGTTTTTTTTACATATTTCAACCTAGAAGAAGTGTTTGGTGCTATATTATGTATAATGCTTTTTAATTCATCAGTTCTTTTTAACACTTTCTCTATGTTGTGTTGTGGTTTCTTTTTTTACATATAGGTTGGCAGACCTACATGTTGTAAAATAATTTCCAGCGTGTTAAATATATATTAATTATATATATGTATATATATATATATATATATATCGTATACATGTATATACATGCATGTATTATGTTTTATAAGAAAAGCAAAAAAAGCAACCCACCAATAAGAACAAAATAAAGTAGATATGAAAGAAGGAAGATACATGGCTAATAGTATCTTACAGCATGTTGTAAATGATAATATCTACTCTTACCTACACAATGTATCAGAAGCGACAGCACATCTAAACACATGACATAACTGTCACTTTATCACTTTTCTAAAAAAGAAACTGCGTTAGCCAAATCTGAGAATATTATTCCTCTCCAATGATTTTACATGCCCTTTTTTATGATTTTTTTCAACTTTCCCCTAGGCTTTGTCTTCAACATCTCTACATTCAACAAACATGGCAGGTGAGCCTCTTTTACGGTATCTTGCTACATCAAAAGTGGGGAATTTCCTAAGTCCTAGTTTTACAGATGTATGCCCTTCCATCCAGGGTCAGTACACATAGCTTTCTGCAGAATGTTAGGATCACTTTTCTATACATGCTCATTGGGAGCTCCCATCCACCACCCTGTGAGAGCTGTAATTGATGTATATTTCAGCACTGGAAAGGAGTATCCAGTCCTGCAAGAACATTTTTTTTAAAATACATGATTTAAAAGTAACTATTTTAGCAATAGTTAAAAATAATAATCCTACATATATGTTTAATGTCAGCTTTAATAAGCATTAACCAATTTATTATTTCATTATTTCGTTTTTTTGTAGTGTCCCTTTAATACGGTTTTTAAATTACCTAGTTAAGAATAAACTGGATATGCTGCTTATTTCCTATTCCCATTAAGTTCAGAAATGACCCAGTAGGTAACTTTTTTTATGGATGTTCATTGTTCACTAGGGACTATAGAAAGATCTCTTGGAATCCCAGAACAAATAGAAAGCACCATTGAAAGGTTTTAGTGTGCTGACTAATGTGCATGGGAAATATGAATATATGAATGGATGTATTTCTAAGGTCTAGGATCAATAATCATCGAAATTCTCTATTAGGGAAACAATATCATATTCAGAACAACAGTTACTTGATGGGTAACATGTATCAAGACACAGAGAATAGGCCTTGCCTTGATTAGCATAAACCTGGGAATATTCATAGAGAACCAAGGTAAAAACCCAACAGAATGTTATGGCTGTTTTATCTCATTTTAGAACTTTATCCCAAAATGAATCTTTATAAAGAACCCCCAGACCATGCTATACTATCTCATTCAGGATGCTCCAGATACGGAAGTGTGATTCATGCACAAAATGTATGGGAAATGTCTGGTGTGATTCATGCAATATAAATGTATGCTAAGTGTCGATTAACTGTGTATAAAAGGCTTGGATTCCGGGGAAATTAAAAACATCAAACATAGCTGTTTTAGTAACTGACATTTTGGACAAATATTTTATGCTTCAGGAATATAACATGAAAACACTCGGTTTTGAAAATGTATATATAGTCCTGTAGGTGATGCTAAACAGTAGTTGTGTGGATGAAGGGATCAGCATCATTGTCTGATATTGCTTTTTATATCTTCTATTCAGATGTTTAAAGTTTACAGCATCAAACACCTGAGACTGTAACCTCTTGTGACGCAGTAACAGTCTATTGTTCTTCCGTTTTTATCATATCACTTGATAAAGTACTGACTGTTGTCATTTTAAAAATAGAGATATCCATACATTAATTATTTTATATTCTTTGACACATAGTAGACATCCCTCTACTTTGACAGTTAAGCAATTGGGAAGAGGGATGACTACCCCTAGTGGTTCAAGCCAACACACATGGCTTGAGAATACTATGACACAGTTTAATGCTTAATGAAGAATCATTCCAAGATTATATAAGTATATCTAAGGGTTTATTTACTTGAGTGCAGCTAAAAAAAATCCACATATTAAAAAAAATATTGTACCATCAAGCGTAATGTAAGCCCATTTGTGTCCTTGGTATGTCACCTTTACTGTAGTTTGCTTTGGTTAATGTCTGTAAATTCCACAATCTAGCCTTCAAATGATTGAGTGTGTTTATTTATATTTAAAGTTGATGATGCATTGCCTCTTTTTTAAATGCCTTGACATTGCTCTTTTTTTCCCTTAAATTGTGTAAAACCATTATGACAGCTTTAACATCCTTATAAGTGTTACAACAGTTAGCCACACAGTATTTTTGTGTTTATTTCAGCACTGTGTGTTATAGCCAATATAGTAATAGATATCAAGTTATGATATTTATGAAAAAAACCTGGCAGCACAGATGGCATGGAATAAATGCAGAATTTCAATTTGATAATATGTATCTCTCTATTATTTGCACATTTTATATAGTGTTTTTTCCTCCATTCCTTCCCTTGCCCTAACAGACTCCTGCAAAAGTTGATTCTTTATTAAAAAATCATAGCTTTAGTAGGTGACATATAATTTGGAATGCTGACCATCAAAGTGATTGATAGATATATATACCATAACAAATTACATTTTATATTATACTTCTTAATGACATTGATTGAAGGCCTTGGCATTACAACAATTCAATTTTTTATTACACTATTTTCTTTCTTTTTCTATATATTTTACATACTGTCAACAAGCAAATAACTTGGTGGTTTATTCAGTAGGTGAAAATGTATAATGTAAGCATTAATGGTGGAATTAATTTAGCTGACAAGGTTTTTAGATGTGCAATACATTTTTCCAAGCTACAGTTGCCAATGCATCGTCAGGACTCAGTAGCCCCTCCTCTGTATTCAGCATAGCAACTTGTTATGATCAGACATAGAACCAGTGTCTTTTGAAATTCATGGTCATATCGCAGAACACAAGCAAGGATACCTTTGACTTGGTAGATGAGATTTACATCCCCCTGATACATTGCTTTGGAGACCACATCTAAAATACCTTCTCATTCTAGGAAAGACCATGCTAAGTAACACATGTTAATTTAGAATCTTAGACAATGCTCTACAGTCTACTCTATCTTGAAGTGAAGGAAACTGGCCTTGTTTTTTATTCATCTGTATTCACATGATAAAGCAAGAACCATGATGACTATCATTTTAACAGCGGTGGAAACAATGACCAAGTGAGGCATTGAACTCTCTCTGTGGAATACAGAAGCTTCTACAGAAGAATTTCACCCAGCTTTACAGTGCATCAATAGATAGGTGCCGATATTTCCTTGGAAGATTGACATTTCTATATGCTGAATCCGAACAATTAGGCAAAACAGTGAAAGTGTATCTAATGTCCTAATGTTAAAAATTCAGCCTCCGACAAAGCTAAAATGAATCAGAGCATCTGTGCTCACAATAGCATTCTGGCTTACAAATTCACAGCTGCCTTTAAATAGAATAGATTATGATTTAGCTTAAATAATACCTTATATTAATATAATTCTGATTGTCTAGCGTCCAGACTGTCTTTTGTCATTTATTTGCACTACTTGACATCCACCTTGTTATAATAACTCTGTGCTACATGTCCTATCAGAGACCAGAATGAGATTGGTAACCTGCTCCTAGTAAATGGTGTAGCTATATGTACACCACTCCTATGATTTGCATGTTATGCTCTGAGGGTGTTGCCAGCAAACAATTTTTTATTAATCACGTTTCTGCATAGTCTACACTAAGTATATTCACACAAAAAAAGGGGGTGAGTAGGAAGATTAGGTGTTGTTGCATTTGTTTACTGTGTAAGAAAAAAACTTTAAAAAAACAACATTAACTAAAAATAAATTATGAATATAAATGAGCAGCTGTATCTGCAATGGCTTTATTGCTCTAGAAGGCTGTGTTATTTTTTTCCTTTACTCATTATCATGAATGATTAAATCATGTCATTACCTGGTAGGTGAAATCTGGTAAAGAAAAAGAAAGAGTTTTACAGAAATATATATATATATAAATATATATATATATATATATATATATATAAAAGAAACAAACATATTTGAGATCCTGTTTTTTTTTTTGGCATTAAAGAGATTTTCAAATAATTTAAAAGCCAAGATTCAAAGAGCTTTATATTAAACTATAAACATAAATAAATGACCCTTTCAATACTGTCATGGCCTGTATTACATTAAGATGCACAGCTCATCTCTGGGGCAAAATGAGTTTCAGGGAATACAACCCAACAAATACATGGAAAAGAAGCAATGAGTTGAAAGCAGATCCTCCTCAACAGAAACAATCCAGTTTATCCTTCATAATCAGATTCCTTCCCTAACTGCCTCGTAGTCCATTTCTGGTTCACTGTATTGTATACAAGTCCTTTGAAAATGTATTTTCTGGCCATTGGTGACAAAGAGTTATTGCCTTATTTGCCATACTGATTTAACAACAGCTTTTCCCAATTTCCCTGTTTTGTCAATTCGGTATCTTTTTTTCTGTGCAGATGGGTTTATGTATCCTGGGGCTTATCAACAAACAGATTTAATGAATAGTGAAAAAAAAAGCATTTGGAATAAATAAATATTATCACTGAATCCTGTAGCAAAATAATCACAGATTATCAACCCAAACACAGGCAGGATTACGCTTTTATATAATGACACTCAATAGCTTTAATTGTCATAAACATGTATAAAGGTACAATAAAACAGGTTTTTTGGGGGCAAACTGTGTTCCTTCCCCCCTCCCAACCCCCCAATTCACAGGATATGGATGCATTTCAAGAACTTCCTCAATTGTACTTGTCCTAAATAACCTTCATAAGGAGCAAGGGTTTAAGTAAAAAGGTTAAAACCATTTCCAAATTCAGCCACATTCCACTCACAAGAACACAACAGTGATTTAGAAGAAAGAAATAAAAATCCATCTTGATGGATTGAAAGAACTGATCATTCTTTAAAAGAAAAGATTTTTCTTAGACCATCTATTTAGCATGCGTGCCTGCGATTAAATAGAATATGTAAATGAAAGGTTCAATTGCCCTGCCATTCTTCTTCTTCTGTTAAGCAATAACCTCATTTACAGGCTTCTGGAAAAATGAAAAGCATGCTAAGAAACCAAATACTTAGTGTTTGGCAATATATTGAATACCATTTCTATTTTTGAAGTCCTTTTGAGATCATTAGGCAGAAAACAAATGCAAGTTGTCAGATTTTTTATTTAATTAAACAACATCAAATAATGAGCTAAATAATTAATTAGAGAACTGGATACTCTGCACCATGTAAAAAGGCAGCATTTTAAATATATTATGTTTCTGTTTTTTTCACTATTATCTGATCGCTGCTATTTTTTTTCTCATTGCAGAGATTTTACACCTCCCTGGACAACAGTTGTTTTATTTTTTTAAGTCTTGCTGCAGGATTGGATATTAAACACTAGGACAGAAAATGTATTCCAGCTTGCATGTTTCTCTTGATGCTGAGAAACTTAAAGTTAACCAGAAGCATTAAGCATATCTGCAGTGATAGTGCAGTCATTTTACAGTAGCATGTGAGAAGGAAGTGAAAAAAAAAAAAAAAACAGTTAACCCATTAATTGCTGAGGAAAACTGCAACATTATGCCAAAGATTGTATTGCAGATATTCTTTAGCACTGAATGTGTTAAATTTATGTTTTTCACCTTGGGGACTAGATGTGTTACATTACTTGCTTTCTGATTTCTCTACGTTAACATATCCACACCCAATCCAACATTAGAGGGCAGCCCATGACATTATGTTGCCATGCTCTACTTACGATATTTGGGCAGAGTGGTAGTTTCTGGAGTGGTAGTAGACTCCTGAAAACGAGATTGTGTCCAGGACTGGGTAGAATCATGAAGATAAATTTTGTAAGAGGAGGTAGAATATTCCGCAGTGGGCCAGATGGGCATTGGCTGGGTGGTGGGGGTCCCTGGAAGTGGGCGTGAAACAAAAGTGGTCGTGCTAAGTGGGACAGTGGTTGAGATAATTGTAGGAGGGGCGACTGTATGGCGCACGGTAGTGGTTCTGGGGCTTGCCCGGATAGGTATTCTGCTTCCCGGGACACGAGCCGGTGCCCGAGTCGTTGTAGTCAAACGAGTACTAATTTGATTGGGGGTCCTAGTCGTTGTAGTAGTAGTTGTAGTCTCCATACTTTTTGGAAAAGAGCTTGGCTTTGAAAGGAAAATTGGGTCCTGGCCAATACCCTTGGAATCCATTAAATCAGTCGGGACATAATCCTTTACAGATCCCACCACTATCCACTTTAGAAGCATCAGACTCAGACCCAAGCCTATGAATCCAATTAACAGAGGCACTACACAAAGCCACGTTTGCTGCCTGTTCCACACAATGCAGTCACTACACCGCACCTCCCGGGGGTTATGTGCCCCATCCTCTTCTTCTGTGGTGTTTCCACCTGCCGCCTCTTCAGCAGCTACCGGACGTACAGGTGGTGATGTGGAGACAGCCACTTCACTCATCCTATATACCTTTCACCCCCCAACATACATCAGTGTTGAGACGCTGGAACATCAGCATTTATGTTCGCTATCCACAAAGCAGATACAAGAATCAGCATTCAGTGTCACAGATAATTAATGACAAACATTCCTCCATTAGAGAACACAGATTCTTGTACAGAAGCTGATGCTGATTCATCTAAAAAATTCTATCCATCCAAGCTTTAGCATTACATTCATCCTCGCATCTCTTCTCTCTCCCCTTTCCCTCTGCTGCTTTCCATGAAGATAAACCAGCCTTCTTTCTTTCTTCTTTTTTTTCCCAAGCATCCGTATGTGTCCCACCTCGTCTACTAGATAATCAGCATTCCTGCACACAGAAGCTGCCTCCTTCCTTCTTTGCTTCTCTCTACCCACAGAACAGATGCACCAGCGTTCCTCGGCTGCTTCTTTGAAAAGGCGACGAAGCAGCAAAATGCACCTGTTATTCAGCAGTCCCTGCAACCAACCCTTGGCCAGCACTTTAAGAGAGAGACCAATCCGAAGCTAGAACTAAGGAGAGTCTGAGCTCTGTAAAGCAGCAACAGAAAGAGAACAGACACTAGCATAAGCATTTAACCGAACACAAAATAAGCCATAACTGGGGGAAAAAATCCATCTTCTACCTTACAGTGTATATATGCATGTCTGTATATTCATGTATGCCTCCTTGTATACATATCTTAGCACATCTCAGAATAATAAATAAATAAATAGAATGAAGAGGTGTTCCTTCCAGTCAGTGCAGCATCAATAGAATAAGCTTCTAGCAGAGCAAAAGGCAGACTGGCTTTCTGAAAGGAAAAAAAAAAAAGACACCTCCCCCTAATGCCTAATGGTAGTTTCTTAATGCGTACAAGATAAATAAATAATCCAGGAATATCCCTCAGGAATTGTCTGGCAAACTGTTTTTTTTTAACAGATTTTAAAGCCATCCTACATGTACTAATCTAATCAGAATTGTGGTCTGCTATAGTCCCAAATGGAAGTGCAAGTGTCATTTATAGAACCTCTTACAGTGCTCTGACTAAGTGTCAATGTCATGTCAGCTGCTTATTGCTTACCGAAATCGTGCTCACATACATTCAATTTCTGTTACTGAACTATGAGTTAACCCTGTCAGTGCTATAGTGCTATGCAATACAAAGTGTAGGGCAGCACAGTGGAACGTGAAGAGTTAAGAAAACCCCCATCAAATGTTTAAGTGACCCTTTGATTTAGTAAGTGTCATTATTTTTTGCCAGCATGAACCTGACCGCCTATTTCTGATGGGCTGCTCCAGATTGTAGGTACTGTATATTTTCAGATCTTTATAAATTCTTTATAAACTGCTGCAGAATGTGGTTTACCTGTGTTCACAAATGACCATGCCATAGGGTGACCACACTTTTACTGATGAGATTATATATAATCTAATATACCTGTGTTTGTATATGATTATATATATATGAAATACATATGTTATACATTATTTGGAAGTTTTGAGTAAAATGTACATTTCAGATTTAATAATATATTTATATTATAATATACATACAGTCACACATAAAATATGTATATTATGTCGCTAAATTTATATATTTCTATACACTCTCTCTCTCTCTCTCTCTCTCTTGAAAATAATGGGAGGCAAACTGATTGAAGAGGCTTTTTGGGACAGGTGAAGAGCTCGACAGGACAGTGGGCTTCAGGACTGCATTCCTGTTATCCCAGTTTCATGTGTTTGGGACACTGGACTTTGCATACTGAACATGCGCACCTGCTAAGCTCCGCCCCAACATTCTGTTTTCTTAAAAGTTGGAAGATATGACGATAAAGTGCAGTTTACTTATGTCTATAAATTTGTATTCATACACAGAAGTGTCATTTAAATCAATGGCAAAAAAAATATGAACTCTTCTGTCCCTTTAAACACGCATGGCAGGGTTCTTATAGCACTGAAACCAGGAGAACTCAACAGCATTGACAGTGTTCACATTGCAGGTGGGTCTATTCACAAACATTTGGTTTCAGCATCTTGTCCTTGCCTCTTAATAGTACTGGGGCTGGGGTTGAGAAAAATTTCCAAAGAGTAATGGGCTTGGGGGCCCTTGGGCAGCCCCTGATCCCATTCATAATTAGGGTGCATCTTATGCAGGCCCTGGTATTAACAGGGGGCAGTGGCATCTTGCCCAGCCCCTGGCCATGATATTTAGGCAGCCGGGTGTATTATGCACAGTCCCCAGTTTTAAGGAGGGACCAGGGGCATCTAGGCCACTTGGCAGCCCACACCACTAGTATTTAAAGGGGGGCCCTTTTCTAATGTGAAATTATTTTTCACATTTTACTGCACCCGTTAAACAGCACCCGTTAATTTACAGCATAATGCATTTTTTATTTAATGGCTATAGTAATAATTTTCAATGAAAGAATATTCTTGAGACTACTACCAACTCAACAGGAACCAGTTTATTCTCTTCCCCCACTGAAATTAAGTTTAACCTTGCACCCCTCCATTTTGAATTCCTTTGCCAAATCACAAACTCGACAAAAATGGCTAGTGATGGTTGCATCTCTGCCCCCAAACAGTTTGTCGGTGCCACCTCTGTCTCCAAACAGCTTGTTGGTGACTCTATTGCCAAAAATCTAGTCAGCCTAGATCAGAATACACAGAGTACATATAGCTATAGTTTTTCTTCCAACTGTTAATTTAAACCAACACAGGGCACTTTCAATAATGCTATATATTAAAACCCCCAACCAGTTATCAAGCTGCATAGCTTAATGCAGTACTCTGCCATCTGAACAGTATTGGTGTTCATGTTGATTCTGAAATGTTTTTTTTTTTACTGAAGATGATGCATGTGTGCTTTGGGCTGCATCAGTTTTCAAGTGGGCACTTGAAGATGCCCATGGAGAGTGAAATTCATTTGACACACACCCACCTCTCTTAGGTTGCAGACATGGGATCTCGTAGATTGCTGCTGTTCTTCTTGCAGGGCACAGAGTTCACGTAGAGATGTCTGCTTACTGTCTTTGTGTGACAGGCACTTTCATGAGTTCACAATATTTTAAAATAGGCTGTTGTATTATCTCGCTAATTACATTATTACAAACAGTACACAATATTTTATTTTTCTCTCTCCCCCCCCCTCCCCCTATATGGTTAACATACTGGCATTTATATGCTGTTTGAGTGGATCTACAGTGCCATTTTGGAGTGTGAAATACGTTAAGCATGTTATTGAGCCTTCAAACTTAGAGCAGTGTATTACTCTGGAGTCTGTAAGTCAGATCTCTAGCATTGTATTTGAACAAATATTTATGTTTCCCTTTGTACAGAGAGCACTATTTAGTCAGACACAGACAATGTATAGCTGTAGCTCCAACCAGCATAGTTGCCAATTGTCCAGAATTTGCCAGGACAGTCCCATTCTGTCAATGCACAGGCAGCATTGCTTTTAAAATTACCTTCCAATATCTGTAACAGGTATTGTGGAGATCAATTCCAGGGGGAGGTTGGGGAGACACACACAACATTAAGTGATGTGATGCTGAAACTCTGCAGCTGGAGGCTACAAGAAGCTGTCTCTCTCCATTGTGCCACCAGGAGTCTTGGTTCTGAGTTTGTCCTGGCTCTGTAGGATATTTCTGGACACTCCTCTTCTCCACAACTGTTCCAAATGATTTGCCTGTCTTAGATCCTATTTTTACTGGACCCTGACCCTGGCTTGTGACTCAGTGGGCTGCTGTGCCTGCACCCTGTCCTTGGCTTGTTACTCATTTTACTGCTGTGTTTCTGGCCTATTAGACCCTCAAAGACAACAATGAAAAATGAGAGTAAACGTAACATCCTGCCCATAATACATTCTATCATCCAGGCATTCCACTGTTATTAGCTACCCAGACAAGAGTGGCTCCCACTCTTTTCTTTATTGACTCAATAATAGTCAGTCTTGACAGTTTTGTCAATTATTTAAGTTATAAATATATTTTCTGTGGTATAAAATAGAAAAAGAGCACAAATGGAGCCGGCTCCACCGCTGTGTAGGTGAACTCCTCTCGTTCAAATCATCATATAGTCACAAAATACTGGGTGCTTCGTTAGTGCAGTGACCGCAGCACTGTATAATGTAAGCCTATGAATAAGCATGTTATCACGCGAAATGCGTCAGGCGGATCGCTCTCACCAGGTCCTCTGTTTTAAGTGTCTACGTGTATGTTATATTTAATAAATTTTTCTATTTTTCACCATATCTACTTGGAGTGCATGCATTTTTTTCTTTGTTTTCTATTTTCTGTGGTTATCTTCCTCTGATAATCTGCCAGCAACAAGCAATATTTTTGGCTGTCTGGGCATCATGGGAACTGTAGTCAACCATGAACAACAGTTCATGGTTAACTAGCCATGTAATAGACCCAGCCTGTGAAAAAAGTATCCCATAATGCTTGCTGAACAGTCAAATTAATAGTAAGAAATTAGATCTCTTGCCTTCCCTTGGTTTGGAGCCTCATCTTTAGTGGTTAATCCGTGGTAAAGAGACCTAATCCCTGGTGTCTAAACAGGGCCTGGGGCAAAAAAGGAAATGGTGCGCCCCACAACCCCCCCCCCCCCCCACCAAGCCCACAGTCCTGATAATTCAAAAATGAAACTTTTTCGGAAGTGAGGAAGTGATAATTTAATGCAAGAGCACATTTCTAAATGCAAAATTATATGGCGCAAGTATTGGCAGGCCATGATTAAAATGCGTACCATAAATGTTTGAGCATTTAAACTTAATGTACAATATTTCAGTCATGTTATAGGTCAGTGGTCACATATTATGGTTTGGAGAAATACACAGCCTATTTTCATAATAATGTTTGTTTTACAATTTCTTTCATTTCACCTCATGGGTGAGCTCTCAGAAAAAAATATTTCATTTTTATATGTCCGCTAAAGCACTTATTTTATACCCCCACACACTGACACACACACACTTACACTGACATTCACACACACACACACAAACACACTGTCAGTTTTTAACTTACCTGCTGCAGGCATCTCTTTGCTTTGAGCTTCTCATGTGAAGGTGGGACTGAGCCAATCACAGGAGGCTTCTGAACTCTAAGCCAATCAGGAGAGTTGAGAGATCTCACCTGAAAGGCTGAGACCTACTTCTACCAAGATCCTCCAGGAAAAAAAGGAAAATGACCGCTGCAAGGAGCAGCAAAGTGACGCCTTTGCCAAGGTGCCACCTGGGGAAGCTGCCCCAGTCTGCCCCATTACAGGGCCAACCCTGTGTCTAAATCTATCACAGGCATGATCTTAGATTCCTTCTCCATCAGGATGAAGCCAGTGTATGCACTCTTTAGTCACCATCCCCTTAAAACTAGCAATCATAAGAATTACTATTCTACAAGTGTTATTCATCCAGATTGCACAGTAGAGTGATAGCCTATGTTCACTTTCCCTTTACCATAGGTGTTCCTAGGGTGAGTATAATCAACACCGTAGTGGTATTTTTGAACTCTTGTTACGAAGTAAAAGATTAAAATATGTTTTTTATTAATTAGAAGATAGGGACACTTTGAAACATAGTTTGAGTTTTATTTTTATTTTATTTAGAAAGTGTTACCAGGAAGATTACATTGAGATTTCTCTTGTTTTCAAGTATGTCCTGGGGACCCAGTCCAGAATGGAATTACACAGAGCTATATCTTTAACAGTAGATTAAAAATAAATACAAACATATATTTATTGTTTTCATATTTCTGAAAAGAAAAAATGAAGATACAGCCTAAATAATATTTACAATGCATATGGAAGTTACATTACGCATTTCTAACAGGTTATGCTTCTTTAAGTTTAATCTACTGTTGTATCTCTCTCTTGTTCTTTGTGAATTATCAATCTACTACTGTTTTTAACAGCAGCTACTTTTGAGTGGCTTCACGTAATAAGCTTGCATATTCAGTAGTTGATCACCATGGTGATACCTTGGTGGTGTTTCCAGGGAAGACATAATGATTTTAGCTTTTGTAACATGCATGAATATTATAAAAAATAATTAGAATAATAATAAAGTGACTTCATTGTCTACAGGCCTGGAAATAAAAAATTAGTCTCAACTTTGTTTCATACCATTATGCTATAATATTATCTTTCATCTACCTGTACATGGAGGATCTTTTCATTACTGATGACAACAACATGTTTTGCTATCTTATAAGCTAGCACATGTTACTGTTCATTCCTGGTTTATTCCCACAAGACATCTGTGAGCAAACATATACCGTATTTGCTCGATTATAAGACGAGGTTTTTTTCAGATTTTTTTTTCTGAAAAGTTACATCAAATGGAGGTCAGATTATAAGACATGGATCCAGGTCCCCAGCAGAGCTGCAGGAGACCTGGATCCCCCTCTCTAACAGCAGGGGATGTCTGCGCGATGAGCGCAGACTCCCCTGCTTCCGCCCGGCACAAACGCCGGGGCTTCTATGATGAAGCCGGGTACTTCCGCTTTCGTCACAGAAGTCCCGGCGAGCGTGCCGGGCAGCAGCATGGGAGGTCTGCGCTCATCTCTGCTGCCCCACTAGCCACCAGGGAGAATCGGGCAGCTGGGGGTTGTCTGCACGATACGTGCACACATCCTCCATGCTGCCCGACACCTCCGTCTATTATGACGGACAGCTGTCCGTCATAATAGACGGAGGTGTCGGGCAGCATGGAGGATGTCTGCACGTATCGTGCAGACATCCCCCGGCTGCCCCCACTAGCCACCAGGGATTATTACACAGGTGAAGGGGAGGGAGGGAGGGGGCACCAGAGCAACAAGGGGAGGGAGGAGGGAGGGAGGGGGCACCAGAGCAACAAGGGGAGGGAGGGGGGAACCAGAGCAACAAGGGGAGGGAGGGGAAGAGAGAAACAAGGGGGGGGGGGGAGAGGGAAGGGAGGGGGAGAGAGAGACAACACTAAGGGGGGGGGGGGGAGAAAACTGGGGACAAGGGAAAGAGGGAGGCAGCATTGGCACATAAAAGGAAATAAAAACAAGAAATGCATTTTTTGATATCATAATTTTTTTATTAAAAAAGCAATTTACATGTCAATATATACAATTTAAACTTTTTTCCTATAGGGTAGTCTTATATTCAGGCTTTTAGTTTTTTTCCTAAAGGAATATCCAAAGTTTGGGGGGTCGTCTTATAATCAGGGTCGTCTTATAATCGAGCAAATACGGTATGTTCTGGTTAAAGGCTTCCACCTTTCCAAGTTTTGCATTTCCAGTGGTACCTAACAGGTCTCCAGACTAATATATTGCTTCAAACAACTGTAGTCAATGGTAGCATTTATAGTATGTTGGCTAGAAAATTATTTCACCAGAAATTCATTTTTCAGGTTATTGAATTACCCTCAATGTTTATTAGCTTCAGGAGCTGAAGTGGGCAGAAAAAAATTGGGCTCAAGACAGGTGAAAATGTATGCAGCATTTGCCACAAAAGGTGTTATTTATTAATGTCATTTCTGGAGCAAAGGACTAAAAGTCTAAATATTCATGGAAATCGACAGAATGCATTCATTTGCTCTAAGCAGATCCAGATAGAGGCTGATTGGCTGAATTTTCTCCAGGAAATTCCAGAAAGAATGGACACCCAGAGATGATTGCTTGACAGAGTGCAGTAAACAAGCTGACAGTCAGCAACAGAGAGTTACACTGAAAGCACAATCAGCAGAATGTCAAATCAATCATGTGGAGAACGTCAAATCAATTCTGTGGAGAGAAACATAAACTGCATAGTGCATACCATTGTCTAAAGAGAAAAATACACAATCTATCGTACTCACAGAGAAAAAACCCAATATTAAAGACTTATCTGTCCTGTAGAGAGCTCCCTGTGAAGTGTCACCAGGCAGATCCTTCAGAATGCAACTAGCTGAGGTAGTGTGACACTTTGATGCTACTTTTTATTCTCATGCTTCACCAAAATGTGCAGTTAGTCAGTTCATGCATCTGTTAGTCAGGTGCCACCCCTTCAAACACACAGTAGTGTATCTTTTGCAAGAAAAACAAAGCAATCGCCTAGGGCGGTACTTTGCCAGAGTGTGTTAAAGCATACTTCTGGTGCTTAAAACATTTTCACTCCCTCCCCCACCAAGCATGCTTTAGCACCTTTTAAATAATTGGGGTGATGGGGGCATGTAAGGGACGTGGTGGGGGTATGTAATGGGGGTGATGGTGGCATGTAATGGGAGTGATGGGGCATTTAGTGTGTATGCAATGTGGGTGATGGGGGCATGTAATGTGGTGATTGGGCATTTAATGTGTGTGCCATGTGGGTGATGGGGCATGTAATGGGGGGATGGGGCATAACGTGGGTGTGCAACATGGGTGATGGGGCATGTCGTAGGTGTGCAACGTGGGGGGGGGGTGCCTGAATTTTGTCTGCCTAGGGCAGCACAAAACCAAGGTACACCACTGCAAATACTTCCAATACTGTGCACAGGTCGCATACCCTTAAGGCCGTCCCTGCACAGTCCCCTACCACTACAACCTAGGCTTCTTTTTTTTCTGAATACATTCCACATTAGTGGAGCTGGTTAGTTTAAAGAATAGTTTTCTCCAGTACTGGCCTCCGCATCATCTTCACTCAAATAGTAACGTTTGTTGGGATGGAAAGAGTCAGGATTGGCCTCTTCCCTCTCCCACTGCAACTAGTTGCATCATCTAAACATATACCTTGTTTCCATCTGACTGATCTTCTAAATCAATGCTAGGTAGTGTTGAGCGAACCCGAACATTATGGTTTTTGGACCCCGGACCCGAACACGGACATTCCACTGTATGTTCGTGTTGGAGTTCAGGGTTCGGTGATTTAATGGTGCATTTTGAAAGGCTGCAGGGCAGCCAATCAACAAGCGTTTGACTTGTTTGCCCTTAGAAGCCATCACAGCCATGCCTACTAATGGCATGGCTGTGATTGGCCAGTGCAGCATGTGACCCAGCCTCTATATATAAGCTGGAGTCACTTACACGCACATCCCATGAGCTCTTCTTAGTGTAGGGAGAGGATGCAGCAGCTGTGAGGGACAGATTAAAAAAAATTCTGGTGTTGAATCTGCAAACTACAGCGATTATTCAAACTACAGCGATTATTCAAATTACAGTGATTATTTTAGTGGGTGCTATACTACATATTTGTACTCTGCCCTGAGCCCAGTGCCAGAGAGAGTGCAGTGCACTTGCAACTGCATGTGTGCCAGGCACATGACTTTAATCCTGTTCTGTTAGCTCAGTGAAATACTGTGGTTACAGTGCACTTTGAAAAATTCTAATTGTTTTGGGTGCTAAAATAGTACATTTGCGTCTTGCGGTGCACTTCATATCTGAGAGTCAAATAGAACAGTGAAATACTGTGGTAACAGTGCACTTTGAAAAATGTTAATTGTTTTGGGTGGTAAATAGTACATTTGCGTCTTGCGGTGCACTTCATATCTGAGAGTCAAATAGAACAGTCCAATACTGTGTTTACAGCGCACTTTGAAAAATTCTAATTGTTTTGGGTGCTAAATAGTACATTTACGTCTTGCGGTGCATTTCTTCCAGTCTAATATACAAAAATTGTTGACTATTGGCGGTTACATTGTTGCCTGACATAAACCATGTCTTACTTTGGTGGGTGACCGCAAAGAATGAGGAGAGCGTCAAATAAGGAACGTGGCCCTGGTGCTGCTGGTGTTGGTGGAGCTCCTGTTGCAAGTAGGGGATGTGGTCGATCTGTGCCAGCTACACGCACAAGTGAAACACCTTCCTCAGGTGCTAGTACGTGATATAACCTTCAGCTTTATTTGGTAGGCCCGAATGCCGCTCTTAGAATGGTGAGGCCAGAACAAGTACAGGGGATAGTAGATTGGGTGGCTGACAGTGCCTCCAGTTCCTTCACATTGTTTTCCACCCAGTCCCCTGCTGAAAGCTCAGAGTTGACACCTGCAGCCCATGGTCATCTGTCTTTCACCTCACCCCTTTGCAAATCAGCCAAGCAGTCTGAGCCACAAGTCATGCAGTAGTCTCTTTTGCTTGTTGATGACTTGGTCATCAAATCTAGCCTTGCCCCAGAAGTGGAAGAGATTGAGTGCACTGATGCACAACCACTTATGTGTCAGGATGTGGACATGCGGGGACCACCGCAGCACGTCTCTGATCATGATGAAACACAGGTGCCAACTGCTGTTGCTTTCGGCAGTGTGCAGACCGGCAGTGTTGAGGAGTGGGTGGAAGATGATGTGGAGGATGATGAGGTCCTAGACCTCACATGGAATCAAGGTCATGCGAGTGACGTGTCCAGTTTGGAGGAAGAGGCGGTGGTCGCAAAGAGGCACCAGCGCAGAATAAGAGGGAGCAAAACCGTAGCGGCCATCCCCTAGACAGTACGCCTGCTACTGCCCACCGCACCCAGGGGTCGAGCACACCAAAGCCAGCACCAAGGAGTTCCCTGGCATGGCAGTTCTTTAGACAATGTGCTGACGACAAGACACGAGTGGTTTGCAAGCTGTGCAATCAGAACCTGAAGCGAGGCATAAATGTGCTAAACCTGAGCACAACCTGCATGACCAGGCATCTACATGCAAAGCACGAGCTGCAGTGGAGTAAGCATCTCAAAACCCAAGAAAGGTCTCAGGCTCTTCCTGCTTCCTCTTCTGCTGCTGTCTTGTCCTCTTGCTCCAGCTCTGGAGTCACAGTGGCACCTGCCACCGAGCAAATAGAGGAAGTGGCAGCAACGCCACCACGTCCGCCACCGTCCCCAAGCATCAAAACACTGTCCCATGGAAGCGTTCAGCTGTCCATCTCCCAAACACTGGAGAGAAAGAGGAAGTATGGCCCTACCCACCCGCGAACACTGACCCTGAATGCCGGCATTTCCAAATTCCAGGCCTTTGAAATGCTGCCATTCAATCTGTTGGAGACGGACAGTTTTAAAAACCTGATGGCGTTGGCTGTCCCACAGTACGTGGTTCCCAGCCGCCACTACTTTTGATTCATCTAAGTTCAGAAGTATCGGCTGGGTTAGGTTGAACAATGAACTGGGGAATCTGATAGAATGCTTAACTATTTTGACAAGGAAAAGTGGAAGGGTTGTATAAATAACAATGCTACAAACAAGTATGCTGAAATCAAATGCGTATGCTAAAAGAAAGATTGTTTGATAACATATACTCAAGAAAAGAAGTAGAGGAGGCAATAGACACAACTTGTAATTTACAAAGAACAGAATTGCTATAGTATAATAAAAAGGATTATAATAAGACATGGTCCTAGTGATTCTAGATTACAGCAATGGGGTCTATTCAATGACCTGAGTTCATTTATGTCATGTAATTTAATCCCATAGACGGCAATAGAAAAAGTTGTGTTAATAACCAGTAATAAGTGATTTTTTGGGTCACTGATCCTGGCCCAGTGAGAATACAATTTTAAGAAACCTAAAACATGATGAGACTTTAAAAAATATTGGACCCGATAAAGCAAAAATAACTTTCAGGAGAACACCGAATTTAAGGAGGAAATTGACTAAAAGAAACATTCAAGTCAAATGTTTCAGGATGCATCTATAAAACCAACCTGCAACCTGCGATCTCCACAAGGAGATTAAAAGTGTGAATGAGGGAACACTGTAATAACATTATAATGAAATGAGTGAATCATAGCGTTTGCCAGTATTTTCGCAAACATGCCAGTAACCCAAAATGATTAACTTTCTTGACAATTGCCAAAATGAAAAAAAAAAAAAAAAAAAACACTGGAGAGGGAGTAATGTATATATGCAAGTCCTAAAACAGTGGATCCTGGCTCCTACCAATTGAATGCAGATTCTGAGCTGCATAATTTTTTATAATTTTCATAACTTTTTATAACTTATCAGTATTTTCTATTGTCATTATTATTTAGGACCATTATGTTCTCAGCCAGTAATTTGTATATTTTTATTCTGCAAGTTTTTATGTGTTTTATGCAACTTATTTAATGCACTTTTACTGTGTATATGTACCTGTTTTTATACGACAGAAGAGGCAGCATTTATTTTTGTCTGGGCAGTGCACAGACACCATGTTGCCTGCCAATAAACACAAGAGTGTGCTGGCTAAGGTAAGTCCTGGGTCTGCAATGTTGTTGAAGCGATATGTCCTGGGGAGTTGGGGTAAGTCCTGGGTGTGCAATATTGGTGAGGAGGCATGTCTTAGGGTAATTCACAGTCCTGGGTCTGCAATGTTGGTGTTGTGACATGCCCTAGCTGTGCAACATGGGTGATGGGGCATTTATTGTAGGAACTGGGGCATATCCTGTGGATGCAATGTGGGTGCTGGCTAGGGTAAGTCATTGGTGTGCAATGTGGGTGCTGGGGCATGTCCTGGATATGCAAGGTGGTGTTATTGCAAGGCATGTGAGGGCAATAAGGAAAGGAGAAATTTAGTGGTGATGATGGGCCCCCAGACCATTTGGTCTATAAGGGGTCCCATAATGTCTGATGGTGGCAGTGTTCAGGTGTTTGGAAGCAGTAGCAGCAATAAAGACCACTCCTTTTGAGACTTTATTGTCAGAGGTATTGAACAGTAATCTCGAGACTGGTACATATGAATAAAGCATAAGCAAAGGAGAACAAGATGGATGCCAGCAGCCTCTATTTTATGTCGGTGTTTGGACATCCTTCTGTGTGTCAATTCTTATTCTATGTCTATGAGGCTAAAAGAAAGTCTTCCACATTCCTACCTCTATTATCTGAAACCAAATATTTTACTGATAAGTTCATAGTATCACCGGAACAGATAAGGTAGCCATTGTTAGTGGAAGGTTTATTCCTCTAAGCCACATCTCATTGAATTGATGCAGGCACAGCTGTGTCTATATACATACAAGAGGAGAAGGGGGGCTTCTCTTCAACGTTCTAGCCCACCCAAACTGGCAGACACTGACAGACACACTGAGATTATTTGGATTATAGATTTGAAGAATCTAATAAGGGTTATCATAAACACACCTAGTTGATTGAAATTGCTCATTAAAATATATAATTATATCACACCTTCACTAATAAATATGTAAAGTATAATTAACCCGACATATTAATTAGAATATTGTTTTTATTGGATTATTATTGTGGTATAAATGTTATTTTGAGTTTTAATCTAATGTGGAATGATAAAAAAAAGAATATTGATAAGAATATTTACTCTAATTTGAAATTATATTAACACTTTTATACATTTCAACATATATATTTTCTTACATTATTCTCACAATCCAGGTATAGCTATAAATCATTACATCATCTCATTTAAATTAAACACACCCATTCATTTTAATTGGTTAAGTGTTAGAGAGAACAGGGAGTGAGTCAGAGATGAGGTTTAGTTGAGAAGTGGATACTGGAGGTGTAGAGGGGATACCGGAGATACCAAAAAGGACCTGGGGGAACTGATTTTGGGAGAGCTGCCACTAGTGGGGTGAGAGATGGGAATGTTTTAGAAAAGGGCTGAGTCTCTCTCCTTCTGGGGAGAACTAAGGAATATGAGGCTTTTAATAGCACATGTTCACTATAACAATAGACATCTCCATACACATAGTATTGAGCTACGTCCCAGGAGTAACTCCCATCACTCAATTCTTCAGTGGAAGGAGTCTCAACTGCAAACCAACCTCTGCCGGTAATGTATAAATGTGGTAATTTGTTTCTAGCATAATCTAAATTTGTATGTATGTAATTAGCATATATATTTGGGTAAATTACACTTAAATCCCACAATTTCTGGGATCTATATGTTTTAGCCTGGTGTTTTTCTGTCATCCTTTCTGCAGAAGGAAGCCAGAGGAATATCCTATAGATATTACCAGTAACCATAAGTTCTTATAGTCTAGCTATTTACCCAAATATGTCATATCTAATCTCCAGAGATTATCTAAGATTCTCATTCTTTAAGTCTACGCTAGAATACATACATTGTCATTTACCTGGCAGATTAAGAAATAGCCACCTTGAGTAGTTATATGATTTAGTATATTACCTTACCTAAGCAGAGTATATGCTGTTAATTTGTATGTAATTATGGTGTACTATCATTAACTATTTTAAATACTAATCATTATCAATGTAGGTTGTATCTAAATAAAATGCATTGCCATCTTATGGTAAGAAACGTAACTGCATAGTAAATAATACTACATGCATGTTGATACAGGTACAGAGCTGCATAATTCATGTTTTATCCTATTTACATATGTTATAAGTCATACATGTGAATTATGATTAACATCTATTGATACTTTATTTTGTTGTTACGCTATTTTGCCTATCGTTTGATCTTTATTTTATTTTCAAATTATAATTTTTTTTATTTCATTAATAATTGTTGCATTGTATTTACTTTTGTAAAAACGTTATCCAAACTCTATATACACAACAAATTCTTGATATGGGTATTTTTGGTCGGACCCATATATGAATCATAAT
The DNA here is from genome assembly GCA_036172795.1 of Pelodytes ibericus. Classification (NCBI taxonomy): domain Eukaryota; kingdom Metazoa; phylum Chordata; class Amphibia; order Anura; family Pelodytidae; genus Pelodytes; species Pelodytes ibericus. The sequence continues at coordinate 27,251,045 of CM069867.1, read as the reverse complement.
TTTTTCATATTTTAATGATTCATAATTAATAACTCATTCATATGTTTATGGTTATTAATATCCGACATTATATCATAGACCTGTGGATAGCCTCATAAAAATGTGAGTGGATTGTCTTATATGTTGGTGCCAGACAGTTAAAAAGATATACAGAGTATAGTATTGTGTGCACTACCATTGTTTGTCTTAATGTATGAATAATTAAAATATCTTCACATCTATTTATTGTGGGCAGTTAAATACATTATAAATATACATGCAATAGTGTTATTGCACTCATCATAATCAGCTACATATAGTACATAAAATGCATTGCTGCTTCTTAATGGGTAGATCTATCAGAAAAGCATTTTTGAAAAATTGCAACTATTAGTTACAGACATCTCCAAAATGCCTCATGAACAAACTGTCAAAGTGCTATAAATCATTTTCCCAGGATGAGACAGCGTTATCTCAGAAGAGTCTAATCCCAAAAGCGAATTCTATAATACAGTGTATGCTTTACATTCCTGCATTTCTCTTCCTTTACTTCTTGCTTGCATGTTCTGTAGAAGTGGAATGTAGATTTTTCATTATTTACTAAACATTTTGAAAGCCTGCTCCACTACCTTGGATACTCAGAATCAAGGCAATTATGGTATGTTGCATTTGATATTATGTTTAAAGTGCCAACACACAGCATCTTTCTGTAGCTTACTCACCTGTGTTTGTCTGTAAGTATTTATACATATGAAATAATAGAGATTATATAGGAATGGCATTTTTTTGGTAATGTTCTCAATATACAGCATTCCCTATGAAAAAAATCCCCACCAGCTTTCTAGAATGGCAGTGGTAGTACAGAAACAGATGAAGATACACAGTTGGACAGCTAGGCCCTTGTGTGTACCACTTTCAATTGTTCTAACTGTTTTGTCTGTCTATCAGTCTCTGATAATCTGTCAGTATATCTGTCTCTGTGTCTCTCTCGCTGTACCTTATCTGTCAGTATATCTGTCCTGCCTATCTATCTATGTCTGTCACTGAAGATAAAGGGTAGGCTGATGAAACTGCAAATTGGGCCGCTAAATTATGTTGCCAGCCGTCCTCTGAGAACAGCTAACTGTGATTCCCTAGTTGCAAAAAAGATAAAAAAAGATGCAACGTCATCTCGCAGGTAAATGTATTCACATTAAAAATAGACATATAAAACATATAAAATGCCTACTCAAAAAAGGTTGAATACAGCATTACATCAAACTGGCAAACTGCCAATGCCCCATACCAGTAATCCTCACAACCCTGTAACATATTTATATCGAGCCCATAGAAGGTTGGATGTAGGCTAATAGAGAGTAGCACTAAATGATAAGCGTTTGTGTTTTATAACATAATATTCCTACTCCCTCATTGATAGCATGCATACACACAAATGCAAGCACAAATCCTTTTTAAAGACATGCCAAATATGCTGCCTCTATATAAATACGGTATTTGTTCGAATATAAGGTGAGAATTTTTTAAAGGCAAATTCTCTGAAAAAAAAAGAAAAGAAAATAGAGGTCAGCACTACAGACGAGATGGATAAGTTTCAAGACATCTTCCGTGGCCCCCACTAGACACCAGAGAGAGTGAGGGGCACAAATTTCAGGGTCCCTTACTGATAATTTGTCCATTAATAGCCACTGATAATTTGTCCATTAATAGCCATTGATAATTTGACCATTAATAGCCACTGATAATTTGTCCATTAATAGCCACTGATAATTTGTCCATTAATAGCCACTGATAATTTGTCCATTAATAGACACTGATAATTTGTCCATTGATAGCCACTGATAATTTGCACCATTAATAGCCACTGATAATTTGTCCACTAATAGACACTGATAATTTGTCCATTAATAGCCACTGATAATTTGGCCATTAATAGTCACTGATAATTTGTGTGGAATCTTTGTTGTTGCATCAAATAAGTTTATATCATATTTATAAAATATCCCTTTTCTATAAACTACTTTTAAAATGATGCCCAAATCCTTACTTACTTTTAAAAAGTATAAAATTAAATACTTTATTGTTTAGGTTTTGTATGGCCTCCTTTCTATAATGCTCTATGTTGTGGACAACCACATGTATTCCCTATCCTATTGCAAAAAAATTGCTAGAGCCTCTATCTTGCTTAGTTTTTTGTAACTAGAAATGACATATATTTATATCAGGTTGTATCTTTGTTCCACAAGTTCCGTAAATGCTGAGAGACTAATTTCGAAAACAAAACTAAATGTATTGGCCTTTGCTATGAAGTATAGCAAAGGCCAATAGTCTCAGTTTAAAGTGTGCACCAATATATTTTCTGTTTTATTTTATTTCTAACAGCCTTTCTAACTAATTGGTGGCCTCCTCTAATGGGTCTATTCACACAAATTTGAGTTTTAGCTCAAGGAAGTTGACTTTGGAGGTTGACTTCCATTCTCAAATTTGGCACTCCCAATTGTTTTAAATTGTTCCTTAATGTGCTGCTTTCCCCAGAACAAGCAGACAAAAGAAAAAAAATTAACAACATAAATTGAATGTATTTTCGGCCATTTCAATGCCATGAAGATGTCAGCACTTTGTGTTATCTTTGGGGGTGTTTCCTGCATTAGGGTCCTTTTGTACTTTTCTAGACTACCTGTATAGTAGTCTGCTGTGAACTCACAGAGTTCACAGCATGCACTGCTCCATGTCATGGATTGTGTATTAACTCACAGAGTTCACAGCATGCACTGCTCCATGTCATGGAATGTGTATTAACTCACAGAGTTAACAGCATGCACTGCTCCATGGAATGTGTATTAACTCACATAGTTCACAGCATGCACTGCTCCATGTAATGTGTATTAACTCAGAGTTCACAGCATGCACTGCTCCATGGAATGTGTATTAACTCACAGAGTTCACAGCATGCATTGCTCCATGGAATGTGTATTAACTCACAGAGTTCACAGCATGCACTGCTCCATGTCATGGAATGTGTATTAACTCACAGAGTTAACAGCATGCACTGCTCCATGGAATGTGTATTAACTCACATAGTTCACAGCATGCACTGCTCCATGTAATGTGTATTAACTCAGAGTTCACAGCATGCACTGCTCCATGGAATGTGTATTAACTCACAGAGTTCACAGCATGCATTGCTCCATGGAATGTGTATTAACTCACAGAGTTCACAGCATGCGCTGCTCCATGGAATGTGTATTAACTCACAGAGTTCACAGCATGCACTGCTCCATGGAATGTGAATTAACTCACAGAGTTCACAGCATGCACTGGTCCATGGAATGTGTATTAACTCACAGAGTTCACAGCATGCACTGCTCCATGGAATGTGTATTAACTCACAGCATGCACTGCTCCATGGAATGTGTATTAACTCACAGAGTTTACAGCATGCACTGCTCCATGGAATGGAATGTGTATTAACTCACAGAGTTCACAGCATGCACTGCTCCATGGAATGTGTATTAACTCACAGAGTTCACAGCATGCACTGCTCCATGGAATGGAATGTGTATTAACTCACAGAGTTCACAGCATGCACTGCTCCATGGAATGTGTATTAACTCACAGAGTTCACAGCATGCACTGCTCCATGGAATGTGTATTAACTCACAGAGTTCACAGCATGCACTGCTCCATGGAATGTGTATTAACTCACAGAGTTCACAGCATGCACTGCTCCATGGAATGTGTATTAACTCACAGAGTTCACAGCATGCGCTGCTCCATGGAATGTGTTGGGTGGAATTTCACAAAACATATCAACTGCCCTTTGAAAACTGTTTCCGGTGCAGCCAATCTCAACATTAACTCAGTGCAGTCAATCAATGAGACTGGAACAATTGCCAGTCTAGTATTTTCCTTTCTTCCTCTGAGTGCTAAACCATAATTCATTATTTAGATCTGGTTTTATTTTATTTGCATTTGTTTTTGTCAGTGACTGAATTCCAGACAATGAACCATTATGCATCTCCACATTTTTGTACATTTAATGGTTTTTACTGATAGTAAGAAACTAATCATTAGTGGTGGGATATCTAAATTAGAGACAACAAGCAACTTCCCAACTATTGCCACAGTGTACTAATGGTCTAACTCATATTATAGATATTTTGTGGTCCGGCTGAAAAAAAAAAAATAATGTGTCTATAAAAACACAGGAACATAAAAAAAAATGTCAGCAGATAAGAATCATTTGGCATGTCAAATTGTCTGGCTATTTCTACCATACACCTGCTTTCATTTTTTAAAATAGAGTTTTTTGTTTTGTTTTATATCTTTAATAATAAATAAACTGAATGGAAAGTCATTATGAAAGTGAAATTTGTTTTACAGACCTAATTATCACACAACCCCATTCCCATCTTCAAAAAAATGTATTCCTGATCAGTCCCAAAACTATTAAGCCTTAAAAATGCCTCATACACAAATTAGAAATACTCATATGGTAATCCAGGCCATTAAAAAGTTCAGCTACTGCTCATCTGTTTTTAATTTTTGTTATCTTCAGCTTTTATGTTCCATAATAACTGTTTTTGTGCAAGTGGGCACTTTCTTCTTTTTCTTTGACACACAAGTGCTGTGTTTTAAGTGGTGGAGGCATTTACACACTTACTTAACTAATGTGTTTAATTTTGTTATATTGCATATTGTGATTTGACACTTCTATATTTGTTCTTAGCGCCTTTTTTCATTTTTTTTTATTGCAAGTGGCCACTTGTCATAGATCAAAGAAAAAAAAAGTCATAGAACAATTTACAATTAAATATACACAGAATTTGCAACTTATTTTTCATTGGCCCATAAAACCTTTATTAATATTCCAATGCCGATAACTGCTGTCCAACTCAATTATTAATGGACGCTTTCAGCGACAGTCCAGGTTAGGGGGTACAGTTGGAGATATCTCTAACATGCTCCCTTTTGTAAACTTGCTATAAAATATTGGCTTTAAAATTAAATCTGTAATTAAAAGAAAAATTTCAGGATGTACACAGTGATAACCAAATATACACCACTGCCAACTAGAAGGAAAAATGCAGGCACATGCTAAGAGGTTTTATGGGGAATGGGATGTGTACAAATCACTAGAGCCATACAAAATAAATAAACAAAATGTATTATTAAAAAGATCATAAAATTACCAGACTTTTTAAACAATAATAATACAATATAATAAATAACTGAGAGTTATTTATGAAATATGGTAAGTCATTTAGAATATGAATAAAACAAATATATAAATACATTTACTGGATTTTAAACACATAATATGATGCTCTGAGATACACGCAGAAACATCTAAAATTCTAAGCTCCCATGACATAGCAACGCAAGTCAGAAAAAAAAATCATGATGGTGTTTCAATGCAGCACACTTCCTTAACCCCTTTGCGACTTTATGACGAGTTAACTCGTTATAAGAGCTGCAGCATTAGCGACCTTATGACGAGTTAACTCGTCATGCAGTCTAGCCAGCGTTGCGCTCATTGCGCACTGCCAGCCAGTCTGCAATGGGTCCAGGACTAAGCCTCGAATCGAGTGATCACCGCGATAACATGCAAATTAGATGCAAAGTCACTGTGTTCACACACTGACTTTGCCTCTAATTCACTCTCTGTGCTTCACGTTCTTATAGTGAAGCACAGAGAGTGACCTGTAAATAAAAATAAATAAATAAACATAGACAGAGGGGGGAAAATAAATAACCCTTTCAATGCTGATCACAGTTTGTAACTGTGATCAGTTTCCTTCCACTTTATGGCCCTCATTTAGTTTTTTTTTTACAAGTTTTTTTATTTTTGAAATGTATTAAGTATTTTAATATATTTATTTAATAAAATTTAACCCCTGCATGCCTGTTGCGTGATTTTAATGGATCTGACATCGCACTCTTCAGAGTTTTTTTTCTGTCTTTTTTGTTAAGGGGGGTTGGGAACCAATATTTTTCTTTTTTATTAGTTAGTTAATTAGGGCCGATAAGTGGATTAGTGTTGCACTAGTTGTGTAGCTTATTATTGGAAACCAAAATTTCCTCTTTTATATGTATTTTTTAATACTAAAATGTAAATAATTTTTATGTATAGGGTATCAAAAGAAAGCTCTAACTGTCCTTTAAAAAACAACATATAACTTGTATGGGTGCGTTAAATGAGAGAGGGAAATTATGTTTTAAAAACCGCATATTATAAATTGAAAAACGCTCTGGTCCTTGGCCTTGGAAAATCCCTGGTCCTTAAAGGGTTAATGCATTTGATGTTTACCTTTAAATGTTTCATTTTTAATTGTTTTGGAGAGTGGGAATGTAGCCAGGTTTGCAAATGGGAACCCATTAGAATATGTCTTTAATGATGCTATCTTCACTTAGATTATTGTCATGCTTAATGCATTACTAACATGCTTTTTACGGTAACAAACTAACATTACAGAAGCAGGGATGAGCCAGGCCCTTGCTGGGTATGCAGGTGAAAGTACAATGACCTCATTTGCTTTCTGTTATTCAAGGTCACTTATTTCACACATGCGTGCGCGCACATACAACACACAATTCCAAAGTATAAAATCAGGAATATTTTTAGCCCCCCTCCCAATAGCATACTCCTGGCAAATAAATGTGGTACATTATAAATCCCATCACTATATTCTTAGGCACAAATACATGCCTCCCAACTTTGTCCCGCCAAGCTATACCTCTTTCCTGCTTTTCAGGACAGAGGTAGAGTTGGGTGGGACAGCAGGATCTGACATTGAAATAGTCCCAATCTCATTATCCATTGTCAAAGACACCAGAGCATGAGACTGGCATGTGCAGTGGCACTGTCAGATTGAGTGATAGCACTACCGCTCATGCGCGGTTGCGCTGTCAGTTTAAGTGACAGTGTTATCGCACAAACAGAGGGGTTGATATAAATAAAATCAGTATATTTCGTAAATTATTAATTAACAATAAAATAAATCTCACAGTAAAGTATAAGGAATAACGTACTTTCAGATGTAATAAAGCATAGAAAACATATTATGTGTGAATTACTTTTAATTGTGTAAAGAGGACTAATCAAACAAAATATTTCACTTACTCACAGGAAACTCAGCTAAAAATAACTTGCAAAAATAGATAAGCTTATTCCAATCATAATTTGTTAAATTATGCTTTAAAGGGACAGTCTAGTCCCCAAACTCACTTTGGTGCAACAGGAAGATTATTGCTTGTATAGTGCACAGGCTTTTTTTCCCAGTGTGATTTGATGCAGGCATTCTGCATAAATCACATTATTAATATTTGACTCCAGCCCTCCCCAGGCAGGTGTGGCAGTACTGATTATATAGACACTGAGGATGTGAAGTTTTGTTTCATTTAGTCACTTCCTGTGCTCTTGGAATTTAATACATTGTGTGGACTGTGATAAACTTGCTCTTATACACAGTAGGATCTCTTAACAGTGCAACACATGGTCTGATGACATCACTAGAGAGACAGGAAATTCCATACATTTGAATTAAATTATTCCCATTGGTTCCTGCAGCAAAAAGTCCTGGTTTCTTGCTGTAATTCCACAACTTCATCTAGCTGTAAATACTTTACATTGTAAGCAATGTAAAATGTAAAACATGCATTTCAAAGTACTTTGAAACCACATTAATATGTATTTACATTTGGATGATGGATTTTTTGGCATTAGACAGTCCCTTTAAAGAAGAAAAAGAAGAACGTAACAATACTCTAATTGTATTCAAACAAAAGAAGCAATCGGCTTTGCGGAAGGAGCTCACAGTGAGCAGGTATGTATAAAGTAAGCCAAAGACGTCTTACGTGTTTCCTGCTTCAAAAGCACTTAATCAATACGCTAATTGTGCCAAACCTTTAACTTAGTATTAATTGGACTAAAACAATGATAGGTAATCCAGATGCTCAAAAATGACCCCCTAAAAAATGCTAAATATGGATATAATGTGGAGTCTATACAGGAATAATGACCTGGTCAGGAACATTAGCCATTGTAGAAAGACGCATTTTGTATTCTTCTTTAGCTATTCAGAGTCTACTGCATCTCAGTTAGAATAAAGACCTGGTCAGGAACTTTAAACTCAGAAGAAAGAGCATTTCATATTCTTCTCAGTTTTTCGGAGTCTATTGCATCTCATTGAGATGAGTGCCAGAGACAAGCAAGACAGATAAGTTACAGATATAGAAAGACATACATGATGCATAGTTGAGTGGTAGGGGCTGAATTCATTTGTACCCAGTTTCCACTGGCCCTTTTCGAATCCCAAAATGCAGAGGGGGAGAAAGGTTGTGAAGGTAGAGACTCTCACACACGTTTATATGAATGGGGGGCTGCATGGAAGGCCAAACTACAGAGAATACCTGAGCTTGGTACTTTCTATCCCAATCTATTAACCTCAGTCAGAGCCTCTTTCGAGGAAGATTGCTGCTTAACCTACGGGATATTTCGAAATGAAAATTAGTGCAGCCCATTGAGTCAGGTAGAAAAGTAGCAATTAATGCTTTGCACTCAAAGAATATGGATCCAGAGGAACAAACGGCGATGGTCAGACTGAGAAAAAATAGACAATCCAGAGACAGTACAAGCTGAAGGTGATTTTAATCCGACGTGAAAAAAACAGCTGTGTTTCCAGACAGTACTCCCTCCTACGCGTTTCATGCCAAAATTTGTGGTGTGTCTGGATTGTCGCCGTTTGTTCCTCTGGATCCATATTCTTTGATTGTTTGCTGGGTAGGCGCGTCAGCACCAGGAGGTGTGGGAGACTGGCAATTTCATAAGTTGCATGGTGTGGCTCACTTTCTTGTTCAATTAATGCTTTGCAACCCTTGCTTGTATCCATCTTTAGCCTTTTTTGAAGGTATTTTTGAGCATGTGAATTGCCTATAATTTTTTTAGTTAAATCAATGGTATATATTTTGTTTTGTGTATATTTTTGTTTTTTCAGATAATGCATTTTTTTAAACATTTTTTATTAATGTATAAATTCTATGAACTGTATTAAAATTTTACTGAGTCCCAATAGACAACTCAATAAAGAGAGAACTGCAGAGAATTGAGATGGGAGCCTAAAATGTTAGACCAATATAGCCAAGTTTTAAATATATATAAAATATAAACATTCTTCAAAGCAACTGAATGGGAGACGTTTTCCAATTCAGTTACTTTGGCCTTATGTTTGAAATGTCCACCTCAATTCCCTGCAATTCTGTTTTATTTTTGTTTTTTGGTGGTTAGTACCAGGCTGATGCAAGACCTTTTGCTGCCCTCAGACATTTACACACACACAGTACCAATTTTAGTGTCACATACAAATGCAGGCACATGTACACACACAGTAACACATACAATGTCACATGTACATGCAGCCACACATTCACACACAGTCACACATACAATGTCACATGTACATGCAGCCACACATTCACACACAGTCACACATACAATGTGATCACATCATTGTCACCCCCCTCTCCATGTCCTCCCTGTCTGTCTTGCTCTCCCTACATGCCATCTGTGTGTTTCTCTCTCTCTTCATGCCATCCATGTCTGTCTCTCTCTCCACCATGCCAATGATCTGTCTGTTTCCCCCTTTTGTCTTTCTCCTCTCCCCCATTTATTTTTCTCTCTTTTGTCTCTATACCCCATGTTTGTTTTTTTCTCTCCCCATGTCAGTCTGTCTCTCTCATCTCCCCCATGTATATCTCTCCCTCTCCTCTTCCCAATGTACCTTTTTCATCTCCCCCATGTATATCTCTCTATCCTCTCCTTCCAAGTCTGTCTCTTTCGCTCCCCCCAATGTCTGGTGTCTTTCTCAGTCCCTGCACTGCATGTCTGGTGTCTTTCTCAGTCCCCCCCCCCCCCCCCCCCCCAATGTCTGCTGTCTCTCTCAATGCCGCAATCCCTTCCTCCCATTCTATGTCTGGTGTCTCTCTCACTCACTCACTCACTCAGTCACTCACTCACTCCCCCACTCCATGCCTGGTGCTTCTCTCACTCCCTCCCTCACCCCCACTCCATGTCTGGTGTCTCTCACAGTCCCTCCCTCCCCCATGTCTGCTGTCTCTCATAGTCCCTCCCTCCTCCACCTCATGTCTGGTGTCTCTCAAACTCCATCTCTCTCCCACCCCATGGCTGGTGTCTGTCACACTCCTTTAAATTATGCAGCATTTAAAAAACAACAACATGGCATGTCCTATTCATTTAGTATAAGTTGTGTTTAGCTGCTGCTGATAAATAACAGGATATTCGATGCTGGCTTTAAGGAATAGATTGCTATGATGGCATGAAAGGGTTATATATGTAATAGTTGAAGATGGCAAAGGTTGCCATTCCATCCATCCCATTCATTCAAACCCTTTATCAAGTGAGTTTCTCTCATTAGAGTTTTCTGCTCTTTATTACATTGCAGACAGGAGTTTAGTTTCTTCCTACACGAAAATAGAGCCTCCAGGAAAACAATGACAGATGGTATGCAAATTCTGGTAAAATGGCCAAGCAAGGTTATTAGGTTAAACTTTAAAAAATATCCACAAGGCATTCTGTGAAAAAAAAGAGGACTGTGTAATTATGGTAAATTGAGCTCACCACCATGTCAAAATATATCTGTCTTCAAAAATCGCCAAGTGTATGGATGATTACGACAGCATAGTCTGCAGCACAAGCTCAAATTAGTAAATATATATCTCTGCAAGAGGAGTCAGTCAATAAAAATAACCTCATACACAATGTCAGCATCTAAGCGAGTTAGATGGATACCACATGCACTGTTTATATGAAAAAATTATGTTAAACTGCAAGAATTAAGTAATTATTTCAATAATCACAGTGTAAGCCATAGGGTGCAAAAGATTGCAATAATTAATCCACCATTGCACAAAGAAAACAATAGATCAGCCTTACTTTATCTCAGCAATTAGCCTTATTTAATTCATAATTATAGGTGTTAAATCAAAGGACGTATTTAGCACTTTGTGCTAAATGATTCGCCAAGCTACTACGTAAATCAATAGTGAAATAATGAAAATCACCCCCCCCCCCAAAAAAAAAATGTGCATATGTAGAACAATCTGTTTTATACACATTTGTGTGCTGTGAAGATATTTATACCATATTTACAGTTTTGAGCAAACAGGGGAAACTAAACAGTTTTTTTTAAAGCAAGTAAGACAACTGGGGATTATCATCAAGAGAAACTGAATAGATCACTCTCTCTCTCTTTATTCCAAGATTCTAATGAACCAGTATTGTTCATAAACAAATGCTTGGTTGCTCTCATAGAGAGCTATTCACTAGATGTGAGTTGCAGGTGAGACAGAAATTTCACCTCACTGACTGAACTGTGTATTATAAAGGACCACCCCTTTGAGTTTCTCCTATAAGCAGGACAGAGTTTATTCTGCTGAATATATTGTGAAATCAGAGAGAGTTTTTCTGCGTGTTTCAATGTGCATTGTGAAGGGACATGTGAACTCTTCTGTTAGGAGACGCACCAATAGTTTCACCCTGCACCATGAATAGTTGAAAATGAAATGGTCATCTAAGCACAGCTCAGCTTACCTGCACCTCACTTTTAGTGAATAGCTTTCTAAAAGTGACCCCCAACAAAACATAAGAATATCAGATGGTTTGGAATTTGGATTAATATACTTACCTATTAGTTCAACAAAAAGAGCTATTCTCCAAACACAGTGCAAAATGAACAATGACGATGCAGCACACAAGCAAAAAAAACAACCACTTTTTGTGACCCCCCCCCCCCTCCCCTGTTTTCCGGTGGTCACAGCTGGAATCAGGAACACACTACAAAAGTGAGCAATGGTCTAAATGGTCGGGGCTGGCTGCAATGGATCAGAGTAGAGAAGGAAGAGCTGGGTCAGTGACTAAGGTTAATCAGCAGACTTGGCACTGGGTCACCAGCAAAGTCCAGAGACAAAACACAAACACAAAGTGATCAGGAGGATGAGTATTTATATTTATAGCCAAAGGTCAAAAGTGCGCCCAAAGGGGCTTGGATGAGGAGTCTAAACAATGAAGCCCAAAACAATGATGTCATGAGAAACCAGAATGGCATAAACAAAAACTGCAAATATAACACTTGCTTGGGTTTTAGCAATGAGTACCTGTGCCATGGATTCCCTTTCATTCACTATCTGCAGCAAAAATAGGGTTCATCTTTTTGTTGAATTGTTACGGAGAGTACTGTAAAATAAAGTAATTTAGCACTGTACTGTATTTACTTCAGTGCTATAAAACCATGATACAATGGGTTATTTTAATAAATAACAGAAGCAAGCTTACAATATTTTCCATTTCATTTTTCCCTTCAAATTATATTTTTAGATTTCATAATGTTAATTATGTAACGCATAGTCAAACTACGCTATAAAAAAACTTGTTAAGGAAGTGACCTTCTTCCTGTACTGTGACCATATCTCCCACAAAGCCTCACTGACCATCTCAACGGCCAATACTGAAACCACAGCACTAAAACCATTTAAAAAATGGATCCTTGTTATTAATGTGAGCAGTAATGAAACTCTCGTTCAGAAGAGAGACAGATTTACAGTCATGTAATTCATTAAATTGTTATTTTGCTGGTTGTTTTTCATAAGGAATCTCAGTCTCTCTAAATATTTTATCCAGCAGATTTCTATACACATATTATATAGACCTAAAACATGTATAGCTTATAAGAAATATGAGACAGAGGGGATATAATAGAATCATAGTAAAGGATGAGAGTATAGTCAAAAGAAGAAAAACGGCCACAATAAGAGGGTATGGGCTTAAATTAGAAAGTCAATGGTTTAAATCTAATATCACGCAGTATTACTTTACTGAGAGGGTCATGGGTGATAGATATCAGTAAACATAGTGCATTATGGGTTTGTTGGAAAGCTTTACATGCCTGAGGTATTTTTGTGCTGCACAAAATAAATTCTTACTATGTTTCAGAGCCTACTAGGGTTGCCACCTGTGTTATATGTTGTATAAATATATCTTTATAGGCTCAACCTCTGTTGTTTCTGTCCCCAAAAAGCTTTTCAATGTCATAACTGTCCCGAAGCAGCTTGCCAGTGCCATCTCTGTCCTCAAGCAGCTTGCCGTACCATATTAGCCCCCAAACAGTGCGTTTGTCCTGGCAAAAATACACATTTGATCATATTTATGTAATCTCAATACTGTTTCTCGAAATGACCTAAATGAGCATATCATGGATCTATCTTTTCTTGAATCTCATTAGATATAGTAATTATTGTATGGCCTTTGATGTGTTATGTACTGGACTTTGATTATTATGAATATTGTTTTTGCATTGTCCACCTTTTTTAAGATCTTCATCTTGAGTGTAATTTATTGATGTTCATACCATAATTCTTAGTCCAAAGAGATCAGCACACTCACATCCTCATTGGAATGCTTACCTTCTTTTAGATGAAAAGCAGGAATGATAGGTAGGAAGGGTTGAATTTGATGGACTTAAGTCTTTTTTCAACCTAAACTGCTATGTATTTTCAATTATAGCATAGAAGATCACAATTCGTAATTTGTGTATTTAGTGGATTGCTTCTTTCTGTTGTATGCCTAATACCAAGTACCTTCAAGTGTGAATTTCTTAAGGTAGTCTGCATTTGTCACTACCATAGCCGAATGATGTTTTATATTTTGCAATTGACTTGATCTTTGTAATTGTGCCAATTATGCCGAATCAATAGTCTATAGAATATTTGACTAATTATTTAAAAATTCCTCCTCTACAATGTATCTGTTTATCTAAGACACATGCCAGCTCAATAAGGCTTGAATGATAGGTCTGCAGTTGAACTTTGTGTTAATATGCCATAGGATTGATTTTGGTAAGTTCTTACCTTATCCAGTTGTACATCACATTGTACAGTGATATTTGCTTAGAATTCAGCAGGACTGCAATTATTGAAGGATACATTTGAGTTTTAAGGATGCTTGCAGCTGCGGTTTATATTGGTGAATACCCTAGTTTGACAATTACTAATGGAATTACATGCATTACAGTGTGACTTACTTATGCAACTCATGGGTTTTATGAATAGATCCTTAAACACAATGTAATTTTATTACAGACACTATTCCACCTACAGGGTTGAATAGGCTTCAGTGATTAAGCACTCTTAGGCATTTCTCCCCTCTGTTTTTTCTCTCCCTAGTTTTCTATTCGGTAATCCTCTTTTTTCATATAGTCACCTTAAAGGTACTACATCTACCCATGATTATGACGTGTACTGATACTTTTTGCTAGTAAGAATGCCTGCCCACGTTCACGTGTTTGACACAACTCATCACCAGAAATTGTTTGTATTATTATAAATAAAGGTTATGCTTTAAGGTAAAAAAAAGCAATAGAAAATACCTTATTTGCTCGAATATAAGACAAGGTTTTTATCCAAGGTCGTCTTATAATCTGAACTCAAATCGATAGTGCAGACATCCTCCATGCTGCCCGACACTTCCGTCTATTATGACATCCCCGGCTGCCCCCACTAGCCACCAGGGAGAGAGCAACAAGGTGACGGGGAGCGAGTGGGGGGGTGGGGGGTGGGAGAGAGAGAGAGACAAGGTGGGGGGGAGAGAGAGACAAGGTGAGGGGGAGGGAGGGGGGAGAGAGAGAGAAAAGTTTTGGGGGAGGGAGAGACAACATGGGAGGGAGTGGGAGAGAGATAACACTGGGGGGGAAAACAGAGACAACACTAAGGGGGGGAGGGAGACAACGCTGGGGGGAAAGGGGGAGAGAGAGACAAAGCTGGGGGGAGTGGTGGAGAGAGGAAGCATTGACACATAAAAGGACATAAAAAAAAGAAATGCATTTTTTTTATATCATAATTTTTTATTAAATATTAAAAAGCAATTTACATGTGAATATATACAAGTTAAACTTTGTTCCTATAGGGTAGTCTTATATTAAGGCTTTTTCCCCTAAAGGAATATCCAAAGTTTGGGGGGTCGTCTTATAGTCAAGGTCGTCTTATATTCTAGCAAATATGGTAGATTTATAGTTTGGCTGATGATATCAGGGATACCCTCAGACAGGATTAGTATATTGAGCTTGTGGTGGATGCAAGCAATATCCCATTTGGCATTGGTGTGTCAGGTGTGCACACATGACATTTTATTACCCTTTGTGGGAGGACGGGGAATCTGAGCATGCGTGGAAAAGCTATTTCACAGCTTAAGGGATCTGGATACTGAGTAACATGTTGTGTACTTGCATTCTGACAGGTGTGTTTGCAATTTGCAACTTGTGGCAGAATCGAAAAAAAGTTTGGATAATG
This sequence comes from Pelodytes ibericus, assembly GCA_036172795.1. Lineage (NCBI taxonomy): Eukaryota > Metazoa > Chordata > Amphibia > Anura > Pelodytidae > Pelodytes > Pelodytes ibericus. The sequence goes on along the minus strand of CM069867.1, from coordinate 27,235,712 downwards.
AACTTTTTTATATAATGGATGTCTGTATTAGGGATATTCACCCTTATTATATGTTATTATATGTTTCTATCAGACATCTTTTACACAAGATTCCCTAACCTGTGTATAACCGGAGGGTCTGTTCAATCTTTGGGGTAAGCATTTTTTATTTTTTGGCTACCTCATGCTTGAATTTTTGCGCAGGACCTGTGCAGTAAGATGTATTGCTGAATGATATCTCATGTTGATTAAAGTTGATAGCCAAAGAAGTTCCCTTGAATTCGGAGGTATTTTATTATAAAAAGCAAAATGTTAAATTCACAGGTTCGGCCAAGCTAACAAGAGAGGAAAGTCGAGTCTAAACTCAGCTGAGAAAGCACAGAGATGGCAGTTCCCTAAAAGGTGAGTTCCAGGTGAGATGAAGTTAGATGACATGACATAAACATGTCATCTAGCTGTACATTCTTCAGGGTCAAACCTCATGACGTTTGTCCCTACATAATGCAGAATAAGTGTCAGTACAGGAAAAGAAAGAGGTCCAGGGTTCAATCCCAGGGAATTCTTACCCATATTTGAACATGCAAAAATTGGGTTTAATTAATGAACCTTTTTACACCAACAGCATATATAAATGTATATGCCCATTACATGTGAAGGTACCCACCATTGCTAGAGCACCTTTATTTCACAAACACCTTCATATACATTCCAACCTATTTCATTTCCACAAAACTCAGCAAATCTTTACTTTCACATACTTAAAGTCCCACATGCAGCACTCCATCTATTCACAAAGCATTCAAAGACATGTAGATAATAGATTTGCCAGTCCCTTCCAGAAAGATGGATAGAGAGCATTTATAGCTCTCTGGAAAAAAAAGAAAGATCTTTAAAACAGCAATTATCGCTTTACTGTCAGACTTGCAGTGCATAAATTAACCCTTTCGCTCTGAGAAAAGTAAAAGCAGTTAGAAACATAGAAAGACAGAAACATAGAAACATAGAATGTGAACCATTCGTTCCATCTAGTCTACCCAATTTTCTAAATGCTTTTATTAGTCCCCAGTTCCCTATCTTCTATCTAGGATAACCTTGTGCCTATCCCACACAGGGCTAGCCTTAAGTGTTCCGCGCCCTGTGCAGGCCTTCCCATGGTGCGCCCCCCCCCCCCCCATGCCTGTCTCTTTCCTCTCCCTCCATGTATGTGTCTCTCCCTTCCTATGTTTGTCCCTTTCCTCTTCCTTGCCATGTCTGTATCTCTCCAACTCCCCCATATCTGTTCTCTCTCTCCCCCTCCTCCCCATGTCTGCTCTCTCTCCCTCTCTGTTTTCTTCATTCCCCCCTCCTCTGTTCTCTTCTCTCCCCATCCTCTGTTCTCTCTCCCCCCTGTTCTGTTCTCTCTCCCCCTTCCTCTGTTCTCTCCTCTTCCTATGTTCTTTCTCTCCCCCCTTTCTCTGTTCTTGCCTTTTCCCCTTCCTCTCATCATACATCATGTCTATCTCTCTCTCCCTTCATACATGTCCATGTCTGTCTTTCTGTTCTCCATGTGGGTCTATTTTTCTTCAAGTCTCTGTCTCTCCTCCTATACTCCCATGACTGATCTCAATTTCTGTCTCTCTTGTCCATGTCTTCCCCTCCACATGTCACTGGCTCTCCTCTTCTACCTTCTACTCCCATTGTATTTGTCTCTTCCCAATGCTCTTTCCTGACCTCTGTGCTTCATAATCTCAGACCTCAATCAGAATTTCCTTGCTCTCCCCATTCATTTTGTTTATTCAGAGTGGCATGTTCTGAGCGAGGAAGTGTTGACTGAGGTTTGAGGATGAGCGCCGAACTGCAGAACCATAGCTGAGTGAGTGTGTGCATGTCAGTGTGTGTATGTCAGTGTGAGTGAGTGTGTGTATGTTAGTGTTAGTGAGTGTGTGTCATTGTGAGTGTGTGTATGTCAGTGTGAGTGTGTGCATGTCAGTGTGAGTGAGTGTGTGTATGTTAGTGTTAGTGAGTGTGTGTCATTGTGAGTGTGTGTATGTCAGTGTGAGTGAGTGTGTGTATGTTAGTGTTAGTGAGTGTGTGTCATTGTGAGTGTGTGTCATTGTGAGTGTGTGTATGTCAGTGTGGTCAACTATAAGAGGGGGTGCAAACTCTTGGAGGAGAATAGTCAGCACATGGGCAGCCTGTTTGTTAATAAGAAATATGGGATGCCCATGTGCTGCCTTTCCATACCCCAGAGCTGTCACCAGCCGTGCAGCTTGGTGCACCTCCTCCGCCTCTGCTACCTGGGCGTAGTGCACCCTATGTACCCACCATGGATCGGCCCTGCTAAAGACACAAAAGATGGATAATCACATAGACAGCAGCCTGCTTTTGTGAGTGACACATTTGATTTTTAAAATAGACATAAATTTAATTTGTTTACACTAACAAACTGTGCCTTAACAACATGGTTACCCAGTACTGAAATGCTGTGCATAGTCAATCTGGCAAGTCATGACCATACTTACAGTTGCAATACACCTTTCAGAAAGCCAGTATTGCCTATCTTATCTATATTTTTTGTTTTTTCTTTCCCTTTTTTTAAAGATCCCTTTTATAATTAAAAAAAGTCTGTCATGTAGCTAATTAATAGCTAATATGCCACACATCTTATGGACACTGAGATGATTGCAAAATGAATCTTAACAACTATATTTCTTGTCCAGTGTACAGTTTAAAGTTTTCTATGTTAACAAACATAGCTCATTTTTCATATTTACCACACCCACAACTTTATAATAAAATCCAATGGCATCTTAGAATTAACAGGACGTATAGTTTGCTTATCATAAAACGGTAATATATTGCAAAAGAAACAAAATAGATGATCTCCACTGTAGTTTATACTCAGTAAGTACATGCAGTAACTGTATGCGAGAGATGTTGTTACTTATATCAGATACAACCCTAACATGATAATAGCATATCTAGCAAATTGCAATTTAATGGGAAATAGATTGAACTTATGGCCTGCAGAGGCATTCATGCAGCCAAGTTTAGAATCAAACTTTAGTTTGTTGCTTTTTTTATTATTGTTATTTTATTACAAGTCCATGCTAAATGAAACACACATGACTTGCATGTATGCAATATCATAGCTTGCTGCGGGCAAACAATATACACATAAGTCGATTCAGGAAACACAATATGATAAAAAGCAAATAAAGACTCTTGAACATAAACCTACGGCAGGAAAGTGCACAAGGCAGAAATGAGAAGAACAAGAGGGTGAAAACCACTGTTTAGTTTGTTTAAAAGATGCTGTTACTCATACACAGTTTCCTTGTTTTTTTTTAAAATCTGTACATATTTTTGGTACTATTCAAATTAAGAGATCGCAACAAGATGGCACTCTGAATGCATGACCCCCCTGCGACATCCAGCGAGCTGGGGGATATAAGGGTCGTGCTTCATACTAAAATCAGTAATTGTGTGAGTGTAGGCAATTGTAATGGTGGCATCAGTAGGAACCGCGATGCAAAGGTAGTACAAGGACCAAATCACCAGAGTCAGGGTATAGAAGGAGCTGTACATCTGACAGGACTTTTGCACTCCCCCTAGTGTCACCAAAACTGAAGATGGAACCACCATGACAAAAATGACAAGATACCAGGATACAAAAATAAAAATAATTACCAAAATGGACAACACAGACGGGAAAGACAATAAGCAGATGTGCAAAACAGGTCAGGGCTGGCAAAGGTCAATTTCAGGCCAAAATTGTCAGGAACCAGATACTGAGAATAGAAAACTCAGGAACACTTGCAAAGACTCAAGGCACTATCACAGGCAAAGTGCAGAGGAATACTGACAGTTTAAATAGTGTTTCAGATATTTGCATGCCCAAACAGTGTAAGTGCACCACAGAGCTCTACAACAATAAAACTCACTGTAATGTGCAGTATGTTTAAGTATATCACAGAGCTCTACAACAACTCACTGTAATGTGGGTGTTTATGAGTGAATCACAGAGCACCACAGCTACAAAACTCATGGTATTGTGTTGTGTGTATGAGTGTACCATAGAATGGTTACATGTGGTGTGTACAGTTGTGGACAGGCCCGGACCTGTAATGGGGGCAGAGTGGGGCAGCTGCCCCAGGCGGAACCCTTGCAGAAGCGGCACTTTGCTGCTCCCTGCAGCTGTCTTTTTCTTTTTTTGTCTTTTTTCTGTGTCCAGGGGAGCTTCATTGAAGGAGGTCTCAGCCAATCAGGTGAGACTCCTCAACTCTCACTCAGAAGCCTCCCATGATTGAACTCTCGTTCAGAAGCCTCCCATGATTGGCTGAGACCTCTTTCTGTGTGTGTATGTCAGTGTGAGTGAGTGTGTGTATGTCAATGTGAGTGAGTGTATCAGTGTGAGTGTGTGTGTGTGTATGTGTATGTAGGTGTGAGTGTGTCTGTGTCAGTGTGAGTGTGTCTGTGTCAGTGTAAGTGTGTGTGTGTCAGTGTGAGTGAGTTTGTGTATGTCAGTGTGAGTGAGAGTGTGTGTATGTCAGTATGAGTGAGACTGTGTGTATGTCAGTGTGAGTGAGAGTGTGTGTATGTAAGTGTGAGTGAGTGTGTGTATGTTAGTGTTAGTGTGTGTCATTGTGTGTCTATGTCAGTGTGAGTGTATGTGTATGTAGGTGTGAGTGTGTGTCAGCATTTCGGTTTTCATCCCAGGCAGCACAATGTCCTGGGCCGGCCTGGTTGTGAACTATACTCCCTGTGATGCTCAGCCGTTAAAACTGATCCTGTAATGCTCCCTGAACATCATAGAAAATATGGTCCACGGCAATTCTCTCTGAACCACTCTCAGTGCCCTGTTTGGGGGATAGTTTATTATTGGTGGTAAGAGAATGCCTAACACTGTATATTCCATGAGTAAAATAAGAAAACAACAGCATTACAAATTACACACAGATATCAGTAACAAGGGGGACTGGTGGAATGGCTTTTAAAGCCATGCAGGTAACATGTTGTTATAACTCCTTTTCTTTTTTACCATTTGTGGTTAAACTGAAAATACATCTACTGAGACTTGGAATGTTATGTTTCCATGTTTTTGATTATAGGATGTATACACAAATTCCAGTGAGTGTTTATATATTTATTATTTCTGTACTGGCGCATGTGATCCTGTTGTTTTTTATTATACATAAAAGAAACATATATTCATATGTTTCTTTTATGTATGGATTAGGACACTGATGATAGCAAATACATCAATTTAAGTAGATAACTTAATAAACTATGTTGTGTACACATATCAGACAGCTACTTATTCAATATCTACTTGACATGTGCATTCGTTTTCGGACTAATGCATTTTAGTCCGAAAATAGCATTTTCGTTCATTCGTTTGAAAAACGAATAAGGAAAATGCTAAGCTAACGAAAGCTGAATGAACGAATGGTTAATAAACGAAAATCATTCGTTCATTCGTAGTACTATTGGCATTCTATAAGCCGAAATAGAGTCGGTTTATAGAATACAATAGCATAGTACACTACATTCCATAAACCGACATAATGAATGACTTTCGGTTTATGGAATGCATGTAAGTCTATTGGCATTCTATAAACCGACTCTATTCCGGTTTATAGTAATGCCAATACTATAGCACGAATGGACGAATGATTTTCGTTTATATTAAACCATTCGTTGATTCGTTCAACTTCTTAGCTTTCTATAAACCGAAACAGAGTCCCCATTCATAAATTTTTATGAATGGGAACTCTAGTTCGGTTTATAGAAAGCCCATAGTATTACATGTATTCCATAAGACGAAAGTCTATAAACCAAATGTTCGGTTTATAGACTTTTGGCATTTGTAATGCATGTAATAGTACTATTGGCTTTCACTACACAGAGACAGAGTCTCCATTCACAAGAACCGAACGAGAGCCCCATTCATAAGAATTTCTTATGAATGGGGCTCTCGTTTGGTTTATAGAAAGCCAATAGTATTACACGTATTCTATAAAACGAACGAATAAAACGAAACGAAAATAATGAACGAATTTCGTCTGAAACGAATGCAGTAATGATGGAAATTCGTTTTAGACGAAATAAATAAAATTTTCGTCCGAATGGACGAAAACGAAACGAAAATTTTAGTTTTGCACATGTCTAATATCTACATGCACTGAACTCACTGTGAAAATCATGTCTGCCACTGGTGTTCTTGCTACCTCCTGCAGATGATGTTGGGGAAGCTGGATTCACTGGTTGCTTGCTGGTCATGCTGTTCATGTCTTAACTATTCTCTTCATATTAGCAAAGGTAATAGTGTAATAACCCCTAACTGAACCATTCCCACACCTCCCACAGATATAACTAAAGCTACAACTAAACCCTTCCACCTATGAGTTTCCATGCATTTCAGACAAAATCAACATCACTTCAGTGATCCAAGTAGCCTTAATATTCAGACTAATCAGAGATTACCCAAATGTGGCCAATTTACGTGCTGACATTTTAGAAGCCAAACTGATAGCCTTGGTCCTTACCATCGATGTATATGGGGTAGACTTCGGCTTATTTCAGACATTTTGGGAGGACCTCGGAGTTCCTGAAATAGAATTAAATGGGAAGACTTTGGCTGTAGCCAAAAATAGCCAAAGTCCTCCTGAAATGCTCCCAAATTAAATGTTAAATGTGTTGTGATAAATAAATAAATACTATATTATACTAGTATATACATATTTTTGTGTTTTAAATGTGTTCACTTTAATTCTTTTAGACTTTTCTGTTCAGTTTTCCAGCTAAAGTCTGGAGAACTGAACTGGGAGAAATTCTGCAATATCTACATATTTTGGGCTAACTTTGGGGCATAAATGGAAATAACGAATATAAATAAGATTTCACTGTCCAACCCCTGAACCTAGTATGGCTGAATTTCAACCTCAAATACTGGGTAACCTAACTGCGGATTTCCTTACAGTTTGACTTTATGCCCCGGTCTGGCCCAGTTCAGGCCAGATCGACGCATATTGAGTTGACCCTATACAGTCATTACCACACAGGAGTAGCATCAAAGAATTAATCCCTTTATAAGCAGCTAGGAGTAGTTTCAGAGCACTATACTCTCTATTTGCAGACCGGAGCCAATTCAGATAATTCACTCTTTTGTTACTAAACGGGAGCTGTTTCAGAGTATTAACCTCTCTATTAGCAGACAGGTGCAGTTTCAGAGAATTACTGTCTCTATTAACAAACTGGAGCAGCTTTAGTGAATTTACCCCTCTATCAAACACTCACACAAATAGAGAAATAGTGTTGCAGAAACCTACACTGAGGCCCATGAAGGAGGGATTCCAATCAGAAGATGCTTCTGAATTGTCACTTAATCAGGAGTGCTGAGTAGTCATACCTCCTTCACTCATAGCTATCAATCCAGGACTTTGCATTGTTCTGGACCGCGGCTGCCAGGGACTAACAATCCCATTGCATTGTTGTCATAATAAGAACTGGATGGTAGTAGGGATTTATGAGGACCTCCATGCTGAATGAATGTTTTGTACTCGATATTGTGATTGCATAAGGATCAGAGTAATTGGTTTAAAATATTCTTCTTTTTAGAATGTTTCTGATCCAAAAGATGTAAAGTTTGTTTTTTTATTTTGTAACATGTTTTGATTGCCTTTACAATAAAAATGTAATAACACGATATTTAAAAAAAAATCTCATTGCGGAAATACACCTGGCAATCAGGGACATGTGGTCACCATATACAACCACCAAGATCACCTATTTAGTAACCTCTGGGGTGACCCTTACAGCTGTCATGCCTTCCATTACAACAATTTATTTTTATTTCATTCCAATCTCCCCATTCCTTCTAGATTGTAAGCTTGTAAGCTTTTATTCCAAGCCTCATTTTGTCTGTAACTTTTTATACTCTGTACCCAAACGCTGCATAAATTGTTAGCGCTATATAAATAAATGTTACTACTATTTAGTGTGAAGCACAACAGGAACATCAACAACAAAAAATATAAATCAAAAGGTAGAGGGCGTGCTTAAAAAAAAAAAAAGTATAAAATATAATCACAGGTTTCTTTGAAATGTATTATAATACTAGATTTGCATCTCAGCACTTTGCTCCACTGGAAGCCACACTTCAGTATTTAGTAACCAGGAGACATTCTCTAGATTGTACATTGATTTGCTAGAAATAAGAATTTCAGCATTAAATACAAGTAAATCATGCATGAATTTAACACTTCTCTATTGCAATGTGAGGTTTATTCATTATCAGTAGACTCTTTTCGGGGGCCAGATCTGAAAATTAATCTTCTAGCAAGTGATGCAGCAGATGTCTAGAATATTACCAAGCCCAGTAGCTCAATTATGCTTTAAAAATGTAATGCTAAACCACTGCAACTACAACATGGCACATGTAATTTAAACATTCATTAGATAATTAGATTATGTTTATGTGCATAAATATATATACACATGGGTATATATTTATTACATATATATATATATATATATATATATATATATATATATATATACAGAGAGAGAGAGAGAGAGAGCATTCTACACACATTAGGAACATAGAATGTGTCAGCAGATAACGACTGTTAGGCCCATCTAGTCTGCCCAATTTCTGACTAAAAGTAAAAAAAAATGCCTATCCAATGCATGATTACATTTCTTCACTGTGTTAACCTCTACCACTTCTGAATGAAGACTATTTCATGCATCCACTACCCTAAGCAGGGCTGGCCCTACCATAAGGCAGCACAAGCCTTAGGGTGCCACCATGAGGGTGGGCGCCACCAGGGTCGGACTGGCCCACCAAGAGAAATCCCCGTAGGCCGCCTACTCTGGGGCCGTTTGCAGCCACTTGAAGAAATCGAGATCCTTCGCTCAAGTGCGCTGCCTCCGTCCGGGCAGAAGATTACTGAGTTTGTTAGTGCATGCGTGCTGAAAATGTCATCAAGGTCTCCAGCCAGCTGAGGGGGGCGGGGAGTATGCGCTCATGTGCAGTACACAAAGTTGCGGTTGGCCAGCTGATCACGCGTTACTGGAAGTAATGATCTCGCAAATTATTACGTCTTGAGTTTTATTTCACAACACCGTATGTCAAATCCGGGACTTTTACAGGAAGGAGGGTGATCTAGAGGCAGCAGTGTTCTCGGGGAAATGGTAAGTAAAGAAAATGCACAAAAAAAGGGGGACAGAGACTGCACAAAAAAAAGAGGGACAGAGAGAGACAGAGACTGCAAAAAAAAGGGGAGAGAGAGACTGCAAAAAAAAAGAGGAGAGAGAGATTGCACAAATAAAAGGGGAGAGAGAGACTGCACAAATAAAGAGAGAGAGAGAGAGAGAGAGACTACGCATATAAAAAGAGAGAGAGACTGCACAATTAAGAAGAGAGAGAGACTGTACACATAAAAAGAGAGAGAGAGACTGCACAAATAAAAAGAGAGAGAGACTGCACAAAATAAAAAGAGAGAGACTGCACAAAATAAAAAGAGAGAGACTGCACAAATAAGAATAAAGAGAGAGTGCACAAATAAAGAGAGAGACTGCACAAATAAGAATAAAGAGAGAGTGCACAAATAAAGAGAGATAGACTGCACTAATAAGAAGAGAGACAGACTGCACAAATAAAAAGGGGATTGAGAGACTGCACAAATAAGAAGAGAGAGAGAGACTGCACAAATAAAGGGGGATTGAGAGACTGCGCACATAAAAATAGAGAGAGACTGCACAAATAGAGAGAGAGATACTGCACATATAAAAAGAGAGAGAGACTGCACAAATAAAAAAAGAGAGACTGCACAAATAAAAAAGAGCGAGAGACTGCACAAATAAGAAGAGAGAGAGACTGTACAGATAAAAAGAGAGAGAGACTGCACAAATAAAAAGAGAGCAAGAGACTGCACAAATAAGAAGAGAGAGTGAGACTGCACAAATAAAAGGGGATTAAGAGACTGCACAAATAAAAAGAGAGAGAGATACTGCACACATAAAGAGAGAGACTACACATCAAAAGAGAGAGAGACTGCACATATAAAGAGAGAGAGAGACTGCACAAATAAGAAGAGAGAGAGATTGCACAAATAAAAGGGGATTGAGAGACTGCACAAAAAAAAGAGAGAGAGAGACTGCACAAATAGAGAGATACTGCACACAAAAAGAGAGAGAGACTACATATATAAAAAGAGAGAGACTGCACAAATAAAAAGAGAGCAAGTAAGACTGCACAAATAAAGAGAGAGACTGCACAAATAAAAAAGAGTGAGAGAGACTGCACAAATAAAAGGAGAGGACAAATTTAAAGCATGGGAGTTGAATATTTAGATTCATTTGTTTTTCACACTATACATACAGACTTTTTATATCAAATGTATGGAGGGTTGGGAGGCGGGTTTGTGGTGAGTCAGAGGAGGGGGGCACCAAAATACACCTTCGCCTGTGTAGACAAAATTCCTTGACCCGGCCCTGACCCTCAGTAAAGTAATAATCCCCCCTTTCAGTAAAATAATACTGCCTGATATTACTTTTAAACCTGTGGTAGTTTTCCTTCTTTCACTTACAAATGTTGTACATTAAAATCACATCATATGAACCAGAAATACAGTGTAGACATTGTTAATGTTGTAACTGACTATTGTAGCTAGAAACAGCTGTTTCTTACTGGAATATCTACTTTTGCACTTAGGGCCATTATCAGCATCCATCGCATCTGTGTTCCAATGGCACATTGTGTTAGCTACTCCAAGTTTATCATTTAAAAGACTTACTGATCAGTATACAAATATTTTGTAATTATGTTACAGATGAAAACTGTTGTGCTGGTCTTCTTTACACTAGTTGAGTATGTTGGGAAATACAACAGCATTTACTGCATAACATGTATATAATTAGCACTTGAGCTGTAGATGGCGCTGTGCAGTTCAGAGTACTTATATATGTTTTGAAGTTCTCACAGGAAGGAAGTTCTTTGTTTTTTCACTTGCTCTATGTCTCTCTTCCTTTTACCTCTCACCAAGCTGGCTGCTGTTTGAAGTAACCAATATGTTCTAAATGTTTGCTGTTTATCCAGACAACTAAAGCCTAATATGCTTCTTCACAATCTGCCAGTGTCTCTTTTTGATGCATAACTAACAGGTTATGGGCCCAGACACTAAAGGAAAACCACAAGTAAGTAAGTGCTGCATCTATGATCCCAGTAAATACTAAGGGAAGAAACAAGCCAGTGGTGTACCTACCACTGGTGCAGGGGTCGCAGCTGCGATCGGGTCCGTCACTCCAGGGGGCGGCCACCGTGCGACCCCTGCACATAAAAAAAAGTGTAAAAAAAAAATGTGCGGGCAAACGGGGCAGCTGCCCATGGCCCATTCATTCTTGGGGCCCAAGGCAGCTGCCTTGTGGGTCCCCGCTGCCTGTGTGACTGTCTCACACTGACAGTCACTCTCGAGCAGCAGCCATGAGATCCGCATGCTTTTCATCATAGCCACCGGAAACGTCACTTCCGGTGGCTGTATTTCCTGCAATCAGCGTGCGTGCATGGGAATAACTGGCAAATGGGCACATAACACTGGCAAATGGGCACAACTGGCAAATGGGCACATAACAGGCAAATGGGCACAACTGGCAAATAACTGGCAAATGGGCACATAACTGGCAAATGGGCAAATAACACTGGCAAATGAGAACATAAATGGTAAATGGGCAAATAACACTGGCAAATGGGCACATAACAGGCAAATAACAGGCAAATGTCAAAATAACACTGGCAAATGGGCACATAACTGGCACATAACTGGCAAATGGGCACATGCCTGGCAAATGGGCAAATAACACTGGCAAATGGGCACATAATGGGCAAACAACTGGCAAATGGGCACATAACTGGAAAATGAGCAAAATAACACTGGCAAATGGGCACATAACTGGCAAATTATGGGCAGAATAACACTGGCAAATGGGCAAAATAACACATGCAATAACTGGCAAATGGGCAAAATAACACTGGCAAATGGGCAAAATTGCCTGTGGCATATTGGCAATCTGGCTGTGGCATATTGGCAATGGTAGGTAATCGTGGCATAATGGGCAAATTGGCTTTGGCCAAATTGATACTGTGGCATGTTCTGTGGTGCAAAATAACATGTACTATGGGGGAAAGTGACACTGTGGCATGTTTTCCAGGGGCAGTTCAGTGGGACAAAGTGACACTGTGGTATGTTCTGGCGGGAAAATTTATACTGCGGCATGCCAAATCGTGTGGGTGCAATATGAGTACAAGCCAAGTGCTGTGGGTACTGTATAGTGCTGTTTTAAGTCCTTTAGAGGCAATGTGGGTGCAGAGGAATGTAATAAAAATAAAAAATTAACAATTTTTCAATAACATTTTCATTACATATGAAAATAGTTGAATATAATATTAAAAAGTTCATATAAGAATACATGCAGCTAGTTATATACATATATTTGGGGTCCACCTCAAGCTTTTGAAAAGGCTGGAAATATTTTAACGTATTTTTTTGTGTCCAGAAAAGTAATATTACTTTACTGAGAGGGTGGTGGATGAGAGGTTAATATATGAAGGAGTTTAAGTAGGGGATAAGCATAAGGCTATCCTTGATATAAGAGAAGGCCAGGGACTTATGACAATATTACTTTACTGAGAGGGTAGTGGATGCATGGGATAGCCTTAAAGCAGAAGTGGTAGAGGTTAATACAGTGAAGGAGTGTAAGCATAAGGCTATTCTAGATATAAAATGAGGCCAGGGATTAACCCCTTAAGGACAGAGCCTTTGAAACATTTTTGTCCTTTCTGGACAATGGCTATTTTAACATTTCTGTGCTGTTTGTGTTTAGCAGTAATTTTCTTCTTCGTCATTTGCTGTACCCACACATATTATATATTGTTTTTATCGGGACAAAAAGGGCTTTCTATGCATGCCATATTTTTGATCATATCTTATCATATTGTTAAAAAAAAATAATAAAATATGGTAAAAAAAAAAAAAATACACAAATTTCTTTGTTTTTATTTGAAACAACTTCTCCTCATCGACAATAGCGAACTAAAAAAAAAAATGCTAAATAGATTCTACTATTTCTCCTGAGTACAGGGATACCACCCATGCATAGGTTTGTTGGGTTGTTTGGGGGCTAAAATGCCAAATTTGTGAGGTGCAGTTTTTTGTTTTCCAACTTGAAATTTTTACATGCAGACAGCCTGCACCCATGTCCCATTTGGGACATATTTGAAACCAGCCAGTGTATTTTACCCCATCAACCCATATATTTTTTAAAAGTAGACACCCTAGGCTATCTCAAATGGTGGTATTTTAACACTTTCCATGCACTAATTCTACCACCAGCCTTTGTCAAAGTTTGTGGTAGTAATTTTTTTGTGTTTTTTTTTCACAAACCTTGTACTTCAGACATGAATTTACAGATTTTGGTATGTGTCACTGCCAAATAACACCCCAATAAGTGTTCAGCAACATCTCTTGAGTACAGGGATACCCCCCATGCATAGGTTTGTTGGATTGTTTGGGGGGTAAAAGGCCAAATTTGGGAGGTGAAGTTTTTGGTTTTCCAATTTGAAATTTTGACATGCAGACAGCCTGCACCCATGTCCCATTTGGGACATATTGGAAACCAGCCAGTGTATTTTACCACATCAACCCATATATTTTTTAAAAGTAGACACCCTAGGCTATCTCAAATGGTGGTATTTTTACACTTTCCATGCACTAATTCTACCACCAGCCTTTGTCAAAGTTTGTGGTAGTAATTTTTTTGTGGTTTTTTTTCACAAACCTTGTACTTCAGACATGAATTTACAGATTTTGGTATGTGTCACTGCCAAATAACACCCCGATAAGTGTTCAACAACATCTCTTGAGTACAGGGATACCACCCATGCATAGGTTTGTTGGGTTGTTTGGGGGGTAAAAGGCCAAATTTGGTAGGTGCAGTTTTTGGTTTTCCAAATTGAAATTTTGACATGCAGACCGCCTGCACCCATGTCCCATTTGGGACATATTTGAAACCAGCCAGTGTATTTTACCCCATCAACCCATATATTTTTTAAAAGTAGACACCCTACGCTATTTCAAATGGTGGTATTTTAACACTTTCCATGCACTAATTCTACCACCAGCCTTTGTCAAAGTTTGTGGTAGTAATTTTTGTGTGTTTTTTTTTCACAAATATTGTATTTTAGACATAAATTCACAGATTTTGGTATGTGTCACTGCCAAACAATAACCCAATATGTGTTCAACAACATCTCCTGAGTACAGGGATACCACCCATGCATAGGTTTGTTGGGTTGTTTGGGGGCTAAAAGGGCCACATTGTGAAGGTGCGCATTTTCAACTTGGAATATTGACGTGTAGCCAGCCTGAGCCCATCTTTCATTTGGGACTTTTTTTTAAAGTAGGACAGTGTATTTTACCCCAAAAAGTATATATTTTGTAAAAGTAGACACCCTAGGCTATTTTAAATGGTGTTATTTTAACACTTTCCATGCACCAATTCTACCACCAGCCTTTGTCAAAGTTTGTGGTAGTCATTTTATTGTGTATTTTTTCCCACATACATTGTACTTTAGACACAAATTCACATATTTCGGTATGTGTCACTGACAAACAATACCACAATATATGTTCAGCAACATCTCCCGAGCACAGGGATACCACCCATGCATAGCTTTGTCAGCTTTGTTGGGTGTTGAAAGGCTACATTTGAGAGGTGCGCTTTTTGATTTTCAAACTTGGAATTTGAACATGTAGAGCAAGGAAGGGGTTAATAGCTCTTATAAGAGCCTTTGTAGTACTGTACAAAAAAATTAACCCCTAAAAATGCAAGAAAAAAGGTTCTGCTGTGCAGTGATCAGTGGCAGGGAAGGGGTTAATACACTACACTATACAAAGGGTATGGCTTTTATAAAAGCCTTTGGGACTCACCATTTTTTTACATTTTATTTAATTTATTACAATTAAAAAATTATGTTATACAGATCTGTCTCTTTCCCTCACTAAAAACTCAAGTGAGGAGAGGGAGGCAGATCCATATGGGTCAGAACAATATTTACGAACCAGACGAATGGTGATGCTCATCTGAGAAATCACCAAACCACCTTTGCCACTGATCGGCTGTTACTGATCGCTATACACGCGTTCAGACAGCTTCAAAAGGAATACACGTAATCCCCTAGTGGGTATAACTAACCCCTAGCGAGTCTGACAAAAAAAATGCTGATAGCAAAAAAAAATCCTTCTGCGACTAGATTGCTCCATATGCGCTGCTTAGGCAGTGACCATATGTGCTGCTTAGGAAGTGATATACGGCAAGGAAGGGGTTAATAGCTCTTAAAAGAGCCTTTGATATACTGTAATAAATCAAAGTAAAAAAAAATAACCCCTAAAAAAATGCACAGACAGCAAAAAATGTGCTGCTGTGTAAGATCACTGCGTACACAGCGATCAATTGCAGGGAAGGGGTTAAATACTGGAAACGGCTTTTATAAAAGCCTTTGGGTCTCAATTCTATTAAATATATTATAATTAAAAACTTACATTATACAGCTCTGTCTCCCTCCCTCACTAAAACTCAAGTGAGAGGGAGGCAGATCTACACGGGTCAGATCAAATATTTACAAATATTGATCTAACCAGACGAATGGTGATGCTCATCTAAGCAAACGCCAACCCGCCTTTGTCACTTATCAGCTGTTACTGATCGCTATACATGCGGTCAGACAGCTAAAAAAATTTTTTTTACGTTAAACGTAGTCCCCTAGCGGGTATAATTAACACGTGACGGGTGTAATAAAAAAGTAAAAAAAAATTTAAAAATGCTTCTGCAGCAAGATTGCTGCATTTGCGTCAGATCGCTGCTTAGGCAGTGATCTACAGCAAGAAAGGGGTTAATCTCTCTTAAAAGAGCTTTTTTTTATACTGTAATGAATTACAGTAAAAAAAAATGAACCCCTAAAAAATGCAGACAGCAAAAAATGTGCTGCTGTGTATGATCACTGCGTACACAGCGATCAATGGCAGGGAAGGGGTTAAATGGCTTTTATAAAAGCCCTTGGTGTTTAAAATTTTATTAAATATTTTTTTTATTATTTTCTTTTATTTTTTTACTTTATCTGATCTGTCTCTCTCCCTTACTATAACTAGTAAGGTGAGGGAGGCAGATCAATACTTGTCAAAGGCAATATTTACTAATATTGCCTTTGACAGTATGGTAAGTGCTTATCAGAGCACTTACCATACATGCCTGCACACAGATCACATAGATCTGTTGTGCCGGCATCGATTGGCTCCCCCTAGAGGATCGGAAGTGAAATACTTTCACTTCCGATGCTCTTGCCATTAGAAGGGAAGCGCTGCCTGTATAGGCAGCGTTCCCTTCTACTGAGCCGATGGGGTCGCTCAGGAGAGCGACCACCATCGGCTCTGGGGCAGCTGAAGGTGTTGTTAAGTGCCTCGCTAGCGAGGCACTTTAACAACACCGCAGATGCTTAGAAAGCGAACGATCGTTCGCTTTCTAAGCACATGTGTGCAGCGGGCGCAGCCATTTTTAAATGGCTGCTACGATCACTCCGTGGAGTGATCGTAGCGCGCCCCTGCACATTTGGGGGGTGTTGCACAATGCCTCTACCTAGAGGCATTGTAGCAACACCGTTAGAGTAAAGAAAGCGACCGCTGGTCGCTTTCTTTACTCCATTTAGTGCATGACGTGCCAGGCACGTCACCTGTCGGCAAGTCCTCGATTTGCCGTGACGTGCCTGGCACGTCACCTGTCGTTAAGGGGTTAATGGAAGTATTATTTTCTGAGAGGGTAGTGGATGCATGGAATAGTCTTCCAGCAGAAATGGTAGAGGTTAATACAGTGGAGGTCAGAAACGTTGTATTATTTTACTGAGAGTGTAGTGGATACATGGAATAGTTTGTCAGCAGAAGTGGTAGAGGTTAATACAGTGAAGGAGTTTAACCATGCATGGGATAGGTATAAGGCTATCCTAGATATAAGACAAGGCCAGGCACAAAACAGAACAGTTGTAAGGCATGTAAGTGGCATTTCTGGGGTGGAGTTGCATGGTTTGGTCGAGGGGCAATTTTTGCACCGGGGCCCTGTGGTTTCTAGTTACGCCTCTGAAACAAGCGCTGCATCCAATTTACTGAAAGATGGCAAGTGGTTCAGATGTGAAGTTTGGAATAGCAAAGCTCAACAATACCATCTACCAGCTGTGGAAATATAAGCTTGAAATGCTGTTATCCAAAGATGAATTGTGGCAGGTACTGAAAGCAAACAGACCCACTGACAACCCTGAAGAATGTGACAAAAAGAACAGGCAAGCAAAAGCAGTTATAAGCCTGTTAGTGGAGGATGATCAACTCATTCATATAACAAAAGAAAACACAGCTGAAGATATGTGGACTGCATTACAAAAACTGCATGAGCGTTCAAACTTAAACAGTAAACTATATCTGCTGCGCAAACTGTATAAAATGAGGCTGGGTAAAGGCCAGGACATGCGTGAACATGTGAATGCTATGCTAGAGATGGGTTCCTGAATTGCAGCACGCCGTCAGGAAGCCTCCTATCAGTGAAAACCCTTGGTTAAAATGGACTCACAGTTCAGTTCCTGAGGCAATTAATGCACAATTCGAAACAGAAAACACATGTAAAAACTCATCACTGCAAGCGAACAAGCCAAAGCAACAAGTCATAATGTACACGACAAGTGTATTCACCTGTGGCATAGAAGATTGGGCCATCGAAACCCAGAAGCCATGAAGGATTTTGCAAAGAGAGGTCTATCAGAAGGTATGACAATTTTGCCTTGCCACACGCTCATGAAGTGCACGTGTTGTATCAAAGCAAAGACGATACGTGCTCTACTTCCACAAACCAGTCAAAGAAAGACACTCAACCCATGGAACTCATACGCAGTGACGTGTGTGGACCAATGAAAACCCCCACACCCTGATATTTACTGACTTTCATAGACGATTATACCAGATACACAACAACATATCTGCTGAAGCACAAAAGTGAGAATCAGAAAGGCTTAAAGAATTTTAGTTATGACCAGAAAATTTTTTCAAAGGAATAATACGCACTGACCATGGAGGGGAATATATGGGAAAGGAAGTGGAATCGTATCTAACGAAACAAGGTATTGTACACCAAACAACTGTACCACACAACACCCTGAACAAAATGGTGTAGCAGAAAGAAGAAAACGCACTCTCACAGAAATGGCTAGATGCATGCTTTCAGATGTCAACTTACCTGATAAGTACTGGTTAGAAGCAATAATGACTGCAACATACCCACAGAACAGGCTATCATCAAAAAACATTGAAAGTACCAAAATGGCCAGAAACAAAGAGCTTTCTTGTTGTACATTTAGTTTCAGTTGTCTATGTAGTTTCTTTTATTGAATATGGTGGGGGACACACTAAAATTTGTCATTTGGCTTATGTATGTGTACACAAGAGTTGATGACATGGTCAACTTTGAAAAAGTCACCAATTAGAGTGAAAACAGCTTCTCTTTGTTGATCTCAGCAGTTCCAAGTACATGTAATGTACGGTGGGGTTTCAGCCAGCTCTGTGTGCTTTGATGTAAGCAGAGATAGGAACCAGAATTGTTCATAACATTTACTGGACTCTGTGATGGACAATTTAATGATGTTTATAGGCCTCAGCATATCCTTGGATTTAGCAGAAAAAAGAGGACTTAGAAAAGATAGGACTGTTTTTACAGAAACAGCAGTAACTCAATTTTGGGAAATAAAAAGAACAATTAAATTAATTGATTCCTCACTTTATAAGATGAAGCAAGTGATTAATAATATTTTTTGGACACTCACTAGAATTGCCTTTATAGTAAGTATGGTTTTATGCTGTATGTATTTGGTTTGATAGCTGTTTTTATTTTTAACGTGACAATCTGTCTTGAAAATGTAACCAAACTACTTCTGCATCAGTGTTCATTAAAAACATTTGCATAGAGGCCTGTAATATATTTCCATGCAAAATAATCATCTTTATTACCTAGATACATCATTTATTTTGGAAAGTATTGTCAAGTGGTTTAGCTCCACAGTAGGATTCTGAAAATTCATATGTGGTCTCCTATGTGACATGATTAACTGCATAAAGGTTGCTGTCAGCAGAATGACAAATTGCTCTGCCTTACATCTGAAATACAATTCGTATGGTCCATCCTATAGCCTGCCCACGTTGAAACTGATCAGCAGTTTCTTCATATTTTGCCAATCAACATTCAGTTCAGCTATGATTTAACAAAATTAGGTACACTTCTTCTTCTCAGCCTAAGGTATACATTTGGAAAGTATATGTTTTACGGACTGGCAATAAATAAAATAGATTGCTTATATGAAATGTTAACCTTAGAAAATATATTGTTCTGGCATTTCTTGCATCTGTTCTGAAAATTACTCATGCTAAATAATTATATTTACATTTGACATAATTTGCTGGGCCATGCTTCAAGATTAAACAAAAAAAAAGTGTATTTACAGTTAGGGCAGTTAAATTGCTAAGTGGCAGATATTTTGGCAGATTCAATCAGTGTGGTAGATTCAATGCTGGCTGTTAACTTTGCGATAACGTGATAACAGCAATGCTAACAGACAGACGCAAACTAAAGTGCATTCAAGCACTAAAGCACTAGCACTGGATCACATATGCGTACAGTTCACTGTTTCGCATTTTCCGAATTGCAGTGCCGACAGGCTTTGTCAGCATTGTAATTCGGATGCTTCATTAATACCCTTGGCTCTTTTGTGTCAGAAATAAAAGTAGGAGGTGCTGGGGACTCTTTGAAATAAAGTACAAAGTACCAAATTAAATAAGTTCAATTAAGTTAATTATTTACTCAGTGTAATAAAACACTGAGACAAAAAAAAGTTTAGTTGTCCTTTAAGAGATCCTACTCTTACATTCCACACACTGCTTTCTATTCCACCAGCAGAGCAGCAAGTGACCAAATGAAACAAAACTGACACATACTCAGTGCCTACATAATCAGTGCGGCAATACCTAGGCTTGAGTAGAATATTAAAAATGTGATTTATGCAGAATGCCTGCATCAAATCACACTGGAAAAAAAAGCCTGTGCACTATTCAGGCAGTAGTCATCCACTTGTGACTTTGGGAACTAGTTTACGCCTCTAAACTGGTGTAAAATACAAATAAATCTTAAAGGTACATACAATTATCCCTATTTTTTTTTTAACACAAAAGAACAATGTCATTAGAAAAATTGTACAATTTTTACTGTTTACAAATTGTCAATTAAAATCAGATGCAACCGATAGTAGTGGTGACCATGGCCGAATGAATACTCGTTGTATGTCTGCTGCAGGAGGGGCACTGCCCATTGCAGATTTGGTTGCAGTGAAGTAAAGAAGCTCACACATGCGCAATAAATACATACATACCCATGACTGAACAATATTTACACACCATACACATGTCAAAATGTTTTAATTTCTGCTAATGGGATTTCTACTTTCATTAGAGTGACCACATTGTCTGCCATTTTAGGGGTACAATATGGAGTGTATATAATAACCAGATACATACTGATTCACATATGTACACTGAAAGGAGGAAAGATCTGCACATGGGGGGGGGGAGATATCCCTAGAAAGGCAGCTTTAGAGACTCACGGCACACCTTCCATTGTCTCTTGGCACACTTATTCCGGAGCACTGCCCTCCAGCAATGAAAGGGTTCATGTGCATTTCGGCTGTGTAATGCTTACGTCAGTCATTGAATCATTGTTTGTGTGGTATTTTTTTCCGCACGACTCAGTGTTCATATGTTCAGTTTTTTCTTAATGAGTGCGTTACGGATATTACCGCACCCGTTAACTGTATTAGCGTTGGGGATTGAATCAGACATACCTGTTACGTTTACTTAATGAATGGCATTGAAGTCATTGAATATGTTCAGAAAATATTGGATTCCTGTTTATAATAATAAGAAGACACTTTATTATCATTTTTATTATGCACTGAAACATTATACAGCTCTGTACAATAGGAAGACAACAACATAAAACATATAAAGCATAAATTAACTTAACAATACTTTAAAAAAACATTTTTCAAGAGAGAATCTGACTGCCTTTGGGACCAATAATGTTTATTTTGCGCTTTGAGGTGACGTTTGAAAAGGGGATCAACAAAAAGAGATGTGTTTTTCTCCTAAAAATAACATTAATTGTTTGGCTACTGTGTGTGTGCTTATTTATTACAGATGTCGACAGTTGCTCAGAGACATAAATCACAAAATTCAAATGGCACCTTAATTTGCTGAACATAATGTTACAGTAAACATAGTACAGTCTGTGCTTACAATGCAGTAATGTGCAATGGGGAAACATTTTTTAAAAAAGAGATGAGGTAAAATGTGACGCTTTGTGAAAGGTTAGATAGCTAGAACTAAGTGCAGCAT
This sequence comes from Pelodytes ibericus, assembly GCA_036172795.1. Taxonomy (NCBI): domain Eukaryota; kingdom Metazoa; phylum Chordata; class Amphibia; order Anura; family Pelodytidae; genus Pelodytes; species Pelodytes ibericus. The sequence goes on along the minus strand of CM069867.1, from coordinate 27,214,224 downwards.
AATTGTGTGTTGCCTTATTGCCAATGCAAAATAATTTAGTTTTTATTTTAACCCCTTCACGACAAAGGACGTGTCAGGCACGTCCAGCCAGCAACTCCATTGCCTGACATGTCCCTAGAGGCAGTCAGCAACATTGCAATTGAAAAAAAAAGAAGACTTAATTAGCTTAAATCTAGGGTTACGGTTAGAATAGCTTTAGATTTAGCATAAGGGATAGGGTTACAATTAAATTAAAATGAAAATATATTAAGGGTTATCATAAGGGTTAGAGTTGGGGATAAATTTAGGGCTAGAGTTAAACTTAGGGTTCAGATTGGGGTCAAAAGTTGCAGATGAGTTAAGGTGAACATTCCTTTTCACCATTTTTACTATACATTGTGCAGGGATACACCTGGTGAGTTTCCACCAAAAACAAACTCATCGGGATTGTCTCTGCACTATGTATAGCTAAATTTGTGAAATTAAATGTTCATCTCAACTCACCTCACCTCACCTCACCTTTTTTGTGAATAGCCCCCATAATTTATATTTTCTTGATTCTTGATTTTCAGCTGGCTTTTGTGAAGGTACAGTAGTTTGGTTTCAGTTGGGCCTCCACCCATAGTCACAGTGTCTTTTTGGAGTGCCAGACTGGGGGGGGGGGGGGGGGGGGGGAACAGCTCTGTATAAAATTGTATACCAGCCCCATGGAATGACATTATGTTTTGTTCATAAAAGGGAAAACCATACATTTTAAAAGCACATTTGAAGAATGTAATATTTATAGATAAGAGTGGTATAAACCCCTGTCTAGGGCAATATATACCACCAGTATGTACACAAAGTTATTTCTAACACAATGCCCTAATATATACCCCATGCACAGGGCAGTACATAGGCCCCAGTATGTACACAAAGTTATATGAATTGGCCTGTGCAGAGGTTTATATCAGAGCAGTGTGTGAGATATAACCTTGTGTACATACTGGGTGGATATATTGATAGACCCCATCACTTACATTGCACTCATAGCATAGTTGCCAACATTGGCCATGTTTCCAGGGACACATATGTGTTCCACATGCTGCAGACAGAGCATGCAAATTGCAGCCCAGCAGTATGTAGGATGCATATATACACAGACAGAATCCACTTAATTAATTAGGATCTCATAGGACTTGACCCCACACCCAGGACTTATCCACGTATGGAGAATTCACTCACAGGACTTGCCTCAGCACCTAGCCCAGTGCTGACACAGCACCATGGGACCTGCCCCGCATGGGCAGATCCAGAGTCTTCTTTCAGGAGGGGCACTGCCCATGTCTGTCTGTCTTTTCCTCTCCCCTCTTGTGTTTAGTCTCTCTCCCACTTGTGTGTGTATCGTCTCTCCCTGCTCATTTCTGTAGTCACTCTCTCCCCCTCTTCCATCTGTGGTCTCTCTCTCCCCCCTTGTAGAGTTTCTCTCGTGTCCCCTGTAGAGTCTCTTTCTCCCCCATGTAGAGTCTCTCTCTTTTATTTATTTCCTGATTTAACTTACCGGTTATCCTTCTGTGTTTTTCCCAAAAATAATCCATCCCAGTCAACTAGACCAAGGGATGTATTAAACCTACTAAAGTTTCCATTTTATTTAATTTCAGTGTTTTGGTGGGACCCTTACCAATTTACCATGTTATGGTCACTATTTCAAAAATGTCTTCTTACTTTGAATGCTAGAGATAAGCTTATTCTTGTTAGTAATTACCAGATCCAGGCACGTTTCACCTCTGGTTGTTGTCTGTACCAGCTGAGTAAAAAAATTGTAATTCAACAAATTCAGAAACTTACTTAGTAGTTCCATTTTACCAATTTACTTCTGGTAATTAAAATCCCCCATAATGATCCTACACCCTATTTTAGAAGCCTTTTCTATTTGCATTTATAGTTGTGATTATTCAAGATCTTATTCAATATTTGGTTTATAACAAATAACAACTAATAATTTCAGGGCAGTTCTACCCTCACTGACTATCTCAACCCACTTCTGGCATTTGCAAGCATACACTTAATGCCACTGACACAGTCTATTAGGGATTTAATTTGGAAGTAGTTTATTAGCTTCTCCTTATAATCTGTTCTAACCATGTCCCCAGATCCACCCACCTTGGTACTAACTAAGTCACCTTCCCTTCCTATACTGTCTAGCTATTTATTTGTCCTTCCCCCCCACCCCCATTCCTAGTTTAAACACTTCTCCAACCTTCTAGTCATCCTATCCCCTAGCACATGAGCTCCTAGAGGACTGTAAAGGGGACCGTATTATTGTACAAGAAGATTTGGGAAAAACTAGTTATGAAAAGGATTTAGGAATAATTGTAGATAACAGACCTGGCAACAGTGCTCAATGCCAGTCAGCAGCTGCAAGGGCCAAAAGGATATTGGCATGTATAAACAAGGTATAAACGAGATTTACAGGAGGAGGATTTCATCTTGCCTCTTTACAAGTCCTTAAAAAGGATATTATGAAACTAGAAAAACAGCAAAGGGGGGCAGCAAAATTAATAAGGGGATTGGACGATCTTATGAAGAGAGACTAAACAAAATTGCATTTACATACGTTAGAAAAAAAATCTAAATTGCCTTCTTTTCGATCAAAAGCTGGAATGACAGGTAGAAAGGTTGAACTTGATGGACTTGTGTCTTTTTTTTTAACCTAAATTACTATGTTACTATGTTACCCCAATGCAGAATCAGCACAGTGCTTTAGAAACCCAAAGCCCTCCAAATAACACCAGGACTTCAGCCATGCATTAATCTACCTAATTTCTGGCGTAGAGTTTGACACAGATAGCATCTTTGAGAACACCTTGGAGGTCCATTTTTTAATCTTACTCCCTAAATCCCTAAAATTACCTTTTTGGACTCTCCATTTTCTTCTTACTTGCCAATATGGACCAAGACAGCTGGACTCTCTCCAGCCCCCCCCCCCCCCCCCCATAATAATCTGTCCACAACAGACTGTAAGCTACTACGTAACTACCGTATTTATCGGCGTATAACACGCGCCGTCGTATAACACGCACCTAATTTTAAGAAGGAAATTTCAGGGAAAAAAACTTAAGAATTTAAATTAAGAACTTTGAAGCCCAATAATCCATTTTAATATGCCAGGATATTGCCCCCAATATGCCATTTAATATGCAGGATATTGCCCCCAATATGCCATTTTAATATGCCAGATATTGCCCCCAATATGCCATTTAATATGCAGGATATTGCCCCCAATATGCCATTTAATATGCAGGATATTGCCCCCAATATGCCATTTAATATGCAGGATATTGCCCCCAATATGCCATTTAATATGCAGGATATTGCCCCCAATATGCCATTTAATATGCAGGATATTGCCCCCAATATGCCATTTTAATATGCCAGATATTGCCCCCAATATGCCATTTAATATGCAGGATATTGCCCCCAATATGCCATTTAATATGCAGGATATTGCCCCCAATATGCCATTTAATATGCAGGATATTGCCCCCAATATGCCATTTAATATGCAGGATATTGCCCCCAATATGCCATTTTAATATGCCGGATATTGCCCCCAACATGCCATTATATGTAGGATATTGCCCCCAATATGCCATTTAATATGCAGGATATTGCCCCCAATATGCCAGATATTGCCCCAATATGCCATTTACTATGCAGGATATTGCCCCCAATATGCCAGGATATTGCCCCTAAGTATGCTCGTTATGCCACCCTCCTCCCCCCCCTTCCCCAGACCCCAGTACTTACCTCGTTCCTGCTCTGTCCCCCTGTGCTCTGAAGCTGCGTGGCTGTGAGGGAAGCGTTGTGAGCTTCCCTCCAGCCGCGCGGTCAATAAAGTTTGTTTTAAAAAAAACACACTTTATTGACCGCGCGGCTGAAGGGAAGCTCACAACGCTTCCCTCACAGCCACGCAACTTCAGAGCACCGGGGGACAGAGCAGGAACGAGGTAAGTTGTAGATTATTTTTTTTTCGGCGTATAACACGCACACACCATTTTCTCCCTATTTTCAGGGAGAAAAAGTGCGTGTTATACGCCGATAAATACGGTATGTATCTAGGTTAAACAGATACCAAAGGGCAAAGCAGGAATCATAGCTGGGTTCACAAGCTAATCGGTCAGGGTAGGAGAGGGCAATGCAGACAGGAGAACAATCTAAGTCAATACCAGAAGGTCAGGGGCTAGGTATTCACAGTTGATATTTATAATCACATGGAGATATGGCGAATGTTTAACATGTGACTATCTACCCATATAAATAAATAAATGTAAGCGAGAGAAGGAGGGAGCTCAATTCATACTTCTCTGGAAAAACAATATAATAACAAAATAATAACATTGATTAAATAAATGGAAAGCTCATATTTAATGGGTATCACAACATTTACTTTTAAATTTAATGAACTATAGTTAAACATGGCCATACTATTGTAACCACATCGAGAGATGGGAAGTGTTTTTTCTGTTTGTGTTGTTTGTTTTTGTTTACAACTCACTATTAGTGAAAGTTAAAGGAAAGAGAAAAAAGGAATATATTAGTTGGGTGTTATATTTGGTGTAAAGTGTGGATTAACACAGAACAGGAATAAGGTTCAAATATATATGCAGTATTTAAAATTTTGCCTATTTATTGTCTCTTTCTTCCTGATCTCTTGAATCTAAGATGCTCAGATTTAATATCTATACTGATAAAAAAAAAAAGTGAATAACTAAGCTAGGACCTAACCAATTGTTTTAGCTAACTGTTCCCCCCCCCCCCTTTTTTTTTATCCATCTTTCCCCTGATTTTCCTCCATAGGGATCCTCCACCTCCCGTCCATGCTCCCCTTACTTCCCATGGATTTTTAAAAAGCTTTTATTAGTAAAGCTACACTTGTGTCTAATAAACAAAGGGTTTGGACACACATTAGGTGCTGATCTTTCCTATGGGGATAGCGGTGGTCAGGGCTTTTTGTTTTGTGTTTTTCTGTACTCCAAGTGAGGATATCTATGTGCAATTTTATGTTTGTTCAATGTGTAAAGCGGTTGGGGTTGGGAATGACCATTACTAAGGGGTGGTTAGGGCTGTTTCTTAACGTTTTTTTTTTAAAGATATATGTGTGCAATATTATCTGTTTGCTCAATGTTTAATGCGGACCGGGTTGGGACGAATTTTAGGAAAATATCTACTTTTAGATGAGGGAGGATAAAATCACAATATTAACCCTGAATGTTCAGGGTCTTAATACCCTACAGAAACAAATAATGCTAACTGATCATTTAAAGGGACATAAAGTCACAATTGCCTTTCTACAGGAAACCCATTGGAGACTGGATGGCCCTACTATAAAAAAACATTAATTTCCCTATAGTGGTTGCCTCTAGATATCGAACTAAGAAAAGAGCAATTCTAATTTCAAAAGAGATTTCATATAAAGAAATATATAGTGATATAGATAAGAACAGTAGATTTGTCTTTTTGGTGTGTGAGATACAGGAAAGACCTTCTCGTTCCTCAATTTATATGTCCATAATAAACAGCCACAAAAATTTATAAATAGACTACTTAATACATTTTAGAATCTAGTATAGGGTAATCTTATAGTTGGAGGGGATTTTAATTGTGTGATCGATGAAGATTGGGATAGAAAAAGTCCCAATATTAAGAAGAAGCCTAAAACAAAGTTCAATGGATCACTCCAAGAAATATTAGCTAAGCAGGAATTATTTGATGTCTGCTGATCCCTTCACCCAGATGAAAGGGACTATACTTTTTTTTCTAAACCCCATCTGTCTTACTCAAGGCTGGACCACTTTCTAGTCAAACCATTGTTTTTACAATCGTGCCTAAGTGCTAAAATTAAGGAAGTGACCTGGACAGACCACTCGGCGGTAATAATAGACATGAGGTTAGAGAGAGCACCTCAGGCTCGCTCAGCATGGAGACTAAATGAGAGATTACTACAGAAAAAGGAACATTTGGACTACCTGTCCGAAGGGATAAATGATTACATTATGGAGAATGAATCCCAAACCCTTTCCATTTCCACAATATGGTGCGCCTTCAAGAGTGTCATAAAATTAGGCTCAGAAAATAAGAAAAAACTAGGTATTCCACTTAACCAACTATATTTAGAATTGTATTTGTTAAAAGGGGAAAATAAACTTGCCTCCTCAAAAATTAATTCAGAAAAAATAGATGATGTAACAGGGAAGATAAATACAATTCTCATGTCCAAAACAAGTGCAGCTCTACAAAGGTTAAACCATAAGTGGTATTACAAAGGGAATAGAGCTGATAAGATGTTCTCTATGAAACTGAAAAACCAGAAGGCTAGGGCACGAATAGAGAAAATAGCTGCGAATGGAAATTTGTATACAAGTCCTAAAGGAATAGGAGAGGCATTCAATCACTTCTATTCGCAACTGTATGGTCTCTCGCTTGATCCCCCTAAGACCGTTATAACCGAATATCTTAAAAAAATAGATCTACCTAATTTATCTAAAGATCAGTTGGCAGAATTAAATCTGCCTATTGCTAGGGAGGAAATAATAAATGTAATAAATAATTTAAAACCTAATAAAACTCTGGGCCCAGATGGTTTTTCCAACTTATTTTATAAAAAGTTTAAAAATGTTCTGGTGGACCATCTGGTATTGCTGTGTGGGGACATAATGAGGAGAGCTTCCCCCCCACAGGAACTATTGCCGGCCACTATTTCACCTATACTAAAAACGGGGAAGGATCCTTCAGACCCAGCAAATTACAGGCCGATCTCTTTAATAAACACAGATATTAAAATTTACTCAGCCGTTATTGCTAATAGATTAAAAGATATAATTCCGGACCTGATCCATTCTGACCAATTTGGATTTGTACGTGGACGTTCAGCGGGGAACAACGTGCGCCGGTTGATTGATCTTATAGACTATGCTGATAAGATGGGTGTTCCCCAGCTGGTCCTGTCTTTGGACGCCGAAAAGGCTTTCGACAGGGTCAGCTGGGGATTCCTTAGTGGGGTTTTGGACAGGTTTGGATTTAAGGGACCTATAAAGACAGCGATTATGGCTCTTTATATGGCTCCAACAGCTAAGACGGTTGGTCCTGGCATCTCCACGGATTGGTTCCCAGTTTTTAACGGCACAAGGCAGGGTTGCCCTTTGCCCCCCGTTCTTTACATCCTTACCCTTGAGCCTTTGGCTGCTAGCATAAGGGCAGATAACAGGATTAGGGGTATTATCCTAAAACAGAAAGAATACATGCTGATGATATAATATTGACCTTAATAGACCCGGTTGAATCACTTGGAGAGTTGGTCATGGTGATAGAGGATTACAGTCGGGTATCTAATTATAAACTAAATATGGGGAAATCCCAAATAATGCCTATTAACGTAGAGAGTGAAACGTTCATTGTAATGTTGAATTTATTCCACTTTGACTGGTCCCCCGATGGGTTTAAATATCTGGGAATTACCATTACATCAAAAGTGGATAGGATAATGGAATTAAACTGAAACCTACAAGAAATTAATGGGGGATTGGAAGAACTTTGGTATTTCCTGGTTAGGTAGTTAATGTGGTTAAATCGTATATCCTCCCAAAATGGTCATATATATTTAGGATGGTCCCCTTGCCCTTGCCATCTATAAAAATAAGACAGATTCAAAAACTTTTCATGTTATACATCTGGGGCCAAAAAAAAACCTAGGATAGCCACATTGTATCTTATGAGAAAAGTTAGTCATGGAGGTCTGGCAGTCCCAGATATAATGGGTTATTATCAAGCCAGAAGGCTGTACCATCTGCGGAGATGGCAGGACCCATCCTCAAAGCAGAAGCCGTGGTATTGGATTAAGTCTGCACGACTGGGTTTGGGGGATCTTTCGGTGGCTCTGTGGTTGGATGGGAAAGCAGGGTTTTCCTTCTTGTATTCTATAGGAGTACCATATTTAAAAGATCTATATGGAACTTAGGCTTAGGAGAAAGAATGGCCTTTTAGATACGATATCCCCCCATAGCGATATTAGTTCAATTCAATATATCATAGCACACTTGAATTTAAGTGGATGGTTAGAGATGGGTCCAGTATCAATTACTAGCTAAATTGAAGGCAAAATATGATTCCATTCCCACTCCTTTAAGAGAAATTATCCCTGCCTACAAAAGACATTTTTACATATCTAAGAATAAAAAATTATTTGTCAGCACATCTGCTCAGACAAGAGGAAAATAAAAAGATTAAACAACTGAATAAGCTCTTCAGTAGAGAGGCAGACTACAAATCTATTGCCAATTGTTTTGAATTTATGAGGAATACAGATATTGTGGCTAAACCAAAAGCCTGGACGAGCTGGGAAATTGCCATAGGGACAGAAGTTAAAGTCGAGCACTTTACATTGCCTTAATATTAAAGAGCTTCATTATAAAATCCTCCATCAATGGCACTTAGTCCCCACAATTATGAACAAAATAAACCCTTCCAACTCTAGATTATGCTGGAGATGTAACATAGTAGAGGGCTCGTCAAAACATATATGGTGGGACTGCGATATGATTAGATCATTATGGGCAAGAGTATTAGAGGAATTGGGAACCTTGGTGGGAAAGAATATTGAGGAGGCCTTCTCAACAGTAATACTCCATCTTAACTTAAATAGATTCCCTAAGCTACAAAGACCATTAATAATTCACCTTGCGATGGCCGCCAAAGTGGTTATTTCTAGGTTCTGGCATAAGCCGGACATTCCAACATGGAAGCAAGTCCTAAACCAACTTAGATACCAATACACCATGGAAAAGAGTTTAGCACAAGAGGGCGGACATATGGAATTCTTTAATAACTACCGTATTTGCTCGATTATAAGACGACCCTGATTATAAGACGACCCCCCAAACTTTGGATATTCCTTTAGGAAAAAAACTAAAAGCCTGAATATAAGACTACCCTATAGGAAAAAAGTTAAACTTGTATATATTCACATGTAATTTGTAAATATTATTTTTAAAAAATGCGCTAATGCTGCCTCTCTCTTTCCCTTGCCCCCAGCTTTGTCTCACTCCCCACTCCCCCCTCACCTGTCTCTTCCCCCCCACATGTTTCTCTCTGCCCCCCTTCCTCTGTCTCTCCCCCCCTTCCTGCTCTGTCCCCCCTGTCTCTCTGCCCCCCACCCTCCCTCCCCCTGTCTCTCTGTCCCCCCCCCCTTACCTGTACCTCAATCCCTGGTGGCTAGTGGGGGCAGCCGGGGGATGTCTGCACGATTCTTGCAGACATCCTCCATGCTGCCCGACACGGCAGTCTATTATGACAGACAGCTGTCCGTCATAATAGTCTGCCGTGTCGGGCAGCATGGAGGATGTCTGCACGTATCATGCAGACAACCCCCAGCTGCCCGATTTACCCTGGTGGCTAGTGGGGCAGCAGAGGAAGTCTGCGCGATGAGCGCAGACCTCCCCTGCTGCCGCCCAGCACGCTTGCCGGGACTTCTGTGACGAAAGCGAGAGGACCCGACTTCTTCACAGAAGCCCCGGCGGTCGTGCCGGGCGGAAGCAGGGGAGTCTGCGCTCGTTGCGCAGACATCCCCTGCTGCTAGAGAGGGGGATCCAGGTCCCCTGCAGCTCTGCTGGGGACCTGGATCCATGTCTTATAATCTGACCTCAATTTGAGGTCAGATTATAAGAGACCTCGATTATAAGAGCATTTGCTCTGAAAAAAACCTCGTCTTATAATCGAGCAAATACGGTATTGGTCCCCATGGTCGGAATATTTGATTCCACTGGGGGGACTGAGCTGACTGAGCACTCTCCCTACGACCTTATGTTGGTTTTGAATTTTTGTCAACATTTCCCCCGGAATAACCGACTGTCCTTCTATGGACCCAGCCTGTTTGTTGTTCGTTTTTGGTGTTTTGTCTTTTGTTGTTGTTTGTCACTCATCTGCTTATAAGCGAGTTTGGTTAGTTGGGTTGTGATTGTATAAGTGTTACCTACTCTGAGTACTATTTTGTAACCTTGAGTCTTATTTGTAATGTACTGTCCGTCTTAATTTTTTTATAATGAAATTGGATAAATAAAGAAATAAAAAAAAAAGGAAGGTCAGGAATAATCTTAGAAGAGCACAATACAAACAAACTACCCGGAGGGAAAAGAGGGTTTAAATAGCAAGGGAGTAACGAAATTAAGGAACATTTCACCATATATCTAGCTATGGCAGTAGGCTGACTGTATCTAAGCAAGTCTGAAAACCAAGCCCTCTGGTGGTGAGCAAGTGAGAGTATCAGGAACACAGAAGCCCAGAGTTGAATCCCACAAGATTTGAAAAAACATAACTTTCATTCAACTGTATTTGAGGATACCACTTCAGTTCGGTACCTTTTGGCTTTGGTTCAAATGCTTTCAGAGTTGGGAGATAGCAGACACATCAAAGCTACCTAAGTAGGCCCTTTCGTGAAAATGTTCAAAGTACTGTCAAAGAGAATTAGCTACTATTATTGGTCAGCTTTATGGAACAAAACAGTTACATTGCAAAAAATGTGCAGATATTGCCAAAAGGGTCTACACAACAAACAGAGAATTGCAGGGAATCGAGACAGTAATTTGAAACCTATGTCCAAAGTAGATGAGTTAGAACAATTATTAGATTTTTTTTCCAACTTGGTTACATTCGCCTGAATATTGAAATTCCCATCTCAATTTCCTACAATTCTCTCTTTACTGAGAAGGCCCTTAAGTCTGTTCGGGAGAATAAGTACTCAGTCCTACATAATAATGAGTCAAAGTACATAAATAATTGAAATATAAATTCACTGTGGATAATAAATAAGCTACTATATTGTTTGGATCTTATTGATACAAGTTCTCACATTTGTAAATGTAAACATACATGCATAAATGCATACATTTGTATATACAAGAGAGGTGCAGTATGACATTAAATCATGAACTTGTACTATGACATTTTTTAAAACGAGAACATTTCATTTATTCTTACTCTTAAATTGGGTTTTAAGTAAGAAAACATAAACTTCTTTTTGATTTGTAAAGTAATGCAATATGCATTATTTAAAACTTTAATTTGCATACTAAAATTCACAGATTGGAACTCAGTTGGAAAAAATATTTAGTGATAAATAATTTTAAAAGCGGTTTTGCTCCAATAGATGTACCAGTTGAAAATATATAAGTGTAATAAATGTTCATCTTCATATTGTACATAAATATTTTGGTTTTCTTTTAGTATAAATTCAAATCTCCTATGCTTTGCAATGTGATGCAACACCATCATAACAAAATTCTGCCTTGATTTACTTTTTTGGAACAGATTTAAATATATATATATCTATAAACATTGGTGTATGTGGTTATAGTATAATTAACTAAAAATTGTAAACAGGGAAGTCAAGGTTATGCATAGCACTAAAAAGAGTAGCAATATCCACTTCTAATTGTATTCCTGTTTCCACTTCAGTACAAAATAAAAGGAATACATACTTTGATTCTAAAAACAATAAATTTGAACTCATTCTATCCATCTTGATTTTCTACCAGACATGTCAAGTTTCATTTGGTCAAATTTCAAATAAGAAAGAATGGGTCAGCAGAGTCCAGTATTCAGTGGTAATCTGGTAATCTGCTGGCCTTCGTGTTCTATCCAAGTAATAAAACCTGGACTATAGCAGTATCGATTACACTTATAAACAGTGGCACTGCTAGGTCTGCAAAAGATCTGGGGCTGGAGCCCCTGTTAGATTTGATAGAAGTGGAGTAAATAATCTCACATGCTTAGGTGGGCAGACAGATGGATATAAATATGATGCCAATGAACAATTGGTATATATGGGTATATATCAGGACTCAAAAAAATCCAGAGTATTATTGTCTGCGCATGGTGCTCTCACTGCAGGGATAATTTTATTTTTTAATCCAGCAGAGCATGAGGAAGCACCACACAATAGTGTCCGAGCACTGGGTGTGCTCAGTAGGGCTAAAAACCTGTGCCTGTGTGAGAGGCACAGTTCATTCTGGAACAGAAATGCCCCCTTCCCTGCAATGAACTATAGCAGCGATGGGGGACATATTGATAAATGTACAAAAGCTTACTTATATGTGTGTGTGTGTGTGTATGTGACTGACTCTATTTGTGTGTGTGTGTGTGTGTATGTGACTGACTGTGTGTCTGTGTGTTACTGACTGTGTGTATCAGGGGCGTCTTGTGCCCCAGAGTGACAGGCATGCTGCCAGCCCGGAGCACGCCTGTCACTCGGAGGCACGACGTCTCTCGTGTATTTCTGGGAGTTTATGTGCTGAGAGCAGCCGGCACACAAACCCCCGGAAATACACAAGAGACGTTGTTACATCCAAAAGACGACGTTGCTATAAATTCAGCAACAGAGTCACTCACTCTGTTGCCAATTCGACAAGCACGAAAAGTATACGAAAAATTCGTATAATTTTAGTGCGTTTTGAATTGGCAACAGAGTGAGTGACTCTGTTGCTGAATTCGCAGCAGCGTCGTCTTTCGGGTGTATTTCTGGGGTTTGTGTGCTCTCTGCTTGGAGCACACAAACCCCAGAAATACACAGAGCAGGTGCTCCGTGTTAGGTGTGCGATGCACACCTAGCACATATGGAGCATCTGCCGCTGGTGTGTATGTGACTGACTGTGTGTGTTTGTGACTGACTGTATGTCTGTGTGTATGTGACTCACTGTTTGTGTTTCTCTGTGTTTGTGACTGACTGGATGTGTGTTTGCCTGTCTTTGTGTATGTGACTGTATGTGTGTGACTGATCTATCCTCTTCCATCCCATGTCTGTCTCTCTCTTATCCCTTCCCATGTCTGTCTGTCTTCCTTCCAATATCTATCTCTTCCTCCTCTCTCACAGATTGTTCTCTCCTCTCTCCCAGCTGTCAGTGTTCTCTCCTCCTCCCCCTACCTTTTTGTGCTCTCTCCTCTCTCCCCATCTATGTTCTCTCCTCTCTCATCCCCCTTCTGTGTTATCTCCTCTGTCATCCCCCCTTCTGTGTTCTCTCTTCTGTCATCCCCCCTTCTGTGTTCCCTCCTCTCTCACCCCCTTCATATTTCCAATGCTCTGAATCATCACTAAGTGTTTGGAGCATGAAGCACCACTGATTGAGCTCTGAGTGTGTTTAACACACAGAGCCAATGCTGCCTGCACCTCCCCACTAAGTGATCTGCACTGCTCTACAGAGTGGAGGAAGACATTCGCCTTGAACCCCTACTACCCCTACTAATGACTCCACGGATTATACATACTTTCTGCAAACCATGCCACCAGCCAGTATTTTACTGCTGGCTGGTAATGGTAAAAAAGTGACTTGAAGACACTGTTAAATCTATACAGGCCATTTGATGGCTGGTATTTTTTTGAAGGAAAGTTGACAACATGTGTTAAGCACTAGTGTGAACTCATTTTGTTCAGGCTTTATGTACTCATTTTTTTAATTCATGTAAACTTGCTACAGAGTTTGTTGAGACTACAAAGGCTGTGCCTTAAGGCAACAAGAGATCTGGTGACATGATCATCCATGGCCCTCTGCAAACATTGGAGAAATCAAGCTTTGGATTCTGCATTCCATGTTCTGTCTGTCTCTAGCTTATTTCATTATATATTCCACAAAGACAAGAGCATGTGAGGGGGTATCCTAAAAGAAAGGCCTGGAGAAGTAAGCAGAAGGGAGCATGACTTTTGCAAGGAAAGCCAGAACCATTAACATGTACATGACATTAACATTTACAAAAATTACACTGTATAGGTATAACTTTATAGGTAGAATTAAAACCCAGCTGGTATTTTATTGAGAGGACAGAAAAATCTGGTTAAAGTGAAGTCTAAGACATTAGCCTTGTCAGTTTATTCATTTATGTTTTAAAAAATAGTCGGAAATCCTATTTAAATGTCATTTAAAAAAAGCTATACTTTGTGCTAACTGAATTACCAATAAATGTATAGAATTGGATCTTTTTGTGTAAATGTATGCCCTACCTCTATGCCTACTGCACTAGAATGCAAAACTACAGATTGGTGACATCATCCCAACAATGCTTAGTTCCCACTGCATGGTAAATATGAAATGATATTAGTACAGAGTCTGCAGCTGCGCTCACTTTTTAATGGGGGACTGGTTGAGGAGACCACTCTGTAATGACAATAGATATATAACCAAAAGTACCCCATATAGATGTAGGGGTTTAAAGTATCAATTAATGCTCTAAAAAGCTTATATATCAGAAGAAAGAAAATTACAACTTTGGTCCCTTCCCCTGAAAGTCAGTACTTATCTGGCTACAGACAGGTGCTGTCACTACTATTCCACACAATCAGACTGGAGGCTCACCTCTACCATCTATAGGGGTCTAATGGAACCTGACTACATGCCTCACAACGTCTGCCGCCTGCGAAGTGCGTCGGGGTCAGCGCATGTGAGGGTCTCTTCCTGGCACTGCAGAGATGGACTAATTGTTGCATATAATAATACAGAGGATAAAAATTGATAAGCAATGAGTGACAGTTAGCAACCGGGTTAGCCTTCAGGCTTTGCATTGAAGATCAGAGTATATAACAGGCACCTTAAATCTGGCATGCCATTTTATCCTCAAACTAGGCCCACTGAACTTTTCACTGGAGTGTCTAACATCGAACATAGATGCACAAGTGAAAAAGGCTTTGTGGCTCTCAAATCAATTTATAAGCAGTGATTATTGCCAAACTGTCTTTTGTGTGCTATTGACGCCATCAGTAATATTGTTATAATAATATAATTCACTTATCACACCCTGTAAATTATCTGTGATAAAATAGAAAATAATGTAGAAAGGTTTGAAAATCATTACATAACATTGGTTTAAACCAAGGACCAAATCAATAATATTGAGGCCATTGCATTAAACCCACAATAGTCTTGTGAGTTAACATTCACTCACAGCCTCCTTACAAAGTGTGTTAAAGCTGATACACAAAAGATGAGACAGGAGCAGAGAATCCTGGCAGCTGTTGGCATGAAGAGTGGCATAGATGGGGGGTGGCGTGGGGAGGGGGCGGGGGATAAGTTTAGTTGTCCTTGGTTTCAATTCCTGGTAAAATGAATACTATCCAAGGAAATGACTGGACAAAAATAACTTTAAAATCGAAACATATCTTATTACTTTTGATGGAATATTAACTTCACTACTTTGGACAATAGTTAAGTATGTTCATTTCCATGCATACATAAACACTCACATTTACAGAGATAAGATGATTCTTTACCATAAGGCAACATTAATCCCACATAATATTTTTTTCAAATTAAATAAGACATTAAAACATTACTTTAATAGTAGAGAAACGATAAGATCACATCTAGCCAACATGATATGATTTTGGATTGCTCCTTACCATGTTAATCTATTCTCCAAATACATTTAACCCCATATATTTTGCTGAGCTGGACAATGGCTGCTTTAACATTTCTACATAGTTTGAGATTAACTGGAAATCTTCCCATCTCCTTTACTTTATCCACATTAATTAGATATATTTTTTTAAGGACAAAAAGAGCTTTCTTTTTATACCATTATTTGGATAGTATTATAGAATTTATTAGAAAATAAATAATCAGCAACATTTTTTGCAATTTATGTATTTAAAGCGTTTTAGCTAATTTAATAACCGTATTACAGGTTTTTTGGCATCTTAATATTTTGCAAATGCCTCTGCTGACCCCTCAATTTTATAATGTTTAAATGCTAGTTTATTTTTATTTATTTATTTCCTGTTTTACCTTACTGGTTATCCACATTGCTTTTAGTTTGCTTCTTTTATATTTGTTTCCAAAATGTATACATTTTTATGTATCTTTCTGTAGTGTTAGATTAAAGGTATGCTACTTTCCTTTTGTTTGTTTTTTCACAAATATAATCCACCCGAGGCAACATGACCACGCAGGGATGTGCAAAATCTGCTGTAGTCGGCCTTTTTAAAATTCAGAATTTTGGTGGGACCCACATGCAGAGGCGGCTCTAGACTTTGTGAGTCCTTGGGTGAAACTCAAACGTGAGGCCCTCATTGACACGCATAATTAAAAATACATATGCAAGTGATAATAAAAATGAACTGTTTAAATGGAATATTTGAGACAAGCCTTAAATCTCAGCAATTAGGAATTTTCTTTGTCTCATAATTAGTCTACAAATATCCATATCAAAAGTGATTGGTATAGCAAACACATACAGGCTCATATACTGGTCAGATACACACACTAACACACACATAAACTATATGTGTGCTAGTGTGTGTATCTGATCAGCATTAGAGTGTGTATGTTTGTGCTAGTGGGTGTACCTGAAATGCATGTGAGTATGTATATTTGTGTTAGTGTTCACATTTAGGAGACATCTGATCAGATACACTAGAACAGATAAACACATTGATATGCTGATCAGATACACAGACACACATCACAGCACCATATTTCAGCACCCACAGGACTTGCAAATTATTATTTCAATAGTCCAATAATGTACCCACAGGACTTGCAGGAGAACTGTTTTTCTTTTACATGTCCCTCTCCCTCCCTGCTTAGTTACCTGTCAGGGCCTCCACAGGGAGAAGATGAGGGTCTGAGTGTTCAGTAGTTTCACAGACCACGTTGTGCTGGCGTGTCTGCTGCTGCTGCATTTGGTGGGGGTGAAGCGGAGTGGTCCTCTTTGTGTGCACACTGCATGCAAAGAGCAAAAAAAATCCCCAAAAATACAGAATCGATGTGAAAGTGGCATGCCTCCCCATAACGTGACGATGCCGATGGCACAAAGGTTAGTGTGACAGGAGGCCTAAAGCTGCTACACATAACATGCAGGCAGTGATAAGCTCCCCTGTCACCTCAAAGGCAATTAAGTGAGTAAGGAAGTTGTGAGGCAGCCGCATGCAAGCGCAAGGCCCTAGACGACCACCTAACTTGCCTAATTAGAGACCCGCCTCTGCCCACATGAGGAGCTTATCTTTAACATTGAATGGAAAACTTGTGTAATAGTGACCATAGTATGGTACCCTATAGATTTATTTGAAAAGGCAAATAAACTCCTCATTGTTAGCTATTACCAGGTTAATGCAGCCACATTCCCGGGCCCCGTGAAGCAGCCACTGAATAAATTGAAGCCTAGTGGACAAGGGAAGTGATCCTGCAAACATCCTGTAGCGAGCATGTAGTACAACAGGAACAGATTAGCAGGATGTTGCAGGGTAAAGCAAGAGATGAGCCAAAGCAAGTACAGAGGAACTGAAGAAGAATAGAGCAGAAATAGAGAGTGCAGGGCTGCAGGATGGAGCAAGGTGCAAAGGGAGAGGTAAAGCATACAAGGAAGTGCAAAGGATAAGACATAACTACATAACTAACGAGACATACAAAGATACATATATAACACAGAACAACATACAGAGGACAGGGCCACTCTGTGGGGGATAGCACTATGTGGCTGAGCTAGAGGGAACAAAGTACAGTATGCAAAACAAAGACAGGAATAAGCATAGGCAATTAGCAAAACCAGAAAGGAAATCAAAAGCAGGAACGAGCAAAGAAAATAAACACTCAAGCAAAGCAAAAGGATACTGAAATCACTGTTTGGATGAGTCTACAAACTGGGTGAGGCCTCATAGCTGGTTTGACATACAGACAGATCCTGCCACATTTCTGTGTGACCTATCTTTTCTAAACAACATTTAGCCCTCCAAAGACTTATTTGTCTTGTCTGACGCTTGGTGACATGGGTTGTTTAACCCCTTAAGGACAGACCATTTGAAACATTTTTGGCCATTCTGGACAATGGCTATTTTAACATTTCTATGCTCTTTGTGTTTAGCTGTAATTTTCTTCTTTGTCATTTGCTGTACCCACACAAATTGTATATTTTTTTTATCGGGACAAGAAGGGCTTTCTTTGGGTGCAATCATTTTGATCATATCCTATAATATTATATAAAAAAATCAATAAAATATGGTAAAAAAAAAATATCCTGATTTTATTTTGATACATCTTCTCCTCATCGACAAAAACAAACGAAAAAACCTGCTAAATAGATTCTACTGTTTCTCCTGAGTTCAGGGATACCACCCAAGTTGGGTTGTTTGTGGGCTAAAAGGCCACATTTGGGAGGTACCGTTTTTGGTTTTCCAACTTGGAATTTTGATATGCAGAAAACCTGCGCCCATGTCCCATCTAGGACATTTTTGGAGCCAGCCAGTGTATTTTACCCCACAAAACCATACATTTTTTAAAACTAGACACCCTAGGGTATTTCACATGGTGGTATTTAAACACTTTCCATGCACTAATTCTACCACCAGCCTATGTCAAAGGTTTGGTTAGTAAATTTGTTAGGTTTTGTTTTCACACACATTGTAGTTCAGGCATAAATTTACAGATCCTATTATGTGTCACTGAAAAACAACACATCAATATTTGTTCAGCAACATCTCCTGAGTACAGAGATACCAACCATGCATAGGTTTGTTGGGTTGTTTTGGGGCTAAAAGGCCACATTTGGGAGGTGCGCATTTCCAATTTGGAGTTTTGACATGTAGTCAGCCTGCGCCCATGTTCCATTTGGACACTTTTACAATGGTCAATGTATTTTACCCCATCAAACCATATAATTTGGAAAACTAGACATCCAAGGGTATTTCAAATGTTGGTATTATAATACTTTACATGTACTAATTCTACCACCAACCTATGTCAAATGTTTGGATAGTATTTTGTTTTGTTTCCACATGCATTGTACTTCAGGCATGAATTGACAGATTCTGGTATATGTCACTGCCAAACAACACCCCAATATATGTTCAGCAACATCTCCCAAGTACAGCAATACCATCCATGTATAGGTTTGTTGTGTTTTTTGGGGGGTAAAAGGCCACATTTGTGAGGTATGCATCTTGAATTTGGAATTTTGACAAGTAGTCAACCTGGCAAGTCTTGAGGCTGCATTGGCAAGTCTGAGGGGCACACTAGCAACTCTCTGGGAAATTGGAAAGTCTGGAAATGCATTAGCAAATATATGGGGCAGACTGACAAGATGCATTGGCAAGTCTTAAGGGTAGATAAGTAATAATAGTAAATAAAAACAATGAATGCATTTTTTTCAATTATGTTTTAATAAAAATGAAAAAAAAATGGTTTATATATGAATTAATATTAATATACTGGTACAACTTTTTTCCTATAGCGTAGTTTTTTAGGCATTTTATTTTTCAAAATGAATATCTAAAATGTAAATATTACTGCAGATTTTGTCATAATTTGCCAAAGTTTATATGTGACTGCTGATTTTGTCATGTTATGCCAAGGGGGTGGGGGCAGTAGGCTCTTTTAGGTTAGGTTAACTAGAGATAATACAAAACACTTGTCAGATAGAGAATTGCAGCAAAATAAACTTGTATTTAATTCTATACATCCCCCTGTATAATTGGTTTAGGCCTGCTGTAACCATGCACCCTTGTGCAGGCTCATCCAGTCAGTTTACTTCTATTTAAACCACACCTGTTTCTGTTCAGTCCTTAGTGGTGCAGTCTACAGGTATTTCCTCTGTGTCCAGAGGCGTCACTAGGGTTGGTGTCACCCGGTGCGGTAACTCATGGTGTCACCCCCCTGGATTTCCTCCAATAAAATGCCAAACACAGTCCTTAGTAATGCCAGTCAGATGGCCCATTAAATATGCCACATACAGGAGCCCCACAAATTATGTCACACGCAGGAGCCCTTTAACTATGCCACACACAGGAGCCCATAACTATGCCACATACAGGAGCCCCATAACTATGACACACAAGAGCCCCATAAATTATGCCTCACCTTGGAGCCCAATTAATTACGCCACACACACAGGCGCCCCTTAATTATGCCACACACAAGTGCCCCATAATTATGCCACACAAAAGAGCCCCTTAATAATGCAACACATGGGGCTCAATAAATATGCCACACATGGGACAACCATTAATTATGCGACACACAGGAGCCCCACAAGGTGACAATTGTACAATTCGAAAACAATACATATCTATAAACAAAGACATCTCTCTATAACTAGTTGCATTTATACTTATTTGAATTATTTAATATTCTATTTAATAAAAATGTTATTGAAAAATTGCATTCCTATTTTTTATTCCCTTCCTCTGCACCCACATTGCACCTAAAGGACTTAACACAGCACCATACAGTACCCACAGAACTTGCCATGCACTCATATTGCACCCACAGCACTTGGCTTGCACTCATATTGCACCTACACGATTTGGCATGCCACAGTGTCACTTTCCACATAGTACATGTTATTTTTCCCAACAGACCATGCACTCAAAATGCCATGATTTAGCCATTCAATATGCCAGGATTTTGCCCCCAATATGCCATTTAATATGGCAGGATTTTGCCCCACAATATGCCAGGATATTGCCCCACAATATGCCATTTAATATGCCAGGATTTTGCTCTCAATATGCCAGGATTCTGCCTCCAATATGCCATTTAATATTCCAGGATTCTGCCTCCCCCCCCCCCCCCAATATGCCATTTAATATGCCAGGATTTTGCTCTCAATATGCCAGGATTTTGACCCCCAGTATGCCATTTAATAAGCCAGGATTTTGCCCAACAATATGCCATTTAATTTTCCAGGATTTTGCCACCCAATATGCCATTTAATATGCCATGATTTTGCTCTCAATATGCCAGGATTTTGACCCCCAATATGCCAGGATTTTGACCCCCAATATGCCAGGATTTTGCCCCCAATATGCCATTTAATATGCTATTTAATATGCCAGGATTTTACCCCTCCAATATGCCATTTAATATGCCAGGATTTCCCCCCCCCCAATATGCCATTTAATATGCCAGGATCGAGTAAATTAATATGCCAGGATTTTGCCCCCAATATGCCATTTAATATGCCAGGATTTTGCCCCCCAATATGTCATTTAATATGCCAGGATTTTGACCCCCAATATGCCATTTAATATGCCAGGATTTTGACCCCCAATATGCCATTTAATTTTCCAGGATTTTGCGCCCCAATATGCCATTTAATATGCCATGATTTTGCTCTCAATATGCCAGGATTTTGACCCCCAATATGCTATGATTTTGCCCCCAATATGCCATTTAATATGCTATTTAATATGCCAGGATTTTACCCCTCCAATATGCCATTTAATATGCCAGGATTTTGCCCCCCAATATGCCAGGATAGAGCCAATTAATATGCCAGGATTTTGCCCTCAATATGCCATTTAATATGCCAGGATTTTGCCCCCCAATATGACATTTAATATGCCAGGATTTTGACCCCCAATATGCCATTTAATATGCCAGTATTTTGCTCTCAATGTGCCAGTATTTTGCCCCCAATATGCCATTTAATATGCCAGGATTTTACCCCTCCAATATGCCATTTAATATGCCAGGATTTTGCCCCCCAATATGCCAGGTTAGAGCCAATTAATATGCCAGGATTTTGCCCTCAATATGCCATTTAATATGCCAGGATTTTGCCCCTCCAATATGCCATTTAATATGCCAGGATTTTGCCCCCCAATATGCCATTTAATATGCCAGGATAGAGCCAATTAATATGCCAGGATTTTGCCCTCAATATGCCATTTAATATGTCAGGATTTTGCCCCTTCAATATGCCATTTAATAAATCAGGATTTTGCCCCCCCAAAATGCCATTTAATATGCCAGGATAGAGCCATTTAATATGCCAGGATTTTGCTCTCAATATGCCAAGATTTTGCTCCCAATATGCCATTTAATATTCCAGGATTTTTCTCTCAATATGCCAGGATTTTGCCCCTCAATATGCCAGGATTTTGCCCCTAATATTCCATTTAATATGCCAGGATTTGCCCCTCCAATATGCCATTTACTATTTCAGGATTTTGCCCCCCAATATGCCATTTAATATGCCAGGATTTTGCCCCCAATATGACATTTAATATGCCTGGATTTTGCCCCCCAATATGCCATTTAATATGCCAGGATTTTGCCCCACAATATGCCATTTAATATGCCAGGATTTTGCTCTCAATATGCCAGGATTTTGCCCCTCAACATGCCAGGATTTTGCCCCCAATATGCCATTTAATATGCCAGGATTTTGCCCAGCAATATGCCATTTAATATGCCAGGATTTTGCCCCTCCAATATGCCATTTAATATGCCAAGATTTTGACCCCCAATATGCCATTTAATATGCCAGGATTTTGCCCTCAATATGCCATTTAATATGCCAGGATTTTGCCCCCAATATGCCATTTAATATGCCAGGATAGAGCCAATTAATATGCCAGGATTTTGCCCCCAATATGACATTTAATATGCCAGGATTTTGCTCTCAATATGCCAGGATTTTGCCCCCAATATGCCATTTAATATGCCAGGATTCCCCCCCCCCCCCCAATATGCCATTTAATATGCCAGGATTTTTCTCTCAATATGCCAGGATTTTGACCCCCAATATGCCAGGATTTTGCCCCTCAACATGCCAGGATTTTGCACCCAATATGCCATTTAATATGCCAGGATTTAGCCCTTAATATGCCATTTAATATGCCAGGATTTTGCCCCCCAATATGCCAGGATTTTGCCCCTCCAATATGCCATTTAATATGCCAATATTTTGCCCCCCAATATGCCATTTAATATGCCAGGATAAAGCCAATTAATATGCCAGGATTTTGCCCTCAATATGCCATTTAATATGCCAGGATTTTGCCCCTTCAATATGCCATTTAATAAATCAGGATTTTGCCCCCCCAAAATGCCATTTAATATGCCAGGATAGAGCCATTTAATATGCCAGGATTTTGCTCTCAATATGCCAAGATTTTGCTCCCAATATGCCATTTAATATTCCAGGATTTTTCTCTCAATATGCCAGGATTTTGCCCCTCAATATGCCAGGATTTTGCCCCTAATATTCCATTTAATATGCCAGGATTTGCCCCTCCAATATGCCATTTACTATTTCAGGATTTTGCCCCCCAATATGCCATTTAATATGCCAGGATTTTGCCCCCAATATGACATTTAATATGCCTGGATTTTGCCCCCCAATATGCCATTTAATATGCCAGGATTTTGCCCCACAATATGCCATTTAATATGCCAGGATTTTGCTCTCAATATGCCAGGATTTTGCCCCTCAACATGCCAGGATTTTGCCCCCAATATGCCATTTAATATGCCAGGATTTTGCCCAGCAATATGCCATTTAATATGCCAGGATTTTGCCCCTCCAATATGCCATTTAATATGCCAAGATTTTGACCCCCAATATGCCATTTAATATGCCAGGATTTTGCCCTCAATATGCCATTTAATATGCCAGGATTTTGCCCCCAATATGCCATTTAATATGCCAGGATAGAGCCAATTAATATGCCAGGATTTTGCACCCAATATGCCATTTAATATGCCAGGATTCCCCCCCCCCCCCCCCAATATGCCATTTAATATGCCAGGATTTTTCTCTCAATATGCCAGGATTTTGACCCCCAATATGCCAGGATTTTGCCCCTCAACATGCCAGGATTTTGCACCCAATATGCCATTTAATATGCCAGGATTTAGCCCTTAATATGCCATTTAATATGCCAGGATTTTGCCCCCCAATATGCCATTTAATATGCCAGGATTGTGCCCCTCCAATATGCCATTTAATATGCCAATATTTTGCCCCCCAATATGCCATTTAATATGCCAGGATAAAGCCAATTAATATGCCAGGATTTTGCCCTCAATATGACATTTAATATGCCAGTATTTTGTTCTCAATATGCCAGTATTTTGCCCCCAATATGCCATTTAATATGCCAGGATTTTGCCCCCCAATATGCCATTTAATATGCCAGGATTTTGCCCCCCAATATGCCATTTAATATGCCAGGATTTTGCTTTCAATATGCCAAGATTTTGCTCCCAATATACCATTTAATATTCCGGGATTTTTCTCTCAATATGCCAGGATTTTGCCCCTCAATATGCCAGGATTTTGCCCCTCAATATGCAAGGATTTTGCCCCTAATATGCCATTTAATATGCCAGGATTTTGCCCCCCAATATGCCATTTAATATGCCAGGATTTGCCCCTCCAATATGCCATTTACTATTTCAGGATTTTGCCCCCCAATATGCCATTTAATATGCCAGGATTTTGCCCCCAATATGACATTTAATATGCCTGGATTTTGCCCCCAAATATGCCATTTAATATGCCAGGATTTTGCCCCACAATATGCCATTTAATATGCCAGGATTTTGCTCTCAATATGCCAGGATTTTGCCCCTCAACATGCCAGGATTTTGCCCCCAATATGCCATTTAATATGCCAGGATTTTGCCCAGCAATATGCCATTTAATATGCCAGGATTTTGCCCCTCCAATATGCCATTTAATATGCCAAGATTTTGATCCCCAATATGCCATTTAATATGCCAGGATTTTGCCCTCAATATGCCATTTAATATGCCAGGATTTTGCCCCCAATATGCCATTTAATATGCCAGGATAGAGCCAATTAATATGCCAGGATTTTGCCCCCAATATGACATTTAATATGCCAGGATTTTGCTCTCAATATGCCAGGATTTTGCCCCCAATATGCCATTTAATATGCCAGGATTTTTCTCTCAATATGCCAGGATTTTGACCCCCAATATGCCAGGATTTTGCCCCTCAACATGCCAGGATTTTGCACCCAATATGCCATTTAATATGCCAGGATTCAGCCCTTAATATGCCATTTAATATGCCAGGATTTTGCCCCCCAATATGCCATTTAATATGCCAGGATTTTGCCCCTCCAATATGCCATTTAATATGCCAATATTTTGCCCCCCAATATGCCATTTAATATGCCAGGATAAAGCCATTTAATATGCCAGGATTTTGCCCCTTCAATATGCCATTTAATAAATCAGGATTTTGCCCCCCCAAAATGCCATTTAATATGCCAGGATAGAGCCATTTAATATGCCAGGATTTTGCCCCCAATATGCCATTTAATATGCCAGGATTCCCCCCCCCCCCCCCAATATGCCATTTAATATGCCAGGATTTTTCTCTCAATATGCCAGGATTTTGACCCCCAATATGCCAGGATTTTGCCCCTCAACATGCCAGGATTTTGCACCCAATATGCCATTTAATATGCCAGGATTTAGCCCTTAATATGCCATTTAATATGCCAGGATTTTGCCCCCCAATATGCCATTTAATATGCCAATATTTTGCCCCCCAATATGCCATTTAATATGCCAGGATAAAGCCAATTAATATGCCAGGATTTTGCCCTCAATATGCCATTTAATATGCCAGGATTTTGCCCCTTCAATATGCCATTTAATAAATCAGGATTTTGCCCCCCCAAAATGCCATTTAATATGCCAGGATAGAGCCATTTAATATGCCAGGATTTTGCTCTCAATATGCCAAGATTTTGCTCCCAATATGCCATTTAATATTCCAGGATTTTTCTCTCAATATGCCAGGATTTTGCCCCTCAATATGCCAGGATTTTGCCCCTAATATTCCATTTAATATGCCAGGATTTGCCCCTCCAATATGCCATTTACTATTTCAGGATTTTGCCCCCCAATATGCCATTTAATATGCCAGGATTTTGCCCCCAATATGACATTTAATATGCCTGGATTTTGCCCCCCAATATGCCATTTAATATGCCAGGATTTTGCCCCACAATATGCCATTTAATATGCCAGGATTTTGCTCTCAATATGCCAGGATTTTGCCCCTCAACATGCCAGGATTTTGCCCCCAATATGCCATTTAATATGCCAGGATTTTGCCCAGCAATATGCCATTTAATATGCCAGGATTTTGCCCCTCCAATATGCCATTTAATATGCCAAGATTTTGACCCCCAATATGCCATTTAATATGCCAGGATTTTGCCCTCAATATGCCATTTAATATGCCAGGATTTTGCCCCCAATATGCCATTTAATATGCCAGGATAGAGCATATTATTATGCCAGGATTTTGCCCCCAATATGACATTTAATATGCCAGGATTTTGCTCTCAATATGCCAGGATTTTGCCCCCAATATGCCATTTAATATGCCAGGATTCCCCCCCCCCCCCAATATGCCATTTAATATGCCAGGATTTTTCTCTCAATATGCCAGGATTTTGACCCCCAATATGCCAGGATTTTGCCCCTCAACATGCCAGGATTTTGCACCCAATATGCCATTTAATATGCCAGGATTTAGCCCTTAATATGCCATTTAATATGCCAGGATTTTGCCCCCCAATATGCCATTTAATATGCCAGGATTTTGCCCCTCCAGTATGCCATTTAATATGCCAATATTTTGCCCCCCAATATGCCATTTAATATGCCAGGATAAAGCCAATTAATATGCCAGGATTTTGCCCTCAATATGACATTTAATATGCCAGTATTTTGTTCTCAATATGCCAGTATTTTGCCCCCAATATGCCATTTAATATGCCAGGATTTTGCCCCCCAATATGCCATTTAATATGCCAGGATTTTGCCCCCCAATATGCCATTTAATATGCCAGGATTTTGCTTTCAATATGCCAAGATTTTGCTCCCAATATACCATTTAATATTCCGGGATTTTTCTCTCAATATGCCAGGATTTTGCCCCTCAATATGCCAGGATTTTGCCCCTCAATATGCAAGGATTTTGCCCCTAATATGCCATTTAATATGCCAGGATTTTGCCCCCCAATATGCCATTTAATATGCCAGGATTTGCCCCTCCAATATGCCATTTACTATTTCAGGATTTTGCCCCCCAATATGCCATTTAATATGCCAGGATTTTGCCCCCAATATGACATTTAATATGCCTGGATTTTGCCCCCAAATATGCCATTTAATATGCCAGGATTTTGCCCCACAATATGCCATTTAATATGCCAGGATTTTGCTCTCAATATGCCAGGATTTTGCCCCTCAACATGCCAGGATTTTGCCCCCAATATGCCATTTAATATGCCAGGATTTTGCCCAGCAATATGCCATTTAATATGCCAGGATTTTGCCCCTCCAATATGCCATTTAATATGCCAAGATTTTGATCCCCAATATGCCATTTAATATGCCAGGATTTTGCCCTCAATATGCCATTTAATATGCCAGGATTTTGCCCCCAATATGCCATTTAATATGCCAGGATAGAGCCAATTAATATGCCAGGATTTTGCCCCCAATATGACATTTAATATGCCAGGATTTTGCTCTCAATATGCCAGGATTTTGCCCCCAATATGCCATTTAATATGCCAGGATTCCCCCCCCCCCCCCCCCCCAATATGCCATTTAATATGCCAGGATTTTTCTCTCAATATGCCAGGATTTTGACCCCCAATATGCCAGGATTTTGCCCCTCAACATGCCAGGATTTTGCACCCAATATGCCATTTAATATGCCAGGATTTAGCCCTTAATATGCCATTTAATATGCCAGGATTTTGCCCCCCAATATGCCATTTACTATTTCAGGATTTTGCCCCCCAATATGCCATTTAATATGCCAGGATTTTGCCCCCAATATGACATTTAATATGCCTGGATTTTGCCCCCCAATATGCCATTTAATATGCCAGGATTTTGCCCCACAATATGCCATTTAATATGCCAGGATTTTGCTCTCAATATGCCAGGATTTTGCCCCTCAACATGCCAGGATTTTGCCCCCAATATGCCATTTAATATGCCAGGATTTTGCCCAGCAATATGCCATTTAATATGCCAGGATTTTGCCCCTCCAATATGCCATTTAATATGCCAAGATTTTGACCCCCAATATGCCATTTAATATGCCAGGATTTTGCCCTCAATATGCCATTTAATATGCCAGGATTTTGCCCCCAATATGCCATTTAATATGCCAGGATAGAGCCAATTAATATGCCAGGATTTTGCCCCCAATATGACATTTAATATGCCAGGATTTTGCTCTCAATATGCCAGGATTTTGCCCCCAATATGCCATTTAATATGCCAGGATTCCCCCCCCCCCCCCCCCCAATATGCCATTTAATATGCCAGGATTTTTCTCTCAATATGCCAGGATTTTGACCCCCAATATGCCAGGATTTTGCCCCTCAACATGCCAGGATTTTGCACCCAATATGCCATTTAATATGCCAGGATTTAGCCCTTAATATGCCATTTAATATGCCAGGATTTTGCCCCCCAATATGCCATTTAATATGCCAGGATTTTGCCCCTCCAATATGCCATTTAATATGCCAATATTTTGCCCCCCAATATGCCATTTAATATGCCAGGATAAAGCCAATTAATATGCCAGGATTTTGCCCTCAATATGACATTTAATATGCCAGTATTTTGTTCTCAATATGCCAGTATTTTGCCCCCAATATGCCATTTAATATGCCAGGATTTTGCCCCCCAATATGCCATTTAATATGCCAGGATTTTGCCCCCCAATATGCCATTTAATATGCCAGGATTTTGCTTTCAATATGCCAAGATTTTGCTCCCAATATACCATTTAATATTCCGGGATTTTTCTCTCAATATGCCAGGATTTTGCCCCTCAATATGCCAGGATTTTGCCCCTCAATATGCAAGGATTTTGCCCCTAATATGCCATTTAATATGCCAGGATTTTGCCCCCCAATATGCCATTTAATATGCCAGGATTTGCCCCTCCAATATGCCATTTACTATTTCAGGATTTTGCCCCCCAATATGCCATTTAATATGCCAGGATTTTGCCCCCAATATGACATTTAATATGCCTGGATTTTGCCCCCAAATATGCCATTTAATATGCCAGGATTTTGCCCCACAATATGCCATTTAATATGCCAGGATTTTGCTCTCAATATGCCAGGATTTTGACCCTCAACATGCCAGGATTTTGCCCCCAATATGCCATTTAATATGCCAGGATTTTGCCCAGCAATATGCCATTTAATATGCCAGGATTTTGCCCCTCCAATATGCCATTTAATATGCCAAGATTTTGATCCCCAATATGCCATTTAATATGCCAGGATTTTGCCCTCAATATGCCATTTAATATGCCAGGATTTTGCCCCCAATATGCCATTTAATATGCCAGGATAGAGCCAATTAATATGCCAGGATTTTGCCCCCAATGTGACATTTAATATGCCAGGATTTTGCTCTCAATATGCCAGGATTTTGCCCCCAATATGCCATTTAATATGCCAGGATTCCCCCCCCCCCCCCCCCAATATGCCATTTAATATGCCAGGATTTTTCTCTCAATATGCCAGGATTTTGACCCCCAATATGCCAGGATTTTGCCCCTCAACATGCCAGGATTTTGCACCCAATATGCCATTTAATATGCCAGGATTTAGCCCTTAATATGCCATTTAATATGCCAGGATTTTGCCCCCCAATATGCCATTTAATATGCCAGGATTTTGCCCCTCCAATATGCCATTTAATATGCCAATATTTTGCCCCCCAATATGCCATTTAATATGCCAGGATAAAGCCAATTAATATGCCAGGATTTTGCCCTCAATATGCCATTTAATATGCCAGGATTTTGCCCCTTCAATATGCCATTTAATAAATCAGGATTTTGCCCCCCCAAAATGCCATTTAATATGCCAGGATAGAGCCATTTAATATGCCAGGATTTTGCCCCCAATATGCCATTTAATATGCCAGGATTCCCCCCCCCCCCCCCCAATATGCCATTTAATATGCCAGGATTTTTCTCTCAATATGCCAGGATTTTGACCCCCAATATGCCAGGATTTTGCCCCTCAACATGCCAGGATTTTGCACCCAATATGCCATTTAATATGCCAGGATTTAGCCCTTAATATGCCATTTAATATGCCAGGATTTTGCCCCCCAATATGCCATTTAATATGCCAATATTTTGCCCCCCAATATGCCATTTAATATGCCAGGATAAAGCCAATTAATATGCCAGGATTTTGCCCTCAATATGCCATTTAATATGCCAGGATTTTGCCCCTTCAATATGCCATTTAATAAATCAGGATTTTGCCCCCCCAAAATGCCATTTAATATGCCAGGATAGAGCCATTTAATATGCCAGGATTTTGCTCTCAATATGCCAAGATTTTGCTCCCAATATGCCATTTAATATTCCAGGATTTTTCTCTCAATATGCCAGGATTTTGCCCCTCAATATGCCAGGATTTTGCCCCTAATATTCCATTTAATATGCCAGGATTTGCCCCTCCAATATGCCATTTACTATTTCAGGATTTTGCCCCCCAATATGCCATTTAATATGCCAGGATTTTGCCCCCAATATGACATTTAATATGCCTGGATTTTGCCCCCCAATATGCCATTTAATATGCCAGGATTTTGCCCCACAATATGCCATTTAATATGCCAGGATTTTGCTCTCAATATGCCAGGATTTTGCCCCTCAACATGCCAGGATTTTGCCCCCAATATGCCATTTAATATGCCAGGATTTTGCCCAGCAATATGCCATTTAATATGCCAGGATTTTGCCCCTCCAATATGCCATTTAATATGCCAAGATTTTGACCCCCAATATGCCATTTAATATGCCAGGATTTTGCCCTCAATATGCCATTTAATATGCCAGGATTTTGCCCCCAATATGCCATTTAATATGCCAGGATAGAGCCAATTAATATGCCAGGATTTTGCCCCCAATATGACATTTAATATGCCAGGATTTTGCTCTCAATATGCCAGGATTTTGCCCCCAATATGCCATTTAATATGCCAGGATTCCCCCCCCCCCCCCCCCAATATGCCATTTAATATGCCAGGATTTTTCTCTCAATATGCCAGGATTTTGACCCCCAATATGCCAGGATTTTGCCCCTCAACATGCCAGGATTTTGCACCCAATATGCCATTTAATATGCCAGGATTTAGCCCTTAATATGCCATTTAATATGCCAGGATTTTGCCCCCCAATATGCCATTTAATATGCCAGGATTTTGCCCCTCCAATATGCCATTTAATATGCCAATATTTTGCCCCCCAATATGCCATTTAATATGCCAGGATAAAGCCAATTAATATGCCAGGATTTTGCCCTCAATATGACATTTAATATGCCAGTATTTTGTTCTCAATATGCCAGTATTTTGCCCCCAATATGCCATTTAATATGCCAGGATTTTGCCCCCCAATATGCCATTTAATATGCCAGGATTTTGCCCCCCAATATGCCATTTAATATGCCAGGATTTTGCTTTCAATATGCCAAGATTTTGCTCCCAATATACCATTTAATATTCCGGGATTTTTCTCTCAATATGCCAGGATTTTGCCCCTCAATATGCCAGGATTTTGCCCCTCAATATGCAAGGATTTTGCCCCTAATATGCCATTTAATATGCCAGGATTTTGCCCCCCAATATGCCATTTAATATGCCAGGATTTGCCCCTCCAATATGCCATTTACTATTTCAGGATTTTGCCCCCCAATATGCCATTTAATATGCCAGGATTTTGCCCCTCCAATATGCCATTTAATATTTCAGGATTTTGCCCCCCAATATGCCATTAAAATGCCAGGATTTTGCCAATTAAAATGCCAGGATTTTGACTCTCAGTATGCTCGTTATGGCACCCTCCTCCCCCCTCCCCCTCCCCCACCCAGTACTTCTTGCTGCTGTCTCCCGGTGCAGCCCCGTGGCTGTGAGGGAAGTGTTGGGCGCTTCCCTCCAGCCGCGCAGATCAATAAAGTATGTTGAAAAAAAAAGTTTGAACAAACTTTATTGATCCGCACGGCTGAAGGGAAACCCCCACCTTTACCATATTTAGTGTGAGGCTAGTTCCTATATTTATGTTTGTTCCTTTGTATGTGTCTCTTGTGTCCCTTTACCCGGTGTCTTGTATTTTTTATCCTTAGTTTGGTTTCTGCTTTCTTATGTCTTTCCTCTGTCCTGTACCCCTGCACTGTATTTCAGTTCTGCTCTCCCTCAGTTACTTTTCTGTTTTAGCTCTGCTTGGCTATCATTTAGTTATTTTACTCTTAAGCCCTGGTACCTAGATACACCAGCTGCTTCACAGGGCCTGGTTGTGGCTGCAAAGACTTGGGGTACCAAACCTCCAAAGGGATTGCAGTTACCCAGAACCAGGTCCTGTGTCTCCACCCTACAATGTAGTTCCTGATCTCGAGCGCTCAGGGTCTATTACCATCCTGGACCCCGTGAGTTACACCTGCTCTCTCAGGGCTGTGTATACCACAGAGCAAAAGGGGAAACTTTCCTGAGTCCAGGCACACTGCAGGATCAACTGATTCTGCTACTTGAACCCTATAGTTTCTGAAGATTTTTCTCTGAACCCACTTGTTTAGGGTGGTGAAAGGGCTGCTGATGGTGAAATGCAAGTGTGACAAGGTGACACTTCAGCTATATGCTGGCTGATGCATCACATTGTAATGAGTAAGTAGATAATAAATGCGCCCCCCCCCCCCCCCCCCCGTGGAAAACATCATTTGGATGCCCATGATTACTGCCGATTTTGCTATGATATGCCAAATTTATACATAACTGATGATTTTGCCATGATTTGCCAAGTTTATACATTACTGCTGATTTTGCCATGATTTGCCAAGTGTATGCATTACTACTGATTGTGTCATGATATGCCAAGTGTATATGATATATCTGATTCATGAAGCTTCCAGGAAAGCCATTTTCAATGAAAACCATGGCGAAAATGCTGCAATTACACTGTTTTAATGGCAGCCCTTACATGTCAGGCATTGTAACCCATGCATTGTATTGGGAGCCTTTAGATATTGTTGTGAAGGGTTTCATCAACTATTGATAATATGACTATTGATGGATCTTGGGCATCCTAAAAAGATTAATGTTATTCAAAAGGTCACATTTTAGAAATTAAACAATATATAGAGATATATGATAAGTGAAGGGATCTGTAAATGCATAGAAAAACAAACAAAAAAATAGTATCATTAAAGATATTTATCTTTTTAAGTATGCCAGAAATATTGTTTTGGCCACTACCTTTAACTGCACCCAGATAGCCACCATCCCCAACTGCTCCAAGATGGTCACCATCTCCAGCAGCACCAAGATAGCTACCATATCCAGCAGCACCAAGGTGGCCACTATATTTGGCTGCCCAATATGGCACAGATTGGTTGAAACATTTACCAGCAGAAGAACCATGACACTTGTCACAGCTGTAATAAGTAGTATGTGGGACAGACTAGCCATCCACTAAAACTCCAATACTATTACCCACTTTGGTGGCCTGTATACATTCATATGAAATATGGTATAAGTAACACAGGGTATTAATCATCCAGTGTTTTATCATGTAATTCACTCTCTACCGTTTGCCTCATTATGTGTAATATATTTAAATTCTAATCTTCTATTTTTTTGCTAAATAATAATAGTGTTCTGTTCCTTATTAGTCACCACATTGCAGCTTGCAAATACAATTTTATATCATATTTACATTGGATTTTTGGAAACTTGCACTTTATGTAATCTAATTTTTATTTTAAATTAACTTTTTACTTCAGTCAGGCATTTTATTTGCTGCAGCTCCTTGAAGAGGTAAATAATTTTCAGTGCCCTTGAACAATCTCATCCTTTCACTTTATCACAAGCTAACTCATTTATACTTTTTAACAATATTGTTTTACATAAAGAGATATGTTTCTGTATGACAAAGTGATACATTTCCTTTGTATCACTTTGTAATGCTTTTCATACAGATGATTAACAAGATGTGTTGCTGTCTTGCCCTTTTATATCTATTTGCCCATCAGTTTACATAATCTCCTTTAAATAACTTACATCCCTTATTTATATATTGTGTTGTATTCCATGCAAACTGGACAGTAACTGTCTACTTTTTTTGATGCTCTGTGATCCTGATCGAATGGTCTGCTGTGGATACATTTTACTTGTCAATTTGTTAATAAAGGAATGGTATTTTTTTTTTACTGCAACTAATGGTGAACAGGCATGTTTCTTTCTGTTGTATGGATACCTACCTATGACAGAGAGCTCCCAGATCTGCCTGTGAATGTTTTAATGTAAGCATCATTTTAGCATGTGGATCCTCTATTGAATCTTGTTATTGTCAATACCCAGTTTGCACAAATATAAATTTGCCCTAGCACTAAGATTGTATCAAAGGGACTTAGCCCTGCACCCAGTTTGCAAATATAATATTTGCAATTATCGGAAGAAGAATCAGATAACCCACTGATGTTTGCTCGTCTCAGACGCAACAGACAAAAGGTGAAAGGGGAAACTGGCTGTGTATGTGTGAGTATGAATGTAAGTGTGTGTGTGTGTGTATGTATGAGTTTGTGTGTATGTATGAGTGTGTGTGAGTACGAGTATAATTGTCTGTGAGTGTATGAATTTAAGTGTGTGAGTGAGTATGAGTGTGTGTGAATATGAGTATAAGTGTGTGAGTATAAGTATGTGTGTGAGTATGAGTATAAGAGTGTGTGTGTGAGTATGAATATAAGAGTGTGTGTGTGATTATAAGTATAAGAGTGTGTGTGCGGGTATGAGTATAATGTGTGCGAATATGAGTATAAGAGTGTGTGCGAGTATGAGTATAAGTATGTATGCGTGAATGAGTATAAGTGTGTGTCAGTATAAGTGTGTGTGTGTATGAGTATGTGAGTATAAGTGTGTGAGTATGAGTATAAGTGTGTGTATATGTGTGTATATACGGTGTTGGCACTTTGAGGTCTGCAAATCCCACTTGGGCCCAAAAACTTTCACCATCACTGTCCTAAACTGATCAGCAGCATCCACAGTAAAAAAAAGTAATAATTTCAAAAGATAAATACAGCTAAATGTATTAATGCTTGGTTAGATTCATATCGGTGGGACTCCTTTAACCCAGTTTATGTCAAGATATTATAAGGTGCCAGAGCCACTTTAATTTCAGAAGATTACTTCCCAGGATTTACTTTGTACCTGGTTATGAAGTCCTAATCCAGCTAATAAACCACATTCTTCACTGCTAGAAACCAGCAATGCAATAAGACATGACTGTGGATGAAGTAGAGTCAGTTAAGGCTGCAGATATAATAGCTGTGGAAGCTGCTTCCTAAATCACTGTAAGTAGTTCTTACACATCTAATTCTTCAGCAAAGAAAAATGGTTTCTTAGGATATAACCAAGATCTGGGGCTGATTGTCTGCTTTAGACTAACAAACATATTGTTGTTGCTGGTGCAGATATTCGTTGCTCTCACACTTCCAGTACATATGTTGGCAGGTCTCACAACTGCATTATCGTAAAACTGCATGTGACATTAAAACACAGTAGCAACAGCAGAACCATATATAGGATTGATTTTCAGTAGTTTTCTATGTGCCTTCATATATAAGAGCTGTGGTTTTAAAAAATACATTGGTCATTAAACTAGGCATTATTATTAGTATTATTATTGAGAAAATATACCCAAAATAGATGTATACTTTCTTGGGACACTGTCACCTAAATAATAGTTACAATGTTAAGATACATGTCTCTGTAAGGGACCTGGATCTAGCCTGCTGGCCTGCTGGTAGCTTATCAGGGTGTATTGGGTTTATTCACAAAATTCAAGAATAGCTTGAGGAGGTCAACAAATTCTCACACGAGTTTTACATAGAAAAAAACCCCAGGTTTGAATCTTCCCCATTAAAATCAATGGGAGGATCAAAGCTATTTCTGACCTATTATCAAAAACAGCTTTGATCATTTTGCCACCAATTACAGTGGGGAATATTCAAACCTATTTTTATTCTATGTCACACTCGAATTTTAGTGCACAGACAATCTCCCAAGCTGTCTCCCACTGCCCTCGTTTTCCAGGAGTGTTGAGGGGGCATTCTGTTAGGGTGGATAGTGATATGGAGGTTAATTGGTGCCATAAATAGTTATGTGGCACTGTGGGCAGTGATTTGGGAGAAACTGTGTGCGGTAGACATTAAAGGGGGCAACCTGCTTCTTTTGACTATAAAGTGGGGAAATCTATAGCTGTGGACATGGATGGAGAATGGCAGAGGAAGTAAATAAAAACAAGAAATGCATTTTTTAATAACATTTTTATTAAATATGAAAAAAGGTGAAAGGTAGAAAGAGAGAGACAGTGGTAAATGTTAGTTCCCATTATATATATTGTTAGCCAGATGGAGGATGGAGAATGGATGGATACATATAAGCATATTGTTAGGTAAACATAGAAGTGGAACTCCTTTCAGCATACTGTTAGTTAGTATGGTGAGCATCAGTACATAGTTAGACATAGACAGTTGTATACATTATCCCCTGTCAGTATATCGTGGGCCAGGCACAGATGGTGGTACAGGATAACTCCTATCTGCATATTATTAGCTACACACTGAAGTTATACAATATAGCAAACATCAGTATATAGTTAGACAGAGACAGACAGTTGTATATGTTAGTCTATGTTAGTATATAGCTGGTCAGACATAGATGGTGGGACAGGATAACTCCTATCAGCAAATTGTTAGATAGATATGAACGTTATAAAGTGTAATTCTCATTGATAAATGGGTAGCTACTAGAGTATAGCAGATATCAACTTAGTTAGCCAGATACATAAATATTACAGCTTAGCTGTCATTGATAAATAATTAGCCATAAATAGTGGCCCTGTGCGGGTCCAACTCAAATATGTGCAGCCATAAATACTAATGGAAGATTACAACTTCTATTAATATATGGTTAGCCATTTACAAAAAGTAGTGCCAATTAGTTGCCACTGGTTGTTAGTTAGCTAGACTAAGATGTTGGTAGAGGATAACTCCTATCACCATACTTTAAAAAAAAACATTGTTGTGGAATGCTTGAAGTGGTGTCCATTAAGTGGTGCTGTAGGCAGTTCACCATAAATGGAACTGTGTAAGGGAGTTTCACAAGGGCAGGAGCAGGTTTGTGCTTGTTATAGTCTAACACCTAATTCAGCACTGTCTCTCACTACTTGTGTATACTTAGGGAAGCTATGCAGCACAATGTGTATATCTCTGGAGCCCAGAGTAGGACAGAGTCATTAACGAAGGACTGCATGGCTGCTGGGGGAGGTACACGGGCATTACACCATTTGAGTGCCATGAGGATGGGCAGTGATTTTCAATAAAATATTAGCAGGTTCCAGCGACAATCCTCAATGCCCTGAATCCTCATCTTCTGGCTCAGGGAAAGTGGTCATCCATAAAAAAATTTTTTAATTTAATATTCAACTTATTAGTAAACAATCTGCACCAGCAAACAAATGTTAAAAAAATGTAGTTGAGATAGCTCTAATTGTTTGCTCTTAGCAAACCAGAATAAAAGCAAAAAAGTATCAAAAAGGCTCTCACACTGTGGTGCAAAATCAATGTTGATTTTATTGAATCTAATGTGTAAAAAAGGGAAAATCACGCTTGAGAGAAAAGCACAAGAATGCGTCAGGGGGAGCTTAATCCAGCTAAAGAACTGTGTGATGCATTTTGCACATAAAGCTCCGAATATAAGGTTGAAACCTTATAGGCTATAATGGGAGGCAAATTTAAACTAGCAGTTTAGTTTTCTAAGTCAAACTCAACCTCCATCTCTGTTTCACAAACAAATGTTAGTGAATACAATATTGCAAGGTCAAGATGTGGCATCTGAGATTGGGTGACTGTTTGACTCCACGTAGCGATCGTGAGTGCCATATTGGAGAGAAGCATGCTCCTCTAAAATGGCTGCCACCCTCTTGTGGGTAGATTGTTGGAAGTAAAAAAAAATTAACTTCCATCACTCTGATGCTGTTGCTAGATTGCCCCTAGAGGCAGTCAACAACATTGCAATAAAAAAAGACTTAATTAGCAAAAATCTGGGGTTACGGTTAGAATAATGGTTAGAGTTACAATTAAATTAGGGTTAGCATAAGGAATAGGGTTACAATTAAATTCAAATTAGAATAAATTAAGAGTTAGCATAAGGGTTAGAGTTAGGGTTAAATTTAGGTTTAGGGTTAAATTTAGGGTTCAGGTTGGGATCAAAATGTCACTGTAGGAAAAACCACTATTTTTGGTTTTTGCCCTATAACTCGCCAAAAAATCCCGGAAAATATGTAAACAAGCATATTTCTGAACTCAGGACAACATTTTGAAACTATTTAGATGGGGTATTTTTTAAT
The DNA here is from genome assembly GCA_036172795.1 of Pelodytes ibericus. Taxonomy (NCBI): domain Eukaryota; kingdom Metazoa; phylum Chordata; class Amphibia; order Anura; family Pelodytidae; genus Pelodytes; species Pelodytes ibericus. The sequence goes on along the minus strand of CM069867.1, from coordinate 27,175,998 downwards.
GATTCTATTTGTGTAAATTATTTTTTAGGCTAAACTGAGAAAGTTTTTTTTTTTTTCATCATGTTTTATGATTTCTTTGTAGTAATTTATAAGATATGATGAACTAAATGGTAATTTATAAAAGCCCTTCTTATAAGCCCTTCTTATGGCAATAAAAACAACATATAATTTGTGTGGGTACAGTATGAGTGAAAGAATAAAAATTTAGCTAAACACAAACACCCCAGAAATGTCAAAAAAGCCCTTGTCACCAAGGGAAAGACAAGGTCCAAAGGCCATGTCACTAAGGGATTGATAATAAAATAAGCATCACAAATAAAGCTTCTTGATCCAAGGAGAAATCTGATTGGCCTTTGGAGTCATGAATTAATTTCCCCCCCTAAATAGCCCTGGATGTCCTGATTTTATTAAAAAAAAATAATCCAGACCCTTTTTTTAAAAATTGATAGCACCATCTCTCTTGGCATTGAGTTCATATCTTTATTGTCCTTACCATAAATAATCCCATCCTTTGCTGTTGATTAAATCTTTTCCCTTCCAGTCTCAGAGGATCACCTCATGTTCGTTGTACATTTCTGTACACTGGAGAGCTCTTTATATTGACCCTGCACAAATTTATATAATGTTATCATATCCCCTCTGAGATGCCTTTTATCTAGTGTATATAAATGCAACTTTTTTAGTCTCTCTTCATAACTAAGATCCTCCAATCTCCTTCTTAATTTTGTAGCCCTCCTTTGCAGTTTTTCTAGTTCCATAATATCCTTTTAAAAACTGGTGTCCAGAATTGTACTGCATATTCAAGCTGAGGTCTTACCATTGAGGGAGGGAAGATGATATCCTCCTCCCATGACTCAATATCCCGTTTTATAAATGCCAATATCTTATTGGCCCTTGCAGATGCTGACTGGCATTGAGCACTGTTGCTAAGTCTGTTATCTACAATTATTGCTAAATCCTTTTCAATACTATCTTTTTCCCAGGGAGATATTATTTAACCCCTTCGCGACACAGGACGGACTAGGTCCGTCCTGTGTGGCGAAGCGTTAGTGACATAGGACGGACCTAGTCCGTCCTGTGTCAAAACGAGCACTGAAAGCGGAGTTTTTCCGCTTTCAGTGCTCAAAGGGTATTGTAACGATGCTTCCGTGTGGAAGCATCGTACAATGCTAAAAAAAATGCCCGTCGGCATTTCGATCGCTCCGGAGAGCGATCGAAATGCCGGTTTTAAAGGCACAGAGCCTTTAAAACGCGGGCATTTCAAAAACGAGCATAGGAAGCGAATCTTTCGCTTCCTATGCTCAGAAAGTGTTTCTGATTGCCTCGCAAGTCGAGGCAATCAGGAACACAAAAAAAAAAATGCACGATCTTGGTCACTGAGTGACCAAGATGGCGCTGCCCTTCTAAGGGCAAGAGCACAGGAGGCAGGAAGTACCTGCTTCCTGTGCTCTCTGGCTGTCACACGATTGCCTCTTCACAGAGGCAATCAGTGACTGCCAGGCACACTGACAGGCAGTGGGGATGTTCTGCTGAACATCCCCACTGACTGGTCAGATCAATATTAACCCTATATTGATCTGACCAGTTATGATCTGCCTCCCTCTCCTCACATTTTTTTAGTGAGGGAGAGAGACAGATCAAAGTTCTAAAAGTAAAAAAAAACAATAAACACACAACACACAAATATTAAAACAATAAAAAAAAATGTATTAAAGCAATTCCCTGCGTTTAACCCCTTCCCTGCCACTGATCTTGCATAAGCAGTGATCATGCACATCAGCGCATTTATTTTTGCCGTTTGTGCATTTTTTAGGGGTTAATTTTTTTTGTACTGTAATTTATTACAGTACTAAAAAGGCTCTTCTAAGAGTTATTAACCCCTTCTTTGCCGTCGATCACTGCTTACGCAATGATATTGACGCCAAAGCAATTTTTATCTGTCTGCATATTTTTATTTTATTTTTTTTTACACATACCCGCTAGGGGATTACATGTAAAGTAAAAATATTTGAGTTTTTTTTTTTTAAGCTGCCTGAGCGCATAGCGATCAGTAACAGCGAATTAGTGGCAAAGGCGGTTTAGTGATTTCTCAATTAAGCTCACCATTCGCCCTGGTCAGATCAAAATTGGTCGGATCAATATTCACAAATATTGATCTGCCTCCCTCTCCTCTCTTACATTTTTGTGACGGAAAGAGACAGATCAGTATTAGTGATATAAAATAACATTTTATAAAATTGTCAGGTTTTATGAAAGTCTTTCACTGTGTATTAACCCCTTCCCTGCCATTCATCACTGTGTAAGCAGTAATCTTGCACAGCAACAGTATGTTTTTCTGTCTGCACTGTTTTATGGATTAATTTCTTTGTACTGTAATGTATTACAGTACTAGATAGGCTCTTCTTAGAGCTATTAACCCCTTCTTTGCTCGAGATCACTGCTTACGCACTGATTCTGAGGCCGCGGACTCAGGGTTCGATTTTGACCCTATTCAGCTTTCTGATACATCATCTAGCGATGTATCGGTGGCTGCTGAGCCCTTGCCACAAGTAGTGATGGGGGTCTACCGATAAAAAAATGTATGGTTTGGTGGGGGTAAATTACATTGGCTGGCTTCAAAGATATATCCCATAAAGGACACGTACGCAGGTTGACTACATGTCAAAATTTCAAGTTGGAATTTTGAGATGCGCATCTCACAAATGTTGCCTTCTAGCCAAAAACAAACCAACAAACCTATGCATGGGTGCTATCCCTGTACTCGGGAGATGTTGCTGAACACATATTGGGTTGTTGTTTGGCAGTGACATATACCAGAATCTGTGAATTCATGCCTGAAGTACAATGCATGTGGAAAAAAACCTCCCAAAAAAGTACTACCACAAACTTTTACAAAGGCTGGTGGTAGAATTAGTACCTATACAGTATTAAAATACCACCATTTGAAATACCTTAGGATGTCTATTTTCCAAAAATATATGGTTTGATGGGGTAAAATTCATTGGACGGCTTCAAAAATGTTCCAAATGGAACATGGGCGCAGGCTGACTACATGTCAAAATTCCAGGTTGGAATTGCGCACCCCCTAAATGTGTAATTTTAGACCCAATACAAACCAACAAACCTATGCATGGGGGGTATCCCTGTACTCAGGAGATGTTGCTGAACACATATTGAGGTGTTGGTTGGCAGTGGCAAATACCAGAATCAGAAAATTCCTGCCTGAACTACAATGTGTGTGGGGAAAAAATGACATCCCAACCCTTTGACATAGGTTGGTGGTAGAATTAGCACTTGGAAAGTGTTAAAATACCACAATTTTAAAAACCCTAGGATGTCTAGTTTTCCAAAATATATGGTTTTATGGGGTAAAATACTTTGACAGGCTTCAAAAGTGTCCCAAATGGAACATGGGCGCAGGCTGACTACATGTCAAAATTCCAAGTTGGAAATGCACCCCCCCTAAACATGGCCTTTTAGCCCCCAAATAATCTAACTAACCTACACATGGGTGGTATCCCTGTACTCAGGAGATGTTGCTGAACACTTATTAATGTGTTTTGTGGCACTGACACATAATAGGATCTATGAGTTCATGACCGGTTTACAATGAATGTGAAAAACAAATTACTATCCATAACATTGACATAGGCTGGTGGTAGAATTAGTGCATGGAAAGTGTTAAAACACTACCATTTGAAATACCCTAGGGTGTCTAGTTTTCAAAAATATATGGTTTTGTGGGATAGAATACACTTTTTGGCTTCAAAAATGTCCCAAATGGGACATCGGCGCAGGTTTTCTGCACGTCAGAATTCCAAGTTGGAAAACCAAAAAGCGCACCTCTCAAATGTGGTCTTTTAACCCCCAAATAACCTAACCAACCTATACATGGGTGGTATCCCTGTACTCAGGAGATGTTGCTAAACACATATTGAGGTGTTGTTTGGCACTGACATATAACAGGCTCTATGAATTCATGCCCAAAGTACTATGTATGTGAAAAAAAATTACTATCCATAACATTGACATAGGCTGGTAGTATAATTAGTGCATGGAAAGTGTTAAAATACTACCATTTGAAATACCCTAGGGTGTCTAGTTTTCAAAAATATATGGTTTTGTGGGATAGAATACACTTTTTGGCTTCAAAAATGTCCCAAATGGGACATGGGAGCAGGTTTTCTGCACGTCAGAATTCCAAGTTGGAAAACCAAAAAGCGCACCTCTCAAATGTGGTCTTTTAACCCCCAAATAACCTAACCAACCTATACATGGGTGGTATCCCTGTACTCAGGAGATGTTGCTAAACACATATTGAGGTGTTGTTTGGCACTGACATATAACAGGATCTGTGAATTCATGCACAAAGTACAATGTATGTGAAAAACATTTCTACCCAAAACATTGACATAGGCTGGTAGTATAATTAGTGCATGGAAAGTGTTAAAATACTACCATTTGAAATACCCTATGGTGTCTAGTTTAAAAATATATATGGTTTTGTGGGGTAGAATACACTTTCTGGCTTCAAAAATGTCCCAAATGGGACATGGGCACAAGTTTTCTGCATGTCAGAATTCCAAGTTGGAAAACCAAAATGCGCACCCCCTAAATGTGGCCTTTTAGCCCCAAAACAAACCAACAAACCTATGCATGGGTGGTATCCCTGTACTCAGGAGATGTTGCTGAACACATATTGAGGTGTTATTTGGAAATATCCCTTCACATTTTAAGGTAATGTTTACCTAAATTGCAATATATGTGAAAAATTAAAAAAAAAAGATTTTTTGCTGCAAACTTTGGCATAGATTGGTGGTAAAATGGCTACATGAAATGTGTCAAAATACCCCAAGTTAAATGCCCTGAGTTGTCTAGTTTTCAAAAATATGTACATGTTGGGGGTCATTCATGGATTTAGTACAGAAATCAGTGTTACAATGTCACTATCGCTAATTTTGAAAGAAAGGATTTTAAAATAGCTTTGCACCACTTATAGTTCTGGCCTTGTAACATGAATAAAAAAGCACAAAAACATAAAAACATGGGCTATTTCTGAACTCAGGACATATATTAGAAACTTTTTAGCAGTGTTTTTTTGTTGTCTCTTGTACATGAGTATACGATTTTTCAAATAAAAGTCATAAAAAAAGTATTTTTTAAATTTTTTTGACATATTTTATTATTTTTTTTACATCAAATTATATGCTATTATCAAAATAATGGTATCAAAAGAAAGCCCTTCTTATAACGATAAAAACAATATATAGTTTGTGCGGGTACACTAAATGAGACAGAAATAAATTACAGCAAAACCCAAACACCTCAGAAATGTTAAAACAGCCCATGTCACCAAGCGTCGGACAAGCCAAAAAAGTCATGTCACTAAGGGGTTAAAGGATATGTTGCTTTGTTATCATTTTTCCCATAATGGATAACTTTACATTTGTCTATATTGAATCTCATTTGTCACTTGATTGGCCAGTCCCACACTCTGTTCAGACCTCCCTTGTAAACAAACATCAAGGTTAGTCTGTATTACCTTACCTAATTTTGTGTCATCAGTAGTGTTGAGCTAACCCGAACTGCATTGTTCGGGTTCGTACCGAACTTTAGGTTTTTTGGACCTCGGACCCGAACACGGACATTTCACTGTATGTCTGTGTTGGAGTTCGGGGTTCTGCGATTACATTGTATGTAATGCTAATGGCTTTCTATAAACCGAAATAGAGTCCCCATTCATAAGAAATTCTTGTGAATGGGGACTCTATTTCGGTTTATAGAAAGCCAATAGTATTACATGTATTCCATAAGCCGAAAGTTTATAAACCAAACGACATTCGGACTAAAACACAAAGGATTTAGACAAGCTAGGGCTCAAGAAGCCAGAAATACATCAGGAAACTGGAGAAACACAGTACAAAGGACCATACCAGGGTGTGGGGATGCTGAAACCATGGTTCACTCTGCCCCACCATTGCATGTCAAAGACGACCCACCCCCCAGTAGCTCACATCCCTGCTGTGACTATGAGACCCACCACTGTCAGAAACACATAGGAGGAGACAGGGTGCTCTCCAACACACTCTGAAGTGGACCTCTCTGACATGACATTTTATTATTTTTATAAAGCCCTGTGATACCCGATCACATTATATATAAATTAATCATAGCCTCTGGGGATAGTTATTTTTATACTATGTTACCTTGTTTATATTTAGGTTACATCTAGTACTACATTTGGTTTGGTTTAACTTTCTGGCTGGGAATGGATATCATTGTGAGTGGATATTTGGTGGTAACCAAGACCTCAGTGGAACCTTTGGTTTTCTTAGAGGACAAAATATCATCTGGTGGTGGCATCAAAGTATTTTGTGACCAGTTGAAGTTAAGTGTAGCCCTTCAGAGCTTGTAAGAGAGAGTGATAAACAGAGGTCTTGTTTATATCATTTTATACCCAGACACTCTGACACGGGTTAGCTGAAAAGTGATTTGTGGCAACAGCAAAAAGCCTCACCAGGATCTCTATTGCCATGCAGTCTGTCAGGAACAAGAAGAGCAGGCCTCTTAGAAGAGGGCTGTGGAGAGCAGGAAGTTATAACTTAATTTCTGTGAGTGCCCCTCAAACTGAGAGAAGCAGCAAACTTGGCAGCTAGCTCAACTCCCTGTAACTTCTGAATAAATAAAACAGCATGATGACAATCGTGGCTTGGACTACACATACCCGGGGTTAAGCTCCTTGCTAGGGATGAACCTGATTTATCATATGATTTGGGGAGAATGTAATACAATGGAGAATATGATATAATGGAGTTCCAGATAGAACAAAGCGCTAACTAATTATAGAGGGAAGAGCATAACATTTAATTTACACAGAAAAAAAAATCTTCATTGTAGGAAATTAATTTAACAGTCATATTAACATGCAAACTAGTTCCTCAGATGTCACACAGAGTGCAGCTAGTTTCCTGACACCTATGATTAGTCCTTTCAGGTGAATCATTTTTCATGGAAATGTAGATAACATCTTCTTTTAAAACAAACATTAGTAACCCATGACAAATCCTCAGCATTCTAACAGGCAGAGTCTTAAAAGCTGTAAGTCATTCTAGAAAACAGTTGCATTCACTGAATTTGGCACATTTTAATTACTGGGCCAAGGTTAGCTAGAAATGTATGTAATCGAATACTCTAGTTAGCTATCAATTAAAAAAAACTAGCATAGTAAATGCATCAAATCCGTTAACCCCTTCATGACAGGACTGGTTTAGGAATGTTGTCCGTTAGTGACTAAACCCCTGAATCCCTTTTTTCAGGACAAGAAGGGATTTCTTTTGATGCCATTATTTTTTTCATATCATATATTGTATTATGGAAGAAAATATGGTGAAAATGTAAAAAAACAACACTTTTCCTATCTTTAATTTTTTTTTACTAAGCTCCAAAAGCTAATGAAAAAACCTGCTAAATAGATGTTTATTAATTTTTTTGCTTTTTTTTTTTGCATGTTATAGGTTAATAAATACAAGTAGCACATAGCTGTTTCAAAAGCATTTTTAAAATTTATTTTGCACTAGTGACATTATAACACCAATATCTGTCATGAACCCTGAATAACCCTCAACATGTACTCGTTTTTATAAAGTAGACATCCCAGGGTAAAAAACTTGGGGTATTCTGAAACTTTTCCTTCAGTCATTTTACCACCAATCTTTGACATGTTTTGGCATAGTAATTTTGTGTGTGTTTTATTTCCACACACTTTGAACTTTAGGTTTGAATTTAAAGAAGTTGTTCTACTTTATTGCCAAAAAACACCCCAATATATATGCAACTTCCTCTGAGTACCCCACATGTATAGGTTTGCTAGGGGTATGTGCAGGGCTGATCCTGGGGTCATTGACGCCTGGGTATGGGGTTATTTCTGTCTATCTCTTCCCATACCCTCATGTCCCCCTCTCTCCCCATACCCTCATGCATGTCTCTCTCAACCCATACCCTCATCTATTTCTCTCTCTACCCATACCCTCATGTATTTCTCTCTCTTCCCATACCCTCATGTATTTCTCTCTCTTCCCATACCCTCATGGATTTCTCTCTCTCCCCATACCCTCATGTATTTCTCTCTCTCCCCATACCCTCATGTATTTCTCTCTCTCCCCATACCCTCATATATTTCTCTCTCTCTCAAACCTTCATGTCAACCTCTCTCTCTCCCTATACCCTCATGTCCCCCTCTCTCTCCCCATACCCTTATTTCCCCCTCTCTTCCCCATATCCTCATGTCTGTCTCTATATTCCCATTACCTCATGCCTGTCTCTTTCTTCCCATAACCTCATGTCTGTCTCTCTCTTCCCATACCCTCCTGTCTGTCTCTCTCTTCCCATACCCTCATGTCTGTCTCTCCCCTATACCCTAATGTCTGTCTCTCTCTCATATGAGTATACCTCAATGTATATCTCTCTCCACTCATACGCCACATCTGTCTCTTCCCTCAAACCCCATGTCTGTCTCTCTGTTTCCCTAGCTCCTTTTCTGCATGCCTCTGTTTCTCCTCCTATACCCCCATATGTATTCCTTTCTCTCCCCATGTCTGTCTCTCACACCTCATAAGGCCCATGTCTCTTCTCCTATACCTCATACACCCATGTCTTTGTCTCTTCCCATGTGCCTTTTCCATGCCCCCTTCTGATCTTATCTCAGAACTCAATTAGCACTGCCTCCATTTCCCCACACATAGCAATGACTCAGAGCGTCATGTTCTGACATCACTGTGCATGGAAAGAGCAGGAAGCACTGACTGAGGTCTAAGGGGAAGTAGAGCACCTAGCTACAGAGCTGGCTCTGTGGGGCAGCCCATTTGCCGAGGTGTACCCAGGGTCTCTACCGCCCTTGACTTGAGCTGTCTTGACATACATACACAGCCACATTTACACAGCCACACTTATACACCTAGCCACACAGTCACACCTAAACACATAGCCACACCTACACACATACATACACCCTTACACACAGTCACACATAAATACACTCACAGTCACACTTACACACATACAGACACATGTAAAACATACACTCACGTACACTCAGTCACCCTTCCACACACATATCACTTACACACACTTAGACAGCCTTATACACATGCACAAAAATACACATAGTCACATTTACACACATAAATATACACACTTACACAGACACGCTTAGACACACAGTTACACTTATTCACAGATACACTTACATAGTCACATTTAAACAGACAGTAAATCCCATCATTACAAAAACACCCTCACACACACAGAAATACACACACTTAAAGACACCCTGACATACCTATACACACACTTACACACATCCATACTCTTACACAGACACCCTTACACACACAGCTAGACACCTTTACACACACAGCTAGACACCCTGACACAGACACACTGACAATCACACTTACACACATACACATACCTAGACACCCTGACACACATACCTAGACACAGAGACACACACACATTTCTTCTATTTATTTTATTTTTTTGCCAAAAGCAAAAAAGTTAAAATGTTGGTCCCCCTCCCTGCTTTCTTACCTTTATTTGCAGGGAGGAGGACAATTTTAAAGTTGGCTGCAGCCATTCACTTTATTTTGGTTATTAGGCAGGTACAGGGCCGAATTTAGGATATGTCATTGCATCTTTATAATGTGTATTTTTTATGTAATGCTTGTGGACTACATTTCTTATCATGTTCAGCCAGCCAAAAGCTAACTTAGCATCATGGGAAATGTACAGGGAGTGCAGAATTATTAGGCAAGTTGTATTTTTGAAGATTCATTTTATTATTGAACAACAACCATGTTCTCAATGAACCCAAAAAACTCATTAATATCAAAGCTGAATATTTTTGGAAGTAGTTTTTAGTTTGTTTTTAGTTTTAGCTATTTTAGGGGGATATCTGTGTGTGCAGGTGACTATTACTGTGCATAATTATTAGGCAACTTAACAAAAAACAAATATATACCCATTTCAATTATTTATTTTTACCAGTGAAACCAATATAACATCTCAACATTCACAAATATACATTTCTGACATTCAAAAACAAAACAAAAACAAATCAGTGACCAATATAGCCACCTTTCTTTGCAAGGACACTCAAAAGCCTGCCATCCATGGATTCTGTCAGTGTTTTGATCTGTTCACCATCAACATTGCGTGCAGCAGCAACCACAGCCTCCCAGACACTGTTCAGAGAGGTGTACTGTTTTCCCTCCTTGTAAATCTCACATTTGATGATGGACCACAGGTTCTCAATGGGGTTCAGATCAGGTGAACAAGGAGGCCATGTCATTAGATTTTCTTCTTTTATACCCTTTCTTGCCAGCCACGCTGTGGAGTACTTGGACGCGTGTGATGGAGCATTGTCCTGCATGAAAATCATGTTTTTCTTGAAGGATGCAGACTTCTTCCTGTACCACTGCTTGAAGAAGGTGTCTTCCAGGAACTGGCAGTAGGACTGGGAGTTGAGCTTGACTCCATCCTCAACCCGAAAAGGCCCCACAAGCTCATCTTTGATGATACCAGCCCAAACCAGTACTCCACCTCCACCTTGCTGGCGTCTGAGTCGGACTGGAGCTCTCTGCCCTTTACCAATCCAGCCACGGGCCCATCCATCTGGCCCATCAAGACTCACTCTCATTTCATCAGTCCATAAAACCTTAGAAAAATCAGTCTTGAGATATTTCTTGGCCCAGTCTTGACGTTTCAGCTTGTGTGTCTTGTTCAGTGGTGGTCGTCTTTCAGCCTTGCTTACCTTGGCCATGTCTCTGAGTATTGCACACCTTGTGCTTTTGGGCACTCCAGTGATGTTGCAGCTTTGAAATATGGCCAAACTGGTGGCAAGTGGCATCGTGGCAGCTGCACGCTTGACTTTTCTCAGTTCATGGGCAGTTATTTTGCGCCTTGGTTTTTCCACACGCTTCTTGCAACCCTGTTGACTATTTTGAATGAAACGCTTGATTGTTCGATGATCACGCTTCAGAAGCTTTGCAATTTTAAGAGTGCTGCATCCCTCTGCAAGATATCTCACTATTTTTGACTTTGATGAGCCTGTCAAGTCCTTCTTTTGACCCATTTTGCCAAAGGAAAGGAAGTTGCCTAATAATTATGCACACCTGATATAGGGTGTTGATGTCATTAGACCACACCCCTTCTCATTACAGAGATGCACATCACCTAATATGCTTAATTGGTAGTAGGCTTTCGAGCCTATACAGCTTGGAGTAAGACAACATGCATAAAGAGGATGATGTGGTCAAAATACTCATTTGCCTAATAATTCTGCACTCCCTGTAGTCTATAGTAGGAAACACAGATTGTTGCTACCCTGTGGCTGCATACATCATATATCCGGCTGCAAAGCACTGGCTGAACTAGCAGTCTTTTTTTTTTAAAGTAAAATATCCGTAGAGGACCACAGATAGACATAACATGTCAGTGGCCCTCTATGGAATAACTTCTTATTTTTATATAACTGATTATTATTATTTTTACATTTTTTATTTATTTCATTAATTAATGTTATTTCATTTTTTACATTTTTTTTTTAATTTAACCCTAATTCTAACTCTAGGATTATGGCGTTGATGAACTCTAAGCCTAATCAAAGAGTTAGAATTAGCACAATAAAAAAAATTCAAAAGACACATTTTTTTTAAATTAAAAAATACTTGGGGAGACCAGGGGGATACTTGCAGCACTACATATATTCTCTCCCTGCCCCACAACCGCCGCAAGGAGAGACTATAGCTTTCAAAGCAAGTCCGGGCATTTGAGATTGGTTGTAACACTACCAGGATGTTTCGAGGGTGGCCTCAATGGACATGGCTGAAGTCTCTCGGTATCAAGACACTTAGCTATGTCATATTTATTGCAATAGTGGTATGACAGCGCGCATACCTTGATCGGATATGCATGACGGTCCTGGACCGTCATCAGTCACCCAGGGAGATTTTCCCCATGATGGTCCAGGACAGTCAGCAGTCATGAAGGGGTTAAGGGTACTACACTATTCACTTTTTTCTTTTTCTGCTACCTGTTCATTTTAGAGGGAGTGACTGAATCTCCAGAATAGTGTTGATATTTTAGAGAGAGTCCAGGAAAGGGATGCATCAGGAAAATCAGGAAAGTCAAGAAGACATTTGTATAGTGCAGTGGTGGCGAATGTTTTTGGTCCCGAGTGCCCAATTTTTGACCGACACAAATTTGCAGACCACAAAGTGCCAACACCGCATACTCACACACGCTTATACTCATACACACACACACGTTCCTACACATACACACTTATACTCATACTCACACACACACACTTATACTCATACACACACTTATACTTATACTCATGCGCACACATTTATACTCACACACACTCATATTTATACTCACACACACTTATACTCACACACACTCATACACACACATATACCCAAACACACACACAATTATACTCATACAGACACTCATACACACACACACTTATAATTGTACACACACACTTATACACACACACACACACACACACACACACTTATACTCATACTCACACACACTTATACTTATACAGACACTCATACAGATACTCATACACACACACACACTTATACTCATACACACACTTATACTCACACACACACTTATACTCACACACACACACTTATACTCACACACACACACACACACACACATACAGGTTCAGCTCTCACCGGTAATCTGCTCCATTGTCCTGGAGGTGCAGGCATCAGTGTAATAGACGGGCGCTGCCGGTCACCTGCTTCTTCTCTAGATGATTGGCGCATGTGCGTTATGTGAAGAAGTGTTCAAGTCGGAAAGCAAACAGTTAATTGCTTTCCGACTTGAACGCTTCTTCATAGAACGCGCATGCGCCAATCATCTGGAGAAGAAGCAGATGACCGGCGGCGCCAATCTATTATGCTGATGCCTGCACCTCCAGGGCAACGGAGCAGATAAGCGGTGAGAGCTGAACCTGGACCCCGTACCACAGCTGAGGGCTCGGCGTGCCAGTAGTGGCATGCGTGCCATAGGTTCGCCACCGCTGGTATATTGTGTAGAATAGAAGATTACGAGGGGATATGATAGAAACATTTACATACTTAAAGAGGATTAACATGATAATGGAGTAGAGAATATTTAAAAGGAGGGAAATTATCAAGACAAGTGAACATAAAATTATAACAGTTCCATCTAACTTATTATTTTGCATATTGTCTATATACATGTGAAATGCACTTATGTTTACTTTAAAACAATTTAGTTTTCCTGCAGTTTTACATTTGAAGTTTTGTTTTCTTTACTTTACATGTTACACCATGTCCCTAAAATCATATTTTTAGACACTGTAGTTGGAACTGCATCTTTAATTATTACTAAATAGCAGCCTTTGAAATAACATTATCATCATTATATGTGAATGATTTTTAACTTAAGTAGGAGTCTCTAGCAATAGCAGCAATGTAGAATGAGACAATAATGGGGGTAACCCAGAGATTAGCAAAATTAAAAGGAGAGATATTTGAAGTCTCAGATTCAGTAAAACTTTTATTTCATGTATATAAAATCAACATATACCAGAAGTATGCTTGAGATAATAAAAGTGAATAAACGTGAATATTAAAAACTGTTTGTAATAACCCAATTACTGAAGTTGTCAATAATGTTTGTTGTCACTTTAAAAATAATAACTGGGGTACATTTAGCGGTCACTATGCTCTATATGTGCAATATGTTTGATATATTCAGACTTAGACTGCTACAAACAAAAAAGGAGTCCATTCACACTTTGCCAGTAGAGAACTGACTGCGTACTTGATAATTAGCAGACAAAATATCTTTTTTGTTTTAAAGAGCTGCAGTGTTACAGTGATACACTTTATTATTCTGTGTTGATACTTTTTGTATATTTACTGTCAGGAACTTACTCCATACTTGATAATTAACAGACAAAGATTATTTTCCATTGAAGAAAACTAAGGTGACACACTTTCTTACACTTCTGTCTTTACTACCAAAAATTATGCCAGAAAATATTTGTACATTATTAAATTATCATCATCAGCATATGAAGAGGTCTTGAGTTGTGGTAAATGCAACATTAAATGTGTCTCAAAAGAGGAACAAAGAGCAAGTGACTCCCCTGGTCTGACTGCCTGAGGACAAACCATGCATATATACATTGATACACTGGGCGGGATAAGAGCGATTTAACTGTATATGAGGTTATTACCTCAATCTTGAATAGACACACACTTAACACAAAGATGAGTAATAAAGAACTCAGACTGCATCTATCAGTAATGTAAGTTGTTGTTGCACATGAGCCATATTAACGTTCAGTAAAGTGAGGACATCCTCTAAATAGTGAGTGTGCTTAATTAAAGTTCCCCACCACGAAGGTAGCTTGCTGAATAGAAGAACCTATGACTGAAACCAACCCCACATATCAGAAAGTTTAGAAAAACAAATCAACTAATTCTTAGGATGGCAGAGGAGCTATAACGGTGTACTGGTGACAGCCAGAAGGAGGGATCCTTGTTGCAAGATCACCTCTTGGGAAATACGTTGTGGTGTTCACCCTGACAAATATGTACACGAAGGTTGAGCCCAGGATGATGTTTTGCCAGGGGCTTGTGCGGCACAAGTCCAACTTAGAGGTAACCAGGAATGGGTTGCTGGAGTACACTGAGCAGCACAGGAGACAAGACAGACTGGAACAGGTTGAAGATATAGGCTGAGATCAAGCGGAGTTGAGGAACAAGCTGAGGATTGAGGCAGGCAGAAAACAAGCAAAGTCAAAAACAGGCCTAAGATTCGAGGCAGGCGGAGATCAAATTAAGTCAAGGTACTAGCCAGGGTCGATGCAGGCTGAGATCAAAAACAGAGTAAAAAAAGAAGAGGTTCCCAAGTAGAAAGAAAGTAAAACCGAAAATAAAACAAAAACGAATGCATCTTTTTGGAGTCTGTATAGAAAGCAATCAGACTCCAAAAAGATGGCCACCGCAGATGAAAAACGTCTCCAGAAGTCACTCGTGACTTCCTGACTCCAAAAAAACGGCTGACACAACAACACGAGACTTATGATGGCGTGAGGAAGGAGGTAACAAGCAACGTGTGGAGATCGGGTAAGTGACAGCAGCAGACTTGTGACAATAAGGCAGTAGTTCAGTGGTGAGTGTGATTGGACTCTGCACCCTGATTTGTAAGAAACAGTGTATTGACCCATGTTTTTATTATTGTTTAAGATATACAACTAAGCCCCTTTATATCTCAAATCTGCTTATAATCAAGTGCTCCAATGGCTCCCATTGAGCCAGTGGGACACAGGATTTCACTATAACTTTTGCATTAAAGCAGAAGTTTTTCTAGACCTTTGTGAATCACCTCACGATCTCGCTAAGATCACGATGTGATTCCATGGATTTGAGCCCTGTGTTATTTATAAAGGTCGGATCTGGGAAAACTTTAGAAAAAAAGTAATAATCATCTTGGAAACCAACGGAAAGTACCCACTGATTGATCCATGTTTAGAACTTCTGTCTCAGAATTACTGATATATCCCTAATACATCTCTTCTGCCTCGTGTAACATTTTGTTTTCTGAACTACTAGTTTGGACCTGTTTCCTTTCCTGCATATTGCAGGGCTGCAGAAACTTTTTTTTTTTAAGTTTCTGTCCAAGAACATTAATGATTTTCTGAGACACTAAGAGCTGAGGTAGTGTAGGAAAGTTCCCTAAATAGAAATATTGAAGCATACTTGACAAATGAGTAACCTGTGAGAGAGTACAAAGCAGTTTAGGTAAATTGAAATCGATAGCCCTACATTTTATGGCAATCTATAACTTAATCAGATTTCAGAGTAGGATTTGGGATTTTTGAAAGGAAACAAGAAACAGTTTAAATACAAATATCAAAATAAATACTCTGTACACAATTTTACTAAGCACCAAATACTATTTGTAATATTATGTTGGTGTGGGCATCCTTTTATTCAATTTATTATTAATTTATTTTAACGGCATTATTGCAAATGTAAATTAGCATGTACAGTCGAACTGGATTTTGTAGGCGTAGCTCAAAACCATGACTGTGTTTTACAAATGTTGAATTGGACAACAGTACAGACAGTCTTGCAATAATTACATTTTAAAGGCAAGTAATTCAGGAAAATAGTTTATTGAAAATTGAATTTAGTTTATTAAATGTCAGCTTTAAAAGACCACTCTGACTTTATAATGACCTCCTTTTTTTTATCGATATTTTTGACCATCCCACTCAGCTCCCGAGCATTTGACTGGAGCATGGGAGGAAAAATGATAAACTAAAAAATTTACAGAATTGACTGGCACTTGAGACACAATTAATTAAACATTAGTATATAGTAGTAGTAAATAAGGAATCTATTACATACCTTATTGATATTAGAACAAAATGAATAGTGCATCAAAACACTGAATAATGAAACATAAATCAAAATATGCAATAAATAAGTTGTTAGGAAACCATTTTTATAAATAGGGAAACCTCAGTCGGTACAGAGAAACTTCAGGAATAACCAATACTTAAAAGTGAAGAGGTGCACTATAAGAATATATAAAAGTGTATTAAAAACCATAAGGGTTGACACAAAATGTGCCGATAATCGTCACCTAAATGGATGTTGCCGTTATTTGGTCTCTGTGTCATTCACTGTGCAAAGTGAACATCGTTTACTTCGGGAGCTTCTGCATCGATGCAGTGCGCATCCAAGGTTTCCAGCTGGTGTTTTTACATTTTGGAGGTTTTCATCATTACTGGATTTTTCCATCTCAGGATCCTTTGGATCTTTTTCTGAGTGTGGTTCATCCAATATTTTCATCTATTGCCACAACTGAAGATTTTCACAAATTATTTTCACCTTTCAACCTCCTTTAGAGGTGAATTTAATTATCATACTAGGGACATTATAAGGACTTTCATGAGTGTCCTCCCATTATCATAATGTGCATTTGATCATTTATGAGCTTTTTATTGTGTTTGTAATGTACTTTTATATATTCTTATAGTGAGTCTCTTGCACTGTTGGGAGGGAAAAGTGCAACTTTTAAAGTGTTATAATAACTATATATAAAGGGTTAAAAAATCTCAAATAATTTACATATTCATCAGTCCACAGTTAGAGAAATTGTTTATAAATGGAGACTATTTAGTACTGTGGTTACTCTTCCTAGAAGTGGATGCTGAGCCAAGAGGACTCCAATAGCACCAAGCAGAATGCTCAATGAAGTAAAAAAAAATCTGCTAAAGGCTTGATAAAATCATAGAACTGGTTAACATCTCTGTGCATGAGGTATATAGCAGGGCACCACAGAAAAAACTGCTGTCCTCCAAAATAAAATTATTTTGCGTCTGAAGTTTGCCAAAGGGCACCTTGACAATACACTATACTTCTGAAAAAGTGTTTTGTGGACTGATAAAACTAAGGTTGAATTGCTCAGGAAGAACAAGAGGCACCATGTATAGCATAAAAATGGCTCTGCATACCAACATGAAAACCTTACGCCAACAGTTTGTGCTTGGTTTGCTGCCTCGTCGGCTGGACAGGTTGTGTGTGTGGAGCAGACACTGAATTTCTAACTTTATCATGTTATCATACAGAATAACATGATGAAACATTGATATACAAAACCTTTAATTTATTTAAAATTAGGACAAGCGTAAAAGGCTAGTCACAGCCTGATTATGACACATGATTTACACATTTCACACCTAAAAAGGGTGCTTTATCAAAAAAGCACCCTTTTTAGATGCAAAATGCGTCAAACATGTGTCGACTAATGAACTATTAGTAGTACTATTTAAAGAAGACCCCCAAATTCCATTGTACAATGGGATAAACAAAACATGTAGATAACAGACTTGAACAAAACACGGTTATAGTCTAAATGCGTTATAAAAGAATGTCACTCCTGACATCCCATGTAAAGTCCTGTCAATAGAAGGATCTACACAATTTTGCCATATTGTGCCATATTTACACATTACTGCTGATTTTGCCATCCCATCATATCCCAAGTATATATGATATGTCAAGTGCAAGTCCTGGGGTAAGTCCTGTGAATGTAATCTAAGTGCTGGGACATTTACCAAGCAGTAGCTGTAACCCAGGGGCTTGCATTGTGTTTATCCTGTGAATCGGGCTATATCGTGTAGATCCTAGAGTGTTGGTGAAGTCAAATTACTTTGAAAATAGTCCACTGATTTACAGAGTTCAGTGAACACACACATACATGTCTTTTCTATTATTTTCCGCTTTTCGTCCATCCTGCATGCGCAATTGCAGCGTGGTGGCCATTTTTTTGTAGCTCTCTGATGTTTTCACCTGTTTTTGGATGTTTTAGCACTCGTTTCGGCAAGAAAACGCCATGGTAGACACACCCATTTTGTAGTTATACATCCCTACTCACTATTGCAAGCTTCATTGTTGTCTGGCTGTTTCTGTATCCTGCGATTCCCTCACCGGTATAGTATAACTATGCCTAAGTCGAAGCCCCATGATCTTGGAGATCCATCTCCTGAAATCTCTACTAATGTTGAGGACCCAGCTTTCCTCAGAGGTTAGGAAACCTCAATTGATTATATGAACTCTGAGGAGTTTCACTCTTTGCTAGATGCTACAATGATGCCATGCAATCAGCCATGGACCAGATGGTCCAGCACTATGTTGCAGTCTATCTCCTCTGCGCTCCTAGCATCCCAGACACCTGGCCCACAGTCTGGGGTAGACCCCCAGCATACTGCGGTTGCCCCTGCTACTACACACCGCAAGGAATCTGCTAAAACACACCATTTATCTGCCTCCAAAAACCCTAGATCAGGTTCGGTTCATCCAGCCACAGAGCAAGTGGTACTCCCACTTAAAAGAGCCCAGAGTGGGGAAAAGTTGGCTCGGAATTGGAAAAGAGCAAAAGCCCTACTAGATATGTGATATTCCAATTCTGACCAAGAGGAGGCATCTGAACTCCCCTTTACTAAATATCAACATTCCAATATAAAACTTCCTTTTTCTTTGATGAAGTAAAACCAAATAGTCCATGTTAAAAAGTCAGGAACAAATAGCAAACAATATAATCCAACAGGGATCAGAGATTCCAAGAAAAAACAGAAAAGTGGCACCACAGGAAACAAATATCCACAACCGAAAGGGAATCTTCAAGGTAGAAAATAGAGAAAAGATTTTTGGTAATATCATAGTAACATAGTAACATAGTAATTTTGGTTGAAAAAAGACACAAGTCCATCAAGTTCAACCCTTCTACCAATCATTTCAGCGTTTTGATCCAAAAGAAGGCAAAAAAAACCCCTAAGGAAGCTATTTCGAATTTTGCCTCCTAGGGGGAAAAATTCCTTCTTGACTCCAAAAGGGCAATCAGATTTCTCCTTGGATCAAAAAGCTCTACAGGGAGTGCAGAATTATTAGGCAAATTAGTATTTTGACCACATCATCCTCTTTATGCATGTTGTCTTACTCCAAGCTGTATAGGCTCGAAAGCCTACTACCAATTAAGCATATTAGGTGATGTGCATCTCTGTAATGAGAAGGGGTGTGGTCTAATGACATCAACACCCTATATCAGGTGTGCATAATTATTAGGCAACTTCCTTTCCTTTGGCAAAATGGGTCAAAAGAAGGACTTGACAGGCTCATCAAAGTCAAAAATAGTGAGATATCTTGCAGAGGGATGCAGCACTCTTAAAATTGCAAAGCTTCTGAAGCGTGATCATCGAACAATCAAGCGTTTCATTCAAAATAGTCAACAGGGTCACAAGAAGCGTGTGGAAAAACCAAGGCGCAAAATAACTGCCCATGAACTGAGAAAAGTCAAGCGTGCAGCTGCCACGATGCCACTTGCCACCAGTTTGGCCATATTTCAGAGCTGCAACATCACTGGAGTGCCCAAAAGCACAAGGCGTGCAATACTCAGAGACTTGGCCAAGGTAAGAAAGGCTGAAAGACGACCACCACTGAACAAGACACACAAGCTGAAACGTCAAGACTGGGCCAAGAAATATCTCAAGACTGATTTTTCTAAGGTTTTATGGACTGATGAAATGAGAGTGAGTCTTGATGGGCCAGATGGATGGGCCCGTGGCTGGATTGGTAAAGGGCAGAAAGCTCCAGTCCGACTCAGACGCCAGCAAGGTGGAGGTGGAGTACTGGTTTGGGCTGGTATCATCAAAGATGAGCTTGTGGGGCCTTTTCGGGTTGAGGATGGAGTCAAGCTCAACTCCCAGTCCTACTGCCAGTTCCTGGAAGACACCTTCTTCAAGCAGTGGTACAGGAAGAAGTCTGCATCCTTCAAGAAAAACATGATTTTCATGCAGGACAATGCTCCATCACACGCGTCCAAGTACTCCACAGCGTGGCTGGCAAGAAAGGGTATAAAAGAAGAAAATCTAATGACATGGCCTCCTTGTTCACCTGATCTGAACCCCATTGTGAACCTGTGGTCCATCATCAAATGTGAGATTTACAAGGAGGGACTGAACAGTGTCTGGGAGGCTGTGGTTGCTGCTGCACGCAATGTTGATGGTGAACAGATCAAAACACTGACAGAATCCATGGATGGCAGGCTTTTGAGTGTCCTTGCAAAGAAAGGTGGCGATATTGGTCACTGATTTGTTTTTGTTTTGTTTTTGAATGTCAGAAATGTATATTTGTGAATGTTGAGATGTTATATTGGTTTCACTGGTAAAAATAAATAATTGAAATGGGTATATATTTGTTTTTTGTTAAGTTGCCTAATAATTATGCACAGTAATAGTCACCTGCACACACAGATATCCCCCTAAAATAGCTAAAACGAAAAACAAACTAAAAACTACTTCCAAAAATATTCAGCTTTGATATTAATGAGTTTTTTGGGTTCATTGAGAACATGGTTGTTGTTCAATAATAAAATTAATCCTCAAAAATACAACTTGCCTAATAATTCTGCACTCCCTGTATTATTAATGCTTATTCTATTATGAATACCCCTGTATGTTCTGCTTTTCTAAAAAAAACATCCAGACCATTTTAAAATGCATCTATTGTGGTTGATAGCACTACCTCTCTTGGCAGTGAGTTCCATAATTTTATTGTCCTTACCGTAAATAATCCCTTCCTTTGCTGCCTATGAAATCTTTGCTCTTCCAGTCTCAGGGGGTGACCTCTTGTTCTTTGTACATTTCTGTTAATGAACAGGTCTCTGGAGAGCTCCTTATATTGGCCCTGCACATATTTATATAATGTTATCATATCCCCTCTAAGACGCCTTTTTTCTAAAGTTAATAAATGCAATTTTTTAAGTCTCTCTTCATATCTAAGATCCTACAATCCCCTTATTAATTTTGTAGCTCTCCTTTGCACTTTTTCTAGTTCCTTAATATCCTTTTTCAGTTGTGAAAAATAATTACCCATGATAAAAATCAGAGTCACATCATCAAGATACAATGAGTATGATCAGTAATATGCAATATATATAAAACATACAACAAGCAGAGAAAAACCATTCATAACCTTTAAAATCAACCCGGGTGGGAAGTCAAATGATAGTCAAATGTATCAGAAAAGACAGAAAAGGGTGGGAATAATGTGCTCCTCCACGTCTTTATAAATTATGACTTTACGTCATAATACTAGTAAAATCTAGGAATTTATAAAGATATGGAGTCTCTCATTATGCAATTTTAAAGTAAAACAATGGCATTAGACTTCTAAAAGCAATTATAAAAGGGGCCGTATGAAGCTCATAGTGTTTAAGACAGGACACCGGACATTACATAGGATTAGAAATAGGTCAAGGGACGAGGGCGCAGATTGTTATACAGGGAACATGAAAAAAATAAGGATATATGTAGTGCAATAGAGTTAAAATACACTGTGTACAATAATGTGTATATTTTAATACACTTACAAACATCCAGGTAAAGTAGGCATCAAAAGAGGGTACAAATCCATTAAAACCTCTGTTTAATCTCTAGAAGTGGGATAAAAAGTATACATAGAGCAGTAAAATCAATAACAATAATGCTCTGCGCGTGACACTGCACTTACAAGATCCATATATAAACAAAGCTTCCAATCTAAATAGTCCACAGTGGCTGATGGAGATTGCAGTCCAGTTGTGAAGTTGCTCAAAAGCTCAACGCGTTAAAAATTTGAAAGTCTTGGCTTCCTCAGGAGTTGCAGCAATAAAAGACAGCAGAAATCGTCTGTCTTTTATGTTGGATGAGAAGTACTGACGACAAATCCCTGACTTCTGGTACTTGGACAGCGTCTGACCGGAATTGACGTTTGCGTTCCACAGTGCGTCTCACCATGCGTTCCACCAACGAGATTTGCGTTCCAGGTGGTCAAAAGTGCTGTACATAGTCCCCGAATTGAAAAAGCGGAGCGGAGAAGTGCTCCATATACATATTATAACGACATAAAGACAGTAAAGAGTATATTTATTAAAACAGACAAAAATGGATTAAAATGATAACAATGGATAATAAAAAATCTTCAAAATACATAAAAAACGGGGCTGAATGTATAAAAAACATGCAATCAATAAAAACATGCAATTTATAAAATATCATCTATTTGAAATGGAATGATGTACTTGTAAAACATATAATGGAACAAAAATAAATCACAAGGCACAATGCAAGTAGATGTACACAATAACATAATTGGAAATGTAAAACAGGCTATTATATATAAATAAAATGCAGGTATTGGAATGCAAATATTAAAGCAAGGATATTATTTGATGGAGGTCGTCAGTTTAAATTGTAACATCCACATATACATGTGTGTATATTTATAAAAATAAATGTATACCCATATATAAGACTCATATAAGGGCATTGACCTATCTATCATGTATTCAAAGAGAGGATAAAGCACTGATTAGGTATCATAGAAGGACATAATATCGAGATTGAATGGGACCAAGGTCTGCATCTCATGTATCCATTTTGTTTCTCTCTGTGATAGTCTTTGTGTAAGGTTGCCTCCACTCCAATGGGGGCTAATTTTGTCTATACCGACCACTAAAAGTTTTTCTAAGGAAAAAAAGGGGCATTTGTTACAATGTTTGGGTACATTAAATGTTGTTTTTTACATCCCCAATGCCACCCATAGAATAGTCACAGTGCATACACTGATAAAAATAAAAAGGAGAAATTAACCGAAAACCTAACTACTCACTTACATGGAGGAGTACCAGTATTTTCTGTCCGAGGGACTGCGGCAAGAAATGACGGCAACTTACACAAAATTAGATCTTGGCCCCTACTAAGTACACTGGACATTGTTCCATCATTAGATTTATACCTCGTCAGGTAAACTCAGGTTTCCAAGCCAGTCAAGAAGTGGGAAGGTGTACCTAGAAGTGTCCTTCCCCACGTATTGTGTAACTACCCCAGTCAAAATATGGAATCTTGTTTCTAATTTCTCTCCCATGCATGTCACATACATAATTCTTGCCTCTATTTATTTGTTGCAATGTATGCAATCCATAGATATGTCACACTTGCAACCCATTACTCTATACCACAGACTTCACAATAACTTCCAAATGGCTCAAGTTGCACCAGCCATATTTGTACTCATTTTGTAGGGTGTACTCTTCCCTGTCTAAATATTCCAAAATGGAGGCATGATTAACCCCTTAGTGACCGAGTGCTATGTTGCATTTGATGTGCCTTGAAGACCAGAATTCCATAATTGTTGTCATAGGTTTACTGAACTGTGAATGTCTTTCTTTTTGTTCAGTCCACCCACACAAAGTATATATCATTTTTTAAAGGACAGATAGGGCTTTCATTTGATACTATTATTTTCATCATATGATATAATTTACTATTAAAAAAAATATAAAATATGATGAAAATAGGGCATAAAAAACACTTCTTCTAACTTTGACCTAATTTTTTTTTACACAATTACAAATGGTAAAAAAGACCCCGTCTGTATATTTCTAATATTTGTCCTGAGTTTATTAATACCAATGTTTCCTTGTTTGTCTATGTTTTATTTCAAGTAATAGGGCAATAAACAATATTAGTGTTTTTTTTTGTTTTCTAACCATTTTCTTCTATAGTGACTTTTTTACCCCAACCCTAAATTTACCCCAACTCTAAATTTACCCTAACCCTAAATCTACCCCCACCCCTTAATCTAACCCTTGTAATCATCCGAACCCCCCTGTAACCCTAATTATGACCCTAATTATGACCCTAACCCTAGATCTAGGTTTAGTAGATCTAGGGTTAGCTTTTTCCATTTATTTATTTATTTATTTTATTTATTTAATTAATTTTTTCTTACAGACTGTAATATACTTAACTGCCTCTAGGGGCAGTCAAGTAGTGGTTTCAGAGTGACGGAAGGGATTTTTTTTTTCTCTCTTCCGTCGCTCTCCTCTGGGCACGCTGTATTGGAGGAGCATGCTCCTTCGAAACAGCACACACCAGCGATCACCGGGTGATCGCGGAGCCCAGGGGGGCTCAGAAGGTGTTGCATGATGCCTCTATCGAGGCATCATTGCAACATTTTTTCACACACATAGGCAGTGATCAGCTTTCACTGCCTATGTGTGTAACGCCCATACGATCACATTCGCGGTGATCGTATGCGTGAGGGGGGGCTGAAAGCCCTCTCAGAGGCTGCTTCGGATCTGAGATTAGCTGCAGGCACGTAGTGTTGCGCTAAGGAGCGCAACACTACAGGTAAACGGAGGACGTATATATACGTCCTCATGGTTCTCAAGGACCATGCTTTTCTGGACGTATATATACGTTGCGTTAAGGGACGCAATCTGTGAGTTATTATTAATGCATGTTTGGGAGATGGCTTTAGCAGGACAAGACTTCTAACTGGTAAGAGTCACTTAGCATATCAAAAACCCTACTATCTATGAGGGGATACAGACCTATGCTAGATAGACTTGCTGGCAACTAACTCAGTGTAACATTTCACACCTTGTAACATCAGTTCCAGCTTCAAAGGAATCACTCAAGTTGTAAAGCTTTTCAGATCACAAAGGTCATACCATCTCTACCGCATAGTAGATGCAGGTATGCACTACACCAATTGTTGTGACAATTGGGATATAATTTTTCCTTAAATTTATTAATTAAAGTTTTAGCTTGAGATACAAAATCTGTTTCCATTAATCTAATTCGTGTGGTTTCGGTCATCCTTGTGTCAATTACTTATTTTCCCCCGCTCTCCCTCTATTTCTTATGTACGTCTGTTTTCGTTTATAAATTTTTCGGCAAAAAGAAAAGAGGAGAGAGACGTACCCAGACGACAAGACAATTAAACCACATAAAACACGTGTACCCGTGAAACAAAATCTGTTTCCAATGTGCAATTTCTTTTTATTCTAGTAAATTGACCTTTTGGAATGTTGTTAAGCCATTTAATATGATGGCTACTATGATAATCAATAAATCCATTGGTCTCTGTGGGTTTGAAAAACATTTTTGTCGTGATGGTATTTGTAAGTGCTGACAATATTAAATCCAAAAAGTTAATTTGGGTTTTATGTACTGTGGAAGTGAACTGAAGGCTGTAATTGTTATTATTTAAAGGCAAGATAAAATTGGTGAGGTCAAATTCTGAACCATTCCAAATAATCAGGATGTCATCAATATATCTACGCCAGAGCACCAGGTTCTCAAATAATCTGTTTTCAGACAGGGTCTCTTTTTCGAAGTCTGCCACAAAGATGTTGATGTAACTAGGAGCGAACCTGGATTATATGGATAGTATGGGTAAGAAACCGAAGAAATAGTAGTCTTAGTAAAAGATACTTAGGTTTAGGCGGTCTCGCCAACCATATATATTTTAAGAGGCAACACACTAGTGGATGTTTGTCCAATGTACAGCCGTCAAAACCCCTGTGACCAGCCGAAAAAGCTGATCTGTACACGTTAACCATCCTATAAGCCCGACCCAGTTCAAAAATAGAAGTGAGAAAACTGAGGACAGAAGTTATAGGCACTGAAACTGGATACAAACATTGTCCCATGCACCAACAAGCCCATGCGTTCCAGGCAAAAGTATAAGACTGCTGAGTACCTGGGGCCCAAGTGCCTTCCAAGAGAGCAAGAGTTGTTGGCAAAATGCCTGGCACGGACAAGGGTCCTAGAGCCACAGAAGACTGGGGTCATGCCGAAAATTGCCCTGCCATTCCACACGTTGATGTGAACAAGCCACCGTGACAGCTCCACCTAAACCTCACAATTCAATGGTCGTATGAGAGACCACTGAGCAGGGATCTGTTCTGCAGTATCTGTAATGCCCGGTTATGTAGAGGGCCTGGAAAGATGGCCTGGATGGAGGCTGAGAGAAGGCCAATGATCTGTGCCAGGTGGCGAATCGTGATATCGGTCCAAATCAAGACCCGGCATATCTCCTTCTTGAAAGATTTCACTAGATTTCATTCAGATGAAGTGAACCATCAATGGAGTTTATGGTAAAGCCTAGGAATTCCATAGTTTGAGATGGGGTAAGGATAGATTTCTCCCAATTTATAAGGAACCCTAGTTCTTGAAGAAGTGACATGCACCAAGAGAGGTGTAACTTGAGGGTATGTATATTCTGCAACATGATCAGTAGATCGTTTATTTAAATAATCAACCATACACCCAGTCTCTGAAGATGGACGATTACAGGTTTAAGCAGCTGGGTGAATCACCAAGAAGCTGATGAGAGAGAGACCACCAAATGTGATGTTCCCAAGTAAACTGAAGGTAACCTTGGCATTCCTCCACTATGGGAACAGTGAGAAAAGCATCTTGGAGGTCTAACTTGACCATCCAGTCCCCCACCAGGAGCAGGTCTCTAAGACAGTGAATGCCCTCCATTTTGAAGTGATGGTTACTGGGCATACACCGCCACCCTTCTTGGGCACAAGGAAGGGGGTTGCTTAGGAAACCTGAGTATTGGGCATGAGCCAGTTGTATGGCACATTCTGCTAGGATATTTTGAATCTCATGTGATATAAGTGTGCTGTCTGCACCTGAGAAACGTATGGGAGCAGGATGGTAATGCTGTCTGGGACGTGACAGGAATTCAATAGGGTAACCTGACACTGCTTGCAGGACCCAAGGGTCCTTAGTGAGGCTGCCCCATGCCTCCTGAAAGTGACGCAGTCTGCCCCCAACACCTGACAGGGAGTGAGTTAGTGGGATACTTACCATATGGTCGACAGGATTGGTAGGATCCACGGGCCCCACGATTCTGCCACAGTCACCCACACTGTGGGAATAACATTGGTGGTGTTGGTCTGTTGTCCTGAAAGGAGGACCTGGAGGTGTTGAGGCCTCTGGGTCAACAAAATGAGCTGCTGTAGCCCCTGGGTCTGCTGGTCCTGCCAAAAAACTTGGAGCATAAAAGTTTCTTCATACTGGATTGGGATTTATCCAGTGCCGGAGGACCCCAAATCCTTCTGAAAAGAATCTCCAAATAAGAGGCCCTTGGCTTGAGAGCTGGGTTCTGAAATTGCCATGTTAATGAGCTTGGGCTCAATTTTCAATAATATGGCTTTGCGCCTTTCAGTGGCTATGGCAGTGTTAGCATTTTCAATAAGGCATATGGCCCTTTGGATCCAGCCCTTCAGTGTGGGCAAGTCAATCTGAGATTCATCAGCTGAGGCTGCTTCGATAATCTTGAAGAGCTTGGTACATGGCCCTAGGCTCTCCAGAATCTTATCCTAACATAGTAACATAGTAATTTAGGTTGAAAAAAGACACAAGTCCATCAAGTTCAACCCTTCTACCTATCATTACAGCTTTTGATCCAAAAGAAGGCAAAAAACCCCTAAGGAAGCTATTTCGAATTTTGCCTCCTGGGGGAAAAAATTCCTTCTTGACTCCAAGAGGCAATCAGATTTCTCCTTGGATCAATAAGCTCTTTTATTAATGCTTATTCTATTATTAATAGCCCTGTATGTTCTGCTTTCCTAAAAAAACATCCAAACCATTTTTAAATGCATCTATTGTGTTTGCTAGCACTACCTCTCTTGGCAGTGAGTTCCATAACTTTATTGTCCTAACCGTAAAGAATCCCTTCCTTTGCTGTCTATGAAATCTTTGCTCTTCCAGTCTGAGGGGGTGACCTCTTGTTCTTTGTACCTTTCTGTTAATGAACAGGTCACTGGAGAGCTCTTTATATTGGCCCTGCAAATATTTATATAATGTTATCATATCCCCTCTGAGACGCCTTTTTTCTAACATATATAAATTCAATTTTTTAAGTCTCTCTTCATAACTAAGATCCTCCAAACCCCTTATTAATTTTGTAGCTCTCCTTTGCACTTTTTCTAGTTCCTTAATATCCTTTTTAAGGACTGGTGCCCAGAACTGTACTGCATATTCAAGGTGAGGTCTTACCATTGATTTGTAAAGAGGCAAGATGATATCCTCCTCCCGTGAATCTATACCTCGTTTTATACATGCCAATATCTTATTGGCCCTTGCAGCTGCTGACTGGCATTGGGCACTGTTGCCAAGTTTGTTGTCTATAATTATTCCTAAATCCTTTTCATTAGTAGTTTTTCCCAGGGAAAAACCATTTAACGTATATGTTGCTTTGTTATTATTTTTCCCATAATGCATAACTTTACATTTGTCTATATTGAACCTCATTTGCCACTTTAATGCCCAGTCCCCCACTCTGTCCAAATCTTCCTGTAAAGAAAAAACATCAAGATTAGTCTTTATTGCCTTACCTAATTTAGTGTCGTCCGCAAACACGGAGACATGGCTCTCAGCACAATGTGGCAGATCATTAATAAACAAATTAAAAAGAAGAGGGCCCAAAACAGACCCCTGAGGTACTCCGCTTAATACCCTTGTCCAATTTGAGAATTTTCCATTTACAACAACCCTTTGTGTTCTATCCTTTAGCCAATTTTCAATCCACATACACACATTTGCCCCCAAACCTATTTCTCTCAATTTGTAGAGTAACCTTTTGTGTGGAACTGTATCAAATGCTTTCGCAAAATCCAAATAGATCACATCAACTGCCACACCTAGATCTATATTTTTACTTACTTCTTCATAGAATGTTATTAAGTTTGTTTGACAAGACCTGTCTTTCACAAAACCATGTTGACTTTTACTAATTATATTCTGGTTCAAGATGTATTCTTGAGTGTATACCTTTAGCAATCCTTCAAATAGTTTCCCCACTACAGATGTCAAGCTCACTGGCCTATAATTACCTGGCAGAGATTTTGATCCCTTTTTAAATATTGGAATGACATCCGCCTTTCGCCAGTCTGTTGGCACTGTACCTGAACTGAATGAATCCCTAAAGATCATGAATAGTGGTCTGGCCAGAATTATGCTTAACTCTCTAAGTACCCTTGGGTGTATACCATCTGGTCCTGGGGCCTTGTCTATCTTAACAGAGTGTAATTGCTTAAGCACTTTTTCCTGTGTCAGCCAATCCCATGTTTGCGGCGAATGTCCCATAACTTCCTGTAGCAGGGGCTCGTCCATCTGCTCTTCCTTAGTATAAACAGAAGAAAAAAAAGTATTTAAAATGTCTGCTTTCTCTCTGTCCTCACTTACCAAATTTCCCATTTGGGATAACAAGGGCCCAACATTTTCCCTCTTTAGCTTTTTTCCATTTATATATTTATAAAACATTTTGGGGTTAGTTTTACTCTCCTTGGCAACCCTTTTCTCATTTTCCAATTTAGCCATTTTAATTGCCTTTTTGCAGGCTTTGTTGGCCTCTTTGTACTCTATAAATGATAATGCTGATCCCGTGTTTTTATAATGTTTGAATACCATTTTCTTGTTTTGTACTTCCTGTTTCACGTTACCTGTAAGCCACATTGGTTTCGATTTGTGTCTTTTGCATTTGTTTCCCAAAGGTATATATTGGGATGTGTACTTTTGTAATGTGTGCTTAAAGGCATTCCACTTGTCTTCTGTGTTTAGTCCAGAAAACAATCGTTCCCAGTCTAAATGTTCAATCGATGCCCTTAGTCCATCAAAGTTAGCCCTTCTAAAATTAAGTGTTTTGGTGGCATATTTACCAATTTGCTTTTTTGCATTAATCTCAAATGAGACCATATTATGGTCACTATTCCCCAAGTGTTCTCTTATTTGGATGTTTGAGATAAGCTCCTCATTGTTTGTTATTACCAAATCCAGACAGGCATCCATTCTAGTTGGGGTGTCTACTAATTGTGCCATAAATTTGCTATTAAGCAGGTCCAGAAACTTGCTGCCCCTAGCTGAACTAGTTGTGCCACACTTCCAATCTATATCTGGGTAATTAAAATCTCCCATGATTAGAACTTCATTCATATTTGCAGCCTTTTCAATTTGTAATAAAAGCTGATCTTCTCCATTAATGCTAATATTTGGTGGCTTGTAGCATACACCTACAAGTAATGTGCGATTCTTTTTAGCGTCTAAGCTAATCTCCACCCACAGTGTCTCCACATCAGTTCCAGTTACATCATGTACACCTTCTTTAATACTGGGATTTAATTTAGGATTTACATACAGACAAATCCCTCCCCCTTTTCTATTTACTCTGTCCTTTCTAAAAAGTGAGTAACCTTGTAAATTAACTGACCAGTCGTGGGTCTCTTCCCACCACGTTTCTGTGATTCCGATTAAATCATACTGTTCAGCACTTACCAGTATCTCCAGCTCACCCATTTTGTTTGTCAAGCTTCTTGCGTTTGCTAAAAGACATTTGAGATTACTACCCATTTTCTGTTTAGTTGACAAACACTTAATGTGTGCAGGTTTAATTATATGGACCTCCCTTTGGTCTATGTTAACCCCACCACTGCTTTCCTCCTCTCCCATAGCTAGACCCACCTTCCAATCTACCCTAGCTACCATTGCTTCTTTTTGATCTTGACCCTCCCCCCCAGAGCTTAGTTTAAAAGCTCATCTAATCCTATAGCCATCCTCGCCCCTAATACTGCAGCCCCCTCATCATTGAGGTGCAGCCCATCCCGTCCAAAGAGTCTGTAGCAGACTGCAAAGTCTGCCCAGTGCTCCAAGAACCAAAATCCCTCTCGCTTGCACCACCTTCGCAACCACGCATTAATCTCCCTAAGCTCCCGCTGTCTCCCTGACGTAGCGCGTGGTACTGGTAATATTTCCGAGAATATTACCTTGGAGGTCCTTTCCTTTAGCTTCTTTCCTAGTTCCCTAAAATCATTTTTAAGGACCCCCCACCTACCATTTACTTTGTCATTAGTACCAATGTGTACTATGACCGCTGGATCATGCCCAGCCCCTCCCAATAATCTGCCTACCCGTTCCGCAACATGCCGAACCCGAGCACCCGGGAGACAACACACAGTTCGGCATTCGGGGTCCTGGCGACAGATTACCCTATCTACCTTCCTAATAATAGAATCCCCTACCACCACAACCTGTCTAGCCTTCCTAGTGTCCTGGCTCCCAACTGTGCTGGAGAGGCTACTCACCTGGCTGCTAGGAGAGTCCGCCTGCCCCAGAAATGCCTCTTCTGAGCTAATCCCCCCAGCATCCTCACACAAGCTGGCAAACATGTTGGGGTGAACCAGCTCAGAACAAGCCTCCCTAGCTCTCCGACCCCTACTGCCCCTTACACAACTAACCCAGCTCTCTGCCCTAGAAACCTCTTCCCCTCCATCATCACCCTCCTCTACACTGGCCCCAGCCAATGCCTGCTCCGTGAGCAGTAAACTCTGCTCCATGTTGCTTATGTCCCTAAGTGTTGCCAGTTGCCTCTTTAGATCTAATATTATATTTTCCAAAGCAGCAACCTGCTCACATCTGCAGCAGTGGTATGGACCCTGGGGAACTTGCTCCAAGACCGCATACATGCTGCAAGACATGAACTTAGTGGCATTGTCCAACATGCTCTCTAGTGTAAACCACAAAATTAAAAATAGAATAAAATAAAAAAATAAAAGATTTATACTTTACCCTCCTTCTTTCCTTTTAACTCCTTCTTTACTTCTAACTCCCACACTTAAGAAGCTTTTTTCACTTTAGAAGCTGCTCCCTTGTATTCACCTGGCTCACTATTCGCCTGCTCCTTCCAGTTAAATGGCCTTCAAAGTAAAGAGACTCCCAGAGAAGGTTAATTAACTGATTGCAAACAGCCTTGCAAACCTTTTCCCTCCAAACAGTTTTTTTTTTTTTTTCAACCAATCTTTATCAAAAATGCACACAAAATAAACAGTGCTCCCCTTGCAGTAAAAATCAAAATATACTTTCCTTCTTTGCTTCTAACTCCCACACTTAAGAAGCTTTTTTCACTTTAGAAGCTGCTCCCTTGTATTCGCCTGGCTCACTATTCGCCTGCTCCTTCCAGTTAAATGGCCTTCAAAGTAAAGAGACTCCCAGAGAAGGTTAATTAACTGATTGCAAACAGCCTTGCAAACCTTTTCCCTCCAAACAGTTTTTTGTTTTTTTTTCAACCAATCTTTATCAAAAATGCACACAAAATAAACAGTGCTCCCCTTGCAGTAAAAATCAAAATATACTTTCCTTCTTTGCTTCTAACTCCCACACTTAAGAAGCTTTTTTCACTTTAGAAGCTGCTCCCTTGTATTCGCCTGGCTCACTATTCGCCTGCTCCTTCCAGTTAAATGGCCTTCAAAATTCTTAAGGGAGAAATCCAGGCCATTTTTATCCTTCCACCCCGACTTCCCCAGGAACTGGGCAATTTTTAGAGTGTGGTACAGACCATAGCTGGTACCGTGGGCCTAGGGCATTCTGCCCTTAACTTACTGTGAGTGATTTTGTCCAGAGGTGTGCAAACCCATGCGGCAAGGTATTTGCCGATGTGTTCGGACGGGAACCAGTTGGAAGACATAGGGTTCTGCAGGGTGTCCTATTCAAATAGGGGGTCTCCTTGAAGGTCCAGTATCCGTTTGTAGGGGAGTGGGGTTAGGGCCGGAGGGTTCAAGCCCTCTCGTATAAGAGCAATCCTCAGAAATATGTTCAGAATTTTCTGAGAGTTCAGATGCCTCCTCTTGGTCAGAATCAGATATCACATATCTGGTAGGGGTTTTGCTCTTTCCAATTCCGAGCCGACTTTGCCCGACTCTGGGCTCATTTAAGTGCGAGTACCACTTGCTCTGTGGCTGGATGAACCGAGCCTGATCTCGGGTTTTTGGAGGCAGATAAATGGTGTGTTTTAGCAGATGCCTTGTGGTGTATAGTAGCAGGGGCAACCGCAGTATGCTGGGGGGCTACCCCAGACTGTGGGCCAGGTGTCTGGGATGCTAGGAGAGCAGAGGAGATAGACTGCACCATAGTGCAGGACATCTGGTCCATGGCTGATTGCATGGCCTGAGTTATAGACTTACTCATTGTAGCGTCCAGCAAAGAGTGAAACTCCACAGAGTTCATATAATCAATTGAGGTTTCCTCACCTTTGAGGAAAGCTGGGTCCTCAACATTAGCAGAGATTTCAGGAGATAGATCTCCAACAGCATGGGGCTTCAACTTAGGCATAGTTATACTATACCGGTGAGGGAATCGCAGGATACAGAAACAGCCAGACAGCAATGAAGCTTGCAATAGTGAGTAGGGATGTATAACTACAATATGGGAGTGTCCACCATGGCGTTTTCTTGCCAAAACGAGTGCTAAAACATCCAAAAACAGGTGAAAATGTCCAAGAGCTACAAAAAAATGGCCACCGAGTTGCAATTGCGCATGCGCGATGGACGAAAAGTGGAAAATAGTAAAGAAGACAGCCAAAGTAGGGATAAATACAGTAATAAGAGATTTGAAGGTGCCAAAAACGGGCTGAAGAAAATGGGGGAAAAGGTAAAGAAGGCAGAGGGGACACCACAGACCCCAGAAGAGAGAATAGATAGTGACAGTGATAGATAAAATCCAACAAAATCAAACATCAAATAACAGTTACAGGGTAAATAATTTTGGTTCTTAGCTGTGAGGAAAGAGGAAGTGTTATATTGGAATGTTGATATATATATATATATATATATATATATATATATATATATATATAGTAAAGGGGAGGGAGTTCATGATGTATTGTGATTGGTTAATGTTTTATCTATTTATTTTCTCTTCTTTGCTGCTGAGGAAATAAAGAAAGAGAAATGCATAATGTTCTGTGTCTTTATAAATTTGCTACACATCATTTTACTGTGTTTAATTAAAACACTGACGCCTCAAGCAAAGCATACTTAGTATCTGAAACTAGCTTAAGTTGTTGAGAACAACATGCTGCATGAATTAGACATGTAAAATAAACTGCAAAAAAATAATATGTCATTGTCACCTATAAAAAGGTTAGTCTCCATAATTCTATAATTTTAAATGTTAATTGTTCTTGAAAAGAACACACAATATAATTTGACAAGATGACTTATCTTAAATGTACAAATGTTTGCAAAACTATGCCCAAAACATCTTGGGATCCTTTTAATATAATGCATTATTGAAAATAATGTAACATGCAGTAAATTCACGGACAAAAGTGATTAAATGCCCTCTGTTAAAGCCACTAACCCCTTCGTGACACATGGTGCTTGAGTCCTAGACACCACGTTTTGTTCCTGGCCACCGATCACATGGTGATCAGTTGCCAGGAAAACAATGGCGGAGACCTGATCAGGGTCTTAAAAGACCCTGTGGGTCCCTGCAAAAGATCATGATACCTACCGACGTCA
Source organism: Pelodytes ibericus (assembly GCA_036172795.1). Taxonomy (NCBI): domain Eukaryota; kingdom Metazoa; phylum Chordata; class Amphibia; order Anura; family Pelodytidae; genus Pelodytes; species Pelodytes ibericus. The sequence continues at coordinate 27,141,222 of CM069867.1, read as the reverse complement.
CGTCCTGGTTCGGGCACGGTGCGATTCAGTAAAATGTAGCCAGTGCTCGCTTTGAGCATTGGCTACATTTTCCCTGTCAGTCTGACAGGAAGGATCCCGTTGCAGGTCCCTGCCGCAGGTTCCGAGCTGTTTAATGCTGGATGTTCTATGCCGTCCTAGCTCTTTTAGGACTAAAATAAATAGGATGGAATAGAGCATCCTAGTGTTGGGAAGGGGTTAACGGGAGCGCTAAAATCAGTGCACTTGTTACAAAATGCCTTATCTCATCCGTGAAAATGAACACTGAATAGTGCACAAAGCAATTCAATGACCTCTGTTACAAACATTTATACTGCTATGCTACCATGTCTAGAACAAGTACTCGTGACTCATTAGAAAAAACGTAATTGCGAAAAATGTAAACCAAACGCTCATAAGCAAAACGCATAATAGAATAAAAAAGCGTCTTTGAGCCTTATCACGGCAACATTGTATCTGTCAAGCAAACATAACAGCACATAAAAATGCAACATTTGCAATACACCTACACATGTACACATTGCTTATTTGTAAAAGTTGGAAGCCTATAATTGGCCGATGAATACAACAGAATTATTAAAAATATAGTTTTATTTATAATTTACTAAAAATTTGATTGAAACATATAAGAAAATAATATGTGGTAAAGAGAGTGTATTTCAGTGTTAAGAACAGTGTTCAATCCTGTAGAATATATTTCCACAGACATAAAAGTGCAGTGAGAAGTGACAGTTAAAGTGTCAGACTTGTAGCAACCTTGATTGTGTCCTGTAATAAGTAAATATATATACCTTTAGCCAAAATTACATATGTATTTAGGGGGCTACAGACATCCATGGTAAATATATGAGAGAATAGCTGCAAAAAACATTGTCTCACTCCATTAGCAGTAGAGTGTTATCAAACCCCCAATCTATATATACCACAATGGGTTAATAATAGTGGTCGTGTATGAATGATAAGTAAAGCGGTAAGATTACTGGGCTAGCTGCATAGTAATCATTTGTTTAGGGACAAATAGGTGAGTGCAGTGGCGTCCCGAGGTGCTGGCATATTAAATGGCATATTGGGGGGCAAAATCCTGGCATATTAAATAGCATATTGAGTGGCAAAATACTGGCATATTAAATGGCATATTGGGGGGGCAAAATCCTGGCATATTGAGTGGCAAAATCCTGGCATATTGAGTGGCATATTGAGGGGCAAAATAGTGTGTCTCAGGTTATGTGTGTATTGGTCACCGTGTGTATAAGTAGTAAGGGTGTATGTAAGTGTGTCACTGTGTAAGGGTGTGTGTGAATGCAAGGGTCTTTGTGTTTAAATGTGTGTTAGGGTGTCAATGTGTGACAAATTTAGAGCATGCCAGTTGAATATTTAGATGTATTTATTTTCCACACTATAAATTATACTTTTCTATATCTAAAATGTATGGAGGGTTGGAGTAGGGGCACCAAAATGCACCTTCGCATGTGTAGACGAAAATCCTTGCACTGGCCCTGACCGGACGTGACGTAACGTCACATCCTGTGTCTGTGTTTCCCTTCTCCGTGCAGGAGGAAAGACTGCATGGAGGAGGCAGCCGGGGACACAGAGCAGAGACAGAGCAGCAAATACGGTAAGTATTACTGTGGAAGGGGGAGGAGGGCGGTATAAAAGGAGCAAAATCCTGGCATATTGAGTGGCATAATAATCCTGGTTTATTGAATGGCTAAAGCCTGGCATATTGAGTTGCAAAATAATCCTGGCATACTAAGGGGTTAAATACTGGCATATTGAGTGGCATAATAATCCTGGCATATTGAGTGGCTAAATCCTGGCATATTGAGTGGCTAAATCCTGGCATATCGAATGGCTAAATCATGGCATACTGTATGGTGCTGTGTTAAGTCCTTTAGGTGCAATGTGGGTGCAGAGGAACGCAATAAAAAATAGGAATGCAATTTTTCAATAACATTTTTGTTAAATATAATATTAAATACCGTATTTGCTCGATTATATTTGCTCTGAAAAATCCCCCTCGTCCTATAATCGAGGTCTCTTATAATCTGACCTCAAATTGAGGTCAGATTATAAGACATGGATCCAGGCCCCCAGCAGAGCTGCAGGGGACCTGGATCCCCCTCTCTAGCAGCAGGGGAAGTCGATGAGCGCAGACCTCCCCTGCTTCCGCCCGGCACGACCGCCGGGGCTTCTGTGAAGAAGCCGGATACTTCCGCTTTCGTCACAGAAGTCCCGGCGAGCGTGCCGGGCGGCAGCAGGGGAGGTCTGCGCTCATCGCGCAGACATCCTCTGCTGCCCCACTAGGCACCAGGGAGAATCGGGCAGCTGGGGGATGTCTGCACGATACGTGCAGATATCCTCCATGCTGCCCGACACGGCAGACTATTATGACGGACAGCTGTCCGTCATAATAGACTGCCGTGTCGGGCAGCATGGAGGATGTCTGCAAGTATCGTGCAGACATCCCCCGGCTGCCCCCACTAGCCACCAGGGATCAAGGTAAGGGGAAGGGAGGGAGGGGGGCAGAGAGACAGGGGGACAGAGAGACAGGGGGAGGGAGGGGGGCAGAGACAGAGTCAAGGGGAGGGAGGGGGTTAAGAGACATAGACAAGGGGAGGGAAGGGGTTAAGAGACAGACAAGGGGAGGGAAGGGGTTAAGAGACAGAGACAAGGGGAGGGAAGGGGTTAAGAGACAGACAAGGGGAGGGAAGGGGTTAAGAGACAGAGACAAGGGGAGGGAAGGGGTTAAGAGACAGAGACAAGGGGAGTGAGGGGGTTAAGAGACAGGCACGGGGAGGGGGGAGAGAGAGAAAAATGGGGGCAAGGGAAAGAGAAAGGCAGCATTGGCACATAAAAAGAAATAAAAACTAGAAATACATTTTTTGATATCATAATTTTTTTATTAAAAAAGCAATTTACATGTGAATATATACAAGTTTAACTTTTTTCCTATAGGGTAGTCTTATATTCAGGCTTTTAGTTTTTTTCCTAAAGGAATATCCAAAGTTTGGGGGGTCGTCTTATAATCAGGGTCGTCTTATAATCGAGCAAATACGGTAATTCAAATAAGTATAAATGCAACTAGTTATATGTCTGTGTTTATAGATATGTACTGTTTTCGAATTTGTGGGGCTCCTGTGTGTCGCATAATTAATGGCGGTCCCATGTGTGGCATATTTATTGGGCCCCATGTGTGGCATAATTATGGGGCACTTGTGTGTGGCATAATTAAGGGGCGGCTGGGTGTGTGTTGCCTTATTAGTTGGGCTCCAAGGTGAGGCATACATAATGGGGCTCTGATGTGGCAAAATTTATGGGGCTCTTGTGTGTCATAGTTATGGGGCTCCTGTATGTGGCATAGTTATGGGCTCCTGTGTGTGGCATGGTTAAAGGGCTCCTGCGTGAGACATAATTTGTGGGGCTCCTGTCTGTGGCATATTTAATGGGCCATCTGACTGGTAGTACTAAGGAATCTGTTTGGCATGGTACTGGAGGAAATCCAGGGGGTGACACAATGAGTTACCGCACCGGGTGACACCAACCCTAGTGACGCCTCTGGGTGAGTGCAAATATTATAGCAGCCTGCTGTTAGTAACACGAGACCCCTACACTTACAGGATTAGAAAGAGATAATAGATATAATACTAATGAGACTTTCCAATTTCTCCAGATGTTATACACATTCATGCCATTAATCACAAAATTTCTATGTATATAAATGCCCCTCTTTGGGGTACCTCTTATGCTGCAGGATGATCTGAACACAAATTTGACCACTGACATGTGGCAAGCTGGCAGAGGCAGTCTGATGTTTTGGGCAATGTACGGCTGGGAAATCTTGGGTCCTGCCATTCAGGTGGATGCTACTTTGACACACACCACCTACCTAAGCATTGTTGCAGACCATGTACACCCTTTCATGGAAATGTTTTTCCCTGATGGCTCGGACAATTTTTGCCGACCTATTTTTCTGGTCTCAAAAGCCACTAATACGGCATAGAATATCCAGCATTTGACATTGCAGCTCCCTGCAAACACTGCCAGCTGGATTCCACCTGTTAGATGAGGCCACTTTGAGTGGCCTCAGTCTGACAGTGGAAATGTAGCGATGCTCAAAGCAAGCACCGGCTACATTTTACTGAATCTTGCCATTCCCGAACTTTCAGGTGTGGGCACGTGACTTCGGGATGTGTCACAATTTTTTGTCAGGGACCAGGTCTATTAAGACCCTGATCAGGTCTTTGCCATTGTAGCCAGGAACAAAAAGTGGCATATTGGTGCTTGTGATCTTCTGGTATGCAAGCACCTTGCGTCATAAAGAGATTAAGCAGGATAATTAACTTTGCCACAAAGCAAAAATGATTCAGAAATGGTTTGAGGAACACATAAAAAAAGTTCATGGTGTTGAATTGCCCTCTAAATTTGACAGATCTCAATCCAATTGAGCAGCTGTAGGATGTGCTGGCCAAACAAATACAACCTATGGAGGCCCTACCTCGCACCTTACAGGATTTAAAGTATTTGCTGCTAACGTCTTTGTGCCAGATACCACAGAACACCTTCAGAGGTCTAGTGGAGTCCATCCCTTGGGTCAGGGCTGTTTTGACATCAAAAGGCGACCTACACAATATAAGCAGGTGGTAATAATGTTATGACTGATCGGTGTATGAAGTAATCATTCAACATTATGCAGACTGCAGCAGTGGACATACAAGCAGTGTTCCCATGTGTATCAGGATTCAGCATGAGCATTGGGGCAGCCCGTTGCTCTAATATCACCAAAATTTGACTGTAGTAAATACTCTATACTCTGCCCTTGTTTTTTTTTACACCCAAGGTTCATTATCTATAGGTGATACTCTAAAAATTAGAATATCGTGCAAAAGTTCATTTATTTCAGTAATGCAACGTAAAAGGGGAAACTAATATATGAGATAGACGCATTACATGCAAAGCAAGATAGTTCAAACCGTGATTTGTCATAATTGCGATGATTATGGCTTACAGCTCATGAAAACCTCATCCACAATCTCAGTAAATTAGAATATTGTGAAAAGGTTCAATATTCTAGGCTCACAGTGTCCCACTCTAATTAGCTAAGTAAGCCATAACACCTGCAAAGGGGTTCTGAGCCTTTAAATGGTCTCTCAGTCTGGTTCAGTAGGAATCACAATCATGGGGAAGACTGCTGACCTGACAGTTGTGCAGAAAACCATCATTGACACCCTCCATAAGGAGGGAAAGCCTCAAAAAGTAATTGTGAATGAAGTTGGATGTTCCCAAAGTGCTGTATCAAAGTACGTTAATAGAAAGTTATTTGGAAGGGAAAAGTGTGGAAGAAAAAGGTGCACAAGCAGCAAGGATGACCGCAGCCTGGAGAGAATTGCAAGGAAAAGGCCATTCAAATGTGTTGGGGACTTTCACAAGGAGTGGACTGAGGCTGGGGTCAGTGCATCAAAAGCCACCACACACACAGACGAATCCTGGACATGGGCTTCAGAAGTTGTATTCCTCTTGTCAAGCTGCTCCTGAACAACAAACAATGTCAGAAGCGTCTTACCTGGGCTAAAGAAAAACAGACCTAGTCTGTTGCTCAGTGGTCCAAAGTCCTCTTTTTTGATAAGAGCAACTTTTGCATCTCATTTGGAAACCAAGGACCCAGAGTCTGGAGAGGCACACACTGCAATATTCCAGTGTGAAGTTTCCACAGTCTGTGTTGATTTGGGGAGCCATGCCATCTGCTGGTGTTGGTCCACTGTGCTTCATTAAGTCCAGGGTCAACGCAGCCGTCTACCAGGAGATTTTGGAGCACTTCATACTTCCTTCCACAGATGAGCTTTATGGGGATGCTGACTTAATTTTCCAGCAGGACTTGGCACCTGCCCACACTGACAAAAGCACCAAAGCCTGGTTCAATGACCGTGGGATTACTGTTCTTGATTGGCCAGCAAACTCGCCTGACCTGAACCCCATAGAGAATCTATGGGGCATTTCCAAGAGAAAGATGAGAGACATGAGAACGAACAATGCAGAAGAGCTGAAAGCCACTGTTGAAGCATCCTGGTCTTCCTTAACACCTCAGTAGTGCCACAGGCTGATAGCTTCCATGCCACGCACATTGAGGCAGTAATTGCTGCAAAAGGGGCCCAAACCAAGTACTGAGTCCATGTGCATGCTTATACTTTTCAGAGGTCCGATATTGTTCTATGTACACTCCTTGTTTTATTGATTGCATGTAATATTCTAATTTACTGAAATTGTGGATTTGGGGTTTTCATAAACTGTGAGCCATAATCATCTCACTTATGACAAATCATGGCTTGAACTATCTTGCTTTGCATGTAATGCGTCTATCTCATTTATTAGTTTCCGCTTTTACGTTGCATTACTGAATAAATAAACTTTTTCACAATATTCTAATTTTTTTTGGTATTACCTGTAGATTAGCAATGTCTGCTACACCAATGTACCATGGTGTTTCTGATCTTGAAATCATTGCAATTTTAGTTGTTCAACAATCATATCCTTTAACATAGGTTGTCCGATACTTTGCATTGTTCACTCTTGTCCATCTAACTTTCTGCACTACTGCAATTTTATTACAAAAAACAAAAACTGTCTGCACTTCTCACCCTAATAAAGTTGGCAAAAAATATATAAACATAATATAAATGAGAGGTTTTGGTTATATGAATTGGCCAAAGCATAATTAAGATCACCCACCACGTCAAGGCACACTCTGAATAGGGTGTCACCTTATATCTAGTGGGCACACAAAGCAGTTAATACTGCTACCAAAATCTTTTTTAATGTGCTGGAAGAGGTGCAATGAAATCTCCTCCCAATTAAACCATCTCCTCCCAATTAACCCATTGACAGCAAGTTGCAACCAGACAATGAGGAGCCAACAACCTAAAATATGTGCAAGCAGGGAAAAGAAAAATGTTGGTGTGCTAAGCTAGTTACAGGCTCAAATAATATAGATTTTCAAAATGAAGCTTACCAAACAGGTGTGTGCATGCTGCAAATACAGTGTGATTGGCTGTATAATGTATGCAAAAAACAAAAACTGTTTGAGCTCAACCTAATAAATTTGGCAACAAATATATAAACATAATATAAATTAGAGGTTTTGGTTATATGAATTGGCCAAATCATAATGAAGCTCGCCCACCATGTCCCGGCACACTCTCAATAGGGTGAGAACCTACTTTCACCTCCTTTCTACTGCAATTTTATTGTCCAAGGGCTGGAATTAAAGTTTTTCTACATTTACCTGGACGTTCTGTTGCCTTTTTCTTTGGATGATACAGCTGGCGTTTATGTGTTTGTATTTGTAATCAGGCTGTGAGCAAGCTTTTCACACTGCAGTGCCCAAGGAGAGGCTACACACTAAGGATACTAAGCTGGCCCAATTTGTTATTGTAAGACTTACTGGCCTATAGCTGCCAGTCTCCTCCATACTACCTTTCTTGTGAATGGGCACAACATTTGCTAATTTCCAACCAACACTTACTACATGCACTAATTGAGCTAATCATAACAATTTAACCCCTATCAATTTAACCCCTATCAATTTAACCCCTATCAATGCTGGATAAAATGTAACTAAATAAAATTAAAGGGTCTGTATCATCTAAACATTGTTCATAGTGTTAACATAGATAGCATAAATGATCTGTACATAGTGTAATCAGAATGTAATGTAAATTCATGAATCAGTGAAATTCCTATCTACATTCACACAATGAACAATGTTCATCTGAGACTATACCTTTGACCCTATGGAACACATGGGACACACAAACACAGGCCCACAATAACATCCCCACACATGCCACACATGCATTTGAACCATACATTTAATTCACAACAAATACAACACATATCACAGGCATGCATTTTTTGACATGTCCAAAATCACACTGAAAAGTCAGTCTATATAGTACAAATAGTAATTTTAAATTATATTTTGTATGTGTTGAGGGCATGTTTGTGACTCCTGATTGACTAAGAGCTATGCAGAGGCAATTATTGGCTTTCATTAGAATGGTATCAGTTTGCACGGCCATCTGATTGGTTGCATCAATCTTTTTACTTCTGTTAACAGGGAAACCTGTTGTTAGTACTAGCCCAGTTACTTGGTTAAAGGCTGTGTTAATGTTTAATGTTTAGAGATGGATAATTTAGCTGCCCCCGTTGCAATTATTCCAATCAGTGTAAAGTGCAGTACTAAAACTTTGATACGGTTATACCCCAATATAATACATTTGAAAAATCTCCTTCTTCCTTTTCATAGCCCAACCTATTTTTGAGGCTCAACCAGGCTTACGATCAGTATCCAGTTTCTGGATTTAAATACTCCCCACCCTTAGGTATTTACTAGGTATTTTAGAGTTAGGACTTTCTGATGTTGCATGGTGGCAAGCTTGCCAACTCATGGCCATTAGGTGTAACTAAACCCTCTTATTTTACCATCTATTTAAGTCCTATGCTAGTCCTGTGTTTTATGTGCGTTTTTGGGTTTTGTCTGCCACACTCTGTTCTGACTTTCTGTTCTTGTTTGGATTTGCTTCTTCCAGCCAGCATCCAGTATTTCAGTGCCACAGCAAGTCCCTGTAGTCTCAAGTGCGTGCGGCTCAACTTCAAGGTAGCTTGGATCATTGTGGTGAACACTGCTGTCAGGGTTGAGTGAACAGTGTCTACACCATGGCTCCTATTTGTAACATTAGCAATGTGCGACTATTTGTAAAAAAATGTAGTGCATTTTTCTGGTTGCGCTAATAAATTGCGATTATATTTGCGCATGCTAAAGAGCTTTGCGCATATTTTGTGAAAAATAACTCTTATTTGCGTGTGAAAATTACACCTGCTTTTAGCAAGTGCTATCAAAAGAGGTAGAAAAAATATTTGCATAAGTGCCTGTTTTTATTAGCAATTATGCCCGTTTTTGTATGCAATTTGCTCGTATGTACTATTTGAGTGTTAAATGTTTAGTACATTGCAATAGGAGCAAAGTCCAAAAATAGTTTTGCACATAAAATATATTTGCGTTTTTTTAGTACATGCCCCTCTAAGTTGTTCCTAACACTAGTGACCAAGTCAAGGAGGTCAAGATTATTGCTGATATCTACCTCCAAACTTGCACTATAATTAATAGGCCCCATGTCTTAAGTTCCAGTGACTGACAAAAGACAATGGAGCAATACAGGAGACATCTTCAACATCTCATATTTACATTATCTGTGACAGGCAATGCAATGCAATGTTTGCTTTATTGCTCAAACCAAATAATGAAATGTATACATAAATACTCCATTCAAAGAAGCAAACTACGGTTTTCCATGTTCAGAAAAAACTATGTTATTATCCCGCATTGTCTTTCACTGCGCACCCTCATGTTACTCAAAGGGTATTTTTTCAGGTTTATTTTATTGACTCGCCCACCCCTACCCAGGCAAGGTGAAGCTAGGGGTTAGGGGGGATTAGGGTTAATTTCATGTTATGTATTTATTATATATGTTCCCACCCAGGGCCACCATCAGGGGGGGGGGGAGGGCAATACACCCGTCCCGGACCCAGCCCTTTAACAAAAAAAAGTTAAAAAAAACAAACATGGGCAAACGGGGCAGCTGCCCGCCAGCCAGCCACCAGTAGAGGCACTGGATGCGGAGATCAGAAAATCTCCCCTCACCAGCCCTCTGCTCGGCTGCACTGATGGATCTGGGCAGGGGGCGGAGCTAACTGGGTGAGAAGTGTAGCTCCGCCTCCACCGTGCTTGTGCTCCCCACGCTTAGTGATGATGCAGAGTATGGAAAATCCAATACCCTTCATTATCACTGTGTGTGGGGAGCGCGAGCAGAAGTTACTCATGCTGCTCGCAGCTCCCAGTGAAGCAGACTTGGCTCTACTTCATATGGTGGGGGCAGAGCTACACCTCACATCTGTAAGTAACAATGGGAGGGGGAGGGGAGAACAGAGGTGGGGGGAGGAGAGAACAGAGGAGGGGGAGGAGGGGGAAGGAAAGAAAAGAGGAGGGTGGAGGAGGGGGAGGAAAGAACAGTGGAGGGGGATGAGAGGGGAAGAGAACAGAGGAGATGGGAGGAGAACAGAGGAGGAGGGAGGAGAAAGGAGGAGGGGAGGAGAGAAAAGAGGAGAGGGGAAGAAAGAACAGAGGAGGGGGAGGAGAAAGAAGGAGGGGAGGAGAGAACAGATATGGGGAGGAGGGGGAAAGAGAACAGATATGGGGGAGGAGGGGGTAGTGAGAACAGATATGGGGAAGGAGGGGGAGACAATTGGGCATCAGCTGCCATAAGGACCCAGCTTTTAGTCACAGCCACCGCAAATGACATCATGTCATATCCGGTGGCTGTATTTCCTGCACGCAGTGTGCGTGCAGCAAGAAGCCCTGCGGAGGAGATGGCCGATGAGCAGCATCCAGGTAAGTACTTGGGAAGGGGGAGGCGGGTGGGATTGTGGGATATTAATGGACAAATAATAGACAGGTAATGAGTGGGCTATTAATGGACAAATAATGAGTGAGCTATTAATGGACAAATTATCAGTTGCTATTAATGGATGCATTATCAGTGGGCTATTAATGTATAAACTATTGGGGGGGGGGGCTCAGTTATATCCCTCAGTTATTTAACTTTGTGCCATGGCTGACTAAATGCCCCTGCCCTGTGGCTCCTCCAATATTTGTTATTTTTGCAGATGAACTCTTTCAGTGCTATTGTGAGCTCTGAACGGGTTAATATGTGCAAACAACGGCTACTCGAGCAGCTGCTGCAAATTTAACACCTGCCTTCCTTTGAGTAAATCTGGCAGGCAAGAAAAGGACAGATTTGTTTAGCTTTTACCGGCAGGCAATGAGTCACTAGTGTTTCAAGAGAGTTGTTTTACTGGTTACTAGTGTTAAGGGAGGGCACAGAATCAAAACAGCTGTTTTAACATTAACGGGGGCCATTGAATCAAGGCCACTGAGTCAACCCTTATATATTTTTCACATTTATATGGGCTTTTTTCTTTTGAGGTGATTTTTTATTTTTATTTACACATTTGTGCAATCATTATTAGACATTTTCCCACATTTATGTGGTCATTATTATATTTCATTTATTGATTTCATTGTTCAATGTGCTCATACACTGTGGTTTTCCTTATTTTAGTTTGATATGGTGAGGCAAGGTGCCAAAAGTGCCTACTGCATGCTACAAAAAAAAAATAACACTGCTTTTCGGAACCATGATATACGTAGGTGGCGTATTTAGAATTAATCAAGACATGGTAATGACCATTTCATCAATAAAAGGAACTAATTATACCCACAGTAGCATTGTGTGTGCAAATTTCTCTACAATGGAAGTGCTGGAATAACCTCTAGTTTAAAACAAAACTGTTATATATGTCTGTATCTTTTCACACAAAACAAATCCCCAGCTACTTTCAAATAGGAAAAGTAATTAAATATAAGGTGTGCTTCCTATACTTACTGCATGACACTGACAGCATGAGCAGTAGTGATGTATGATTCTTTAAATGTCTACACTCATTAATAAATGTTATCATTCTGTAGGCCGTGTATCTACGTCTGCTCATCCAATGCCTAATTTGAACTACCGTATTTGCTCGATTATAAGACGACCCTGATTATAAGACGACCCCCCAAACTTTGTATATTCCTTTAGGAAAAAAACTAAAAGCCTGAATATAAGACTACCCTATAGGAAAAAAAAAGTTTAACTTGTATATATGTAAATTGCTTTTTAATATGTAATAAAAAATTGATATTATACAAATGTATTTCTTGTTTTTATTTCCTTGCGGCCTCTCTCCCTCCCCCTCCAGTGTAGTCTCTCTCTCTATCTCCCCCCTCCCTCCCCTAGTCTCTCTCTCTCTATCCCCTCTCTATCTCTCTCCCCCTCTCTCTATCCCCCCTCTCTCTCTCTATCCCCCCCCTCTCTCTCTCTATCCCCCCCCCTCTCTCTCTCTCTCTCTATCCCCCCCTCTCTCTCTCTCTATCCCCCCCCTCTCTCTCTCTATCCCCCCCCTCTCTCTCTCTCTATCCCCCCCCCTCTCTCTCTCTATCCCCCCCCTCTCTCTCTCTATCCATCTCCCCCCTTTCCCTGGTGGCTAGTGGGGGCAGCTGGGGGATGTCTGCACTATACGTGCAGATATCCTCCATGCTGCCCGACACCTCCGTCTATTATGACGGACAGCTGGTCCGTCATAATAGACGGAGGGGTCGGGCAGCATGGAGGATATCTGCACGTATAGTGCAGACATCCCCCAGCTGCCCGCTTTTCCCTGGTGTCTAGTGGGGCAGCAGAGGAAGTCTGCGCGATGAGCGCAGACCTCCCCTGCTGCCGCCCGGCACGCTCGCCGGGACTTCTGTGACGAAAGCGGAAGTTCCCGGCTTCTTCACAGAAGCCCCGGCGGTCGTGCCGGGCGGAAGCAGGGGAGTCTGCGCTCGTTGCGCAGACATCCCCTGCTGCTAGAGAGGGGGATCCAGGTCCCCTGCAGCTCTGCTGGGGACCTGGATCCCAGTCTTATAGTCTGACCTCAATTTGAGGTCAGATTATAAGACGACCTCGAATGTAAGATGCATTTGCTCTGAAAAAAACCTTGTCTTATATTCGAGCAAATACGGTAATTTTCGAATATTAGCTTTTAATTCTTTATTTATGTTTTCCTGTTTCAGCTCTGTTCCACCAGCCTGCACATTAAAACTATGGCCGTTGCACTGTCTGTTTACACAAGCCATATATTTCATTAAGATGAATCTTTGGAAATTCTTTCTCTCTCCTGATTCATTTTTCTTACTGACATGTAGCCTTGAGCCGGGATATGCACTCACAGAACAAATGGCTATTCCCATTGCTTATAGGCAGCAGTTGTGGGCACTCACTATAACAAACTGAAGACTGTCAAATATATTACTTGGCTCTGAAAACAATTAAGGGTACTTTTACTAAAGGCAAGTGCTATTTTAGATGCAGTATGCCATTAATATAAAACTGTATAGAAGATAGGAAATTACCCTATGTCAAGGAGCATGTTACAATAATTTAGACATAAAGCATGCCACATCTCAAACTATAGTTATTTTAAATTGCACACACTCTTCCTTATGGCATTCTGGAGTATAGCATGAGGAATTTATTATTTAGACTTTTTATTATTTGGTCTCAGATTGTACTGTGGTCCTAAGTTGTTTATAAAGTTAGGCTAGTTTGGAGGATTACTTTCATTAAGTAATATTGTTTTCATGTTGTAAGGAAATATCCTCTGTCCCTTAATGCGACCGTCTTGGTTTGACTTGTAAATACTGGATCCAGGAGAGCTATCTCACAGTGAATAACTGGGACCGACACCAATGCAACTGTGAAACAACTCTGATTTTAATTGTTTAAACAAGCGTATATAAACGAAGATAAAAGCATTAGTTACTACGATATAATTGGTTATTCTAATATTCTAATATGCAGAAAGGCGTGTTTTATAAGAAAATGCACTTAAAACGTAATATGTAAAATAGTGTTACAAAAGTCGTTCTTATGGAAAATTACAGAACTTTCAGAGACAACTTGTTGATGTTCCAGAAACCTCTGTTCTAGCCTTGGAATAGTAAGATAAGACCATTCTAATAACAATTATGCTACTGGCGTGATCTGGCCTTCCAGAAGGTGCTGCAGACATCAGCTTCTTTGACACACTGTCGGCTTTTAACCCTCACAGATCCAAATTAATCCTTTCACATGTCATTGACTGTGCACATTTACTTTCATTTATGATTTAATTCTAATTTAATTTGTAATTCCATAAATATCATCATAACGCATTAAGCAGGCAATGTGCTCTATTCAATGACCTGAATTAATTTATCTCAGGTTATTGATTACTGTTATCTGAAATAGAAACAATTTTGAGTTAAAAAAATGTCATTGAATAGGGGGAGGCTTTTTTAATTTGTTCACATATGTTTATAGAGATTTAATGTGATATTTTAAAAAAATGTTAGTATATAGTAATGTTCACATATTACATGAAAAGAGGGTAAATGTCATGACAAAAGGTAATGGCTGTTTTGTTATGTGTATTTGTCTGTTCCTAGGCCCATTAGATCCTAGGCTCCCTACACCTCTTGGGCCCCCTGGTTTGTCTGTTATAGTCCCTTTGTGGATTACAGTGCGGCCCATTTCATCCATGGAATGTAGTATCCCCATTCTCTGCTTCACAGTACACTCCTTTAATTACCACATTACACATATATATATATATATATATATATATATTTTTTTTTTATATATATACATACATACAGTGCACAGTAATCCATAAACTTTTGCTCTCTGCCATTTGTGGACTGAATTTCCTGTAATGCTCTTAAAGATTTTGTCTGTGCATGATGGGAAAAATAGTCCACAGCATTAGGAGTGAAATAGGTAAGATATTACTACAGTAGAGGTACACACATACATACAGACATAAATATACCTAAACACACATTCAAATTCACAAAACTAAATTATTTACTAACCCTACATTGAGCAACAGTTTGCAGACACAAAAGTAAATATTCCTTCCCAATCTGACAGCAGCACAGAGGAGAGCAGATTGAGAATGAAATCCCAGCCCGGCATGGCTGGTATTTTAAAAAAACACTAAAAGGCATCTGATTGGCTGACACTCATGTAATCGGAAGCTTCCCTGCCCCAGCCCAACTTTTGATTGGTTTTCAAACCCGCCTATTATTGACTGATTTTGAAAATCTATCTGGGCTGGCACAGGGAGGCTTCTGATTGGCTGACCATGTCAGACAATTAAACATCTCATACTATCTTTTGAAACTCTTTGGTATTATGCAATTGTAATGCTTCCATGGATAGCCCAAAAAAAACTTGGAAATAACAGCAATAGTTTCTCTCCATGAATATGCCTTTATAGTTATGAACTTAGACTGTGGGAAGAGGAGAAGGGGGGACTCAATTTAGGGGCGCTGAGATGGGAAGAGCAATGGAAATTCTGCCATGGAAAAGAAGATTTTGGTAAGTATGAAAAAATGTCCACTTTTCTCAAACTGCAGAAAGGCAGTCAACAAAGCACCAAGTTATTTATGTCTATGTTTCTTTACATCTCCAATATCTGGAGTTTTGAATACTACTAGCTAAAACAGAAGCCTCTGTAATAAATACTGTCCTCCTTTCCAACTGTGCTTGGGTACAAATAGTTTAGGTGGCCACTGTTACCATTGTTCAACAAACAATTGATTATCTCATCAGCTTGCCTTTCTTTGGATATTACCTACGAGTGAGTTCTTGTTTTTTTGACTACATGTGTGGAAAAAGGAAAATGGAGGTGGTGTATACCTTTCAGTAGTACGTTAAGAAACACCATACATCTAATAAAATAAATGTTAGACACATTTTAGGGATGACAATAAAAGTGAAACAGGCCTTCCCTTTCCAAAAAAGGTATATTGAGACATAGACAATATAAAATGAATAACACAATATAATGGAGGAGAAAAGTATCGGAATGTATAGGATAACTGGATGTGCGACACTATGAACAGGGAGGTAGTGAGACATGAGATTGTATTGTTTTATTATTAATATTAGGGCTTGTCAGCATGGCTAGCTATGAGGATAACACTAATAAATAAAAATAATAAATAGCCCCTTGAAACACACAATTACACATATATATGTTTTTTTATGTCATATTATTTTTATATAGTCATAGTTTGTTAATTTTTTCCCTTTCAGTGAAGTATAAAAGCTCTACTTTGCAGATTTTTATGAAGATCATTGTTTGCATTATTTCACAAATAGCAATGAAAATAATAATTATGTCAGATAATATGTGCCTGAAGTCTGCAATTCTTCCAGATTTTCTCTGTAATTTTCTGCAAGAATAGACTTGAATGGTGCAAGTTTCCCTCCCCTGTAATTTACATTTGCTGTAGTTGGAGTTTTTTGTTTTTTTTTCTTCTTCTTCTTCTATTATTTGTCAGTGATTGTTCTGTGTAGACAGGGATTGTGGATCTAATTAAACTTCATTGTATCATCCCCTTGCCAAGTCTATTTGAAGCTTTCTCACTATGCACAGATATTTGTCTGAATATTTACTGCCATGTTTTCTACACTGGGGTTAATCGCAGCTGTACTGTAGCACAAATTACATATATTCCGTAAAACGTCTGTCGGCAAGCTGATGAAACAAAAATGCATCAATGCCCCCAGTACTTTGAAGCCCAAATGTAATTGTACCCACTGATATGCAAAATGAAGGCAGTTTGCACACATCATAGACTCATTGGTCCAGTCTACATGGGTCAGCTGAATCTTTATGAGAACATTGGCAAGCATGACTGGAACTAATACCATTCTAAATAAGCTGTAACGTGATACATTTCATAGCATTATTATTTCATTTTTTATGTAGAATGTCACTTGTAATTAAATAGCAGATAGTCAAACAATGCTATCAATAATCTCTGCATTTAAGATAAGGAACTTATGGCATCTCACTGCAGAGCAGAATCATTTGTGTTTAGTTGTATTTTGGTTTCTGTAATAAAATTGAAAAATAATGTAACAATTAAAAAAAAAAAATTCAGCTATTATTTAGAAGTCGAGTTAAAAGTATAACATGTTTGACACCACCAATGTAGTGCACACAAGTTACCCCTGTATACAAAATCAGTAGCTAAAGGCTTGAAAAACATTAGTGAGAATTTTGGCTGAATTCAGACAGTGAAAGGCATCTCCCTCCAGCCAGATCAGACATGATACGACCAAAGTAATGATTGAAAGGGCTGCTCCACACAGATGCAGGTATTGTTGCTTTGGGGGGCAACAACTGTAAAGATATAGCAAGTGATCTGATTTTCACACAGTTTAGAACGAAATATTATAAACATAGTATATTAACGCTGGCTAAGTTAGTCGGGTATCAACTTTGGCAGATAAGGTGAAATCCACTAACCCACACTACACTGATGTTAAATTCATCACTAGAGGGGGCCAAACACATTTGGAATATACTTCACAAACATTGGAACACTAATCCAGATAAGCTCATGATTTTTTATAAAGAATAAGACCAATTCTGGTTCTTGGTGCTAAGAGGCTTTTCCCTTGTGGACACAAACTATGCACAATGTGTCCGTCTATATCCAAACATGATAAACATATTATTAAAGCCCAAAATCCTCAAGCTCCACAACAATATTTTGACAGTAAGTTTGTGATATATATCTTGGAGTACGGCTGCGGTAGGATGCACCATTAGAATGATAAGAGAACAATTCATTGAGCATAGAAGAGGCATCTTAGCAAGTAGGTAGTGGCTCTACACTTCAAAGAACACCATAAAGCAGACTGCAGCTTTCCATACTTTGAGCTAACTGAGGCCCACTATCAGGGGAGGTAATCGTTTTGGCATCCTAAGGAAACAATATACTTATTGGATTTATACACTGGGCAATTTGTCCTCTTACAGATTGAAAAAATCCCTGGACTTTGCAGCATTCAATTAATGTAATTCTAACAAAATATGATCTATTTTATCAATCTTAATGCATTTTTTAACAAATATCTGATTTGAGACTGCTACATCAATATATGTTTGTATATTTTCTCTGGACAAGTTTATTTGATCTGATTTTTTTTATTAACTTTTGTTGTATCATTTACCAAAAGTTGTTAATGCATTGTTGGACTTATTTCTAACCTACTAATATTTTCTTAGAATTGTATGTCAATTTGCTTCTCCTCCCTTTTTCCTCCCCTGCTTAACTCTTCATATGCATACTATATAGTTGGTCTTATATATGGATCCTTATTGAATCCACAGTGTGCTCGTGCATTAATTTGTATATGCATGTTTTAGTTTAGATAATATAAATAGGAACATGCATTTAGGTGCAGTGTTCTGTACACACATGTACCTAGTCTAAGGAAAGTTTATTGAGAGCTATCACTTTTTCATACAGGTATGCAATGTATAATGTTTTGTTAGTTAATATGAATATTAGTTCATATATATTTTCATACCTGTCACCATCCATTTTAATCATTTGTATCTTTCTTTATTCATTCATTTTCATTTTTCCATTTGCAGAGGGTTGCTGTAAATGGAAAATCCTCAAACTGGACCAGGGGCCTGTTTTAGGCCCTTTCCTTTTTAATTTGTTTATTAATGATCTCCAAAGTTGTGTGGAGAGCCATGTCTCAGTGTTGACACAAAATTACATAAGGTAATATAGACTAACCTTGATATTTGTTCTTTACAGGAAACTTTGGACAGAGTGGGGGACTGGACAATTAAGTGGCAAATTAGGTTCAATATAGACACATGTAAAGTTATGCATTATGGGAAAAATAATAACAAAGCAACATATAATTTAAATTGTATCTCCCTTGGAAAACCTAGTAATTAAAAGTATTTAGGAATAATTGTAGATAACAGACTTAGCAATAGTGCTCAATGCCAGTCAGCTGCAAGGACCAATGGTAAGACCTCATCTTGAATATGCAGTACAATTCTGGGCACCAGTCCTTTAAAATATTATGGAACTAGAAAAAGTGCAAAGGAGTGCTACAAAATTAATTTAAGAGGATTGGAGGATCTTAGTCAAGTAAGAGAGACTTAAAAAGTTGCATTTATATATGTTAGAAAAAAAGTGTTTCAGAGGGGATATTATAACATTTTATAAATATGTGCATGGCTAATATAAAGGACTTAACATAGCACCATACCGTACCCAGAGCACTTGCCATGCACCTATATTCCACTCACAGCACTTGGCTTATACTAATATTACACCTACACAATTTGGCATGCCAAAGTGTCAATTTGCCCCACGGACAATACCCTAGTGTCACTTTATCCCACAGAGCTGCCCCTGCAGGACAAGCCACAGTGTCTCCTTCCCACATAGTACATGTTATTTATCCCCACAGAAAATGCCAAGGCATCACTTTGCCAATTAAAATAAGCCTCTGTCAGCTACCTCAGTCACTTTGTCAATAACATATGCAACAGTTTGCCTATTAAAATATGCGAGCATTTATCCATTAAATATGCCACAGCTTGCCCATTAATATGCCAGTGTTTTTTTGCCATTAATAAGCCACAGCCAATTTCCCCAATAACATGCCAGTATTATTTTGCCATTAATAAGCCACAACCAATTTCCCAATAATATGCCAGTATTATTTTGCCATTAATAAGCCACAGATAATTTGCCCAATAATATGTCAGTATTATTTTGCCATTAATAAGCCACAGATAATTTGCCCAATAATGTGCCAGTATTATTTGCCATTAATATGCCACAGCCAATTTGCCCAATAAAATGCCAGTATTATCTTGTCATTTAATATGCCCCAGCCAATTTTACCAATAATATGCCAGTGTTATGCTGCCAATAAAATGCCAATATTATTTGCGATTAATAAGACACAGCCAATTTGCCCAATAATATTTCAGTATAATTTTACCATTAATAAACCACAGACAATTTGCCCAATAAAATCCCAGTATTATTTTGCCATTAGTAAGCCACATATAATTTGCCCAATAATATGCCAGTATTATTTTGCCATTAATAAGCCACAGATAATTTACCCAATAATATGTCAGTATTATTTTCCATTAAAATGCCACATCCAATTTGCCCAATAATATGCCAGTATTATTTTGTAGAGTTGAGCGGACACCTGGATGTTCGGGTTCGGCAGGATTGACCGCACTTCGAAAAAATGTCCGGGTCCGTGCTCAAACTTGACCCCGAACTTGACCTCGAACCCGAACCCCATTGAAGTCAATGGGGACACGAACTTTTGGCCACTAAAATGCCTCTAAAAAAGTCATGGAAAGGGCTAGAGGGCTGCAAAAGGAAGTAAAATGTGGGTAAGAGTAGGACAAGTGCCTTGCAAGCAAATGTGGATAGGGAAATAACTTCAAATAACATAAAATACATACAAATTACAAATACAGCTGAGCCATAAAATAGCACTAGATGGGATCTTTGATTTTAGGTTTGGAAGAACATAAATCTAAATCTAAAGCATGGCTGCCAGGAGGATCGACAGAATTATCCATTTGAGAGAGGGTTGGAGTGCAGGGTATTCTCTTTCACTCTATACTAAGTGAACCATAGGTTGAGGAGGCGGTGACCGTGGCGGTGTAGGTGGAAATGGCGCTGGAGGTGGAGAAGAAGGAGGAGGAGGTAGCCAACACTGTTTTTTATTTGTATTTTATTTTGTTTATTGGACTGCAAAAAATGCACCGTAAGACGTAAATATACTATTTAGCACAACAATTATAATTTTTCAAAGTGCGCTGTAAGCAAAGTATTGGACTGTTCTTTTTGACTCTCAGATATGAAGTGCACCGCAAGACGCAAATGTACTATTTAGCACCCAAAACAATTAGAATTTTTCAAAGTGCGCTGTAAGCACAGTATTGGACTGTTCTATTTGACTCTCATATATGAAGTGCAGGCCGTAAAAATGTACTATTTAGTACAACAATTATAATTTTTCAAAGTGCGCTGTAAGCACAGTATTGGACTGTTCTATTTGACTCTCAGATATGAAGTGCACCGCAAGACGCAAATGTACTATTTAGCACCCAAAACAATTAGAATTTTTCAAAGTGCGCTGTAAGCACAGTATTTGACGGTTCTATTTGACTCTCAGATATGAAGTGCACCGCAAGACGCAAATGTACTATTTACCACCCAAAACTATTAGAATTTTTCAAAGTGCGCTGTAAGCACAGTATTTGACGGTTCAATTTGACTCTCAGATATGAAGTGCAGGACGCAAAAGTGATTTTTAACACCAACAAATTGCAGTATTTAAAAATGCCTAGATGTTGCCCACTAAGCTAAAAGAACAGGATTAAAGTCATGTGCCTGGCACACATGCAGTTGCAAGTGCACTGCACTCTCTGTGGCACTGGGCTCGGGGCAGGGTACAAATATGTAGTATAGCACCGACTAAAATAATCACTGTAATTTGAATAATCGCTGTAGTTTGAATAATCGCTGTAGTTTGCAGATTCAAAACCAGAATTTTTTTTAATCTGTCCCTCACAGCTGCAGCATCCTCTCCCTACACTAAGAAGAGCTCATGTGATGTGCGTCTACGTGACTCCAGCTTATACCGTATTTGCTCGATTATAAGACGACCTTGATTATAAGACGACCCCTTAAACTTTGTATATTCCTTTGGAAAAAAAACTAAAAGCCTGAATATAAGACTAACCTATAGGAAAAAAAAGTTTAACTTGTATATATGTAAATTGCTTTTTAATATTTAATAAAAAATTGATATTATACAAATGCATTTCTTGTTTTTATTTCCTTTTATGTGCCAATGCGACCTCTCTCCCCCTCCCCCAGCTGTCTCTCTCCCCCCCATCGTTGTCTCCCTCTCCCTCCCCCCCAAACTTCTCTCTCTCTCTCCACCTCCCTCGTCTCTTCCCACCTCCTCTTGTCTGCGTCCCCCCCTCCACTTGTCTCTCTCTACCCCCCCTTGTCTCTCTCTATCCCACCTTGTCTCTCTCTATCCCCCTCCCCTTTTCTCTCTTCCCCCTCCCTCCCCTTGTCTGTGTCTCCCCCTCCCTCTCCTTGTCTGTGTGTGTCTCCCCCCACCCTCCCCTTGTCTATGTGTGTCTACTCCCTCCCCTTGTCTTTGTGTGTCTACCCCCTCCCTTCCTCCCCTTGTCTGTGTGTGTCTCCCCCTCCCTCCCCTTGTCTAAGTGTGTCTCCCCCTCCCTCCCTCCCCTTGTCTGTTTGTGTCCCCCCCTCCTGTCTCTGTGTGTCTCCCCCCTCCCTCCCCCTCACCTTGTTTCTCTCCCTGGTGGCTAGTGGGGGCAGCCGGGGGATGTCTGCACGATACGTCATAATAGACGGAAGTGTTCCCCTTGTCTATGTGTGTCTACCCCCTCCCTCCCTCCCCTTGTCTGTGTGTGTCTCCCGAAAATACAGTGAAAATGTCAGTGTTTGGGTCCGGGATCCAAAAAACGTAATGTTCGGTACGAACCCGAACAGTGCGGTTCGGGTTCGCTCAACACTATTATTTTCCCAATAATATGCCACAGCCAATTTGTCCAGTAAAATGCCAGTATTATTTTGCCATTAATAAGCCACAGATAATTTGCCCAATAATATGTCAGTATTATTTTCCATTAATATGCCACAGCCAATTTGTCCAGTAAAATGCAAATATTATTTTGCCACTAATTAGCCACTGCCAATTTGCCCAATAATATGCCAGTATTATTTTGCCATTAATAAGCCACAGATACGTTGCACAATAATATGCCAGTATTATTTTGCCATTAATAAGCCCCAGCCAAATTGCCCAATAATATGCCAGTGGTATGCTGCCATTAATGTGCCCCAGGCAATTTGCCCAATAATATGCCAGTGTAATGCTGCCAATAATATGCCAGTATTATTTTCTATTAATAAGATACAGCAAATTTGGCTAATATATGCCACTCTCCACCCCCCTTCCCCAGTACTTACCTCCTGGCTGCTCCGTGTACCTGGTCTTCTCCTTTGTGCAGTCTTCCCTCCTGCACGGAGGAGGGAAGTACAGTCATCGCATATGACGTGATGTCATATCCAGTGGCAAGGTTTTTTTTGCGGCAGCCTCATCAGCATCAGTGGATGTGGACTGCCCATCTGACTGTCTGTATAAGACAGTCAGATGGGCAGCTGGGGAAAGGGAGAACATTGGGCCAGAAGGGGCCCCCTTAACCAGGGGGCGCTACGCAAGTGCCCAGTTTGCCCATTGGTTAAAGCGACCCTGGTGATGGCAAATGTTGGCACACAGCTAACTACAGTCATCCATTTGGCTAACTGAGCATCATTGGTTGGAGGCATGACTGACAATAGATGACATGTGTAATACTGAGCATGGAATGCATTATAGCAGTGATACCTATGCTAACTATTCATCTGTTGTGGACTATAGGTCATGCAGTGTTCCTTGTTCTCTGAATATTTTGCCATTAACCCCTTAGTGACAAGACATTTTAAACTTGACTTTCCCTTGGTGACAATGACTGTTTTTACATTTCTGGGGTGTTTGTGTTTCGATGTCATTTTCTTCTCTCTCACATACTGTACCCACACAAATGATATGTTGTTTTTATTGTCATAAGAAGGGCTTTCATTAGATACCATTATGTTCATCGTATCTTATAATTTACTACAAAAAAATCATAAAATATGATGAAAAAATTAAAAAACACACTTTTTCTAACTTGACCTAAAATATAATTTACACAAATACAATCATTAAAAAAGACCCCATCAAAATAGTTTCTAAATCTTGTCTCGAGTTCAGAAATATGTAAGTCTTCATATTTTTCTGCATTTTTTGCAAGTTATGGGGCAAAAACCAAAAATAGTGTTTTTTGTTTTTTTCCTATATTGACCATTTCACCCCAACCCGAACCCTAAATTTAACTCTAAGCCTAAATTTAACCCCAACTCTAACCCTTATGCTATTCGTTAATAAATTTTAATTTAATTTTAACCCTAACAGCTAATCTGATTCTAATGCTAATTTTTAGATAATTAAATCTTTTTTTTTTTTTACATTGTAATGTTGCTGAGTGCCTCTTGCCAGAGCAACATATTCAGAGTGACAGAAGTGAATTTTTTTTCACTTCCAAAGCTCTGACCACAAGAGGGCTAAGCCATATTGCTGGAGCATGATGCTCCGTCAATATGGCGCCCACGATCGCTCCGTGAGGCAATCGTGGGTGCCCCAGAGAGCAAATTTTGGTGCTGGCTATTTCCCAACATCGTGGCAATAGACCAGCATCGTTAGAGCAGTTTTTACCATCGTTGATCACGAAAACCAGTTCCCTTCAAGACATGACTGACATGTCCATTGTCGTGAAGGGGTTAAGACCCACCTGTTGTTTTTGCTGTACAGCCATAAGTATAAACTTTATGTACATAATTTAGTTTCAATGTGTGTTTATGTTTGTTCAATTTCATCCACTCTTTGGGTTTGCTAATGGTTTATTAGATGGCATGCTAAATATTTATTTGGTTTGACAATAGCCCCAGATATGTCAGGTCCAAGTGCTAGCCATGTGTATTCTGTTATTGCTTCCTGCAGTTGCTTTTATACCAGCTGTATAATCTATTAACCCCTTGGCGACACAGGATGGACTAGGTCCGTCCTGTGTGCCGAGGCGTTAGTGACACAGGACGGACCTAGTCCGTCCTGTGTCAAAACGAGCACTGAAAGCGGAGTTTTTCCGCTTTCAGTGCTCAAGCCGCATTGTAACGATGCTTCCGTGTGGAAGCATCGTACAATGCTAAAAAAAATGCCCGTCGGCATTTCGATCGCTCCGGAGAGCGATCGAAATGCCGGTTTTAAAGGCACAGAGCCTTTAAAACGCGGGCATTTCAAAAACGAGCATAGGAAGCGAATCTTTCGCTTCCTATGCTCAGAAAGTGTTTCTGATTGCCTCGCAAGTCGAGGCAATCAGAAACACAAAAAAAAAATGCACGATCTTGGTCACTGGGTGATCAAGATGGCGCTGCCCTTCTAAGGGCAAGAGCACAGGAGGCAGGAAGTACCTGCTTCCTGTGCTCTCTGGTTGTCACACGATTGCCTCTTCACAGAGGCAATCAGTGACTGCCAGGCACACTGACAGGCAGTGGGGATGTTCTGCTGAACATCCCCACTGACTGGTCAGATCAATATTAACCCTATATTGAAAAAAAAAAACTAAAAGATCTTTTTGATTTAAATTCTTAAAATGGCAGATTTGGTTTACTGTGATAATTGTTCTGCATTTGTTTCACATTCCCTTTTTTGGAGGTTTGGAGGCTGTCTAATCTGTAGACAGTTCTCAAGATTGCAGCAGGAGATTGCATTTTTAAAGTCCGAGATTTGTAATTTATCTGTAAAACAAACTCGGACTGAGACTGTTGCAAAGTCACTGCCACAGAGGCCATTGCCACAGAGGCTTCCTAGGAATGGCAGGTGGATTACTGTTGGATCTGGTAGACTTAGAGTTGTGGATAAAAGGCATGTCCCGCAGTCTGTGGCTGTCCAGAATTTATTTTCAGCACTTTCAGAGTGCAGTGGTGTTGTGGAGGCAGGCTCAGACGCAGAGTTTGAGGAACCACTCTCCTATGTGGCTAAGGTGTGCAAGGAGAAGGTGAGGCCTGATAGAAAGCAGTTGTTGTTGGGCGATTCTATCATAAGAGGTGCGGAGTTGGACAGTATTGGCTTAGTGAGATGTCTTCCTGGAGCTAATGCTCGCAGAGACAGGAGGCGTATTTCTAATATTGTTAAGCAAGCAAATCAGGAAGGAGAATTGGATGTACTGGTTCATCTAGGGACAAATGATTTGGCTTGCAATGAGGTTTCAGAGGTGAAGGAAGCTTTTCGTGTTCTTGCCAATGATATACGGCAGGTTGTGTCCACACTGTCCTTTTCTGAAGTTATGCCTGTGCATAACATTCAGAATGATAGACGGATGCGTATTAGGGACTTCAACTTGTGGCTTGGAGAATGGTGTCGGGAGCAAGGATTTGGCTTTGTTTCTCATGGAAGTTCACTATGGGATAGAAAGGAACTGTACAAAAAAGATGGTTTGCATCTTTCTCAAAAGGGAACAAATGTTCTCAGTGAGCAGTTCAGAGGTTTTGCTAGGAGGTTTTTAAACTAAAAGAGGGGGGCAAAATGGCGATAAAACATCAATCCAATTGCCCCCCCAAAAAAGGTACAGAAGTTACCTGTAGTCAGTGTGCTGAAAAATGATAAGCTTAGGGTCATGTCTACAAATGCTCGCAGTTTAGGGAATAAGATCCATGAACTTGTGGCAATATTGGCAACTGAGAATGTAGATTTAGTGGCTGTTACTGAGACATGGTATAATGAAAAACATGACTGGGACATTTCAATACCAGGGTACTCTTTATATAGAAAAGACAGAGAAGGTAAAAAAAGGGGGAGGGGTGGCCCTGTATGTGAGGGATAGCTTAAAATGTAACATAATACAAGTTAGTGAGGCGAACATAGAGTCAGTTTGGGTTACATTAGAATTTGGTAATCATATGGTAACTCGGGTAGGTGTGATTTATAGGCCCCCTGGACAAATAGAGGAGTTAGATAATCTACTAGTTGAGGAAATAGCTAAAATGACAATGAAGGGAGAAGTGATCATCATGGGTGACTTTAATCTTCCTGATGTGAACTGGAAATACAAAACAGCTACTTGCGCCAGGAGTACGCATATCCTAAACTCCCTACTTGGATTATCTCTAAAACAAGTAGTGGAGGAGCCAACTCGAAAGCAGGCCATACTAGACTTAGTGTTCACAAATGGAGATTTGTTATCAGATATTACTGTAGGTGAAAGTTTAGGATCTAGTGATCACCAGACAGTGTGGTTTAATATAAGAACAGTGACCCAGTCACACCACACAAAAACAAAAGTTTTAGATTTTAGAAAAACAGACTTTTCTAAGATTAGATTAGGTGTGAAGGAGTCATTATCAGACTGGAGCAAATTAAATGGAGTCCAGGAGAAATGGGATTATCTAAAAGTTTCACTACTGAAGGCAACAGAAAATTGCATAAGGCTTGTCAGCAAGAGCAAAAAATTGAAGAAACCACTGTGGTACTCTGCAGAGGTGGCTAAAATAGTAAAAAATAAAAAGCTAGCATTTAGTAATTATAAAAATACTCAGAGTGAGGAAGATAGAAAGATCTATAAGAGTAGGCAGAAAGAGGCAAAGCAAGCTATAAGAGCTTCCAAAGCACACACAGAAGAGACTATAGCCCAGTCAGTGAAAAAGGGGGATAAAACATTTTTTAGATACATAAATGAGAAAAGGAAAGTAAAACAAGGATTAGTTAGATTAAAAACAAAAGAAGGATGCTATGTAGAAGAGGATAAAGGCTTAGCAGACTGCCTTAATGAATATTTTTGTTCAGTTTTTACAAATGAAAATGAGGGTAAGGGACCTCATTTAGGGAAAAAGACTAATGAGTCTTTTGATGCATGTAAGTTTACAGAGGAAGAGGTTTTACTTCAGCTGTCTAAAGTAAAGACAAATAAGTCGATGGGACCTGATGGGATACATCCAAAGTTATTAAAAGAACTTAGTGGTGTACTAGCAAAACCGTTAACAGATTTATTTAACCAATCATTGTTAACGGGAGTAGTTCCAGAAGATTGGAAATTAGCTAATGTTGTGCCCATTCACAAGAAAGGTAGTAGGGAGGAGGCGGGCAACTATAGACCAGTAAGTCTTACTTCAGTAGTGGGGAAAATAATGGAAACCTTGTTAAAAAATAGGATTGTTGAACATCTAAAGTCGCTTGGATTTCAAGATCAGAGACAGCATGGGTTTACTTCAGGGAGATCATGCCAAACTAATCTTATTGATTTTTTGATTGGGTAACTAAAATAATAGATCAGGGTGGTGCAGTAGACATTGCTTACCTAGATTTCAGTAAGGCTTTTGACACTGTCGCACATAGAAGGCTTATCAATAAACTGAAATCTTTGAGTTTGGATTTCAATATTGTTGAATGGATTAGACAATGGCTGAGTGACAGGCAACAGAGGGTTGTAGTCAATGGGGTATATTCGATGCAAGGTCTTGTTACCAGTGGGGTACCTCAGGGATCTGTTCTTGGACCCATTCTCTTTAATATTTTTATTAGCGATATTGCAGAAGGTCTTGTTGGCAAAGTATGTCTTTTTGCTGATGATACAAAGATTTGCAGCAGGGTTGATATTCATTGAGGGATAAGCCAAATGGCAAATGATTTGGATAAACTAGAAAAATGGTCAGAGCAGTGGCAACTGGCATTTAATGTGGACAAGTGCAAGATTATGCACCTTGGGCGTAAAAACCCAAAAGCAGAATATAGACTATTTGGTACAGTCTTAACCTCAACATCTGAGGAAAGGGATTTAGGAGTAATAATTTCAGAGGACTTGAAGGTAGGTAGGCAATGCAATAGAGCAGCAGGAAATGCTAGCAGAATGCTTGGTTGCATAGGGAGAGGTATTAGCAGTACGAAGAGGGAAGTGCTCATGCCATTGTACAGAGCACTGGTGAGACCTCACTTGGAGTATTGTACGCAGTACTGGAGACCTTATCTCCAGAAGGATATTGATACTTTGGAGAGAGTTCAGAGAAGGGCTACTAAACTGGTTCATGGGTTGAAGGATAAAACTTACCAGGAAAGGTTAAAGCATCTTAACATGTATAGCTTGGAGGAAAGACGTAACAGGGGGGATATGATAGAAACATTTAAATACATAAAGGGAATCAACACAGTAAAGGAAGAGAGTATATTTAAAAGAAGAAAAACTACCACAACTAGAGGACATAGCCTTAAATTAGAGGGGCAACGATTTAAAAGTAATATCAGGAAGTATTACTTTACTGAGAGGGTAGTGGATGTATGGAATAGCCTGCCAGCAGAAGTGGTAGAGGTAAACACAGTCAAGGATTTTAAGCATGCGTGGGATAGACACAAGGCTATCCTAGCTATAAGACCGGGAACGGGGAACTAATAAAAGTACTCCCAAAAAAATTGGGCAGACTAGATGGACCGAATGGTTCTTATCTGCCGACACATTCTATGTTTCTATGTTTCTATGTTTCTGACCAGTTATGATCTGTCTCCCTCTCCTCACATTTTTTTTAGTGAGGGAGAGAGACAGATCAAAGTTCTAAAAGTAAGTAAAAGTAAAAAAAAACATTAAATACACAACACACAAATAATAAAACAATAAAAAAAATGTTATTAAAGCAATTCCCTGCGTTTAACCCCTTCCCTGCCACTGATCTTGCATAAGCAGTGATCGTGCACATCAGCACATTTATTTTTGCTGTTTGTGCATTTTTTAGGGGTTCATTTTTTTTGTAATTTATTACAGTACTAAAAAGGCTCTTCTAAGAGTTATTAACCCCTTCTTTGCCGTCGATCACTGCTTACGCAATGATATTGACGCCAAAGCAATTTTTATCTTTCTGCATATTTTTTTTTTTCTTTTTTTTTTTTACACATAACCGCTAGGGGATTACAAGTAAAAATATTTGAGATTTTTTTTTTTTAGCTGCCTGAGTGCATAGCGATCAGTAACAGCGAATTAGTGGCAAAGGCGGTTTGGTGATTTCTCAATTAAGCTCACCATTCGCCCTGGTCAGGTCGAATATTGATCTGCCTCCCTCTCCTCACTTACATTTTTGTGACGGAAAGAGACTGATCAGTATTAGTGATATAAAAAAACATTTATAAAATTGGCAGGTTTTATGAAAGTCTTTCACTGTGTATTAACCCCTTCCCTGCCATTCATCACTGTGTAAGCAGTAATCTTGCACAGCAACAGTATGTTTTTCTGTCTGCACTGTTTTATGGATTAATTTCTTTGTACTGTAATGTATTACAGTACTAGATAGGCTCTTATTAACCCCTTCTTTGCTCGAGATCACTGCTTACGCACTGATTCTGAGGCCGCGGACTCAGGGTTCAATTTTGACCTTATTCAGCTTTCTGATACATCATCTAGCGATGTATCGGTGGCTGCTGAGCCCTTGCCACAAGTAGTGATGGGGGTCTACCGATAAAAAAATATATGGTTTGGTGGGGGTAAATTACATTGTCTGGCTTCAAAGATATATCCCATAAAGGACACGGACGCAGGTTGACTACATGTCAAAATTCCAGGTTGGAATTGCGCACCCCCTAAATGTGGAATTTTAGACCCAATACAAGCCAACAAACCTATGCATGGGGGGTATCCCTGTACTCAGGAGATGTTGCTGAACACATATTGTGGTGTTGGTTGGCAGTGGCAAATACCAGAATCTGAAAATTCCTGCCTGAACTACAATGTGTGTGGGGAAAAAATGACATCCCAACCCTTTGACATAGGTTGGTGGTAGAATTAGCACTTGAAAAGTGTTAAAATACCACAATTTTAAATACCCTAAGATGTCTAGTTTTCCAAAATATATGGTTTTATGGGGTAAAATACTTTGACAGGCTTCAAAAGTGTCCCAAATGGAACATGGGCGCAGGCTGACTACATGTCAAAATTCCAAGTTGGAAATGCACCCCCCCTAAACGTGGCCTTTTAGCCCCCAAATAATCTAACTAACCTACACATGGGTGGTATCCCTGTACTCAGGAGATGTTGCTGAACACATATTAAGGTGTTGTTTGGTACTGACACATAATAGGATCTGTGAATTCATGCCCGATGTACAATGAATGTGAAAAACAAATTACTATCCATAACATTGACATAGGCTGGTGGTAGAATTAGTGCATGAAAAGTGTTAAAATACTACCATTTGAAATACCCTAGGGTGTCTAGTTTTCAAAAATATATGGTTTTGTGGGGTAGAATACACTTTTTGGCTTCAAAAATGTCCCAAATGGGACATGGGCGCAGGTTTTCTGCACGTCAGAATTCCAAGTTGGAAAACCAAAAAACGCACCTCTCAAATGTGGCCTTTTAACCCCCAAATAACCTAACCAACCTATACATGGGTGGTATCCCTGTACTCAGGAGATGTTGCTGAACACATATTGAGGTGTTGTTAGGCACTGACATATAACAGGATCTGTGAATTCATGCCCAAAGTACTATGTATGTGAAAAAAAATTACTATTTTTTGCTGCAAACTTTGGCATAGATTGGTGGTAAAATGGCTACATGAAATGTGTCAAAATACCCCAAGCTAAATGCCCTGAGTGGTCTAGTTTTCAAAAATATGTACATGTTGGGGGTCATTCATGGATTTAGTACATAAATCAGTGTTACAATGTCACTATCGCTAATTTTGAAAGAAAGGATTTTAAAATAGCTTTGCACTACTTATAGTTCTGGCCCTGTAACATGAATA
Organism: Pelodytes ibericus; assembly: GCA_036172795.1. Lineage (NCBI taxonomy): Eukaryota > Metazoa > Chordata > Amphibia > Anura > Pelodytidae > Pelodytes > Pelodytes ibericus. The sequence continues at coordinate 27,110,264 of CM069867.1, read as the reverse complement.
AAAAAGCACAAAAACATAAAAACATGGGCTATTTCTGAACTCAGGACATATATTAGAAACTTTTTAGCAGTGTTTTTTTGTTGTCTCTTGTACATGAGTATATGATTTTTCAAATAAAAGTCATAAAAAAATTTTTTTTTGCCATATTTTATTATTTTGTTTACATCAAATTATATGCTATTATCAAAATAATGGTATCAAAAGAAAGCCCTTCTTATAACGATAAAAACGATATATAGATTGTGCGGGTACACTAAATGAGACAGAAATAAATTACAGCAAAACTCAAACACCTCAGAAATGTTAAAACAGCCCATGTCACCAAGCGTCGGACAAGCCAAAAAAGTCATGTCACTAAGGGGTTAAGCAGCCTGACTTGTGTATCCTGCATGACATTATGTATCCTTATCTTTCTGCCATATCTGCACTTGCCTCCATTGGCTAACATGGAGCCAAATACACTTGGGTGCTCTTTGAAGGTCTGGATCCTATATCCAGGCTCTCAGGGATTCCTGACCATAAGTCCCTACATTTAACCAGAATGTAATAATATTATATAATATTCCTTGCGTGTCAAGGCATTTTTATTTTTTATATTTTATTTTCCTTTGTAAAAAATATTTGTGGATGTGTTCCAAATCTTTTAAACTATTCACCAGTTTTATTTTCTTTATATAATATAAATGCTTAGTCCATTTAATTGATTTTCTGTTCTTTACCTTAATATGTCATTAATTTAACTTAATGATATTTTGCAATCTGTTTGGAGAGAGTAGCATTGTTGTTTTTATTTGGCTTGTAGTTTACTAATCAATGTTTAATTGCTGAGCTGTACAGGAATAATTATTTTTACTATATTTATCTACAATGGGGTACTATGCTCTTTAGTGGTTAGCTAAAAAGGTTGAAAACAAATTGTCACAAAATAATTGATGCATTAAATAAATATTTCTAAACAACTAAACTTGATTTTAGGAACTTAGAGTCCCTAATTGTCTAGCAATGATATCATTACAGGTACCAATCAAATTGTAAAGATTCCTTAACCCCTTGAGGACACCAATGTTTTTGGAATGTTGTACAATTTAGGACACAGGCTGTTTTTACACTTCTGATATGTTTGTGTTAGCTGTAATTTTCCTCTTTCTCATTTACTGCACCCACATATATTATATACTGTTTTATCACCATAAAAATAATTAACCCCTTAGTGACAAGACCTTTTTACCTTGACTTTCCCTTGGTGACAATAGCTGTTTTGACATTAATGGGGTGTTTGTGTTTAGCTGTTATTATCTTCTCTCTCACATACTGTACCCACACAAATTATATGTTGTTTTCATCATCATAAGAAGGGCTTTCATTAGATACCATTATGTTCATCATATCTTATAATTTACTACAAAGAAAATAAAAAAATATGATGAAAAAGTAAAAAAAAAACACTTTTTCTAAATTTGACCTAAAATATAATTTACACAAATACAATCATTAAAAAATACACCATCTAAATAGTTTCTAAATGTTGTCCTGAGTTCAGAAATATTCATTTTTCAGTTTGGTATTTTGTTGCAAGTTATGGTGCAAAAACCAAAAATAGTGTTTTAATTTTATGAATGGAGACTCTGTCTCCGTATAGTTAAATGCCAGCTTTTAACTATACGGAGACAAAGTCTCCATTTATAATTTTATGAATGGAGACTCTGTCTCCGTATAGTTAAATGCCCACAGCCTATAAACCGAACGTTCGGTTTATAGGCTGTGGGCATTTAACTATACGGAGACAAAGTCTCCATTCATAATTTTATGAATGGAGACTCTGTCTCCGTATAGTTAAATGCTATTGTATTCTATAAACCGACTCTATTTCGGCTTATAGAATGCAATAGTACTACGAATGGACGAATGAACCAATGATTTTCGTTTATTAACCATTCGTTCATTCGGCTTTCGTTAGCTTAGCATTTTCGTTCTTCGTTTTTAGGGCGAATGGACGAAAATGCTATTTTCGGACGAAAATGCATTCGTCCGAAAACGAATGCACATGTCTAGTATATATTCACATGTAAATTGCTTTTTTAATAAAAAATTATGATATAAAAAAAATCTTGTTTTTATTTCCTTTTATGTGACAATGCTGCCTCTCTCTTTCCCTTGCCCCCAGATTTGTCGCTCTCCCCCCCTTAGTGTTGTCTCTCTCTCACCCTCCCTTTGGCTCCCCCTTCGCTCCCCTTGTGTCTGTCTCTTCCCCCCTTCCCTCCCCTTGTTTCTCTCTGCCCCCCCCCCCCTTGTTATTCTGTCCCCCCCTCACCTGTTTCTTGCTCCCTGGTGGCTAGTGGGGGCAGCCGAGGGATGTATGCACTATACATAATAGACGGAAGTGTTGGGCAGCATGGAGGTTGTCTGCACGATTCGTGCAGACATCCCCCAGCTGCCCGATTCTCCCTGGTGGCTAGCAATGCATTTTGTAATGGCTATTTTGCTATTGGTATTCCATAAACCGACTCTATTACGGTTTATAGAATTGCCAATAGCATGAAATGATTTGAATTTAGTATTGAAAAATAAATTGAAAAAAGTGGAGAGTTTTAACCCCTTTGTGACGCATTGTGCTTGCGTCCCAAATTACGTAAGCACCAAAATTTCACGATTTGTTCCTGGCCGCTGATCACAAGGTGATCGTTAGCCAGGAACACTATGGCAGAGACCCAATCAAGGTCTTAATAGACCCTGTGGGTCCCTGCCCAAAAATTGCAAGCCCTTCGGATGTCACGCACGATTTAGAGAAATGTAGCTGGTGCTCGTTTTAAAATGGCCTCATCTGACAGGTGGGATCCCGCTGCAAGTGTCTGCAGCATGATCCGAGCCGCGATATGAGCTGTTTAACACAGGACGTACTATGCCGTCCTAACGACTTTAAGGGACTTAAAATCAGGACGGCATAGAACGTCCCAACGTCACGAATGGGTTAACGTTTGCTCTGGTCATAATCACAGCACAGGCTTGTAGGAGTTAACTGTAATTACATTAATACATGAAAAGAATATAAGTAATATAGTAAAAATGTACAAAATAAAATTTGTTTTGAAAAAACTAAATGAGGTTCATAAACTTGGAAGGAAACGGATCACAGTAAAAAGAAACTGTGATCAGCAAAGGAAGTGTTAATTAATACCCCTTTTATAATCGAGGTCGTCTTATAATCTGACCTCAAATTGAGGTCAGACTATAAGACTGGGATCCAGGTCCCCAGCAGAGCTGCAGGGGACCTGGATCCCCCTCTCTAACAGCAGGGGATGTCTGCGCGATGAGCGCAGATCTCCCCTGCTGCCGCCCGGCATGACCGCCGGGACTTCTATGATGAAGCTGGGTACTTCCGGCTTCCTCATAAAAGTCCTGGCGGTCGTTCCGGGAGGCAGCAGGGGAGGTCTCGCTCATCGCGCAGACATCCTCCGCTGCCTCGCTAGCCACCAGGGAGAATCGGGCAGCTGGGGGATGTCTGCACGAATCGTGCAGACAACCTCCAAGCTGCCCGACACTTCCGTCTATTATGTATAGTGTATACATCCCCCGGCTGCACCGACTAGAAACCATGGAGCAAGAAACAGGTGAGGGGGGGACAGAATAACAGGGGGGGGCAGAGAGAAACAAGGGGAGGGAAGGGGGGAAGAGACAGAAACAAGGGGAGGGGGGCAGAGTGAAACAGGGGGAGGGAAGGGGGGAAGAGACAGACACAAGGGGAGCGAGGGGGGAGCCAAAGGGAGGGTGAGAGAGAGACAACACTAAGGGGGGGAGAGCGACAAATCTGGGGGCAAGGGAAAGAGAGAGGCAGCATTGTCACATAAAAGGAAATAAAAACAAGAATTTTTTTATATCATAATTTTTTATTAAAAAAGCAATTTACATGTGAATATATACTAGACATGTGCATTCGTTTTCGGACGAATGCATTTTCGTCCGAAAATTGCATTTTCGTCCATTCGCCCGAAAAACGAAGAACAAAAATGCTAAGCTAACGAAAGCCGAATGAACGAATGGTTAATAAACGAAAATCATTCGTTCATTCGTCCATTCGTAGTACTATTGCATTCTATATGCCGAAATAGAGTCGGTTTATAGAATACAATAGCATTTAACTATACGGAGACAGAGTCTCCATTCAAAAAATTATGAATGGAGACAAACGTATAGTTAAAAGCCGACAGCCTATAAACCGAACGTTCGGTTTATGGGCTGTGGGCATTTAACTATACGGAGACAGAGTCTCCATTCATAAAATTATGAATGGAGACTTTGTCTCCGTATAGTTAAAAGCCGGCATTACGAATGTTCGGTTTATAGGCTGTCTGCTTTTAACTATACGGAGACAAAGTCTCCATTCATAATTTTATGAATGGAGACTCTGTCTCCGTATAGTTAAATGCCTACAGCCTATAAACCGAACGTTCGGTTTATAGAAAGCCAATAGTATTACATTGTATTCTATAAAACGAACGAATAATAATGAACGAAACGTTTTAGACGAAATAAATAACATTTTCGTCCGAATGGACGAAAACGAAACGAAAATTTTAGTTTTGCACATGTCTACTATCTGGGGCTCAACCATAAGGTACAGGACCTCTCCAGCACTTAGATTGCATTCACATCCCTGGTGTCAGTGCTAAGATCCTTACACCCAACAGAGAGGGCTGATAAGGGCACAGCCAAAACCTCTGGATTTCTCTTGGCAGACATATGAATGGAGACTTTGTCTCCGTATAGTTAAAAGCCGACAGCCTATAAACCGAACATTCGGTTTATAGGCTGTGGGCATTTAACTATACGGAGACAGAGTCTCCATTCAAAAAATTATGATTGGAGACTTTGTCTCCGTATAGTTAAAAGCCGACAGCCTATAAACCGAACATTCGGTTTATAGGCTGTGGGCATTTAACTATACGGAGACAGAGTCTCCATTCATAAAATTATAAAAGGAGACTTTGTCTCCGTATAGTTAAAAGCCGGCATTTAACTATACGGAGACAGAGTCTCCATTCATAATCTTTGTCTCCGTATAGTTAAAAGCCGACAGCCTATAAACCGAACATTTGGTTTATAGGCTGTGGGCATTTAACTATACCGAGACAGAGTCTCCATTCATAAAATTATAAATGGAGACTTTGTCTCCGTATAGTTAAAAGCCGGCATTTAACTATACAGAGACAGAGTCTCCATTCATAAAATTATGAATGGAGACTTTGTCTCCGTGTAGTAAAATGCCCACAGCCTATAAACCGAACGTTCGGTTTATAGGCTGTCGGCTTATGGAATACATGTATTCCTATTGCTATTCTATAAACCGAACGTTCGGTTTATAGAATAGCCATAGGATTACATGTATTACATAAGCCGAAAGTCTATAAACCGATCGTTCGGTTTATAGGCTGTCGGCATTTTACTACACGGAGACAAAGTCTCCATTCAGAATTTTATGAATGGAGACTCTGTCTCTTATTAGTTAAATGCCGACAGCCTATAAACCGAACGACTTTCGGTTTATAGACTTTCGGCTTATGTAATACATGTAAACCTAAGGCTATTCTATAAACCGAAAGTCGTTCGGTTTATAGAATAGCAATAGGATTACATGTATTCCATAAGCTGAAAGTCTATAAACCGAAAGTCGTTCGGTTTATAGACTTTCGGCTTATAGAATACAAGTAATACTATTGCCTTTCTATGAACCGAACGAGAGCCCCATTCATAAGAATTTCTTATGAATGGGGCTCTCGTTCGGTTTATAGAAAGCCAATAGTATTACATTGTATTCTATAAAACGAACGAATAATAATGAACGAAACGAAAATAATGAACGAATTTCGTCTGAAACGAATGCATTAATGAACGAAATTCGTTTTAGACAAAATAAATAACATTTTCGTCCGAATGGACGAAAACGAAACGAAAATTTTAGTTTTGCACATGTCTACTATCTGGGGCTCAACCATAAGGTACAGGACCTCTCCAGCACTTAGATTGCATTCACATCCCTGGTGTCAGTGCTAAGATCCTTACACCCAACAGAGAGGGCTGATAAGGGCACAGCCAAAACCTCTGGATTTCTCTTGGCAGACATTGTGAAGCTACAGTCGTGCTTTTTAAAAAAGTTTATTAGTGTCCGTTGAGGACACTGCAAGGCCTTCAAGCACACTGGGCTCTGCCTTTTTTTCTGGTAGGGGCCTGGAGTTGCAGCTCCATCAGCCCCTAAATTAATCTGGCCCTGGTTGGCATATTTACAAACAATTAAAATGACTGACTGTTGATGCTTCTGTGTCACATTATAGTATTTCAGTTCACTTCAGCAAGAGGAGTACAAACTGATCCTGAAAGCCATCCTTACATTAGATTTTTAGGTAAAGCTTAGAAATGTTTTTGCACATTAAAGTCTGTAACAAATATATTGAAACAATCAGACAAAATGTTTTCAATATTTTCCTCCATCAACATTCAAAGACCCTTAACTGTTTTTCCTCTTTTACCTTGTCTTCCTCATTTTACTGTCACACCAGTCCTTCATCTACCCCTATCTTCAGTGTGTTCCTCCCCACTTGCTCCTTGCTACATTTCTTAATCATGCTCCTAAGAAAGTTTTTTCTCAACCAAGGTTGTCTATTATATTATCCAAAAAATAATCATCCTTTTTTTGCATCCCAGCTCTTTCAATGGCTTATTGACCTTATTATCCTGGAATTGGCTGGTTTGAAAACCCCATTGGGTTGGTCAGGGAGGCATCTGATTGTCTGAAATGTCAGCCAATCAGGTGCTTCCAATGCTCATTTGAAAGTTCAGGCCTCTTGGAGCAGACTCATAAGAGATAGGACTGCATATTTATTTTGTATTTATCGTCACTTGAACCAGGATACATCTTGAGGTTGCTGTGGTGATGCATTGTGTATTTAGCGTTTTGCATCGGTTTGGTATTCCTCCATGTGACATGAAAGGAAATGTTTACCATGGCTACTTCCTGTTATGTGTTCTCACTGATGGGTGCACCTTATGCGTTGGTCACAGCTAATTGGATATTGCACAGATGAGATGCCACTGGAAGACTTTAGATGAATGGGCGGGGAGGCATAACAGTGTAGGAGAACATTTAAAACAGATAACAAGGAGATACCTTTGAAGGCTTTTGTGGGGTGGGATTTGCACAGGAAGGATAGAAAGTATGTTAATACTCCTGAGGAAGGTGGCCCATTCCAACAAATGCATAGAGTAGGACGTTAAAGTTGGACTTCAAGTCTTGGAGCTGTAAGGCATGTCAGTGCTTTGGGATTCTGGGAACTTTGTGCTACTGATCCTTTATTAAAAGGGATTTAGAACAGTACAGCTGGCCTGTGAGAGTATCTTTGTGAGGAACTGGGATACTGGATAGAGACCACTATCCAGGATCTATAGTTAAACAGTGAGATAGACCTATACAATAATAATTCGGATATGCTGCATATCTATTGAGGAAGTAAACGAACCTTGAGCCAGTGACTTGATGATGCAGTACTCTGTAGATCAGTAGGATCAAGTGACAGTTCAGGTAATTAAGCAACACCATATAAAGTCCAGCAGCAAGGTGGTTTAGGCCGCAATATAAGCACACAATACTAGTAATCAAGTACAGGGTTGGTTAAAGCAGGAACAAACCACACTTGTAATCCAGCACTGAGATGGTTAAAGCAGGAAAGTCACATAATAATTGTCAGGAGGAGTCCTGGTCTGGGATCAGTAACAGAAATCTAAGTGAAACAACACTAGGCTTCAAATACATGAGAATCACCAAGCAATGGAGTGCCTGGTGATTCTGCCTTTTAAATGTTTCCATGCATCGTGGGGATGCGATGGGAGTGACGTCATCGGGAGTGCCCCTCAGTAGAGGAGAGAGGATCATTGTCAGTGGCGTGCGCACTGCAGGCGCGTGCGGTGGAGATCTCCTTTGGAACCGGACAGGTGAGTTAAAGCAGATAGACGGGGGAGCTACGTGGGAGATGGGGGAGATCCTGACAATCTTGTATCCATGCACTGTCACTTTAAGCATGCTATGCCATTGGTCTTTTTATGACTCTTTTTAGAATATTTTGGCTGCTTCTTTCTCACTTTTATACATAAATTTGTTGATCAGCATTTACTCCAGTGTTTGTGAGTGCATATCTACCACCAGTTTTAATTGTCTTCTGCACTCCCAAGCTGTGTCGTGAATTTTTTATTTCATAGCGCACCTTTTATGTACCAGGGGGCCGTGATTTTACCTAGCCATGATAGAGGTGGGGTACATTTTAATGAATTTATTGTTGTTTTCTGGGGGTCCTGGGACAACCCAGGAGGTCGACTTTTCAGGTGAAAATCAGATAGAGAACAGACCCTTGTGTGTGCAAATTACGGGTTTCTGTGTGGCATTCTTGCAAACAATATATAAAATATATTAAGTATTTTTTAATTATTTTTTTTAAATAAAAGGGTTCCAAATAAAAGATCTGTCATGGTTGCCAAATAATCTAGGTATACTTCTACATTCTAGCATAACATAGCTTTGTGTTTAATACAGTTGATAATAGTAGATTAATGCCTTACATTGGCATAGCTTGTCCACTTCTATTATTTACCTCTTTGTAATGTTACAACATGTCACCTGTACTTTATGAACCAGATCAAAATTATCAGTTGTTTTACTTATGGAGAGAGTTCTCATACCCCATGGGTCATTATGTCATTGTAACAATATCCTTGATGGGTTTGTTTGTGACATCTATAAACATGCACATGTTCTTTTGTTCCTTTGACCTTGCTGTTTTAAAACAGTAGCTTGTTACATTTTTTTTTTTTTTTTGGCATAATCAAATATATAGATTTTATAACACCCAGGGTTGCTATTTCATTATTGTAGAGAGAAATAAATGTGACAAGGAACATACACAAGGTGAAGCAAAGTATAAGACAAACATGTTTATTCATCATACTTTAATCCTGTGAGCTGTCGTCCATTAAACGATCAGATCTGGGACATAGACATTTTGGCATTGATTAGTCATTTTAGTTCTTTGTGTGCTACATTTCCATGCAGCAGCTGTGTGTCCTTTAGAAATCCTGAATGATTGATCTGAGATTTAGGCTTAAACAGTTATTACAGAATTTGATCCTTCCTGCCTTACCAAAACCCCAAAAGGTTACACAAGACAATGGTCAGGTTTATGTTTCATCAATCTAAACTTCAGGGAAAATGATATTTATAAATATCATTTTGGTATACATAGCTGAGAAAATGTGTATTAGAGATCATAGACCGTAGCATACCAATCTGTGTGATGTGTTAAGGACACTGCAAGATAATGTGAGTCCATGTTTAAGAGTGTACATGCGTGTATTTATTTGGATTTTTATATAATTAAAATTGGCTTGCTTTTGCTACATTGTGGTCTTCTGCCATAGAGATGCTTTTTGTGTATTACCATATCATCACTTCTAAAATCAATTTAAAAATACAGACTAATATTCCAAGGCCGTCATGATCCCCCCAAAACCAATAATTGCCAGTCGCATTGTCAATACAGTGCTCCTAAGGTGAGGTGTATGTACGTGAAGGGGAAAAAAAAAATATAAAAACACTATAGTGGGGGCGGAGCCAGCGTTTGTGGAGGATTGTCACATGGAAGCAGAGGTTCTGGCCCTGCATACAAAAAGGGTGTTTTTCCAGATGACAAACCCAAATAAAAAAGGTATTAATCATTTATCAGATACTTATATAGTGATTGGGTGAAAATCTAAGAAGGGCGGAAAGATTAAGAATGCACCCGGAGGTTGGAACCTCTTTTCAGTGATCTTCAACTATTCAGTGATCTTCAAGAAATTTGTAGGAAAGATATCGCAGGAGTCAGCACGGAGATCTCAACACTGCAGCAACGAGTCTCTGTACTCAAAAGCACCTCAGCGAGCGCACAACAACATCTTACAAACCTTAAGGACACTTAAAGTACCACTGAGCTGTTGACCATGCAAGTGTGTGACCTGCAGAAGCAAGTCCGGTCCTACTTTCTTAAGTAAGATTAAACACACACCTGCGACCTGAAGCTCCACATATAGATTCTTTGCTGTTCACTACTGGTTTAGTGTTAAAAAGGCTTAAAGAACTCCACATGATGCACCCTGAGATGTTGTCCACCAATGCTCCCCTACAGATAAATCAGCACTCCTCTAAATTGGGCGCAAACAAGGGCGTGATTGATTTTGAAGGATCACACATTCTGATATATGAAGGTCTTGCACCCACTACAATGTTTTGGCGATGAACCATGAGACTCCACACCACTCAGCACTCACAGCAAATCGCTGTCAACTATAGGTGGGGGCTCCCACAACTGCTCGCCGTGACCACTGATAATAAAATGTTATCTATCGACAACCCTGAAGCTATCAAGACTTTTTCTACGGGACTTGGGGCTTCCGTAATAGATTCAACCCAGACCTTGTATACCGCTCCTGCAGATCCTGTGGCACTTATTTTGGGTGGCCTCTAGGCGCCATAAACTTTACACTCACTAGTCCAGGATATCATGGGCATTCTACCTTTGGGGACATTCTTTCTCTGTTTGAGTTTAACCCCTTAGTGACAGAGTTCTATGCTGCATTTGATGTGCCTTGAAGACCAGAATTCCATTATTTTTGTCATACGTTTGCTTAACTGTGATTTCCGTCTTCACGTTCAGGACACCCACACAAATTATATATCATTTTTAATGGAGAGATGGGGCTTTCTTTTCATACCTTAACCCTAAATTTAACCCTAACCTTAATCTACCCCCACCCCTTTAACCCTTGTACTAATCCTAATTCTAACCCTAACCCACCTGTAACCCTAACCCTAATTCTAACCCTAACCCTAGAACTAGGGTTAGTAGAGCTAGGGTTAGCTTTTTCCTTCTTTCTCATACAGCATGTTGTAACTCAAATCTCCAGTGCTAATAAAAAAAAGCTTTAAAGATTAGTACAAGGGTTAAAAGGGTGGGGGTAGATTAAGGTTAGGGTTAAAAAAAGAGCTTAAATCCTCACTAGTGTGTGCACATGTGAAATAGATATTAAAACACATAGGTGGTCGTGATTGGAACAATTTGCAAATATTTGTAACATGTTGTGCTTTTTATTCCCGATTTGCACCTCTTCCATTTATTTTTATGTAGTGTGCATTTTTTTGGTTGCGCTAATATATTGTGATTATATATGCGTATGCTAAAGACTTTTGCAAATAATTGTGAAAAATAATTCTTATTTTGCATGTGAAAATTACACCAACTTTTAGCAAGTGCTAATAAAATAGGTAGAAAAAATATTTGCAAACTTGCCTGTTTTCATTTGTAAATATGCCTGTTTTTATTCCCAATTAGCTCCTATTAACTATTTGAGTGTTAAATATTTAGTACATTGCAAAAGGAGCAAAGCGCAAACAGTTTTTCACATAAAATTATGTTTTTTTAACACATGCCCCTCTTAGTCATTAGTTATGCGTTTTCGGAGGGGAATTGTCTCTTTCGTCCATCTGTCTGAAAAGGAATGTGTGATCCTTCAAAGTCAATCGCACCCGTGTTTGCGCCCAATGTAGAGGAGCGCTGATTTATCTGTAGGGGAGCATAGGTGGACAACAACATCTCGGGGTGCATCACGTAAACTCACATATATCTATTAAGATACATGTCCGGTTTGTCCAAACAAGCAGGACATGCTTTTTTCAACTCTTGCTTCATGAGATTGATATCCAATGTCTTGACAGTGACATTGGATATAAATCCCATTATCTAGCCCACATGAACATATTTATTAAGAGTAGACACCCAATGTATGTAACTTGGGGTATTTAGACATTTTGAAACGTAGCCATTTTAACATACATTTTTGCCAAAGTTTGTTGTAGTCATGTTTTGTGTGTTCTTGAATTTACAGGGGTTATGTGTTACTGCCAAACCACAGCCCGGTATATGTTCAGCATCTTCCTCTGAGTGCAGTGATAACTCGCATGCAGGCCCGGACTGGGACAAAAAATAGGCCCGGGCATTTAAGACTGAGCAGCCCATTTTTATTTTTATATGCCAGGATATTGCCCCCAATATGCCAGGATATTGCCCCCAATATGCCATGTAATATGCCAGGATATTGCCCCCAATATGCCATGTTATATGCCAGGATATTGCCCCCAATAAACCATGTTATATGCCAGGATATTGCCCCCAATATGCCAGGATATTGCCCCCAATATGCCATGTTATATGCCAGGATATTGCCCCCAATAAACCATGTTATATGCCAGGATATTCCCCCCAATATGCCAGGATATTGCCCCCAATATGCCATGTTATATGCCAGGATATTGCCCCCCAATATGCCATGTTATATGCCAGGATATTGCCCCCAATATGCCATGTTATATGCCAGGATATTGCCCCCAATATGCCAGGATATTGACCCCAATAAACCATGTTATATGCCAGGATATTGCCCTCAATATGCCATGTTATTGCCCCCAATATGCCATGTATTATGCCAGGATATTGCCCCCAATATGCCATGTATTATGCCAGAATATTGCCCCCAATATGCCAGATATTGCCCCCAATATGCCATGTATTATGCCAGGATATTGCCCCCAATATGCCATGTATTATGCCAGAATATTGCCCCCAATATGCCAGATATTGCCCCCAATATGCCATGTATTATGCCAGGATATTGCCCCCAATATGCCAGGATATTGCCCCCAATATGCCATGTATTATGCCAGGATATTGCCCCCAATATGCCATGTATTATGCCAGGATATTGCCCCCAATATGCCAGGATATTGCCCCCAATATTCCATGTTATATGCCAGGATATTGCCCATATATTATGCTCGTTATGCCACCCACCTCCCCCCCTTCCCCAGACCCCAGTACTTACCTCTTGCTGCTTCGTCCCCCGCTGCGTGGATGTGAGGGAAGCGTTGTGAGCTCCCCTCCAGCCGCGCGGTTCAATAAAGTTTGTTTGAAAAAAAAGTTCCAACACACTTTATTGACCGCGCGGCTGGAGGGGAGCGCACAACGCTTCCCTCACAGCCACGCAGCTTCAGAGCACCGGGGGACAGAGCAGGAACGAGGTAAGTTTTATTTTATTTTTTTTGCTCTGCTGGGATCTTCCCCGCCGGCCTCGGCCCATGGCCACCGCAGCCCACCGGGCATTTGCCCGGTGTGCCCGATGGCCAGTCCGGGCCTGCTCGCATGTATATTTTTGCCAGGTTTTGCCAAATTAGGGACACGGTTTGCAAGCCGAATTTGGGATTACGGTCATTGCAGCTTTTAAACATGGAATTTTGACATATTGTTTTATGGACTACATTTCCTATTATGCTCAGTCAGCCCTATCTGAAAAAATCATGGGATTGCTTGGGTGACAGGGGTGACATAACCACACTGTTATTAATCACTCCTTTCCCCTTAAATGTTTTTCAGCAGAGAGTAGTGCTGTCAAAGCCAGACACTGGTTTTGACAGCTGTACACATATGCAATCACTGTGATTGTCTGTCACAGCAATCACGTGTCAGGGGATCCTCAGCCAACATGACTGGAGGGTCATGATGCCAACCATGTCATTTCCAGGGCTTTACTGCATGACGTGCCAGGCAAGCCGACTGCCCTCAAGGGGATATTTTCTCGTGATGTGACTGGCATGTCAGTTGCCAGGAAGGGGTTAATTAGAGCAGGAGGCAAAATTCGAAATAGCTTTCTTTAGGGGTTTTTGCCTTCTTTTGGATCAAAAGCTGTAATGATAGGTAGAAGGGTTGAACTTGATGGACTTGTGTCTTTTTTCAACCTAAATTACTATGTTACTATGTGTCTATTGTTCTAGCAAACCAACACATTCTGTAGCTCACAATCTATTACTACACTCATTGTGGAATTGAGCTGAGTCTCACAGAGGAAAGCAGAGACTAGATAAAGCCAGTGGTAAAGCAAACATATAAAGCTGCCCAAAGGCGATTTATATTTGCCAACGTCAGCCAGGTTTTCAGGGACACGTGTTCCACGTGCTGCAGCATTAGCATGAAACGTTCATCCCAGCAGTACCTAGGATACATATATGCAAAGACAGAATCCAATTAATGAATCAAGGTAGTGATATCATATGAATTACCATGTCTCAGTAATTGGTTTGTGTCTAAGCATCCCAGCACTAAATGTAGGGTCATTACCCTATACAACGCTGGGGGTGCATCTTGTATGTGGAACATATATGTGTACCTGGGAATATAGCTGATGTTGGCAACTATAGAGAATTGAAAAACAGATATCTATTACTACAAATTTGTATCTACTAACAGAATCCCTAGTATAACGATTTAATTTCAGGGCAAAATAAATAGATATTTTTCTCAAAAATTCTGAAAACTTTTAATTGTTTTAATATAGCATCCTTTTCTACATGGCTTTAATTCTAGGAGAAATACCTATAATTTCAAATTATCAGTCACCTGCTTGGTTTTTAGTTTCCAAAGCTGTTAAAACTGTGTAACTGCATAATATAGATCCTGTGAATGCTCTTACTGGAGCATGTTTTGAATGTAACCTTTTATGACTGTGTAGATAATTCATTAATGTAGCTTTTGTTATAACAATAAGTATCCTTTGGGAACATCACCAGCTTGCAGCATGTTAAAATTGTTCAATATGCTTTTGTGCAGTTTAATTCTTGGGAGTTGCACAAATGTGTCTATAGCAAGTGAGTGCTTGAATTAACAATACAGTTTTATCCATTCATTTGACCTTTTCAGAACTTCCACTGCATTAGCAATTCACCTTGCCTATTATCACAGCCAGATAAAGCAGGGCCATTTTAAACCTTGTGTAATGAAATGACCTGCAATCTCTTCAGAAACATGTTTTTCATAATGTTTATTGTTATGTTTTGAGTTGACTCAAATGTATATACACTTGTCAGACACTGACAGGTATTATTATATATTAGTGAGGAATGTACCTCTGCTTCTCTTCTGCGTGTCAATCTATTGAAATACCAAATAACTTCAGAGAAAAAAAATACACATCTGCAAAATCTAATACCATAATGTTAGACACTTTCACAGATATTGTGTTATGTTTCTGGTGCAAGTTTCCTAACAATGAGATGATCCGGATATGGGAGCATGGCTCTTCATGGCTAATTCTTTAAAAATATACAATTGTAAGTTTGCAGAACAGTCACTGACATCTATTCACTAAAAGGGGAAATGCATTTGATTTAATTGGATATATTTGTCTCTCTCTGTGCATTGCTTGACACAATAATAAATATGTTGTCCTAACCAGTGCCTGCATTTACTTTCACAGTGCAGTTGGTAAGCCAGGTAGGCAAGAGAGATCTTCCATCTTCCTCCAAATAGCTAAACCTTATATTTTTTAGAACTTGTGACTTGCTATGATCTACACCACTGAATGGACCTCTTGCAACTAGTGGGTTCATGAGAAGAACATTATACCTTTTAATGTTAGAGGGCAGTGATGTTCATGGCTGAACATAAAAGCAACCCATTTTAAAACGTACTTTGCTTTACAGGCAAATGCATGCAGCAGTGAGATCAACCCCCCTGAAGCAGATGTATCTAGCTCACTATTCTCTATTAGTTTCAAGGAAGCCACTCCTCCCCCATGTTCAACAAGGCTCAGATATGGAGGCTAATCAATTCCTGTGCTGATAACAACCATTGAAGTTCTAATGCATCTTCTCAGGAATGAGAACTAGGTAATCTCATTGTGCCTGAAAACAATATTCTTGCTAATCCCTTTACCAGAATGAAAGTGCATTGATCTGACTTGGCTGCCTGCCAAAACATTTGTTTCAGTAGTAAATAAAGATAGAAATATCCTGGGGCTGGATCAGTGGCTGATCACTTCCATAGCACTACACTTTATGGGACTACCATGGTGACAAAAAAAATAAACACATTACAAACTGCCATGCAGCCCTGCATACTATACATTTTCCATTTTTTGAAACACAGACATATTGCCCTGGCACCCGATAGCAGTTAAGTTCCATATACACAATTTTTTCGAAACAGGGAGAGTCAAAATACTTATTTTACTGTATAATGGATTTTTAGCTATAACAAAGGCATTAAAAAAATAATACTAAACAGAACAAGTTACAGTCGTACAATAACATAATTTGCACTCCTAATTTTACAGCTGAGATGCCACATCTATAATATTCTCACAACATAGGAATGTAATTGTACAACTAGTGTTGCATTATATTAGGGTAAAGCTAAAAATAAATGGTTCTGTGTTAGTAACATCTATTTCTCTCTTATGACAGTTCCTATCTCCAAATGTTAAATCTGCACATGCAGTTTCATTTTATTTAAATCAACTGCAATTGTCATTCTTCCAAGTGTTTATATGTTTAAAATAATACTAGTACATTTTCTTTCTAATAAAAAGTGTCCTTATTTTCTAGTAAAGTGCGTTTCTCACAATGATTTTCCTGGTTACACATCAGAGTGCAGTAGCAGAGGTGCAATAGCCACACAGCTATTGTGTTAATTGAATCCAGTAGATGGTGAACATAAAGCAAAAAAAATCAAAGATCTATTATTTTTTATTACATTCATAAAACAAACTATTTTGAAACAGTATTTTGAATATCATATTATTCTATATATGTTATTTAGCATATCATATTATACTAATTATGTAAAATTTACTAACCAAATCTGGTTTGTATAATTACTTTCTGGTTTTTCTTTTTAGTCCATCCTGTACATAAGCGTCTACTCAATAAGCTCTTAAACGACTAAACCTCCCCCTCCAAAGTTGGCCTGAAATCGATGGTAATATAATCTATTTAACAGGTTTTTTCATTAGCTTGTGTTGATGTGTAAAATATTTTTCAAATAAACAGAAAAAAGAACTTCTCTAAATTGCCACCATATTTTATTATTTATAAAATGAATTATAAGGAAATTATATGATATGATCAAAATAATGGTACCTATAGAAAGACCATCTTATCCCCCAAAAAATATATTGTTTGTGTTGGTACAGTAAATAATAAAGTAGAAAATGACAGCTAAACACAATCTCTGCAGTAGTGGAAAAACAACCTTTTTGTTTCAACGTTTAGGCAAAACAAAGCAATACAGCTTGACTGTCCAGCATGTAAGTTATTCTGTAACAATTTCTATATACCGTATTTGCTCGATTATAAGACGACCCTGATTATAAGACGACCCACCAAACTTTGTATATTCCTTCAGGAAAAAAACTAAAAGCCTGAATATAAGACTACCCTATAGGAAAAAAAGTTGAACTTGTATATATGTAAATTGCTTTTTAATATTTAATAAAAAATTGATATTATACAAATGCATTTCTTGTTTTTATTTCCTTTTGTGTGCCAATGCGGCCTCTCTCCCCCCCACTACCCCAGCGTTGTCTCTTTCTCCATCCCCCCAAACTAATCTCTCTCTCTTCCCCCCTCCCTTTGTATCTCTCTTACCCCCCCTTGTCTCTATCTCCCCCCCTTGTCTCTCTCTATCCCCCTCCCCTTTTCTCTATGTCCCCCCTCCCCTTGTCTATAACTCCCCTCCCTCCCCTTGTCTATATCTCCCCCCTCACTCCCTCATTCTTGTCTATATCTCCCCCCTCCCTCCCCTTGTCTATCCCCCCCTGCCTCACCCTCAACTTGATTCTTTCCCTGGTGGCTAGTGGGGGCAGCTGGGGGATGTCTGCACGATACGTGCTGACATCCTCCATGCTGCCCGACACCTCCGTCTATTATGAAAGACAGCTGGTCCGTCATAATAGACGGAAGTGTCGGGCAGCATGGAGGATGTCTGCACGTATCGTGCAGACATGCCCCAGCTGCCCGATTCTCCTGGTGGCTAGCGGGGCAGCGGAGGATGTCTGCGTGATGAGCGCAGACCTCCCCTGCTGCCGCCCGGCACGACCGCTGGGACTTTTGTGATGAAGCCGGAAGTACCCGGCTTCATCATAGAAGTTCCGGCAGTCGTGCTGGGCGGCAGCAGGGGGAATCTGCGCTCATCGCGCAGATATCCCCAGGCTGTAAGAGAGGGGGATCCAGGACCTAGATCCCTGTCTTATAGTCTGACCTCGATTTGAGGTCAGATTATAAGACGACCTCAAACGTAAAACGAGGGGTATTTTTCAGAGCATTTGTTCTGAAAAAAAGCTCGTCTTAAATTCAAGCAAAAACGGTACGTATTAATCATTGGAAAGTGAAGCTATATTTAATCTATTTAAGAAAAGTATTCTCGCAGACAGGGAAATTCATTTAAATATGTATCTCATGACTTAGCTGTAGCTGATGTGATGTCACTTCCTTTTCATGTTTTCCTTGCCACCAGTCTCCGCTTTTATATAATTTTAAAGAAGATATAATGCAATTTATTCCAGTTTGCTTCATGGATCACTATTTTACTGGCAATTGAATGAATGATAGTTTGTACCAGCTGCTGTCTAGACATTTACGTACAAGGGATTGGGAGAAGGCATGAATCATTTGTTTTTGTTATTTAACTGTTTTTTTTTTATTATATTATTGCATATTTCTATCTTTGGAATTGTGCCACAAACATATATTGCATATTTGCAAATTACATCCAGAAAACATGGCTCCCAGAACTGGCTACAGGGCATAACACCAGTTACAGTCCGCTAACAAGATAGCAGATATGTGAAGACTTTGAAAAAGATCAGTAGTTATATACTGGACAGATGTAACAAGATTCAGGTGTGGATATTGAGACATCAGTGTGGAGTGACAAGGGATGTCATGCTTGTAAGATGTATTGAAGTGCAGTGATATCTAAATTATTGTCCAGAGATGACATTATAGAGGATTTGTAAGATTCAAACTTATGATTCGAACATTTTCTTGAAAATAACTATAAAGTCAAACTTTCAGTATGAATGTTGGGAAAACCAACATAGGATGGATGTATGAAACCATTTAAGCAAATCTCACTGTAGGTAGAATGTTTGAATCAAAAGTTTGAATCTTAAAGATTTTCCATACCACTGGGCTCATACAATAATTTTGATATCACAGTGGAGATTATATATTTGGAGACTGTCTTGCCAATACTGAAACTGATCTCCCTGTGATCCTTGACATTACATCATACTAAGACAGTAACACCCTTTCTGTTTTCTGGTAATGAATTGTGCCAATGCAATTCTTGTGTAGAGATGCAATGCACACACTTACACCCTTCCTGTTTGTTGTTAACAGTTTATTTAAAAAAAAATAAACATTCAAGTTCTATATTCACCCATCTATAGCTTTGTTAAACAGGATCTGGAAGACAGTGTTCTAGCTGAAAAAGGGATATTTGTCATATATACTGTATGGAAATTGTATGAACGGAACAATGTATGTTGTTGTTGGTTTTTTTAAAGATGTGAAAAAATTGGATAGTCCAGTAGCAAAGTAAGGGGCAGTAGCTTGGAATCTAAGGTAAGGGCCAGCGTTAAATAGGATAGTCCAGTAACCAAGCAGTGGTCAATAGCCAAAATCTACAGTAGATCACTCTGAGAGTCTGATAGTATTTTAGACAACACAACAAACAAGCACTGACCTGAGGGTCGGTGTGACCGTTATAGGGCTAAAGGCAGGATGCCCTCCCATCTGAAACTCTGAGTCTCAATATAAGCTGTATGTCCCGAGATTCCACCCCCTTACTAATTCTCTGACCCCACAAACAATGGCCTCCTGGTGAAGTTGCCCCTTCCCGCTCAGTTGTTATTCTGATGTGCTCTTCTTGTGAGTCTATCTTTCATATACTTTGTTTAGCATCATTCTTTAGGTGATATGAAATACAAAGATAATATGTTTTAAGTACAACTTCAGCTGCGATAAGGGCAGCCTGGTGAAAGCCTGCATAACTTGCTAGTAAACATTTTTTTGCATCTTAGATGATATAAATGAAATATTAGCATTGTCAAGTGTAGTGTTGAGCATAAACTGTTAAAATTAGTTAATGATGTTTCCAAAAACATTAGAGCATCTCAAGCAATTTGTTTGTTGAAGTATATGTTCAATTTTGCAGGATCTATGTGTTTTGTACAGTATTTTCTGTTTTTCTGTTTTTAGAAGCTTACTTATAAACTGAAGTGATTCAACAGTGGTGAATATGATTGATCTCAGTTTGGAAGAAATAAAACTGCCCGTTTTATTAGCTTGCCCCATTGCTATCGTTTCCTGACCCAAGGTCATCCAGTTGTTTATTAAACCTCTGTTCCATGAATTCATGATTCTTTGCCAAACTGACATGCATATATTTCCTATTGTAGAAAGTGACAATATAAATTTCCAAACATGTAAGCATTCTTGAAATCTGGGAGTATTAACCCGTCTCACATGATATTAAATATATTACTTAAACTTAAATAATTTTAAGTGAACACTGAACAAAAAAAAATATTTTAGATAATTTCTTAAATACAATGTATCCTATTATTCTGTACATTGTACATTTTCTTTCTCACTATTTTTTTTTACAGATTACAGAAATGTGCAGTATTTTGTGGGCTAGATATTTTGTCTATGAATTTGGTGCCACATATGTGCATTCGAGCTGTAGCTTGGATAGTAAGGAACAAATATGCTCACAGTAAATGATGAAATAACATAATAGAAAGAACATAGAGCTTAGAACCTGAAATGCTGTACTTTCCTAAATATTCAATGCTGTATCCCATTACCTCATATATGAAAAATATTTTATGCTTCACACATGACAAATTTAAAGATGTAAAAAAGAAATCAGAAAACATATATAATAATTTTTTTTGTAAATCTTTATTTATATTTTTTCAGCAACTTTACCGATTCTTTCATTAAAATTAACCCCTTCGCGACACAGGACGGACCTAGTCCGTCCTGTGTGGCGAAGCGTTAGTGACACAGGACGGACCTAGTCCGTCCTGTGTCAAAACGAGCACTGAAAGCGGAGTTTTTCCGCTTTCAGTGCTCTGATGGTATTGTAACGATGCTTCCGTGTGGAAGCATCGTACAATACTAAAAAAAATGCCCGTCGGCATTTCGATCGCTCCGGAGAGCGATCGAAATGCCGGTTTTAAAGGCACAGTGCCTTTAAAACACGTGCATTAAAAAATGAGCATAGGAAGCGAATTTTTCGCTTCCTATGCTCAGAAAGTGTTCCTGATTGCCTCGCAAGTCGAGGCAATCAGGAACACAAAAAAAAAATGCACGATCTTGGTCACTGAGTGACCAAGATGGCGCTGCCCTTCTAAGGGCAAGAGCACAGGAGGCAGGAAGTACCTGCTTCCTGTGCTCTCTGGCTGTCACACGATTGCCTCTTCACAGAGGCAATCAGTGACTGCCAGGCACACTGACAGGCAGTGGGGATGTTCTGCTGAACATCCCCACTGACTGGTCAGATCAATATTAACCCTATATTGATCTGACCAGTTATGATCTGCCTCCCTCTCCTCACATTTTTTTAGTGAGGAAGAGAGACAGATCAAAGTTCTAAAAGTAAAAAAAAACAATAAACACACAACACACAAATATTAAATCAATAAAAAAAAATTTATTAAAGCAATTCCCTGCGTTTAACCCCTTCCCTGCCACTGATCTTGCACAAGCAGTGATCGTGCACATCAGCGCATTTATTTTTGCCGTTTGTGCATTTTTTAGGGGTTAATTTTTTTTGTACTGTAATTTATTACAGTACTAAAAAGGCTCTTCTAAGAGTTATTAACCCCTTCTTTGCCGTCGATCACTGCTTACGCAATGATATTGACGCCAAAGCAATTTTTATCTGTCTGCATATTTTTATTTTATTTTTTTTACACATACCCGCTAGGGGATTACATGTAAAGTAAAAATATTTGAGTTTTTTTTTTTTAAGCTGCCTGAGCGCATAGCGATCAGTAACAGCGAATTAGTGGCAAAGGCGGTTTGGTGATTTCTCAATTAAGCTCACCATTCTCCCTGGTCAGATCAAAATTGGTCGGATCAATATTCACAAATATTGATCTGCCTCCCTCTCCTCACTTACATTTTTGTGACGGAAAGAGACAGATCAGTATTAGTGATATAAAATAACATTTTATAAAATTGTCAGGTTTTATGAAAGTCTTTCACTGTGTATTAACCCCTTCCCTGCCATTCATCACTGTGTAAGCAGTAATCTTGCACAGCAACAGTATGTTTTTCTGTCTGCACTGTTTTATGGATTAATTTATTTGTACTGTAATGTATTACAGTACTAGATAGGCTCTTCTAAGAGCTATTAACCCCTTCTTTGCTCGAGATCACTGCTTACGCACTGATTCTGAGGCCGAGGACTCAGGGTTCGATTTTGACCCTATTCAGCTTTCTGATACATCATCTAGCGATGTATCGGTGGCTGCTGAGCCCTTGCCACAAGTAGTGATGGGGGTCTACCGATAAAAAAATATATGGTTTGGTGGGGGTAAATTACATTGGCTGGCTTCAAAGATATATCCAATAAAGGACACGTACGCAGGTTGACTACATGTCAAAATTCCAAGTTGGAATTTTGAGATGCGCATCTCACAAATGTTGCCTTCTAGCCAAAAACAAACCAACAAACCTATGCATGGGTGCTATCCCTGTACTCGGGAGATGTTGCTGAACACATATTGGGTTGTTGTTTGGCAGTGACATATACCAGAATCTGTGAATTCATGCCTGAAGTACAATGCATGTGGAAAAAAACCTCCCAAAAAAGTACTACCACAAACTTTTACAAAGGCTGGTGGTAGAATTAGTACCTATACAGTATTAAAATACCACCATTTGAAATACCTTAGGATGTCTATTTTCCAAAAATATATGGTTTGATGGGGTAAAATTCATTGGACGGCTTCAAAAATGTTCCAAATGGAACATGGGCGCAGGCTGACTACATGTCAAAATTCCAGGTTGGAATTGCGCACCCCCTAAATGTGGAATTTTAGACCCAATACAAACCAACAAACCTATGCATGGGGGGTATCCCTGTACTCAGGAGATGTTGCTGAACACATATTGAGGTGTTGGTTGGCAGTGGCAAATACCAGAATCTGAAAATTCCTGCCTGAACTACAATGTGTGTGGGGAAAAAATGACATCCCAACCCTTTGACATAGGTTGGTGGTAGAATTAGCACTTGGAAAGTGTTAAAATACCACAATTTTAAAAACCCTAGGATGTCTAGTTTTCCAAAATATATGGTTTTATGGGGTAAAATACTTTGACAGGCTTCAAAAGTGTCCCAAATGGAACATGGGCGCAGGCTGACTACATGTCAAAATTCCAAGTTGGAAATGCACCCCCCCTAAACATGGCCTTTTAGCCCCCAAATAATCTAACTAACCTACACATGTGTGGTATCCCTGTACTCAGGAGATGTTGCTGAACACATATTAATGTGTTTTGTGGCACTGACACATAATAGGATCTATGAATTCATGCCCGATGTACAATGAATGTGAAAAACAAATTACTATCCATAACATTGACATAGGCTGGTGGTAGAATTAGTGCATGGAAAGTGTTAAAATACTACCATTTGAAATACCCTAGGGTGTCTAGTTTTCAAAAATATATGGTTTTGTGGGATAGAATACACTTTTTGGCTTCAAAAATGTCCCAAATGGGACATGGGAGCAGGTTTTCTGCACGTCAGAATTCCAAGTTGGAAAACCAAAAAGTGCACCTCTCAAATGTGGCCTTTTAACCCCCAAATAACCTAACCAACCTATACATGGGGGGTATCCCTGTACTCAGGAGATGTTGCTGAACACATATTGAGGTGTTGTTTGGCACTGACATATAACAGGATCTGTGAATTCATGCACAAAGTACAATGTATGTGAAAAAAAATTACTACCCAAAACATTGACATAGGCTGGTAGTATAATTAATGCATGGAAAGTGTTAAAATACTACCATTTGAAATACCCTAGGGTGTCTAGTTTAAAAATATATATGGTTTTGTGGGGTAGAATACACTTTCTGGCTTCAAAAATGTCCCAAATGGGACATGGGCACAAGTTTTCTGCATGTCAGAATTCCAAGTTGGAAAACCAAAATGAGCACCCCCTAAATGTGGCCTTTTAGCCCCAAAACAAACCAACAAACCTATGCATGGGTGGTATCCCTGTACTCAGGAGATGTTGCTGAACACATATTGAGGTGTTATTTGGAAATATCCCTTCACATTTTAAGGTAATGTTTACCTAAATTGCAATATATGTGAAAAATTAAAAAAAAAGATTTTTTGCTGCAAACTTTGGCATAGATTGGTGGTAAAATGGCTACATGAAATGTGTCAAAATACCCCAAGTTAAATGCCCTGAGTTGTCTAGTTTTCAAAAATATGTACATGTTGGGGGTCATTCATGGATTTAGTACAGAAATCAGTGTTACAATGTCACTATCGCTAATTTTGAAAGAAAGGATTTTAAAATAGCTTTGCACCACTTATAGTTCTGGCCCTGTAACCTGAATAAAAAAGCACAAAAACATAAAAACATGGGCTATTTCTGAACTCAGGACATATATTAGAAACTTTTTAGCAGTGTTTTTTTGTTGTCTCTTGTACATGAGTATACGATTTTTCAAATAAAAGTCATAAAAAAAGTATTTTTTCAATTTTTTTGCCATATTTTATTATTTTTTTTACATCAAATTATATGCTATTATCAAAATAATGGTATCAAAAGAAAGCCCTTCTTATAACGATAAAAACAATATATAGTTTGTGCGGGTACACTAAATGAGACAGAAATAAATTACAGCAAAACACAAACTGCTCAGAAATGTTAAAACAGCCCATGTCACCAAGCGTCGGACAAGCCAAAAAAGTCATGTCACTAAGGGGTTAAAAAAAGAGTATTTGTTGCCTTATTTTTTTTCACATAATAACAATTATATAACACGTGACATTAGCTATCTATAACAAGTGTTAATAGAAATGTTTGTCAAAGATACACGGGAGGGGGGGGGGGAGAACACCACTGCGGGACATTATGCCCGTCATTAGGATATTTTCTTTTACTTTCCTGGTGGATAGACAAGGAGCTACATGGGGAAAACACTTAGTGTCCCATTCCATGGTTCCAAATGTTTTACTTTTGCTTCTATTCTACTTCACCTCTTTTTCTTTCTCCTTCCCCTTTCCCTCTATCTCTAAATTTGTGCATGGAGCGCCCTCTACCTTGCCGGAAAACATGCGAACAACATCTATTTTTGAATATCTCCATTTTCTCATCATTGTATGCAATGTTTTGGTCCATATTATGTTGGTACAATAGTTGGTTATGTATTTGATTCCAGTCTGGGCAGTTGATTTGTTTCCAGTTCCGAACAATGCTCTACTTTGTGGCCATTAGAATGTGTATTAGTATATATTTTTTATCAAATGGCAACGCTGAGGGGACCTGGTGTAGCAGGGCCACTGTTTTGTAAATTTTTTCTTCTAGAATTAGATTAATAATTCCAAACACTTTTTTCCTGGCCAGTCCCACACTGTATGTCTGTGGTCACCAATATCTTGAGAGCATCTCCAACATAATGCTGAGTTACTATTATTTAGTTTATTCATAATTTTAGGGACCATGTTTAATATACAATTAAAATAAGCTTGTTAAACTGTATAGGAATGGACTAAAGAGAGAACAACATTTCCATAACAAGCAATGCACAAGAAAAGTCGGAGGAGATTTTGACAAAAGATGGAGGAGAAAAAGAAACATGCACCTCTTTCACTTGTCATTGAACCTTAAGAAATGGTGTACTGAGCAAGTACCTTTTCTGCCTTATTATAAATCAAGTACTACTCTACTGGTTGTGCCTGGTTGGTGAGGATGTGAGAGACGAATTAAACATCTAGTTTACTGCTTGTAGCAATTCTACTTTCTAGAATATTAATATATTGTTAAATGAAGGAAAACTCTGAAATGTATGAATCAGCAGACGTACCCTGTTAATCTACATGTACTGAACTGCTACTCAAAAGTAACACTAAAAAAAGTATCAGTGTGAGGGTACTTCCTCTACAAGTGACAGATGGCTGCACTTTAAACAATCGGGCATTGTCTGCACCTCAAGCCTGATCTGTCAGTGCTGGCCTATTGACACCACTTTTCTAATTAAGAGCTACCTTATCAGGACAATATTAAATGCTCCTCTGCCTTGTGGAGAAAATCTATTAAGGCTGGATCTGCCACCCAGGCCACCCTGCTGTCAATAGAGCACCTATGATGTATTGGTGGGCACATGGACCACATAACCCATGTGAAATCCATCCTCCTTATCGTGAAAAGTGGATCAAACTACACTAACACTAGTTACTTTAATAAGATCATGCCAGAATCGCCATAAAAACAAAAGCAGCCGGTAGGCATGACTACCCCTAACTCGCCTATAGCTACTTGAAAGGACAGATAGTACATAGTAAAACGTGATAAAACGAGATAAAGAGAACCACCCATACACATTCTCCCTTTGCCTAACAAAGGAACCTCTGTCAATATTGAGGAGACCGATATTGTGGACATGCTCAAAATTGCAAGCATTAGAGAAGTGGAGATGAAACAAAACTGAGAGAAAGTGCCCAAAGCCCGAAACCTCTATCCCCATAATCAAAACTCTCATTTAGTAAGGAGCTTTTCAAAATCCATATGTAAAAGAAACACCTAAACCACAGATCAAGATAAAAGCTCAGGACAAAAAGATTGCTGACCTTGAGGAGTTACATATCTATTTCTCCCAAAACACTTCTACATACATTACAATTTTTCAAAACCCCTGAAGCAGCTGTGAGTGAGCGGCAAAGCGTACCAGGTTTATCATTGAGTACCATTTAGCGTTTCAATTTCTCTAAACACAGCTTCATACAAATTAAACATTACTATTGTTTAAATGTTTTTATTCACCTACTGTATTCTGATTTTATCTTGATTTAATTATTTTTTTGTTTAATTTACCAGTTCCTGCCATGTACTTCTATTTAAATACATAAATACTAAACAAACAAAAAGACAAAAAGTGCGCTTAGGAGCAAACTGAAAGTAATGCACTTTTAAGTGAAAAATATGGTGAATCTCAATCAGAGATAGTGAATTCTATATTCAAAATTTCAGGGAGATGATGTAGATCCCCCTCAAGGGGATGCACTTACAGACTCTCTGAAAAGAGAAGGCATCATCTCGCGCGATTCCTGCTTGGAGGTTTCCCTTCCAAGCAGGAATCGAGCGAGATGATGACAAATGCGGAAGAAACGTAGAAACCCGGAAGTACTAATCAACTAACGATAAAAGTGCCATCCTGAAGCAGGGAGTCCAGACTCCTGGTCGAAGCTCAGGAAGAGCGAAACGCGTAGGTCCTGGACACAACCTGCTCTACTTTTATATGATCTTTGCACCATTGCTCTTTATTTTTATATTTAAAGTGTCTTTTATGTAACATTGTTATTTGCCTGCTGGAAGGATCTTCGTCAATACGGCTGTGTGGCGCCCACCCCATGTGACTAAAAGATCCCTCATGTAAGCAGCTACTACTTTTTATTAAAATTGTATTATCCTTGTTACTAACTGATGTCCGTTGCTGTATTTCTATGAGAACTACAACTCTGAAGTCAGATCTACATAGGATATACCTGAAGTGGCTTCTCTTTTCAGAGAGTCTGTATGTGCATCCCCTTGAGGGGGATCTACATCATCTCCCTGAAATTTCGAATATAGAATTCACTATCTCTGATTGAGATTCACCATATTTTTCACTTAAAGGTGCATTACTTTCAGTTTGCTCCTAAGCGCACTTTTTGTCTTTTTGTTTGTTTAGATTGTTTTTTCTGTGTGGTTTAGGGACACACTACCTAAGTGCTGCTAAGAGTTTAGATATCAGCGCTGGTTACACCTTTTTATTATACATAAATACTAGTAATCACATATTCACCAGAGGGAATTAAATGATTCCCAATAGAGCTCTGACCATTAATATCATTTGTATTTTAAAATAAATACCCCATACAAAAGTTACAATTCAACACCAATGTATTTCATATAACAGAGTTTTATTATTATAAAGATGCACAAGAGATAAGATATAACATATTTTCAGTAATTATTTTTAATTCTTATGTCTTTACTTTAAACCAAATCTAAGTTAAGACAAAAAACAAATGTGTGGGATCCCTCAGTGAGAATGGAAAAAGCTGAAATAGCAGCCCTATATGATGTAACCTACTCAGGAGAGGAATTTCCATTTTTTGCTCATTTTCACCATTACAGAGGAAACCTCTCCAGTAGCATATCAGACTAGTCCCACCCATAAGGGCAGTTCAGATCCAAATTGCCTGGCAGGTCTCCTCTGCATGAAGAAAACAGCAACCAGCGGGACCTTTTCCTTCTTTTTTTTTTTCTCCTCTTTTCTCTTTCTCTTTTCTTTTTCCCCTTTTCTCTTGTTTCTTTTGAGAGACTTGATAAACCAGTAATTATTCTGGTGTGGCTGATTTGCACTCTGGACTTTCAGCCAGAACCATGTTTGGATGTTTACCTATGTATATGTGTATGTTTTTTGCTTCTTTGTTATGTATGTTGAAGAATAATAATTAAAAAAAATATTATAAATAATAAAAGAAAAGGAAAAAAAAAAGAATACAGCAACCACAGAAAATGTTCTATGACTGAAATGTGCAGTTAAAGATAACATTTGTGCTACTTTAATTAAATAACCAAAACACTGGTCGTGAATAAACATGAATCAAATGCATTTTATGGGTTATTTTCTATTGCTTCATGGTTTCTATACAGAGTTTCTGTGCAACATGCTACATACCCCCAAACTTCTGCCCCTGTGAACCAGGATGTCGGAGGGCTGGAACGTGTAAGGTTGAGTGTCACCACTACCGCACAAACTGAGTGCGCTACTGCACAGGCACACAATGTTGTGCATGCACTTTGTGCATTCTCTGGTGTACCAGAACTCAGCACTGCCTCAAAACAGAAAAGCAGGACAATTGGCAGCCATGCATATAGCATCCCTTACCTTAAAGGTGAGCTAAGTAGGGACCCACGTCTGGGCAAACACCAATAACTCGTTGAGCCAAAAAACAAAGGTGTGGGATCCTGCTCAGCGAGAACGGGCAAATCTAAGTTTAAACCTAACTTATCTATGTATATAAATAAATAGTTAACTATGTATGTGTGTGTATATATATATATATATATATATATATATATACACACATGCAAATATATTCTTGTACATATACACACAGCACAAAATTACATTGGTATTAATTGGTTAGTTCAAATATTAATTGACATTTAACAAACTTTGCATGGATTTGTGGACAGAATTACAAAATCAGTATTCTGATAATGATAGTTGCATAATATCATTTCCCAACCTAGCTTATAAAAATCAGTGTTATGCAATTATTTTGCAAAGAACACAGTGTGTAATCTATTCACTAAAATTCGACATTGCAGGTCAAGATTAGCACTAAGGATGACCTGCAACCTAGAACAGACTCACCACATCCCTGGATGCCTCATCCCTCACAAAATGGTATTCACTAATGGAAAATAAATAAATAATATTTATAAATAAGAATACATGTGTTGCGGAGCTGCAATTTTATAATCCCAGGATCTCTGCTGGTAGAATGCAATAACCAAGTACAAAGCTGGAAGCAGGCAATATTCCCAAATCCTCCCAAGAACCGGACGAAACACAGTCTGAGAGTCAACTGCCACTTTATTCAAAAAGACTGATATTTAAAGCAGGTCACTCAACTGTCACTTTCTACTTCAAAATATACAACTTAGTCAGTTTTAATAGCAATGCTAACGAATGGGAAGGATTCGAACAGACATACACAGTACAGCATAAATTAAACATAGCCGGAGATGTCACACTATACCGGCGCGCAGTACACAACAGAAAATAGGCACAACCATTCTATCTTAGGCATTCCCAAGTGGCTAGGTTTGCCACAATGCTCCCCCAAAACCAAGCCGGCATACACAGTCTGATCCCAACGGATCGGCTTGGGGATGTCCGGGGGAGTGCTCACAGATCATTTCTCAAGTTCTGTCTGTCTGGACAACCCATCGGCGTTACCATTCTGTTTTCCAGGGCGATAATGGATCGTGAAATCAAACGGCTGCAGCGCCAAACTCCAGCGCAACAGCCGGGCATTGTCTCCTGACACCCTGTGTAGCCACACCAACGGGTTGTGATCTGTGAGCAAGGAGAATGGTTGTCCATACAAATAAGGTTGTAACTTTTTGAGGGCCCACACCACGGCCAGGCATTCCTTCTCGATGGCGGCGTAGCCTACTTTCCTTGGTAGTAATTTTCTGCTTAAGTAAGCTACGGGATGTTCTCCGCCATCAGCTCCCACTTGGCTCAGTACTGCCCCCAATCCAAACATGGAAGCGTCTGTGTGAACAAGAAATCGTTTGGTTGGATCAGGGGCAGTTAACACAGGAGCCTTAGTTAATGCAGTTTTTAGTTCATGGAATGCCTGTTCACACTCTGGGGCCCAGTTGACCTGTCGTGGCAAGTTTTTCTTGGTCAAGTCCGTCAGGGGTTTGGCCAGGGCGCTGTAATTGGGCACAAATTTTCTGTAGTAACCAGCGGTACCAAGGAACGCCAATACTTGTGTCTTTGTCCTGGGGGTAGGCCACTTCCTACTGCCTCTATCTTGGCCGGTTCGGGCCTCTGCTGTCCGCATCCTACCCTGTGACCCAGGTACTGCACCTCTGCCATCCCTATGTGACACTTGCTAGGTTTTAGTGTCAGCCCTGCCTCTCCAATACGGTCAATGACCACACTAATATGTTTCAAATGATCTGCCCAGGTCTGGTTATAAATGGCTATATCATCTAAGTACGCACAGGCGTACTCTTGTAACCCGTCCAGTAGCCGATCTACCATCCTCTGAAAGGTAGCCGGAGCGTTTTTCATCCCGAAAGGCATGACCCGAAATTGATACAGGCCAAACGGGGTGACAAACGCCGACTTGGGGATGGCCTCCTCGGCTAGTGGAATCTGCCAGTATCCCTTACACAGATCAATGGTAGTGAGATACTGGCCTCTTGCCATCCTATCTAGCAGCTCGTCTATACGGGGCATCGGGTAGGCGTCAGACACTGTTTTGTCATTGAGCCTCCGGTAGTCTACACAAAACCGCGTGGTGCCATCCTTCTTGGGTACTAGCACTACCGGTGATGCCCAGGGGCTATCTGAATGTTCGATAACCCCTAACTGCAACATTTCCTCAATTTCTTTCCTCATGTGCTCCCTTACTGCTTCAGCGATACGATACGGAGTCTGTCTCATAGGGAGCTGTCCTGGGGTCTCTACTCGGTGGGTAGCTAACAGAGTGTACCCTGGTAAATTGGAGAAGGTAGCACCTTTTGCCACAATCAACTCCTGTACCTGGGCACGCTCCTGGAGACTTAGCCGCTCCCCCAGCTGCACACCTGTAGCGTTTTCTGCAGAATCTTCCTTTTCTAACATGTCTGGCAAGGGCAGATTCTCATAATCCTCAGTGGCTGGGGCACAGATGGCTGCTACCTCCTCTATTCTCTGGTGATAGGGTTTGAGCATGTTCACATGGAGCATGCGTCTTTTCCCTACCCCAGAGCACGGGCCGATCACATAAGTGGTGTCACATCTCTGTTCTACCACTTGGTATGGGCCCTGCCAGGTGGCCTGTAGCTTGTCTGTGCGGACAGGTTTCAAAATTAGAACTTTCTGTCCCACCTGAAAGCTACGGTCTCTGGCTCCCCTATCGTACCACCGGCGCTGTCGCCGCTGAGCCGCCCGGAGGTTCTCCCGTACGGTTTGGGTTAGAGCCTCCAAGCGGTCCCGGAACTCCAGCACGTATGGCACAATGGGGACTCCATCTGCACTGCTCCCCCCCTCCCAATGTTCTCTAATTAAGTCTAGGGGTCCCCTCACCCTTCTCCCAAACAATAACTCAAACGGAGAGAAGCCGGTAGATTCCTGTGGCACTTCCCGGTATGCAAAAAGCAGATGGGGTAAAAACCTCTCCCAGTCTTTATGGGACTCCCCAAATGTCCTGAGCATCTGCTTCAAGGTACCGTTAAAGCGCTCACACAACCCATTGGACTGCGGGTGATAGGCAGAATTTACAATTGGCTTAATGCCACATAACTTCCATAGGTGGTGGGTCACTTCGGCTGTAAATTGGGTCCCCCTATCCGAAATTATCTCTTGGGGAAATCCCATCCTGGAAAATATCTTCATCATAGCTTCGGCTACCGTTTCTGCTTGTATATTGGAAAGGGCTATAGCCTCCGGGTACCGGGTGGCATAATCTACAATGGTCAGAATATACCGCTTGCCGGAAGGGCTAGGCTTGGACAGTGGTCCTACTATATCCACTGCTACTCTGCTAAAGGGTTCTTCAATAATGGGAAGGGGGCACAATTTTGCTTTGTGGCGGTCACCCCTTTTTTCCACTCTCTGACAAATGTCACATGTCTGACAATACTGTCTCACATCTCTAGATATACCTGGCCAGAAAAATGCATGTGTCAATCTGTACCTCGTTCTTGTCATCCCTAAATGCCCAGACAGCGGAATATCGTGGGCAATTCTAAGCAGTTCCTGCCAGTATTTCTGGGGCACTATAAGCTGCTTATTAGTCACATGTACAGACCCCCCTACCACCCGCTCAGCAACACGATATAACAGATTTTTCTCCCATACATACTGTTCTCCCTCTAAACCTGTCTGACCAGCTGTCGCCTTATCCTTATAAATTTGCAACGTGGGATCGTTTTTAACCTCTGCCTCAAAGTCAGTCGGGGTATCCCAGGAAACACGGGTTACACGGGGTACATTGTCTTTTACCTGAGCCTCAGAGTGTGTGGAAGATGAAACCGTGGTGCGAGCCTGCTGACGGGTGGTCACTGGATATGCCTCATGGCGAGGACTTTGGGGCACAAAAGCGGAAGTCATTTGCCCCAGGTCATTCCCCAAAACAACATCAGCTGGTAACTTGTGCATCAGCCCCACCTCCACCATACCTTCCCCCGCACCCCAATTCAGATGTACCTTGGCAGTTGGTAGCCGGTACATGGCACCCCCTGCTACCCGGACTGCTACCGATCCCCCGGTATGTGCTGATCCTGACACCAAATGCAGGGCAACCAAAGTTAAGGTAGCGCCGGAATCACGTAGCCCCTGTACCTCTTTCCCTTCCAGAGTCACGGTCTGGCAATGTGGTTGTCGGTTGTCAGTAGCATGGATGGACATTACATCGTGCAAAACGCCCAGGGGTTCATCAGCCGACTCAAGCGGCACTCCTGACAAAGTTGGCTCTGCATGATAATAATGAGCAGCTGCCCGCGGGGCCATATTCTGCCGGAGCTGATTCCAGTTCTTGCGGCTCCGGTTTTGGGTGCACTCCCGGGCCATGTGCCCCCATTGCTTACAGGCATGGCACTGGATGTTGGACCTGCCATTATAACGGGAGTGGGGAGGTTGTCCCACAAGTGCTGGTCTGGATGGTGCTGTCGCTGGGGCAGGAGCAATAACTGGAAACGGTTGCGGGTTGGGTTTTGCATACCCTCGGTTATTATTTTTATGATGCCTCCTAGCATCATAATGTTGGTCGGCCAATCGTGCCGCTTCGGTTAGGGTGTGAGGATTTCGGTCATTCACCCATTCTTGAGCCTCTGGTGCCAGGCCATTACAAAACTGCTCCAGTAGCAACATCTGGCGTAACTCTTCCATGGTGGTAGCTCTGCTGGCTTGTATCCAGCCTTGTGAGGCTTGGTCAAGCTTGTGTGCCCACTCCGCATGTGAGTCTTTGTCCCCTTTTTTCAATTCTCGGAACTTGCGCCGGTATGCCTCTGGGGTAATGGCATACCTTTCTAATAGCGCCTGCTTTACCTTGTCATAATTCTTGCTGTCCTCTCTGGGTACAGCCCGGTAGGCGTCTGCTGCACGCCCAGACAGTTTGCCTGCCAACAAATGTACCCACATAGCTTGCTCTACATCATGCAAGTCACACAATCTTTCAAAATCTTGCAAGAATCCATCTATTTCGTCTTTATCCTCGCAAAAAGTTTTAAATGCATGATGTGGTATTTTTGGCCTTCCCTGGCCCACAGTTGAAACAGCAGCGGTTTCTGCTTGAGGTGAGAAGGCTTGATTCCTTTGCGCCATCACGTACTCCTGTGCATCCGCCGAAATTATGGTCATAATTTCTGGAGATACTGGAGCGGGCCAAAATGCCAATCTTGTCCTCATTTCTCGTTCAAATGGGGTCTCCTCCATGTTTGCTGGGGGTGTAGCACTACGAGCTCGGTCTCCTTCCATTAGCTCGGCAATAAGTCTTGCTTTAGGCTTATTGCTGGCTATCTTACCCCTGGCTTCCAACAGCTCCTTTAACGTTTGCCATTTCAATATGGTGTAGTCCGTCCCCATTCACTTCTGCATCTGTATCAATTGCCTTCTGCTTTCCAGTATGTCAATTCCAATTGTATAAACAGCGTTTTTCTTGCTGTACGGTTGGATCCCGCCGCTTGCCACCAATTGTTGCGGAGCTGCAATTTTATAATCCCAGGATCTCTGCTGGTAGAATGCAATAACCAAGTACAAAGCTGGAAGCAGGCAATATTCCCAAATCCTCCCAAGAACCGGACGAAACACAGTCTGAGAGTCAGCTGCCACTTTATTCAAAAAGACTGATATTTAAAGCAGGTCACTCAACTGTCACTTTCTACTTCAAAATATACAACTTAGTCAGTTTTAATAGCAATGCTAACGAATGGGAAGGATTCGAACAGACATACACAGTACAGCATAAATTAAACATAGCCGGAGATGCCACACTATACCGGCGCGCAGTACACAACAGAAAATAGGCACAACCATTCTATCTTAGGCATTCCCAAGTGGCTAGGTTTGCCACAACATGTAACAATCTGCCTGGATTCAAACACTGACTCCTGTGTTTGCTGCTGCCTACTTCTGTTCCAGACACCACCTGCTGGTTTTGTTATCTTGTGTAGCAGTAGGGGCTATCACTCTGCCTTTTATCCTGTCAAAATCAGTCTACCTAAACTGCTACCTGAACCAAATCAGTCATAAAACAGACTTTCACCCTAAGTATGCACCTTGTTTTATAGACACCGTAAGTAGTGTTTGGAAGGAAAACAGTTAGGGGTCATGTACTAAGCAAGTACATTTAAAAAAAATATAGGTAAAACAAAGTGTGGCTCAATTTTAAAACATTTGTAAAATTTTTAGTTTATTTCCCAGGTGGAGAGTGCTCACCCTGCGCAAGTTATTGAGTTGCCCAGTACCCCTATACTGTGACTCCAGCCCATCATGGCATATCTGTCTGTTACAATATACCTGGGTTATTATTTATGCCCTGGGCGTAGGGCAAGCACCCAGGTATATTGTAACGGACAGATATGCCATGATGGACTGGAGTCACAGTATAGGGGTACTGGGCAACTCAAGGCCCTGCGCAGGGGGAGCACTCTCCACCTGGGAAATAATCTAAAAATGTTACAAATGTTTTAAAATTGCTCCACACTTTGTTTTACCTATATTTTTTTAAATGTACTTGCTTAGTACATGACCCCTAACTGTTTTCCTTCCAAACACTACTTACGGTGTCTATAAAACAAGGTGCATACCTAGGGTGAAAGTCTGTTTTATGACTGATTTGGTTCAGGTAGCAGTTTAGGTAGACTGATTTGGTTCACTCATTCACCTGCTGTTACAGCATTGAACAGTTTTTGACTATTTGTCTTTGATCCACAATATGCAATTTATGTAAAGCATGTGGATGTCATGTATATGAATTGTATTTTATTGAATATAAGACAACCATGATTATAACACAACCCCCAACTTTGGATAGGAAAGAGACAGGGAAGGGAGAGGAAAGAGACAGACATGAAGCAGGAGAGAAGGGAGGGCGCCACGGGGGTGGCCCGCACAGGGCGCTTGAACATTTAAGGCCAACCCTGCATATGTGTATTATAACAAAGGAAAGGTTCTATGGAATCTAGTTAAAAAAAGAGATGGATTATAGAATAATTTGTAATTATTTAATTGGGGGTAGCAGGAAGAAGAGGAAGATGGGTTGAACTTGATGAACTTTTCTTCAATCTAAATTACAATGTTACAATGTATAATATTTATGATTTTTCCAACACATGAACATAGCTGTTCTCTTCCTCCTTGGTGCTTGTAGGTGTGTGCTGTGGGTGTATATAAGGCATAGTAGAAATTAGCTTGGCTAATTTAATAGCTTGGCTGCTCTTCTAAGAGCTGCTTTTCAAAGAGTATATTTAAGAGATATTCTGGAGACAGACTTGATTTTTGAACTTGCTGAGATCTTCTTTTCTACTGATACAAGTAAGATTCATTTAGTCAAGTTATTGTGTGGTGGTTTGTACTGATTTCCTGCTTCAAATTGCTAAGGAATTTGAATTGAATACTTAGGTGTTTGTCATTGTTTGGTTCTAATTAGCATAGGCTCACTCAGGTGTTAAAACCTTCCTTGGTGCTTGTAGGTGTGTGCTGTGGGTGTATATAAGGCATAGTAGAAATTAGCTTGGCTAATTTAATAGCTTGGCTGCTCTTCTAAGAGCTGCTTTTCAAAGAGTATATTTAAGAGATATTCTGGAGACAGACTTGATTTTTGAACTTGCTGAGATCTTCTTTTCTACTGATACAAGTAAGATTCATTTAGTCAAGTTATTGTGTGGTGGTTTGTACTGATTTCCTGCTTCAAATTGCTAAGGAATTTGAATTGAATACTTAGGTGTTTGTCATTGTTTGGTTCTAATTAGCATAGGCTCACTCAGGTGTTAAAACCTTCCTTGGTGCTTGTAGGTGTGTGCTGTGGGTGTATATAAGGCATAGTAGAAATTAGCTTGGCTAATTTAATAGCTTGGCTGCTCTTCTAAGAGCTGCTTTTCAAAGAGTATATTTAAGAGATATTCTGGAGACAGACTTGATTTTTGAACTTGCTGAGATCTTCTTTTCTACTGATACAAGTAAGATTCATTTAGTCAAGTTATTGTGTGGTGGTTTGTACTGATTTCCTGCTTCAAATTGCTAAGGAATTTGAATTGAATACTTAGGTGTTTGTCATTGTTTGGTTCTAATTAGCATAGGCTCACTCAGGTGTTAAAACCTTCCTTGGTGCTTGTAGGTGTGTGCTGTGGGTGTATATAAGGCATAGTAGAAATTAGCTTGGCTAATTTAATAGCTTGGCTGCTCTTCTAAGAGCTGCTTTTCAAAGAGTATATTTAAGAGATATTCTGGAGATACTCTGGAGGTAGTCTGAGGTATACAAGAGGTGAAAAAAACTAAAAGATCTTTTTGATTTAAATTCTTAAAATGGCAGATTTGGTTTACTGTGATAATTGTTCTGCATTTGTTTCACATTCCATTTTTTGGAGGTTTGGAGGCTGTCTAATCTGTAGACAGTTCTCAAGATTGCAGCAGGAGATTGCATTTTTAAAGTCCGAGATTTGTAATTTATCTGGAAAACAAACTCGGGCTGAGACTGTTGCGAAGTCACTGACACAGAGGCCATTGCCGCAGAGGCTTCCTAGGAATGGCAGGTGGATTACTGTTGGATCTGGTAGGCTTAGAGTTGTGGATAAAAGGCATGTCCCGCAGTCTGTGGCTGTCCAGAATTCATTTTCAGCACTTGCAGAGTGCAGTGGTGTTGTGGAGGCAGGCTCAGACGCAGAGTTTGAGGAACCACTCTCCTATGTGGCTAAGGTGTGCAAGGAGAAGGTGAGGCCTGATAGAAAGCAGTTGTTGTTGGGCGATTCTATCATAAGAGGTGTGGAGTTGGACACTATTGGCTTAGTGAGATGTCTTCCTGGAGCTACTGCTCGCAGAGACAGGAGGCGTATTTCTAATATTGTTAAGCAAGCAAATCAGGAAGGAGAATTGGATGTACTGGTTCATCTAGGGACAAATGATTTGGCTTGCAATGAGGTTTCAGAGGTGAAGGAAGCTTTTCGTGTTCTTGCCAATGATAT
Source organism: Pelodytes ibericus (assembly GCA_036172795.1). NCBI lineage: Eukaryota > Metazoa > Chordata > Amphibia > Anura > Pelodytidae > Pelodytes > Pelodytes ibericus. The sequence goes on along the minus strand of CM069867.1, from coordinate 27,072,146 downwards.
ACGGCAGGTTGTGTCCACACTGTCCTTTTCTGAAGTTATGCCTGTGCACAACATTCAGAATGATAGACGGATGCGTATTAGGAACTTCAACTTGTGGCTTGGAGAATGGTGTCGGGAGCAAGGATTTGGCTTTGTTTCTCATGGAAGTTCACTATGGGATAGAAAGGAACTGTACAAAAAAGATGGTTTGCATCTTTCTCAAAAGGGAACGAATGTTCTCAGTGAGCAGTTCAGAGGTTTTGCTAGGAGGTTTTTAAACTAAAAGAGGGGGGCAAAATGGCGATAAAACATCAATCCAATTGCCCCCCAAAAAAGGTACAGAAGTTACCTGTAGTCAGCGTGCTAAAAAAGGATAAGCTTAGGGTCATGTCTACAAATGCTCGCAGTTTAGGGAATAAGATCCATGAACTTGTGACAATATTGGCAACTGAGAATGTAGATTTAGTGGCTGTTACTGAGACATGGTATAATGAAAAACATGACTGGGACATATCAATACCAGGGTACTCTTTATATAGAAAAGACAGAGAAGGTAAAAAAGGGGGAGGGGTGGCCCTGTATGTGAGGGATAGCTTAAAATGTAACGTAATACAAGTTAGTGAGGCGAACATAGAGTCAGTTTGGGTTACATTAGAATTTGGTAATCGTATGGTAACTCGGGTAGGTGTGATTTATAGGCCCCCTGGACAAATAGAGGAGTTAGATAATCTACTAGTTGAGGAAATAGCTAAAATGACAATGAAGGGAGAAGTGATCATCATGGGTGACTTTAATCTTCCTGATGTGAACTGGAAATACAAAACAGCTACTTGTGCCAGGAGTACGCATATCCTAAACTCCCTACTGGGATTATCTCTAAAACAAGTAGTGGAGGAGCCAACTCGAAAGCAGGCCATACTAGACTTAGTGTTCACAAATGGAGATTTGTTATCAGATATTACTGTAGGTGAAAGTTTAGGATCTAGTGATCACCAGACAGTGTGGTTTAATATAAGAACAGTGACGCAGTCACACCACACAAAAACAAAAGTTTTAGATTTTAGAAAAACAGACTTTTCTAAAATTAGATTAGATGTGAAGGAGTCATTATCAGACTGGAGCAATTTAAATGGAGTCCAGGAGAAATGGGATTATCTAAAAGTTGCACTACTGAAGGCAACAGAAAATTGCATAAGGCTTGTCAGTAAGAGCAAAAAATTGAAGAAACCACTGTGGTACTCTGCAGAGGTGGCTAAAATAGTAAAAAATAAAAAGCTAGCATTTAGTAATTATAAAAATACTCAGAGTGAGGAAGATAGAAAGATCTATAAGAGTAGGCAGAAAGAGGCAAAGCAAGCTATAAGAACTTCCAAAGCACACACAGAAGAGACTATAGCCCAGTCAGTGAAAAAGGGGGATAAAACATTTTTTAGATACATACATGAGAAAAGGAAAGTAAAACAAGGATTAGTTAGATTAAAAACAAAAGAAGGATGCTACGTAGAAGAGGATAAAGGCTTAGCAGACTGCTTTAATGAATATTTTTGTTCAGTTTTTACAAATGAAAATGAGGGTAAGGGACCTCATTTAGGGAAAAAGACTAATGAGTCTTTTGATGCATGTAAGTTTACAGAGGAAGAGGTTTTACTTCAGCTGTCTAAAGTAAAGACAAATAAGTCGATGGGACCTGATGGGATACATCCAAAGTTATTAAAAGAACTTAGTGGTGTACTAGCAAAACCGTTAACAGATTTATTTAACCAATCATTGTTAACGGGAGTAGTTCCAGAAGATTGGAAATTAGCTAATGTTGTGCCCATTCACAAGAAAGGTAGTAAGGAGGAGGCGGGCAACTATAGACCAGTAAGTCTTACTTCAGTAGTGGGGAAAATAATGGAAACCTTGTTAAAGAATAGGATTGTTGAACATCTAAAGTCGCTTGGATTTCAAGATCAGAGACAGCATGGGTTTACTTCAGGGAGATCATGCCAAACTAATCTTATTGATTTTTTTGATTGGGTAACTAAAATAATAGATCAGGGTGGTGCAGTAGACATTGCTTACCTAGATTTCAGTAAGGCTTTTGACACTGTCGCACATAGAAGGCTTATCAATAAACTGAAATCTTTGAGTTTGGATTTCAATATTGTTGAATGGATTAGACAATGGCTGAGTGACAGGCAACAGAGGGTTGTAGTCAATGGGGTATATTCGATGCAAGGTCTTGTTACTAGTGGGGTACCTCAGGGATCTGTTCTTGGACCCATTCTCTTTAATATTTTTATTAGCGATATTGCAGAAGGTCTTGTTGGTAAAGTATGTCTTTTTGCTGATGATACAAAGATTTGCAGCAGGGTTGATATTCATGGAGGGATAAGCCAAATGGCAAATGATTTAGCTAAACTAGAAAAATGGTCAGAGCAGTGGCAACTGGCATTTAATGTGGACAAGTGCAAGATTATGCACCTTGGGCGTAAAAACCCAAAAGCAGAATATAGACTATTTGGTACAGTCCTAACCTCAACATCTGAGGAAAGGGATTTAGGAGTAATAATTTCAGAGGACTTGAAGGTAGGTAGGCAATGCAATAGAGCAGCAGGAAATGCTAGCAGAATGCTTGGTTGCATAGGGAGAGGTATTAGCAGTAGGAAGAGGGAAGTGCTCATGCCATTGTACAGAGCACTGGTGAGACCTCACTTGGAGTATTGTACGCAGTACTGGAGACCTTATCTCCAGAAGGATATTGATACTTTGGAGAGAGTTCAGAGAAGGGCTACTAAACTGGTTCATGGGTTGAAGGATAAAACTTACCAGGAAAGGTTAAAGCATCTTAACATGTATAGCTTGGAGGAAAGACGTAACAGGGGGGATATGATAGAAACATTTAAATACATAAAGGGAATCAACACAGTAAAGGAAGAGAGTATATTTAAAAGAAGAAAAACTACCACAACTAGAGGACATAGTCTTAAATTAGAGGGGCAACGATTTAAAAGTAATATCAGGAAGTATTACTTTACTGAGAGGGTAGTGGATGTATGGAATAGCCTGCCAGCAGAAGTGGTAGAGGTAAACACAGTCAAGGATTTTAAGCATGCGTGGGATAGACACAAGGCTATCCTAGCTATAAGACCGGGAACGGGGGACTAATAAAAGTACTCAAAAAATAAATAAAAAAATTGGGCAGACTAGATGGACCGAATGGTTCTTATCTGCCGACACATTCTATGTTTCTATGTTTAAACATTTTTAACTGATTATTGCAGTTGCTTTTTCTTGTTTCACTGGATAATTCTATTTTTGTGTCCCGCACCTCTCCTGATCATTATAGAAGCTATGAGGAGTAGGAAAGAGGTATCCTGCTGAGATAGGTTTTCCACCTTTGAAAGCACACTGTGATAGGGTCAACATTTACCAGAATTGATGTGGCTACAGTATTTTAAGCAGTAGCGACATTTCAAACATGTAGAAGCAGCACAAAAAATGTTCTGTGATTGAAATGTGCAGTTAAAGTTAAATTGGGCTATTTTTAATCATATATCCAAAACACTGGTCATGAATAAAAATGAATCAAAAACATTTTATGGGTTATTTTCTATTGCTTCAAGGTTTCTATACAGAGTTTCTGTTCAACATGCTACATACCCCCCGACTTGTGCCCCTCTGAATCTGGATGTCGGAGGGCTGGAACGTGTAAGGTTGAGTGTCACCACTACCGCACAAACTGAGTGCGCTACTGCACAGGCACACAATGTTGTGCATGCACATTGTGCATTCTCTGGTGTTCCAGAACTCAGCACTGCCTCAAAATAGAAAAGTTCTGTCGCAAAGAGGGACAATTGGCAGGCATGCATATAGCATCACTTTCCTTAAAGGTGCACTAAAGTGTTGATTTTTTTAAAACTGTTGCTTCTTTAATAGAAGCAACAATTAACATATTTTGCCACTTGTAAACACTGCTGCTGAGAAATAACTGATCTAGCTAAACTAGTGTTATTTTGACACTGCCATTGCACACTCAACCACATAAAGTGGGTGCTTACCACATGCATATGGCTGAGTATGACAAGTTCCGTTTGACTGTCTATGCTAGTACAGAGATTCCATTGTTTTATATATTAGTTTGTATGGTTCATTGTGACACGTGGCAGCTGCTGGTCAAAGAATACAATTACAACTTTCTTTAAAAGTACAAGTGAACAAAAAACGTTTAGTGGTTCTTTAATGTCAATACTCAAGGAAGTTGCTAAGTAGTTGACATTTGACCAATAGTTAGGGTGAAATTATTTATTATGACTGATTTCGTTCAGGTAGCAGGGATGTCTGACTCATTGACCTGCTGTTATAGCACTGAACAGTTTTTGACTATATCCCTTTGATCCGCAATATGCAATTTATGGAAAGTATAAGGATTTCATGTATATTTATCGTATTTTATTGACTATAAGACAACCATGATTAGAAGATGACAGCCAAACTTTGGATATTAATTTAGGGGAACAAATTAAAATCCTAAAAAAAAGATAACCTTATAGGAAAAATGTTTACTAGTAAATATGATTTCACATTTAAACAGTTTTTCCATTTTTAGTAAAAAAAAAAGTGCATTTCTTGATTTATTTTTCTTTTATTTGCCAATGCACCCCCAGACTTGCCAATGTGTCTCCAGACTTGTCAACATGCCCTTAGAATTGTTAACGCTCTTCCAATCTTACCTTTAAGCCCTCAAACTTGCCAATGCCCCTCCAGATTTTCCAAAGTGCCAATGTGGCTCCCAAGACTTAATTTATTTGGATTATTTATGCCTGTGATATGCAAAAAAGCTTGGACACCCTTGTCCCATAGTATTCATTAAAAGGCTGTGTGGATAGAAGTACCATAAAATACATTATACAATTAAAATGGTTATTTTACATCATAAAAACATCAGGTAAAGTACTACAGGTCAAAATAATAAAATCACTGACCCACATTCTTTTTGTTATAGTGTAATTGGTACACATCACTCTGCCAGCCTGCAAAAGTGTCATACTAAGAAAATATGTTTTGATTTATCATAATAGCTAAAATCATTAATGCACTCCTATATTAAACCATGACACATTACATTTTTATATGTTAGATTCATATTATTTTTGTATTGCTATTTGAATTTCAAAATTCCCTTCCTTCCACATAATTACATCTATTCTAAAACTTGTAAATATATATAGCTATCATTCTACTGCCTCCTTATTAGTTTTTCTTTATCCTCCCTCCCCAAATCTGCAAACCAGTTAGTATCTTGCTATAGCAAGGATAACTACTTTTACAGCTCATATATTTTATACACTGATTAAATTAAAGTTAGCATTATCTATTTATTTTTTTTAGATTATTTTTACAGGAACTTCACAGGCACTAGGACAAAAAATGTATTGATACATTTGCATTTTAGAATATAGCAAATGTACAATTCTAATTAACTTTACTACCAGGCTTCACTCGCGATTTAGATTCTTGTTGCTGCTCCTCGGTTCATTTTAGGTTGAAAAAATACACAAGTCCATAAAGTTCAACCCTTCTACCTATCATTATAATGTAATTCCAACACATGTAAAAACTGCATAAATCAGGTGTAGTCTTTCCGATGTGCTATGAGCACCAAACATTGGCTCATTTAAACCTCAGATCACAGGCCGGAGCTGAGTAGTACAGTAAAGCATGTTTTAATGCAGAAGGATTAAGAATGAAAAAGCTTATATTTTTAAACCCAACCCAGAGTTGACCCCCGCTGTGGTCCAATATCTTTGTTAATTTCTTGTGATACCAATAGACATACTCTCAGGTTCCGTAATCCTTGCACATCAAAATATAGCGATGTCATCAGTATGAACTTTGCTACTGCTTCATAAAGTGTTGAAGAGAGATGAGCACACACTGGCTCCACCATGGCTACTTAGAGTTCCGGATGGACCACATGCACATTTATTTTACATTTGATGCATTTAGTGCATTAATTTATGTTTGTTTTCACGGTGTGGGTGAAAAATCAGTTAACTTTTTCCTGTGTTTTAAGAGTATCACATGGTTGGTTGTTAATCAATTTTGAAGCCACAATCACAGTTTTTGAGCAGTTGTACTTGAAGCCTGTAATCACATAAATGACTGCACTACGTGTATTTTTCTACCATAGAGTAGATATCTAGAGTAATGTAATAGCATAGCAAAATGAGCCAATGGCTTAACTGGTGCTCATTTTTCATAACCGATGGTGATGTCATCAAAGCCTTAGTATCACTTGGGCATTAGTTTTAATATGCAAAGAAGTTTGCTGAAAAATCTAAATAAACAAAACAGTAAACTATTTGTAAAACACTATTTCAGTGATTTCATCAACACTTCACAGTAAGCCTGTAATTAACTTTTTTTCCACTTGTCTAGATTTTAAGCTATATTTAGGAAATGCTATGTTTTGTTCAAGCTTCATTGCTGATCATGAAATTGCACATTTACATGAATACTTTTACCTATGCTACTCCAAAATGTTTGCATTTGATCATCTTTAAATATTTTTATTTGGTCAATAAGTGTGTCCGACATGTGTGACAGGACATTTCTGGATATACCAAATCTAACCAGCTAAACAAAAAGCGACAGGAAGAGGACTTTGCTATACTTTCATGTTAATAATTCCCAAGCTATATTCAGTGGCACAATATGTGTGAACTAGAGCCCAACATAGTTTATTTTTCAATTCTCTTCTAGATCAGGACCTATACACACACACATCTTGATTGAGCTGGAATGGATGTTAACAAGAGCTGACAAGATGGGAAGAGATAAGAAAAGTGTAGGTAGGTAGAATGGCAAACAAAACAAAGGAGAAACTGCAACAGAGGTTGAACAACCTGCACACAGAACTGGAAGGAACAATACATGAGTAAACCCCTGCGCAAGGGTAACCTAAAATCCAAGACAAAATAAAGTGTACTTACAAAAAGAGTGTGATACTTAAAGTGAATGAATAAAACACTTATAAAAGTGAAGGATCTTTAAAAAAAAATTAAAATAAATAAGAGGGAAGCAAGAAATTAAAAACTGGAAAACAAATAATTAAAAAGAATGCAAACTCACAAATGGGGCTCCAATACGATATATGGAGTAGTTAAAGTGCTAAAGGGAAACCACAAAAACACTGTGGGTTCCAGTATAAATTGGTTTTAATAGATGGTGCAAAATCCACAAACAGTGCAGCAGTAAGCAGATGGGAACAAATGTGGGATGGCTTGCGAGGTAGTAGATGAAAAAAATGGCTGTGGTCGAGATCGTTCAAACCAGGAGATGGAGACTGAACTCTGAGGCCAAGATGGACGGAACTTGGAGGGCAAGATGGATGGAACTCGGAGGCCATGATGGACGGAACTCGGAGGCCAAGATGGATGGAACTCGGAGGCCGAGATGGACTAGATGAAGTCAATAAAGAGAGAATTGCAGTGAACTGAGATTGTAATTTCAAATGTAAGATCAAAGTAACGAGTTGGAAAGAGTCTCCCATTCAGCTGCATTGGATAATTTTTTTATTCAAATTTTTTGGAAGTGAGTTTTTTTTTTAGAACACATGAGGGGAGTGGATACATGTACACACATATTATAACAATTGTTGATGCTGATGAATATCCAATGGTGTAATGCCAGTATAGAACTGAAATTACCTGACATGACTGGTAGTGTGCTTCATCAATGTGTTTGTTTCAAATGGACATGCCTACATATAAGGGTCAATTCAATACATAGTAGCATAGTAATCTAGGTTAAAAAAAGACCTAGGTTGGGGGGCTGAACGCTGATGGAATAAACCAAATGTTAGTGAATCATGGCAGTTCTAACACACACAAAGCCTTCTAAAATAACAAGAGACTCCTTCTAACAATGTCTACTGTCTGTCAGAAAAAGAATCAACCAATTCTTCTTGTCAAAACCAAATAAGGACCAGCACAATTAGATGGCGACAAGAAGACTCGCAAAATGCCGGCGGCCATCACAGACTCTGATTCAGAAGTATCCCAAGGGGGTGCAGATCACACCGGGTGACACCCCCAGCGGGGCAGGGGGGGGGGGCACCCTTGCTGCCTGCATCACCTTCACAGTGCATAGCATTGCTGAACTGAGGAGATGGCAGGGGACACAGAGCTACCAGGAGGTGAGTACTGGGGAAGGGGGTGGAGGATGGCATATAATGCCTAATGCTGCCATATTAATGGTAAAATTGGCTGTGGCATATTAATGGACAAATAAAACAGGCATATTCATGGCAAAATAATACTGGCACATTAATGGAAAAATAATACTGGCATATTAATGGGCAAAATAACACTGGCATATTAATGACAAAATAATACTGACATATTAATAGTCAAAATGATACTGGGATTTTAATGGCAAAAAAATACTAGCATATTAATGGCCAAATTGGCTATGGCATGTTAATGGAAAATTTAGCTGTAGTATATTATTAGGCAAATTGGGGGTGGCTTATAATAAACACAGTAACATTCACATAATAATGGAAAACCTAATACTCGAATATCAATGGGCAAATTGGCTGTGGCATATTAATATACAAATAAAACTGGCATATAAGTGTCAAAATAATACTGACATATTAATAGGAAAATAACTATGTAACTACTATGTAACTATGTAATGCTGGCATATTAGTGCGCACATTGGCTGTTGAATATTAATGGACAAATAACACTTGCACATTAATGGGCAAATTGGTTGTGGCATATTAATGGACACACAACACTGGAATATTATTGGGAAAACTGTGGCATGCCAAATCATGTAGGTGCATTATGAGTGCAAGCCAAGTGTTGTGGGTGCAATATAGGGAGAGAGAGATTTCTGTGTGTATAGGTATTTATTGCTTTAGGATTGTACAATTGGCACCTTGCAGGCCTCCTGCATGTTGTATAATTAATGGGGATCCCATGTGTGGTATATTTATTAAGCCCCATGTGTGACATAATTATGGGGTTCTTGTTTGTAGAATAACTATGGGTCCCTTGTGTGTGGCATATTTATGGAGCTCCTGTGTGTGGCATAAGTAATGGGACTCTGGTGTGGCATATTTATGGGGCCCCTGTGTGTGGCATAGTTAATATGCTCCTGGATGTAGCATAATTTGAGGGGCTCCCGTATATGGCATATTTTGTGGGGCTCCTTTATGTGGTATAATTTATGGGCCTCCTGTATAGCATATTTAATGGGCCATCTGACTGACATTACAAAGGAATCTGTTTGGCATGGTATTGGAGGAAATCCAGGGGTGTGACACCATCAGTTAGCACACCGGGTGACACCAACCCTAGTGACACCTCTGCTCTGATTCTAAAACTGAGCAAACAGTCTCTAAAGCTATTAAGAGAATTCTAAAAGTCCTCCGAGGCTCATTGAAAAAAGTATTAGAGAATCCATAGCATGCACACACATCCACCAGCTGAAGAAGTTTTCTACGAAACGCGTCCTGAGGGGTGTCTTGTTTTTTCTGTGTATGTGCAAACAGTGTATATTTTATACCTATGTTTCTGTAACCTAGCCAGGTGAACAGCACTATACTAGCAGTGGGTAAGATTGTATTATATAATTTTATTTGTACCTATTTTTCCCCCTTGTAATTTTATGTACATTTATATATATATATATAGATTGTATTTACTTTATTCCTATGTTCATGTGACCACTTATTTACATTTGTTCCTTGGTGGTACTGGACCTTTGCATGGTCTTTTTATCTGCATATTTTTATTCTGTGATGTATAATAAATAATTTTCATTTTCATAATATATGTCTTGTTATTTCTGGGGTATACTCTAGCGCAGAGGCGTCGCTAGGGGGGGCTACTGGGGCTGAAGCATAGCCCCGAATCCCGAGTCACCAAACCTGTTTTTTTTCCCTCTGCAAGCAGTGGGTAACTGCAGGGGTCACGGACCTGCCATTGTTGGTTGCCTGTGGCGACCCCTGGGACCACCCAGCATCTCCCCCTGTCTTGTAGTGTAGTGCGCCGGATATGAAATTATTTCATATCCGGCGCGGTGTTCAAGCCCTCACGCTGCCCTGTTTGTGTCTGGCTGCGAGTAGGGCAGAGGCACCTCTGTAGCGTGCCTCCATCGGGCATGTGGAGCTGAGAGTAGCGCAAAGGGGTGCTCCGCCCCCTCGTGCTTTGATACACCAGGACCAGCTGCAGGGCATGGAGGCAGACGGTGTGCCTGAATCGTCCCCCTCCCTGCAAATAAAAGGTAAAAGAGCAGGGAGGGAAATGGTTCAGACACCACTACTGGTGAAAGAAAAATCTGCAAGGGTGTCTGTCTGTGTGTTTGTGTAAGGGTGTCTGGGTGTGTGTAAGGGTGTCTGGGGGTGTGTGTGTAAGGGTATCTGAGTGTGTCTGTATGTGTGTGTAAGGGTGTCTGGGTGTGTGTAAGGGTGTGTGTGTCTGTGCTTAAAAGTGTCTATGTGTGTAAGGGTATCTCTGTGTCTGTGTGTGTGTGTAATGGTGTCTGTGAATAAGGGCGCATTTAACTGCCAATCTGCCCCCTTGCAAGCTGCAGTGTGACACCCAGAACCGCTCTGCAGCCAGCGGGCTCACACACCTCACGCCCTATAGGCTATACCTGCCATCCTTGTTCTTTGTGGCCTGAGCCTGCCTTATCCTTGCGAGATCACGTGCAACAGTTTCCTGGAGTTTATGGTGACTTCTAGTGCGGGTGCCGTGGCCAGACCCAGTGAGCCCATACGTTACTTTTTAAGGTATTTTCCTTATTTGGGTTTTTTTCAGCTATTTTAGTGGTCTTTATTTCGGATGTTTTATGTATCTATATGTTTTGATGCTCTGTTGGTAATGCAAATTATATTTATGCCATAGAACATATGTTTATATCATTGTGTTTTTTGTATTTTTGTGTATATTTGTATTTATGTTTTTTTATTTATATGTATTAAATTATTTTATGCACATTTAAATCATTAGAAATTGTATATATTTAATTTCAAGACAGCATGCTTGTGTGTGTCTGTTGGAGAAGTGTGTGAGACGTGTGTGTGTGTGTGTGTGTGTGTGAGAGAGAGACAGCATGTGTATTTGTGTGACACAGTGTGCTTGTGTGTGTGTCTGTGTGACACAGCGTGCTTATGTGTGTCCGTGTAACACAGCATGCTTGTTATGCGTGTCTGTGTGAGACAACATGCTTGTTATGCGTGTCTGTGTGAGACAACATGCTTGTTATGCATGTCTGTGTGAGACAGCGTGCTTGTAATGCGTGTCTGTGTGAGACAGCGTGCTTGTTATGCGTGTCTGTGTGAGACAGCGTGCTTATGTGTGTCTGTGTGAGACAGCGTGCTTGTTATGTGTGTGTGTTTGAGAGAGACAGTATGTGAGGCAGCGTGTGTATGTGTGTGTCTGAGACAGCATGCATTTCTGTGTGAGATGATATGTGTGTGTCTGTGTGTATATGAGTAATTACAAACCTGTTTTATTTACTTGAGTTTTTTTTTCCTTTTAGTAATATTAGGTTGTATTCCTTGTAAATAATTCTGACAAATTCTATAATCTGTTAAATAATTTGATAAATGACACATACACAAAAGGTAGTATTTAGAATATAAGTTTATAATTAAAAATCTAATCATTTAATAATCAAAGTGGATCTGATAAAAAAAAGGGAAATAGGAACACAGCAACATGTGAAGGAAAAAGCAAATTAGCAAATTCTCCTTACTCGTTTCACGTGAAACCACGCTTAATCATAGGAATATTTTTCATATACCAGGGCTTGACAAATTTAACTGAATTTTAGGAGCCAGCAAAAAAATCCAGGAGCCAGAAAACGGCACATACACACAAACATACACAAACTTTTACATGGAGTCACACACACACTCACCCAACATACACACCCAATCACAGACGGTCAAATACGCAGTCAGCCACACACGCACACATACATACATACATATAGTCAGTTACAGAGAGACACACACATACAGCCAGTCACATACACACATACAGTCAAGACCATATACACAGATAGACACACACATGCAGTCAGTACCATACACACAGACACACACAGATGCAGTCAGTAACTTTTTTTTATACTATAAATCTTTATATGGATTTATTAGGTTATAAACTTCTCTTCTTAATATTACTTTGTACAGACAGACACTCATTAACATACAGACACACACAAACATACAGTCCATAACATACAGAAACACAAATACAGTCAGTAACATACAGACACACACATACATTCAGTAAAATACAGATACAAACACATACATCTAGTAAAATACAGTCACACACATACATTCAGTAACATACAGACACACACACACGTTCAGTAACATACAGACACATAAACAGTCAGTAACATACAGACACACACACGTTCAGTAACATACAGACACATAAACAGTCAGTAACATACAGACACACACACACACACATATATTCAGTAACATACAGACACAAAGAAAGAAAATATATACAACCCAAAGGAAGTATGAGAACAAAGCGCCTAGGATAAAAATGTGTAGATATAAATAATAAACAAACCCAAATATAGATAATTACTGAAACGGAGCTTGAAATATTCCCGTGACAGGTCTTCTGGCGTGAGCCAGGGAGTGCACCACTATAGACTAATAAAAGATATATTGATTAGTTAGGTAGCCGCTGGTCTTATGTACCTCGCAGTGAACCACTCAGAGCCTGGCCAGGCTGGACGCCAGAGGCTGAAGAAGTTCCTCGAAACGCGTCCCTTTTTGGCGTCCTCTCTAATTTGCGAAAGACCTGGCCAGGCTCTTTTTCGCTTTTTTCTCCCCTTGGATTCGTTGATTTTTTCAAGTCCAGTGGTGTCTCGGGTGGATCATCAGGTGTGTATCCATCTACATACTTTGCATTTCCCCTAATTGATTATTGTGGTTTTACCTTTTGATTTATATACTTGTTATTGTGTCTATTTTTATTATACTCAGTGTATGTGTCATTTGTATTCCCACCATCTATATAGGGTGGGTCTATTTTTATATGTCTGTATTATCTATTAAATTTATATTTTTCTATATACTCTGTATTATTGTTTTTTGTGGTTTATTCATCTAATTATTTTTTGATTATATTTTGTGCCTATACAGCGCTGTCTTCCCCCCTTTTTTCAACATACAGACACACACACATACATTCAGTAACACACAGACACACAGACATACAGTCAGTAGCATACATACAGACAAACAACACATAGTCACAGACAGACACACATACAGCTAGTCACACATACATATTCAGTCACAGACAGTCACATACACACACAAACTCAATCACACTCCTACAGTCAGTCAGTCAGTCACACACACTTACACACAAGCAAGCAGTTGTTGTTTTATTTTGCTGTTTAAGATTCAAAAAGTACATCTATCAATATGTCCCCCCCTCTTGCTGCCATACCTCATTCCAGTCTGGTCCGGCCTCTCACACAGGCACAGACCATCATTGTTTCTAGTCCTGCTGAGCACACCTGGCACTCATTAAAGTGTGGTGCGCATGGGGACATACCAGGAAGTAGGTGCACACACTTCCCCCTCGTGCTCCACTGGATAATACAAAAACAAAAAATGATCTCAGCAGCGAGGGCACCATGTGGGGACAATAATACCCGGGTGCCAGGTCTAATTTTGTGGTGCCTGGAATTTGTTGCGCCCTGATATATACCCAAATATACTTATTGTTAATTGGCATCTCATATATTCATCTGTATGCCCGTCTAAGCATTCACTCCACTTCTATCAAATCTGCCCTGGGCTCCAGCCCCAGGTCTTTTGGAGACCTAGCAACGCCCCTGCTCTAGCGCTGTCTCTTCCCTTTTTTAATCTTGTGCTTTTCTTTTGCAGTGGTGCAGTCCATTGCAGTTGTAAGACTAGCTGCTATATTTTTCCACTATTTGCAAGTGGCTTGCCCCCACTTCCTACGAGATTGAGATATACGTTTTTCTATTTCATGTAAAAGGTTTTTTTGTGTGTGGAGTGCATACGGGTTAGTTTTTATTTATTTTTATACTTTATTCATCTTTTCCACACTGTTTTTCTTGTTATATTTAAAGCGCTGTGCACATCCTCTCATTTTTAAAAAAATGCCAAGACTTGATACAATTTTTCAATAAAACAAAATTTAATGTTAAGCCTATGAATGTTGGCCATTTTTGACTCTAGTGGTCTAACAAATTAGCTTTTATTGGTTGTTTGCAGTGAATAATCTTTTCAGTCCATATCCAACATATGATCTTTTGGATCAAGATCTGGTAACTGGTCAGACTGGTCTATAGTGGTCTAAATTCACATGGTTATGGAATGAATCCTGGACAATAGTAACGTTGTTCTGTGGTGTCAAGATGTACAGATATACAGCCATATATAGCTCAATTGACAATAACATTCAATATAGTGAAGCCTTTAAGATGTTTCTCAGGTTTTATCATGGGGCTCAAAGTATGCTAAACACCTACTCACAGACTATAATACATCCACGTAAATGCATTGTGAACTAATTTATAAATACACGGAGCCTCGTATTTATACTTATCTCTTTCCATTTATTTCCCTCAGCAGCAAATTTAAAACACAGTGAAAAAACAAGAAAAACAACCAATCACAATCTACTCAACCCTTGCCCCTCCCCCTATATAAATCCCAACCGACACCAGTTCTTCCTCTTTCTTTGCTGCTCCCTTGGCAGTTGAGTATTCCAATATTATTCATTTTGGATTGTCTCTGTTTGTGTTTGCTTGTCCTAGTCCCATGGGGCGGTTGTGTCCCTGGGACTATTAGGCTGTTTGTCTTTTACTTCAGTTTTCAGTTTGGTAAATTATCTATATTATTATATGTAATATTATTTCTGTCTGTTTAATTTGGTTAGAGATCCTCTCACCAGGCAGGTAAGTCTCAGGAAGATATCCTTTGTCTGTATATGCCCCGTTTAAATTGACTGGATCGGAGCTCCGTCGTGACCTCTACTGTCTCCCGTTTTTCTCCATACAGGTTATTTTTAACTCACTTTCAATTAGTGATTATTATTAAAGTTCAGATATATTTGCTGGCACTGTGCAGATACTATATATTTGATTACTATATTTATATATAACATCACACTTGACTGTACATAATTGTACATATATCTGTATATATATTAGTTTTGCCCGATTTTGAAAATACAAAAATATAAAATGCCTACCTCCAAAGAGCTGGCTAAACCAGGTGTTGATGACTCATTACAGGCAACCTCTGCCCAATCTAATGTTTTTATGCTAGAAAGGGGTGACCAGATACCTGACCCTCGTAACCCTGATGATTTTCGCACTTTGTTCGCAAATCTGGCATCATCTATTACTTCGGCTCTGCGAGCCTCCCAGGTTATTGACTATCAAACCGAGGAACCGCAAAGGGCAATTAGTGGCCGGAAAGCCACCTCAAAAACTAAGCATATCCCCCAAAATTACAGTCCGGACATGTTACGTCATGTCAAAGAGGGCGCTATGTTACCGTGCTAAAAATCGAACCTAAATTGGTCAATATGGCCATATCAGAACCAGGCCCCAAAGCTAAAGGCTTGTTGTTTGGGGACTCCTTTGTGAAGGAGTTAGGTGCGTTCGTACAAACATTTACAGCCTTGGATAAGACGCAGTCTAATATGAGAAGAGTATTCAATCAAAAGGTTTTCGTCGGGGCCGGCAGAGCTAGAGGCCATCTGGGCGGCCACTTCTTCAGGGGTCAATCCCGAGGACCCCGAGGCCTCTCACAGAACAGGCAACATTTCCAAGAGTATAGACCACAGAACCCCACCTTTTTTCCGCAGAAGGGACGTCCCTGGCAATCAAGGGGCATCAGGGGTGCACTGCAGCACAGACGAGGCTATGGTAAGTCCAATTTACTTTCACCATTTTTTCCCGTCAGAGGTGGGGGGTCGACTCAGGTTCTTCGTCCAAGCATGGACAACGATCACCTCAGATTCATGGGTCCTCAATACGATACAGGGCTATCTCATAGATTTTGTTTCTTCCCCGTACAAGGGTCATGGCCCCGACCCATAACCTTCTCAGTCTCGGATCAAGATTCAATAGATCAGAAGGTTCACACCTTACGCCAGAAAGAAGCAGTTTTTCCAGTGCACGACAAGTCAGAGGGGTTCCTAAGCAACCTGTTTCTAGTGGCCAAGAAGGGTGGCGGTACCAGACCCGTCATCAATCTTCGCCCACTAAACATGTTCATACGTTATCACCACTTCAAGATGGAAGGCATTCAATGCCTAAGAGATCTACTGTTATTCAGAGACTGGATGGTCAAGTTGGACCTACAGGATGCCTACTCGACAGTACCAGTGGTGCCAGGACACCATCGGTTCCTGCGTTTCCTATGGCGAGACAGACTGTGGAGTTTCTCATGTCTTCCATTCGGACTTTCTTCCGCCCCATGGTGCTTCACCAAACTGTTGAAGCCAGTGGTGGCACATTTGAGAAAGAGGGGAAAAAGACTCATCATCTATTTGGACGATATCCTAATTATGTCCCAAAACATGCAAACTCTTCGACTACACTTATCCTGGACAGTAGACCTACTTCAAAACCTAGGTTTCCTTATCAATTGGGTAAAATCATGTCTTCTTCCTACCCAGAAAATAGAGTTCCTAGGCTTCACCATAGACTCTATTCACGGGTCTCTTCATCTACCCAAAGCCAAAGTGAAATTGATCAAGAAATAAATCAGGAAGACACTGGCTCGACCCAGGATTACAATCGACAACTAGCAAGGATCATTGGACTCCTATCGGCCTCGATACAAGCCATATTTCCAGGACCTCTCCATTATCGGGCTTTACAACGTCTTAAAATACGTTCTCTTCATCAGGGTTGGACTTATGATCAAGTCATCCCTCTAGACCACGAAGCAAAAGGGGAACTGGAGTGGTGGCTGCACCACATGGAGGCATGGAACGGAAGAGCAATTTTTGGTTCTATCCCAGACCTCACAATTACTTCCGATGCAAGCCTACATCGATGGGGAGCAGCATGCGAAGGATCTGTCACAGGCATGAGATGGTCAATCCAGGAACAACAATTGCACATCAATGGCTTGGAACTTTTAGCAGGGACTTTTGCTGTCAAGAGCTTAGCAAGAGATCTGTCTGATTGCTCAATTCTGCTTTGTATGGACAACGTTTCAGCAGTCCAGTACATAAACCACTTAGGGGGCACAAAATCAACTGCTCTATCCCAACTGGCGTTGGAATTCTCGCAATTTTGCCTTGGGCACAACCTGTCGATCCAAGCCACCCACATCACAGGTTTAACCAATTATGGAGCAGATTGGAGTTCACGCTATCTGAAGGATTCAAGCGACTGGCATCTTCACTCGTCAATCTTCCAACAACTACAAGAATTATGGGGTCCTTTGGACATGGACCTGTTTGCGTCCCGGTTAAACACTCAACTCCCCAGGTTCTTCAGATGTCGCCCGGATCCGGACGCAGTGGCGACAGACGCTTTCCTTCAAGAGTGGCCGCCTCACAGGCATTACGCGTTCCCACCTTTTTGCTTGATCGCACGGACCCTAGTCCATCTACAACAACGAAGGGGGTCATTGGTCATGATTACCCCATGGTGGGAAGCACAACCATGGTTCTCCACACTACTGGGGACAGCAATAGATTGGCCACACCTTCTTCCACCATTTAAGAACATCCTGATGGATCCAGAGGGGAACCCTCATCCATTCATAACTTCTGGTCAACTGAGGCTACTGGCCTGGTGGATTTCCGGGGACCCTGGTGTATCCCAAACATTTCTCAGGCAACTCGGGACCTCTTGGCAGGGGCCTGGGCTCCAGGAACGAGACGGTTGTATACTTCTGCCCGGAAGTCATGGTCTTATTGGTGCGTGGAACAACACCTGGATCCCGTTTCAACATCTATAGACCAGATTCTACAGTTCCTAACCTCCAAATTCGAATCCGGAATGGCATACCGATCAATGAATGTACGCTCTGCCATCTCGGCCGGTCATACCGGTTTCAACGGCTTTCCATAAGGTAAACATCCTTTGGTCTGTCGACTTATGAAAGGTATATGGATGGCTAGACCTCCTCGACCCAGATATTCGTCTCTTTGGGACGTCAGATTAATCCTTGATTTCCTGAACGGGTGGCCCACTAACGAAGAATTATCATTGAAACAACTCTCGGCCAAATTGGTAGTCCTATTTTGTCTAGTCTCATGTAAACGAGTGGCGGACGTGAGAGCTTTGGATTCCTCAGCACGTTCTTTTACTCCAGAAGGGGTATTATTTGATATCTCTAGACGTACCAAGACCGCCATCAGATCGGTTTTCTATTCTTTTTTCCGGGACCGTCCACAACTTTGTCCAGTGCTTTGTTTACAAGAGTACGAACGAAGAACAGAGAATATGCGATTTACCTCCCCTTCTAATTTATTTTTGGCTATTCGCAGACCACATCACTCGGTTACTACTGGAACTTTGACTAGATGGGTGAAATGGATACTGGGCGAAGCCGGCGTTGACACAACTATATTTGGTCCACTCTCCCTTCAAGGGGCCATGGCTTCAAAAGCATTATCATTGGGATGCAGATTGGAAGACATTATGAAGGCAGCTGACTGGTCGAGGGAATCTACGTTTCAGGAATTTTATTTTAAACCAGTAACACATTTTTAAACAGTGGTTTTAGACCAGCTTTGATCTTGCATAAATACGAGGCTCCGTGTCTTTATAAATTAGAATATTTTGTATAGTCATGACATAAAGTCATGATTTATAAAGACACAGAAACGAGTATTTACCCACCGCGGTTATTTTCTCTGCATACCCTCCCTTTGTATTACCAGTTTTTCCGTTTAATTTAAGTTAAAGTATTATATAAAATATTTAATCTTATATTGCTTATATTTTTCAAGTTTTTGTTGCCTGGCATTACGTTAAATGTTTTATCGAGTGTTAACTCAATTTCTCGTCTCTCCCTCTATTTCAGTATAGAAAATGTTCAGAGATCCGGTCCGGCATCTTGCTGTTCTTCCGTTTTTTCTGTTCTTCAATACCTCCAGATGGTTGGATCGAATTTCATTTGTTCCGTTTTGAAATCATCATCAAGTGGTTATTCCTGTAGTTAAGAAGAGGTTTTTTCCTTCTGAGTTGGATTTACGTCAGTTTCGCACCAAAGAAAGAGGAAGTACTGGTGTCGGTTGGGATTTATATAGGGGGAGGGGCAAGGGTTAAGTAGATTGTGATTGGTTGTTTTTCTTGTTTTTTCACTGTGTTTTAAATTTGCTGCTGAGGGAAATAAATGGAAAGAGATAAGCATAAATACTTGTCTCCGTGTCTTTATAAATCATGACTTTATCCAATTGCATGTTAAAGTTATTCATGATGTTTTCATCATAGTCTAGTTGCTCTATCAGCAAGAACCAGGATTCACAAGATCCATTCTTGTTTTTTGTTTTTTTTCTAATATCTGGTTCTGACCAGCATAGATGCAATGCATTGTGTATTTATTCATTTGGTCTTTCAGTTCCAATGTTGTACTGAGCTTTCAGTTCACTACTTGTAGCCTGCATATTGCTCTGCTCAATTCACCTCATTCTCTTTTGACATTTTATTAATAAATACACTTCAGCAGCGGATCAGCCTTGATATCCTTCTGAATTAAAAAAAAAAAAACAATTATTTCAATTTACAACCCCTTTTCTTAAAAAAAAAAAAAAAAATACCATCCATGCTAGTCTCCATAGACAATAAAGTCCAAGGTGGGTGCAACCCTTTTTACCTTACCCACTCTAAAGGCCTATCATTCTTTATGTTGACCATTTATTCTCATATATATAAAATTATTTATTGGGGAATGCAGCACAGTTGATGGTCTGTTCGACTCCATCTAGTTTAATCTAATGATCTTGCAGTATTTTGACACAATACCTGAAAATTATAATTTGATCAAACAGAAAATGCTTTATTTATTAAATTCAGATTGTACAAAATTATCAGTGTTCAAATACAAATTTTAGTAAATGTCCAAACAAAAGAAAGACATTTTTATACAAATAAATACATATAACTAATTTACAATAATGTTCTTTCGAAAAAAGGGAGGTTGGAGGATTATCATAAAGCAATCTAGTGCGAATTATCAATTATTCTGTTTATTGCTGTGGCAAGACCCAACTCACAACTAAATGTTCAGGGATTTTTATAGCTTATCTATAGAGTTGAGCAGACACCTGGATGTTCGGGTTTGGCAGGTTCGGCCGAACTTTGAAAAAATGTCCGGGTCCGTGCTCGAACTTGACCCCGAACTTGACCCCGAACCCCATTGAAGTCAATGGGGACACGAACTATTGGCCACTAAAATGCCTCTAAAAAAGTCCTGGAAAGGGCTAGAGGGATGCAAAATGAAGTAAAATGTGGGTAAGAGTGTCCCCATTCAATTAACCTATTCGTATGAATGGGGACTTTATTTCGGTTTATAGAAAGCCAATAGCATTACATACAATGTATATGTATGTAATGCTATGGGATTTATGATTGGCTGCCCTGCAGCCTTTCGAAACGCGCCATTAAATCGCCGAACCCCGAACTCCAACCTGAACATACAGTGAAATGTCTGTGTTCGGGTCCGGGGTCCAAAAACCATAATGTTCGGTACGAACCCGAATAGTGCGGTTCGGGTTCGCTCAACACTACTTATCTATCCATTTCCCCCATCCTATCCATGTTGCCTTGGTGTTTTCGTTCCTGTCTAAATCTATCCTTTTGCATTCTTATTTGATATTTAATTTGTGTGACTTGATCTGACCACTGAATAGGTCTAGGAGACTTCCAATTTCTTGCGATGCAAATCATTGTGTCTATCAAAATGTGGATTATTATTTGTGGATTTAGCCTGGCATTCTTGGCCAATTCATCAATAATAAAAACGTTGTTGGCGTGTGTTGCTCTTTTATTTTTAATAAATAAGATATGGAAGTATGTACCTACGTTTACACCACATCACCAACATGTAGGAGATACAACTGGGTACATCTCTGTGATTTTTATCAGAACATTGTACCATCTATTATTCAGTTTATAGAATGTTTCTGTTAAGTTGAAATAGTGTATTGATTTTTTTAACTTTTCTAATTGAATGGTACCAACATTTGTATGAGACACTGCATCCCAGATCCCTCTCCCACATGGCAATGGCAGGGATGCTTGACTCTACCCCAAACAACTCTTTATATTGCTTGACCTGGATTTTTTCCCCCTCAAATAACATTAAATAGGTTTTTTCCCCCTGTTGATTTATAATTTTAAACCAACGCCTGTAACAGCATATCCTAGAAACATGTGCTAGAAAATAATCTGAAGCCAGTTTTATCTGCTTTTATGCTGTGTGAGTGACACTGAGCTGATTCTTTGCTCTGCTTTCACTGGAGCTTGTTTTGTATTCTAATTATTAACCATAGAGCTCTCTTGTCGCCGAACATGAAAGTAAGACAAAATCATTTGCACTGCTATCTCAAAAGGAAAATCATCATACGAGCTGCAATCAGCTATTACATAACTCATTCCTAAGAACTTATTTGATCATACTCCATTTCTGTTTCACATTATCAATGAAAATATTAATATATAATATTAATGTATTAATATGTTTTATTTTTCATAATCTCTTTGTATTTGTTTATTTTCACACCTCATTTTACTTTTTTTTCTCTCCTCTATTTCTTTATGGACAGGCAAATCCTCCTCATCGGTCCTCAAGAGGTAAATAAGTAATATCAGAACAATATTAGCCTCTTAGGATAATAATACCAGTTGTGGGTCTCTTGCTCACTGTGCCTTGATGCATTCCAGCCTTGCCACACTGTCGATAACAATGAAGGCTGAAACATACATCTTTGGTTGCTGAGTTCCACATGCAGAGGAGACTTTCTTTGAATTTCTGGATCCAAAATGTCTTTCTAGGACGGACTAATCTGACATGTTTCTGGAACAGCCTTTTCAGTAGTGGCACAAGTTAGTAAAAATAGAGTAAATTGGTGTGAGCCCTATCAAATATAAATATGGACAGTCTGCATAAAAAAAAAAACATTTTAATACAAAACAAAAATTTGAAAGAATCCAATGGTCGGTTTTAAAATATTGCCAGCCAAAATGTATAGCTGAATTTACATTATACTTTGGCCGTCCATTTCCCATACATATGTACTCCATGTTACTATGTCATAAAAGAAAGCTGTATTTAATACTTATTTCCACTCCTTGGTAATGTCATGTGTCACTTTTTATTTTTCAAGTATATGTACAGGAAATATTATACATATATTTTAGCCTTTCCTTTTCTATCATCTTACCATTCCTACTTTTCTTTTGTAGGATGGTTTATGTGTGCTTTCCATTGCTTACCTCTGAAGAAGCTTTGCTGGTGAAATGCGACAGGTTTCTGTAAATATAAGAACTGAGTTTGTCAAATTTGAAGCATTCTGTATGCTCACTTGCACATTTGTATTACAATTTGTTAATTTGTAATATAAACTGCCCATATCTATATTTGATTGCACTATATTTATGTTACTTGTCTTTAGAGCATCAGGAATTGCTTATTGGTGTTAACAGCTGATATTTGTTTCTACCTGTTTCATCCCCTCATCTATACTTATCTATTGGGTCTACTGGTGCAGACTTATACAGAATTCCTCATTACAAATTAGTGATCTCTTCTTTTAGCTCTGTCCATTGTTGGTTGACATGGTCTTATAAGGCTATTTTTTCTTTTAAATAAACACATCTAATTTTGCAATGGAATATAGCTATTGCAGAATGTATTTTTCCTTCTCACCAGGGCCGATCCTAGGGTCACGGGCGCCTGGGTGCAGGTTTTATTGTGGCTCCAAAAGGTGGGTGTGGTTATATTATGAACTCCTCCCCTTTATACATGTCTGTTCCAGACATGCCCATTTCATTATTGGGGAGAGGGGGAGGAGAGCACAAACTTTATTTTGATGCAAAGGACCAACACAAACTTTTATTTTAAATACAGATATATATTTTGCCATAATACTGTGTAGTGGTTTTATTTATTTCTATGATGCTCAGCCAGTAACATGGGAGACTTTTTGCTGGCTAGCAGAATGAGTTTTAACTACCATTCCCATGATGACCAACCAGCCAAAGTCTAGCTGAGCATCACTGGAAAAGGAGTACACAAGGAGCAATAAATAATATTCCACCATGCTCACCATGTCAGTCACTCACATGTCTCTCTCTCCTTATGCCCTCATGTCTTTCTCTCTCTCTTTCCCCATACCCTCATGTCTCTCTCTCTCTCTCTCGCTCCATACCCTCATGTTTTTCTCTCTCTCGCTCCATACCCTCATGTTTTTCTCTCTCTCCCCATACCCTCATGTCTGTCTCTCTCTCTTTCCCCATACCCTCATGTCTGTCTCTCGCTCTCCATACCCACATGTTTGTCTCTCTCTTCCCATACCCACATGTGTCTCTCTCTTCCCATACCCACATGTTTGTCTCTCTCTCTCCACTCATACCCACATGTATTTTTCTCTCTCTCCAATCACACCCCCTGTTTCCACATAGCGGGAAATAGATGCCAGCTGGATGCGGACTGCTGCCCTCTGTGTGAGACAGTGATGTGTGCAGTGGGACCAGTTAACCAGTAAGCCCTGGGCAAGAGTACACTTACAGTCACACATAAATACACACAGTCACCTTTACACACACTATCAGCCACCCTTACACACAAAACCATCCTTACACACACTGTCACACACAGCCACCCTTACACACACTGTCACACTGGCACACACATAAATACACACACAGCCACCTTTACACACTTAGAGACAGGATACACTTACACAGACTCATGTACGCACACTTGCACAGACAGTAACTCACACATTGACACACACATACTTATACACATTGACACACACACTTATACACACAAACACCTTGTACACACTGACATACACTTCCAAATATTGACACACACTTACACACACACACAAACACTTACACACATACACACATTTCTTTTCTTGTTTTTTTTTACCCCCCCCCCCCCCCAAAACGTATGCTGTCCCTCTATGGTGTCTGATATCCGGCAGAAGAAACTAGATGCCGGTGTTCTGCCTCTGCAGACACCATCCTCCTTCCTTCAGCCAATCACAGAGTACAGCAGGGGCGGAGCTTGCACCCATCGCGCTGTGCTTGGTGTGACAAGGAGGTGTGGTTGCCGCAGGCGCCACAAGCTCCACCCCCATCTGTGATTGCAACGCCTCTCCTTCCGTGTGCCTGGGTATGGTTCACCTCATGCCCAGAATCGGCTATGCTTCTCACCATATAATTTTTGACCAAGTACCCAATGCATTTACCTGGGCAGCCGTATAAAAAGGCATACCTAGAGGGGCACAGTATGCACATTTCACCATAGTTGATTTTTTAATGGATAGGACCCACTATATTTCAAGTTTAGAACTTGAAGCATCAAGTTCATAATATGCTTAGTGATTTAGTATCATCATGTGTTTTTGAATCAGAATCATTGACAAAAATAATAGAGAATTCATTAAGCTTTTTTAAAATCCAGCTCTAAGAGATAGATTAAGCCATTTTGCACAATCTGTGCACATCACTGTAAAATGTTTTGAAGAAACTGACAACAGTGAAATGTTTCCTATCATTAAAAAAAAATGCTCTTTGACAAGTCGTTCCTAGACTGACAAATAGGATTTAATCCAAACTCACTTTAAGGGAATACAGTCAATAAAAGCAGTGAAAATAATGTCCTACATTAAGAAAAGACATCAGGATGTTCAAAATAAACATACCAAAATGGAAATCAGTTTTTATGTGCTTGAAATCGGAAACCATTTTAACCTTAGTAGCGGGGAATATTAAAGAATCCAATAAGAAAATGTAGCAGCTGTAAGAATTACATGACCCCAATCAATGTGTCCTTTCATCCATCTTTACGTCCAATCCTACAGTAATGGTGAAAGGTCACCATGAACTCAAATTTCTAATGTCAATAATAAACAATTTTCACAAATATATATATATTTTCTTCAAAACAGTAATTCTGGCTTTTAAAAAAAAGCACATCTGATACACAATCTCTCCCGCTGCTTGCTTCAAACATCCATTCAATGTGTTTTGTTGGTGAATGACATAAAATCCATCTCATTACTTTAAAGCTTTCTGTAATTCCATTTTATGCTCAAATGTTCCAGTGTCACTTGTATTAAGGGTACACAAATGTGATTTACATTTTAAAGTTATGCAATGTACATTAAACAAATGTGCAGCCCAATTAATATTGATTGACAAACGTAAGTTTCGTGACTCATGAAATATTGCTTATTGCTTATTTATCCACACTGTTTTGTGATCGGTGCTAGTCAAAACACACAGCACTGTGATCCTTGAAAATGTCAACACCTATGACCAGGCACCACTTGTGTGGTTTAAAAAGTTCCAATCATGTGATCATTCTTGCGAAATGTAAAAAGTTCTGGTCATGTGACCATCGAAAACTTGTAGGATTCTGGAAAATTCTAAAGCACTATGTGATCCTACTGGTATGTGGAAACAGGATAGGTCTCATCTGCTATGTATATTTGACTATAAATGAAGAAGAAACAGCCTGCCAGTATCACACTTCAGTTATCAATCAACAGAATATAAAACCTATATAAATAAAAGAATGTACTACCAATGTTATGACCTGGTACTAAACACTATATACAATCAAATGTTTTACCATAAAAACACTCCTGTAAAAACAAGATTCAGGTACAAAGATAAAATGTGGGTAGCAGGGTGAGTCCAGAACGCCTTCTGGACTCACCCTGCTACCCACATTTTATCTTTGTACCTGAATCTTGTTTTTACATCCCTGAGAGTTACATACCTGCTGGAAGGACACTGCCGACTGCTCGTCTGTTACAGTAAACCTCCATGTAAGCAGATATGTCTCTTTATTAAATGTCTTTTTTTAATTCACTAACTGGACGCCTGTCATTATGTTCTCTTGAGCCCACATTATAGAAGAACACCAGCAGGATCTGACGGATGTCTATATCTATCTATTTGAAGTACCTTTTACCTCTATAAGTCTGTGAGTGCATCCCCAAAGGGGGACAAAGATCCCTCCTGATCTCTTTTAGAGATAATTTCTCACTGATTATTCACTTACTATTTATTTTGTTCCACAGTTTACTTTAAGCGCACTATATGTTTTGTCTTTATATGCCTTGTTTTTTTTGTGTGGTATAGGGACACACTGCCTAAGTGCTGCTAAGAGCTTAGAATACAGTGCTGGGAACACCTTTTTTCCTTTTTTGTATAAGCAGGAACCAGTTTATTAATAAGATAGGAATATGCCTATAAGTTTTTAATGCTATTAGAGAGGCAGATTTTAATTTAAAAATGCTGAGGCACATAGAAGATACAATACAGAAGCAGCCAGCGCTATACAGAGGTATGACAGTATGCTAAGGCATAAATAAGCATAAATCAGGGAGAATTATTAGTCTAGCAATGGGTATGCAAAACACAAACATGATAGCAGTGGTAGAAATGTGCTTGTATGGTGTTATACGTTTATTATTACTGTGTTGTGTAAATATAAAAATGATTTCTCAGATAAGATCGGTGTGATCAGGAACATTTTAGTTACGACAACCACGGCAACTTTCTGGGGACAAATAAAGCATGGTACCGCTGTGGACGTTGCGGCCACTGTGATATCTGTTCAAAGAAAAAAGATAGCTTTGTGTGTTTTACCACCAGTTGTAAGTATGACATTCAGAGATATGTTTCTTGTACAGTGGATATAATAAGTCTACACACCCCTGTTAAAATGTCAGGTTTCTGTGCTGTAAAAAAATGAGACAAAGATAAATCATTTCAGAACTTTTTCCACCTTTAATGTGACCTATAAACTGTACAACTCAATTGAAAAACCAACTGAAATCTTTTAGGTAGAGGGAAGAAAATGTTTAAAATTAAATAATGGGGTTGCATAAGTGTGCACACCTTCTTATAACTGGGGATGTAGCTGTGTTCAGAATTAAGCAATCACATTCCAAATCATGTTAAATAGGAGTCAGCATACACCTGCCATCATTTAAAGTGCCTCTGATTAACCGGTTATCCTGGGAATCAGGAAGGGAGATCGCCATCTAATGCTGAGAAAAAGGGAAACTTTTTGGATACTCACTTTAAATACTTTAGTGCCGAAGGAGCTTAATAATAAATTTGATATTATACCTTAACTCGAATGAAGAAATTCATAATGCCTCTCTTCTATAGGTTTTTAAAAACATTTTCCATATATATAGCACATTAATACGATTGGCATCTCCCCAATGCAACATATCCTTTGTAGATAAAGAGTATATATACTTCTAAATATTCTGTGTCCATTCCTGTAATTTTTTGTAGTGCATGCCATGACTTGTATTCATGTGCCATTATACTTTATCTTGAGTGAAGAACAGACAATGCCTGCCAATTCAATCTCTCATGTGTCCCCCTTCTTTCTGTACATGTAATACATGAATGCGATTGTTTCTTTTCATTGCAATATATGAATAATCTTTCCTGTGAATGATAGGACCATGTATGCACTCAAATATTTTACCTTTTTGAATTCCTCTAATATATGGTATGATTACTATTATTGTACTTTATGCCGTAACTATGCTATGCATTATGCATGTTACTGTCCTTTATACTGCAACGTCACTATACTTTACACATATTATTGTGCTTTATGCTGCAACTACATTATGCTTTGTACATTTTATTGTGCTTTATGTTGTGATTACATTATGTTGTTCTTTGTACTGTACCTACATTATGCCTTGTATATATTATTATGTTTATGCTATATTAATGTATTCTATGTTGCAACTACATCATGCCCTGTGCATATTATCATGCCTTATGTTGCAACTGTATTATGCTTTGTACATTTGATTTTTTAACCTGCTTGTTGTTTCTCCTCTCCCTCTCTCCTTCCTCTTTTTTCCCCTCCCTCTTCCCCTTTCCCTTTCTTGCTTTTCCGTTTTTCTGTGTTCCTCCCCTTTACTTTTTTTTACTTTGTTTTTTTTATATGTGAGCAGCCAATCCCCACTTTGCCTTTGATGATTTCACAGTCTTCCGCCCGCAATGCCGGCTAGAAAGATGTGTCACCATGGCAACGAGATGCCACCTCTATAGTTCCGTTGTTTCCGGAAGTTCCAATAGTGGGAACTCTAGTTTTACGATAGTAAGGCACTAAACTCGGCTCCAGCTGAGCTAAATCATCAATTTAAGTGGATTTTTTTCACGGGTTTTTGTTCTATATAAAAGGGAACTCTTTTCACCACTGCTTTCATGCACCTACACCCACCAGCTGAAGAAGTTTTTCACGAAACGCGTCCTGAGGGGTGTTCTTCCTTTTTGTGTTTGTGCAATAGTGTATATTTTATTCATATGTTCAATACCTGGACAGGTAAACAAAAGCAGTGGGTAATATTGTATTTATTTATTCCCTTCTTCCCATTCTGTATATTTTATGCTGTTATATTTGTTTGTCATTTTTTATCTGTTCATGTGACCATTTTTTGTATTCTATCTTATAGTGGCACCCTATATGTATATACATTTTTTCTTGTGATGTACAATAAACTATTTCTATTTTCATAAAGATATGCCTTGTTGTTGGGGTTTATTTTAGTGCTGTCTCTTTTTCATTAACCATAACAATGATTTTGTTTGAAGGTGTTCCAATTCAGAATGTGTAAGTGTGTTGTCTTTTGCTATGTGTTTATCAGTCTACTTCTAAACTTTTAATTCCTGCTTAGAAATGTATCAGTATAGCACATGTTTTAGTTGATTGAGTATATGTCATAGGATTTCAAATGCAGCTACCCCACAGATCTCCGTTTGTAGGCACAAACTTTTAGCGCTAGAAATGTTATAGTAATTTCACAATGCCAGTTTCCTTTTATCATCATGAGCTGTATATGACAGTCACAGATGATTTAATGTTAGGGGCAAGCAATGTGAGCAAACCAGGAACAAAACAGTGGCAACGGAACGGTTGTGTTATTGAGGGTGTTAAAGCAGCTGAACATGATGGTTCAATGTGTAAGAAGATAGGGTCAAGTGGGCAGGTCATGAGAAGACTAAAAGAGAAGAAAAAAAGAACCCTTGTTCCTTACTCTTACCATTCCCGTGCACTGTTAAGTAGTTTTACTACTCAGTTTATGACACTTGCACCTCTTATGTAAGGAGACGACACAACTTTATACTTTGAACCAATTTGAAAACATACAGCAAATAACACCAAACGGTACTTTCCATGGATTCTATGAGGATAGGAAGTATAAACCAATTTGAGCAGAGATCTCTTCACCTTTTGTTGAAATATTTTCAGTTTGTTAACTCTCAATTATAAGTATGTTTTATAATATTTGCTGAATGGTACAGATCTGAGAAATATGATGATGTGTTAAATAATACGAGAATGAGAGGATGAAAGAAGAACAGACACTTTATCATCAGCGACTAGACTGAAACAGCTGAATGTGGCTCTGTGAATTGATGGCATCATTAATGGAATCAATTTTATACCCAATGCGGTTGGCATGATCTTGGCATGAGAAGCTGGAGGTGGGGACATGATGCTGGACAAACAAGTAATGAGAAACTAGAGAAATAGCATTTAGGGTAATGAGAACATGGTTATAAGAGTTGTGAACAGAGGGGCATAAATGAAGCACAAATTTATAATGGAGAAAGATGGTTTGAAACAGGGGAATGCAACATTGTGCAAGCTCTTTTGCAGGTAACATGTTTTGAAGAGTGGCTGTAAATTGATGAATTGGTATACTGTGGCGTGGGCAGCCTCATCTGTGGCTGATGTAACAACACTGTATAGTGGGAAGATAAGGGTTGGTGATGATGACAATATATATTGAAAAGAAGAGTTGCTAAACTAAGCACATAATCTATATCAGGGAGGTTTTGTGGATACATTGCATATGCAATTCATTGTACGAAGTAATGTTTGAATGTTACAAATGTTTACGTTTCTTAGCTTAATCATTCTGACAAAAAGCTTAAAAAAGGTACATACATTTTGTTACTTTTGTAAGGCTATCACAAAGAATTGCATTAAAAGCTGCATAGACCATATCAATGATTTAAGCAAAGCTGCCCATGTTACATTTTTATACTACATATAATATACGTAAACTTGTCTTTACCCAGTTAAATAAGGTAGCATAAGAAGCGTATTTCAAATTAATGCAACATCTTCAAAATATTTCTTACAGATTCAAGACACGATATGCATAATATATGATAAAATCACATTTCAACATTAATTATGCATGAAATGTTTACTCCAGATGCAATTTCTTCCTTCTGTTGTAACAATTTAATTTGCAAAGAAATGTGCATTTTTTCCTTCTATTTCTCCCTCAGAATAAGCGAGTTACACTGGTAAAACATAAATAAATCAATTTTAAGTTTATAACAAGCATTGTATCCTTGTATTAGTCATTTTGTAGTCAACCCTTCTTGACTCCAAAAATGCAATCCGATTTATCCGTAGATCAACAAGCTCTAAATATTAATGTTGATTCTATCATTTATAGTCCTGTATGTTCTGCTTTACTAAAACAAATATTCAGACCCTATCAGAAGACATCTATTGTATTTGAAAGTACCACCTCTTTTGGCAGTGAATTCTGTTCCTTTATTGTCCTTACCATAAACGATCCATTCCTTTGTAAAATATTTGCTTTTCCAGTATCAGAAGATGGCCCCTTTGTCCTTTGCACATTTCTGTGAACAGATCACTGGAGAATTCTTCATATTGGCTCTGCATATATTTATATAACATTATAATACCATCACTATGATGCTGTACTTCTAAAAATGCAACTTTTCTAGTCTCTCTTCATAACTAAGATATTCCATTCCTTGTATTCATTTTGTAGCTCTCCTTTGCACTTTCTCTAGTTCCACAATGTCCTTTTTAAGGACTATTGTCTAGACGTGCACTGTATACTTAAGGTCAGCTGCTACCGTTGACTTGACATTTTCCTCCTGTGAATAAATACCCTATTTATTAGACATGTGCAAAACTAAAATTTTCGTTTCGTTTTCGTCCATTCGGACGAAAATGTTATTTATTTAGTCTAAAACGAATTTCGTTCATTACTGCATTCGTTTCAGACGAAATTCGTTCATTAGTTTCGTTTCATTTTATTAGTTCGTTTTATAGAATACGTGTAATACTATTGGCTTTCTATAAACCGAACGAGAGCCCCAATCATAAGAAATTCTTATGAATGGGGCTCTCGTTCGGTTCATAGAAAGGCAATAGTACTACATGTTTTCTATAAGCCGAAAGTCTATAAACCAAAGGTCGTTCGGTTTATAGACTTTCGGCTTATGGAATACATGTAATCCTATTGCTATTCTATAAACCGAACATTCGGTTTATAGAATAGCAATAGGATTATATGTATTCCATAAGCCGAAAGTCTATAAACCGAACGTTCGGTTTATAGACTTTCGGCTTATGGAATACATGTAATCCTATTGCTATTCTATAAACCGAACGTTCGGTTTATAGAATAGCAATAGGATTACATGTAGTCCATAAGCCGAAAGTCGATAAACCGAACGTTCATTTTCATTCATTTTATGAATGGAGACTCTGTCTCTGTGTAGTGAAAGCCAATAGTACTATTACATTCATTACAAATGCCGAAAGTCTGTAAACCGAACGTTCGGTTTATAGACTTTCGGCTTATGGAATACATATAATGCTATTGCTATTCTATAAACCGATTGTTCGGTTTATAGAATCGCAATAGGATTACATGTAATACTATGGGCTTTCTATAAACCGAACTAGAGTTCCTATTCATAAAAATTTATGAATGGGGACTCTGTTTCGGTTAATAGAAAGTTAAGAAGTTGAACGAACGAACGAATGGTTTAATATAAACGAAAATCATTTGTCCATTTGTGCTATAGTATTGGCATTACTATAAACCGAAATAGAGTCGGTTTATAGAATGCCAATAGACTTACATGCATACCATGAACCGAAAGTCGTTCAATATGTCGGTTTATGAAATGTAGTGTACTATGCTATTATATTCTATAAACCAACTCTATTTCGGCTTATAGAATGCCAATAGTACTACGAATGGACGAATGAACGAATGATTTTCGTTTATTAACCATTCGTTCATTCGGCTTTCATTAGCTTAGCATTTTCGTTATTCGTTTTTCGGACGAATGAACGAAAATGCTATTCTCGGACGAAAATGCATTTGTCCGAAAACGAATGCACATGTCTACTATTTATACATGCCAATATATCATTGTCCTATGCAGCTGATGCAGCATTACTGCTAAGGTGTGCCCCCAAATCACTACCAGTAGCACCAGAGTGCCACCAAAGTTGTTTCCAATAACATAAGAGTGATCCCACATTGCTTCACACAGTACCAGATTGTCCACACAGTGCTTCCCACAGTGTGCCCCAACATCAGTCTCCACAGTGCCAGAGTACCAGCAAAATGCCTGAGAACCCCATTGTACAAGAGTGCTCCAAATCTATAACCACAGCAAAAATGTACCCACCACAATGCTTAACACAGAGTCACAGTACAGTATACAAAGGATGGAGAGCTATCCCTTTATAAACTTTTTGTAACCCAGTGTTAGAAAAAACACACTTCTTCACTTCATAGATCAGATGTCTTTTTTCATATGGTACGTTGACATGCAAAGAGAAAAACAAAACACAACAATAGTGCTCTCTGTATACACTTATTGATGGTAGTGCCCCCCCTCAGATTAGTAATACACTCACTTGTATTGGAGCAGAAAGGATACTGCTCACTTTAAAAATATGTGTGCAGTCTCTTGTGGAGTTTAGAAGTCTCCAGGTCTCCCCAATGTAATGACACTATGTCTCTTTAAGAAATACTTTAGCTTATATGCAATAAATGAAAAATATTCACATTGTATAAAACCATTTTTTAATAAGTGTAGAAAAAGGTTAAAATCACTTATGTAAAATATTGGTGACTGCTTTCACGAGTTTCACACAGACGCTTGAAATTTAAAAGTCAGGACGTCCTGGATTCATCAATGGTGGCTCAGGCACACATTCTCTCTAGAGTATATGATGTCAGACTAATTTTGCCTGGCCCAGGGCTTCTTCAAGTGACTTATGATTGGACCAGTGGATTTCTTGTGTATATATATATTGTACTTCATTAACAGTATCAATCAATCAATGAAATCCACCTTTTAACTTTAACTCTTCACAAGTAACTTGACAATACGTTTTTTTTTACATTTACATAAACAAAATACACACAATTAACAATAATCACATTTTACGTATAGTAACTGACCGCACTTCATCTTTGAATGAATTTCGAATAGAGTTTTCCCTTTTTTAATTCGGTTTTACCATGTGTCTCAATATAAAATATAAATTAGATATGAAAGGGCAAAACATCTCATTTATATTATATTTATATATTTGTTGCCAACTTTATTAGGCTGAAAAGCGCAGACAGTTTTTGTTTTTGTTTTTTGCATACACTGTACAGCCAATACACTGTATTTGCAGCATGCTCACACCTGGAAAGCTTAATTTTATACATTTATATTATTTGAGCCTGTGACTAGCTTAGCGTACCGACATTTTTCTTTTCCCTGCTTATAAATATACATAAAATTAAAATTAAAAATGTAAATAAATAAATATAATACAAAAAAATATAAAAATAAATATAAATACAAATATAAAGATATATATAAGAACAAAAATCATAATAATAATAACCATAATTACACACACACACACATATATATATATATATATATATATATATATATATATATATATATATATATATATATATGATAATAAAAATGAATAAACATAAATAAAATTAAATATACAAATAAAAATAAATCTAAAAATAAAAAATATAAACTAAAAAATAAATTCCTAATAAAAATAACCATAATTACAAATAAATATATATATATATATATATATATATATATATATATATATATATATATATGTATATATAGTATAATAAAAAATCTAATAAAGGGAATATTAGTAATTTGTGCAAGAACCATAACAATCCAGATGGGAATCAATTATAGATGTGCATATGTCTCATTAATATGAATTTAAAATTGTAACTTCACATATCTTACATTCTATAATATTTTTACTCATGAGAAACCATGATATACATAGCATTTTCTAATATACTAAGCATGTAATTAAAAGTTAGACATAAATTGCCCACATGAAAATATGCATATCATGCATCTAGAACCATTCCCAGGTTGACAAATCTAAAAAAAATGGGGGGAAACAAAAATGCAGTATCAGATGCAATAAAGGGTATTTACAAATAGTTCACAAGAAATTTAAAAGGTCAAAATCCTTATTCAAACCTTGTGTTAGTTTTAGATTATAAACCTCATTTCTGTTTGTCCTATCTTTTTTAATGAAATCTCCTACTCTCCAAGTTGTATGTACTTTTTCTATTGCTAGAAATTTCAAAGAATCTGATTTATCTGCATGTCTCTCAGCAAAATGTGTTGAGACAGTATGTTTATTACATTTCTTCTTAATGTTACGAATGTTGTCTTCACTTCAAAGCCTAATAGTTCTACCCTTCGTACTAAATTCCACAGTTGCAAAACAAAAGTTAGGTCACGTTTTTGGTCATGCATGTGATTAGTTCTCTCACTGTAAAAAAATGTTTTTGTAACATTAGAGCTAAAGGTTTCTGTTCTCTTTGCCATACCATTGCTACATGTAGTATGGCATGCAAGACAAGATCCACATCGATAAAAATCTTTTTTTTAGTGATTTTTCTTTTGTTGTACTTTTTTTTCATAGCTCTTTGTTAGGGACATTTTAGTTTGGCTATTCTTCTATACATTATTAATGATCTGTCAAAATGCTATTCAGATTATTATCACGTAGAAGCAAATGCCAGTTTGTATTAATTATTTGTTTCACAAATGAATGGCCGTTATTATAATCTGTTATCAGAGATACCCTTTCTCTATCTCTTTCGTGAATTAGCTTTTTACTTTTTAACAGGGATCCTCTATCTATATTTCTAGTTTCATATAGAGCTTTTCATCTGGATAGTTCTTATCAGAAAAGTCAGTGCAAAATCTTTTGCATCTGAGTGCAACATACCTTATCATCCCTACAATTACATTTAGTCCTACACATTTGGTTCCTTGAAGTATTAAAGTATTAATTAGCCATGGGGCATAATGTCCACTATAAAAAAAAAAAAAAAACTATTGACATCAACTGGTTTAAAAAAATTCTTAGTCTTACTCTCTCCATTTTCTGTGTAAATTGTTTAATCCAAAAGTCAATACAAATTGGGCTATATGTAGAAGCTAATGTAATGTTCCATCTGTTATCATTTAAAAAGCCTAAAAATTCCTCTAATTGTTCAATTATCCCATTCCAAATTGTTAAGATGTCATTGATATATCTTTTATAAGATTTTTTTAAAAAGATTATTTTTGTAATAAACACATCACTTATTTTACCTGATTGGAGAGTGCAAACGTCTTTTGTTTTTTCTTGCCTTAAGAGTACCTTGCTGCCTTCACAGCTTGACGCAGCACCTCATTACTGGAGATTTAAACAGGAGGTGTGTCTACACCAACGGGTAGAGCCGGCTTATCCCTATGGGGACATTTTTCCTTACATTTTATAAGAAACCAGGTTCGCACCCCAGCCATGCCCCATGTATACAAATGCCTCCTCCCAATGCACCATAAACAAGTTCACATAGCTGGGGGCGAACTTGGTGCCTATCATTGTCCCCTGTTTTTGAACGTAATAGGAGCTACCAAACCAGAACTAGTTATTGTTTAATATCCATTTTATGCCCTCAAGCAGAAAACTTGGAATCCTGGAGGATTTTTAGGATTTTTGTGCAGATTTGGAAGCACATAAAATGCAGGAGTTCTTGGATATAAATTATTTATATAATCATATTATAACTGTTGTAAAATTACCTCAGACAAAACTTTTTCCAAAAGTTACTCAATGCAGATTTCATCTGTAATAATGGATTAGATTTAAATTCTTCATATACACTCTTATCTTCCAAAAGTACTTCACACATTTTAAAATATTATTCTCTGTCCATAACCACCAGTCCCCCACCCATGTCAACTGGTTTTATGGACAGAGACTGGTCCATGGACAGAGACTGTAAGACTCTTCTTTCATCACGATTTAAATTATCATTACAGTTACATTTGTTATTATTACATTTTTCAAGATCTCTAATCATAGCTCCTTCAACGGTTTTAATGGCCAAAGATCTGGAAGAGGGTAAAAATTAGATTTTTTTTTTCTCTTAAATCTGTGTGTATATGAGTTGTTTGACTTAGATGCCTTTTTTCTTCTTACAGAATCACAGTACTGTCCATAGGGATCCCTACAGGATCAGAATACTTCCACATCACTCCCCACAGCACCAGAGTGCCCCCACATTGCTACAGTGCCCCACATCACCAGAGTGTCCCCTTACAGTGCTTTTGACTACATCAGGGTATCCATACCCACAGTGCCCCCACATGGTTTCTCACAGCATCAGTGCACCACTTCGCTTAGTATCTTAGCATCAGTGCACTCACATAGCCAGAGTACCGCCACATTTTCTGGAAAAATGGAATGTCTGACATTTAATAATGAAAGTGATCTCATAAAGCTGCCATATATTTTCCCTACCTTTGCACAGTACCACATCACTGAAACATCGTTCCCCACAGCACCACATTCCATCACATATGCATTTCCATCAGATCTAACACGGCTATCAGAGGTGTGGACAGCAACAAAATGTCAGAGCCGCATGTTCTTGCAGTGGCCGCATTGGAGCTGCTATCAAAACAGGAAGACTTAGAATGCTGTGCCTCCAGATCGCTGTTCTCTGATGTGTACACCTCTATGATAACATACTGGAGCCTACATAGCTTAATTTCATTGAATATGACCTTGGTACTGTGGAAACCAATATGAAGACACAATGTTACTATAGGAATCATTGCGGCATTTTAGAGATTGTTACAGGTCACCACAAAAATTGAATAATAATCAATAAAAAATGTCATCTTCCACAAGACCCTAAAAACTATTGTTGTATCTGTAATTAAAATAGAATATGTATTAGTAGTTAATTCATTAAATCTGTGTGGATGGGAAACCATGTTATAAAAACGTAGCCCAAATAAGCAGTTAGAAACAAAATAGAGAAGATTTCCAACTGAGGCATTCTGGCCTAAGTTTTACTACGTATAACTAACTAAACATTGTAAATAATAAATAACAGAATCTGTAATAAGTGAAAAACCATATTCTTCTTCATAAACCAAATAATGAAGAAGTGAATAAAGAACTGTAACGTGTAAAGCAATACCAAACTAATCACACTTTACTATGTGAATAGTAATGGCAATCATGGGATCATAGGACTGACTTAATAGAGTCATCAAAACCACCAGTCATTAAAGTTCATAAATGTTATATATAGCCAATGAATGAAGTTACATAGGTACCATTTACACTAGTTATAAATAACTTTCTTCTCTATATGCTCCAATGGACGTGATTGAAATAGGAAAGAAAAACAACAGTGCTGTGTGCACCTTTAACTTATTTAAATACATATATTTATTCAGCTCACAAGTTTGTGCCACTTGGTGGGTAAGGATCAAATTGTATTTCCCGATATAGCTGAAAATTGTGGAAGGGACGATAAAAGGCTAGGGAGTAAAATTTGAAGAGATGCCAATCCTATGTTATCAGCGAACAGGGCAAGTTTATGGTTGACATCTTGGATGGGGATGCCATGTATGTTAGGGTTATTTCTAACTGAAATGTTGAATTTGGTTCATAGTTGAGCACTTGAATACATGTCAGAAAAGAGCCTCTTAGGCCAAAATATGGTAAAATCTTCCACATGGATGTCCAATCTACTCTAGTAAAAGCTGTTTCTGTATCAAGGCTCTATAACATAGCTGGAATGCTGTGATTCCTGGTACAATCTAGTTTCAGTTTCCAGTGGAAGCCAGAGAATAACATTTATTTTGGCAAAAATCTTACTCCATATCAAGATACGTTGCATGAGGCTAACTACATCCCGCAATATAAATCTCTGAAGCAGAAATTGTGGTGTAACACATTATAAAAAATTAGTCTGTCTATTTTAACATATTTTAAATAAGAACCAAAAACACAGTAACATAACAAGACTAACAAGATTAACCTGAATCCCAGTTTTCAACCAAAAGGTCCAACATAATACAGCTGATTGCCATTCTAAACGGATGCAGGGCAGAGAGAAGGAGACTGAATTGAAATTGTTCATTCAACAGGCATATTGAATGGCTTGTGCGGTCATTGGAGGTTTGCCCTCTTTAACATATCAAAAGGCGAATTTTATATAGGAAGGATTGAAAACATTTTGTATGTTCGTTATGACACCACAGAAACTATAAATATTGACTTATTGACATATCCTGGAAGGATAGAGTACATGTTATAAAAAAATAAAGAGTATCCAAATTGATTTATCTATTTCGAGCACCCACAATCCCTATAAACAAACTAGAGCTAGAAACATTTTAAAAATGTTGGCTCAACAAGCTGCCCAGAGCTAAGCTATTTGGACCCAAACTGTGCAGAGGAATTGTTATGCATAATCTACTCATTGCTCATAATGCTGGAATCCTTGTGAAACTATGCTACTTGGTCCCAACCCTCAACAACCATAGTTTCTGTGGACAAAGAAATAGTATGCTACCTAAATAATATGTACTCAGGCTATGCTACACACAATTTTGCTGGTGCCCAGAATTGCCTTGCATATTCCAACTGAGATCTGACCAATAATTTTTAAAAAGGCATAATTTAGTCTGAACTAGTGCACTCAATTTAATACATGTTAGCAGCGTGTTTTCCTTTGTAGCAGGTGCCTTAGATTTTCCAAGACTGCACAGTCTATTGTCAACAAGTGTGCCAACATCTTTTTCCTACCAGTTTGTCCATCAAGCAATGATTTAGGTATGCTTTCTAACCCATATACATAATTTTACTGGTATCAACATTAAAATGAATATGCACTTACTGGCCATGCACTATTTTTTCCAAAATGCTTTGCAGAAAAATAATTTGCTCTACTCCCTAATAATTTTGTGACAACAATAAAAATTGAGACCTTTTGGTGTATGTATAAAGATGGCTAAGTAAAAGCAGACTCCAGACAGATTTCAAGAGTCTGCATCCTCTGAGCCACAAAGGCCTTCCGGTTTGTGACGGCACTGTATGCGTTGTCGCAGCCAATGTAAAAAAGCTTAAAGGTGCCTGATTATTTGGTGGAGGTCTCGATCTGCAAAGTGTCGGGAGTTATAAACAAAAGACGCAATCTCTGTTATACACAACAAACGGCCATTGTTCCTTTATAATTTGTACTGTGGGAGGGTTTTTTTTTTTTGCATAACCCCCATTGTTTTTAGGACTGAATTATAGTTCACTGAAACTAATTAAAATTAATATGCCTATTGAATGATTCCCTGATCCTTTGTCTTGAGGGAAAATATGCTATTTACAGCAACCATGTATAATCTGTCTTTTAATAATTCCCCTTTCCAAGTACAAATAAACATTTTCCAATCCTTCTATACCTTAAATTATACACTAACCTATTGTATTACCCTATCAAAAGTCTTTACAAATTCGTGTAGATTACATCCACAGAATCACATGATGCTGTTGTTTAAGAAGAGTCCTGTGATGCTCGGGGCATAGGAGAGAGGCTCCTATGATGCTGGTGGTTTGAGGTCCTGTGATAATTGTGTGAGTCTTATGATGCATAAGGGAAGGTGAAAAGGTCTTGTGATGTGAAGAGGGTAAGGGATGAGGCTACTGTGAAGATGGTGGAGGGCTCCCATCCCTCAAAGACCCAAAAATAAATCTGCATCCGCTTACCTTTACATTATACAGTTTTGTTTATTTATTATGCAGTTTTATTCTATAATGCATTGTGTATACAGTACACATATACAGACATATTATGTCAATAATTAAAAAACAGAATCACACATTATAATACATTACACCCCTTCAGAATAATACAACTATTTAATACTTTAATACGACAGCTGGTGCACATGTAAGTATCTTTTATTCTTAATGTTAAAGGAAATTGGAAGTGGCATGCTGAAAAGTGCCAATCTTGGA
This sequence comes from Pelodytes ibericus, assembly GCA_036172795.1. Lineage (NCBI taxonomy): Eukaryota > Metazoa > Chordata > Amphibia > Anura > Pelodytidae > Pelodytes > Pelodytes ibericus. The sequence continues at coordinate 27,031,711 of CM069867.1, read as the reverse complement.
TGAGTTCCTACTAGCTCCAGGCATTATGATCACAGAGAGTTATATCATGCTGTAATTTAGTATATGAAGCCTAAGTGATATTTCCAGCTGTAAGTCCTGCATGGCAGTACATTTTGTGTAATGTTTTTATTAAGATCAAATCTCAAATGTCTCTCTACATCTGTGACATGTCTTAAGGACGAGCCGGATACACAAGAAAAATCACTAGGCCTTTCAAGTTATTTTACTTTGGGAACATAGGAGCAGAGGAGATTTGCAAAAGAAACAAACAAATATATCAATACTGTGATCACAATATGTGTTCTGCAAATCATATTTTAAGGAATGTCATCACTTAAATATTGTTTGAATTATGGATATAAAAATAATATGCAAATAATACAAAACCCTTATGTGTTGTTCAAGCAGAATTGCAAGTACGTGGAGAGAAAATAATTGTGTTTTAAATATGTCTGGGGTCTAATTCACTAAAAAGTGAAAGTTAGACAAGTTTAAGAAACTTTCCAACTCTACTTTTAATCCCTGTCCTGCTATTAATATTTGACGTTTGCATTTTATTTGTCAGTCCAGATTCAGTGAATTGCCCTTACCGACAATTATAGTGTAGAAAAAAATGATAAAGTGAAATGGATCTAATGCTGAGTGGTAGTTTCTACATACATTTTTTGTGTGTTTCTTACTATTAAGTTTACTTGTGGTTTAAAGAGAGACTTAACTTGCAAGAACAACTTTTAAAGACAGAAGGCTACTGGTTCTGCACGACAGGAAGCAACAATTGCTGTGCCACATTTTTGGCAATTCCAGGAAATATTGTCTGTGTGCAATGCAATTGACTCATGCGCACACCACTGATGGAGAGAGATGGTTGCTGGACCAAATCTCATTGCTGCAGAGAAGCAGTGCTCTGTGAGATGGTAGTCCCATAGTCATTTTTTTTTTTTACAAAGACTAGTGGTAAATAACAACTAGAAAACTATTCATATTATATTTTAATGAGACAGAAATGGTTGTCTGCCGTATTAACCCCTTCCCGACCTTATGACGAGTTAACTCGTCATAAGAGCCGCAGCGTTAGCGACCTTATGACGAGTTAACTCGTCATGCAGTCTAGCCGGCGGTGCGCTCCGTGGGCACCGCCAGCTAGTCTGCAACGGGTCCAGGACTAAGCCTCGCACCCGAGGCAAAGCTCCTGGACCCGATCGGTCAGTTTCCGGGCATGTGATCGCGGTGATTTAGTCATCACCTCGATAACATGCAAATTAGATGGCACACTGACTTTGCCTCTAATTCACTCCCTGTGCTTCACATTCTTATAGTGAAGCACAGAGAGTGACCTGTAAGTAAAAATAAATTAATTACATACACATAGGTAAACAAAAATTAAAAAAAATTAACCCTTTCATTGCTGATCACAGTTTTTAACTGTGATCAGTTTCCTTCCACTTTATGGCCCTCATTTAGTTTTTTTTTTAACAGATTTTTTTTATTTTTACAATTTATAAAGTTTTTTTGAATAAATAAAGGTAATTTTAATATATTTATTTAATAAAATTTAACCCCTGCATGCCTGTTGCATGATTTTTACTGATCTGACATCGCACTCTTCAGAGTTTTTTTCTGTCTTTTTTGTTATGAGGGGTTTGGGAACCAATATTTTTCTTTTTTATTAGTTAGTTAATTAGGGGGGATAAGTGGGTTAGTGTTGCACTAGTTATGTAGCTTATTATTGGGAAAATAATGGGGAAAAACTTTTTTTTCCTCAAAAATTTCATCTTTTATATGTATTTTTTAATACTAAAATGTAAATCATTTTTATTTATAGGGTATCAAAAGAAAGCTCTAACTGTCCTCTAAAAAACAACATATAACTTGTATGGGTACGTTAAATGAGAGAGAGGAAATTTATGTTTCAAAAACCGCATATTAAAAATTGAAAAACGCTCTGGTCCTTGGCCCAGGAAAATCCCTGGTCCTTAAAGGGTTAAGAGAAAAAACAAAAGAGTTTAGATCCTCTTTAACATCCAAATGGCACATTTCCACTGCACTGGTTAATTTCTTTAACAAGTCACAAGATGATGCATTTGAAACAAATAAGGCTTAAAAATACTACCCAGGGTAAACACACAGTTATGTAGAAGCATCAGTTATGTACAAGCATCAGAAAATAAGGTTGTTCATTTTATTGGCCACTATACTACTATATGGTAGCCAAGTCATACTTAAAGTCAAAAGCATTTAAATATTGTGTGATTCTCAGTGGTGTATGAGAGCATCTACATTTCTAGATGTCCTGTGTAGAAATGAGGTGTTAATAGCTATGTCATAAAGATAGACAAGTTGATTTTTTTTTTCCAATTTACCTATTAATGCCTAATTTCTCAGAAACACTTGCACTTTACTTTTCACAAACAGTTGCCAGTCCCCTCATCCCTACCTTAAATACTGTTTTACTCTCCTTTTTCTAACACATTGACAAGGGAACTGCAAAAATCAGTATAAAATAACAGAGGACGAGGGCCCACCAGTGCCTTGTAAAAAAAATAAAAAAAAGCAATATTTGAAGAGGAGTACCATTGGCCATGGAGATACTTTAAAAGGTTACGTAGTGCTTTCTTTTACCAAACAAGTCATTAAATAATCATTCTTACAAGCAACGAGCAACCTAAATTAGTTGGTGTCAAGAACTTCATAGTAATCCGTCATCCTGGGTCACCGCGTCCTTCAGTGACATTAACCAAGTGTTTCTGTGTTGTGATACTGCTTTTTTCAGTGAGTTAGTTTAAATGCAGTAGAGAATTACATAAACTACAGTACACAGAGAAGCTGATTGCATGTCTTTTTTATGTTTTCAAGAGCCCTTGATGAATTAAATCCAGTGAATGTTATCATTATGACAAGGCAGTCTCTCTGCAGATATGTTCACCATGTCTGCGGCTGCTAAGTCTACATTCAGTAATTATCACAGAATTGCTTATACCCACTTTCATTAGCAAACTCATCATCATTATCCAATCTATCTGTGTGTAGGATAAGTAACCGAGTGATGTCAGTTCTTTAGTACTTTTGCTTTTTTCCCCTCTGTACTTTTATTTTAGGTTTGAATTGTGACACAATAATTTGATGCTTTCTGTCAGTTCTGAAACATGCACTATAACTTCTAATAAAAGATTGCATGAACACATCTTTCAAAGCTTGCAAAGTATGTATTTGAGAATAAAGAACTTTTTTCTTTGGGATGTAATGCTGACATGACATAACTATCTACCTATCTATCTATCTATCTATATATCTATCTATCTATCTATCTATCTATCTATCTATCTATCTATCTATCTGTCTGTCTGTCTCTCTGTCAGTCTGTCTGTCTATCTATCTCTCACTCTCTCTGTCTGTCTGTATATCTATCTATATATACCCAAACATACATATATATATAAATATATGTCTGTGTGTGTGTGTGTGTGTGTGTGTGTTAAATAACTGAAGAATATAAAGAACTTTGTTTCTGTCTGTCTGTCTCTCTGTCTGTCTGTCTGCCTGTCTGTCTGACTGTACGTCTGTACGTCAGTCTGTCTGTCTGTCTGTCTGTCTATCTACTTATCATCTATCTATATAGATATGTGTATATCTATATAAACACATATATACATAATATAAATATATGTCTATGTGTGTGTGTTAAATAACTGAAAAATATAAATATGTTTATTCTTTGGGATGTAATGTTTACATGCCATAACTAACTATCTACCTATCTATCTATCTATCTATCTATCTATCTATCTATCTATCTATCTATCTATCTATCTATCTGTCTCTGTCTATATGCCTGTCTGTCGGTCTGTCCATCTGTCCGTCTGTCTGTTTGCCTCTCTGTCTATCTATCTATCTATCTATCTATCTATCTATCTATGTGTGTGTTAAATAACTGAACAATATAAAATACATATATGTTGTTTTAGCAGAATTGCATGCACATAGAGAGAATAAGAAAAAATGTGTTTTAAATGTGTCTGGGGTCTATACCTTAAAAAGTGAAAGATGGACACATTGGAGAATGCTATTGTTTTCTGTTTATTTGTTCAGTTTATCAAAAAAAAGTCCATATTGTGTGGTTATGAAAATTGACAATCATAGCGTATAATAAATTATATAGATCCATTTCACTAACGCTGTATTTTTATATATTTTATATATAGTGTGTTTGTCCATGGACTCACAATGTTATAATTATATATAATTTATTGTATGTATATATATAATATATATACAAAATCCAAATATATAAATAGAGGATGCACTCACAGGTCTTTTTTTTTTTTTTTTTTCACAGGTCTTTTGATGTCACCATTTAATTACAAAAAGTTAGAGAAACTACGTTTCAGGCTAGCAAGCCTTTTGTCAAGTGTGTCAAGTTTTGTTACCCAGGCACTTGCAGATAGATGACGAATGCTGCGCAGAGTGCTAGTACTTTGGATTGTATATATATATATATATATATATATATATATATATATATATATATATATATATATATATATATATATATATATATATATATATATATTAGTATATAGTTTTAATATATTAATATATAGTTAAAATATATCTAATTTGATAGAAGTTCGGAAGGGAAATTGAAACTTCAAGCTTCTTTTGTTATTCATGGAATAAAATACTTTCTTTGGAAATATAATTTGTGAGTGCATTATTTTGGGATGTAAATATCCATGCCTACAGTTTCTGCACCCAAGAAAGCTTTTGTGGAAGTAGAAAAATCTAACTGCAGGACAGTTTGTTTCAATAATAAATTTGATTCTAAAAACAATTTTTAAGTAACAACAATGAAGTAAGTGGTCAAAACAACCCTTTTCCAATACAATATACCCTTATCCTTAGGAGCAAACATTTGAGCATGGATTGGTAATTATTTAAAATATTGAATGCAAACAGTGGTGGTAAATCGGAATTTCTTGAATTATACAGAAATGTGAGAAGTGGAATACCTCAGGGATCTGCCCCGGGTCCACTTCTTTTTAATTTATTAATGTAAAATGTAAAATTATACATTTTGGGTATAATAATAAATATCCAACATATAGTTTAAATGGTGTTTCCTTGGGAAAATCTGTTAATGAAAAAGGTTTGGAAGTTATTGTAAACAATAGATTTAGCAGTAGTGCACACTGCCAGCCAGACAAATAAGATATTAGCATGTCTTAAATGGAATACTGACTCACGGGAGGAAAAGCATCATCAGTTGATCATATAAAGATTAAATGAAAAACATAGTGTAGACTGTCTGATTCATATATGGAGTGATTCTCAACCCCCTGGTGATGCACTCACATTTTAGAAAGTCCAGGGTCATGGAAACAGGCATAGGTAGACTTACTCCTGCTATAAAGTATAAGTGTTTTTATAGCTGCAGAGTTTTAGCCACTAAGTGTGTGACCTAGAAGCAGACAGGAGAGAAGGAGAAACAGAGTTTAACCAGGTGTTAAAAGTGTAACAAATGTATTTTAATCCAAAAATATTTATTCGTTTCCATATTCTGCTATAGATGTCCAGCGTTGGAAGTATTGTGGACTCTAATATCCATCTGAAAGTTCTGGTCGCCTGGCTTCTCCACCCTCCCATGTTCACTGTTTAGCAGCTTCTTCAAGGAACATCCTTGAAGAAGCTGTGTAAACAATTGGTGTTTTGCAGCTTTGAAAGCATGTAAGGTGATGGTATTTTTGTTATTTCCCCCTTTCCTTGTGTGTCTATACATGCATCATATATTCTTTGCACTTTATCTGTGGATTGTCTTTTTTTTTCACGTTGTCACTGCCCACCAGTGCTGAGGATTTCCCATGTCCATTTCTCGCTCTCTTTCTGGATTATAAGACTGAAACTCCACTACCCTTAAGTGTTTGAAAAAGGGTAAGCCTACCCAATTATTTGATCTGTGCCTTGTATAATTATATTGACTAGTGGATGGTATGTTTTTTTCTATTTTTAGGAGGCTGTGTCAATGTCTTGTCTATAGATTCTGCATTGTAAAAAACTTAGATCTCTATCCAGAGAACATTGGGTGTCAACCAAATGTGTGGTACTTATTTATGCAATAAATGTACAAACATATTAGAATATATAAAAATATAAAAGACTGCAACTAACGATATTGCATTGAAATAAGAAAAATAAACAGAAGAGTAAATATAGTTCTCTATACAGTAAACAAAAAAACCCGTGCTGCCAGCATCCCCCCACACCGAATCGCTCTGCTTAACTTTTTTTTTGGCAGCCGCATCTGCTGGATACGGCCGCCGGAAAAAAAAATCACTGTGACCGGATGACGTTACAACACATCCGGTGACTGTTTTTCCCTCCTCCGTGCAGGAGGGAACACTACACAGAGACGTCCGGCTGGGGACACGGAGCAGTAGCCAGGCGGTTAGTACTGGGGAAGGGGGGAGGAGGGAGGAATAATGAGCATTGGAACTTTAAATTATAAATAGAAAGCATAATATTGGTGTCCTAATGGGCAAATTGGCTGGGGCATCTGAATGGCACAATAATACAGGCATCTGAATGGCACAATATTCCTGGTATCTGAATGGCACAATAATACAGGCATCTGAATGGCACAATAATACAGGCATCTGATTGGCACAATATTACTGGGCTCTGAATGGCACAATATTACTGGCATCTCAATGGCACAATATTACTGGGCTCTGAATGGCATAATATTACTGGAATTTGAATCACACAATATTACTGGTATTTGAATGGCACAATATTACTGGTATTTGAATGGCACAATATTCCTGGCATCTGAATGGCACAATATTACTGGGCTCTGAATGGCACAATATTACTGGGCTCTGAATGGCACAATATTACTGGTATTTGAATGGCACAATATTACTGATATCTGAATGGCACAATATTACTGGGCTCTGAATGGCACAATATTACTGGTATCTGAATGGCACAATATTACTCGTATCTGAATGGCACAATATTACTGGGCTCTGAATAGCACAATATTACTGGGCTCTGAATGGCACGATATTACTGGAATCTGAATGGCACAATATTCCTGGCATCTGAATGGCACAATATTCCTGGCATCTGAATGGCACAATATTACTGGTATTTGAATGGCACAATATTACTGGTATTTGAATGGCACAATATTACTGGGCTCTGAATGACACAATAATTTTGGCATCTGAATGGCACAATATTACTGGGCTCTGAATGGCGCAATATATTTCTGGTATCTGAATGGCACAATATTACTGGCATCTGAATGGCACAATATTCCTGGCATCTGAATGGCACAATATTACTAGTATTTGAATGGCACAATATTCCTGGTATCTGAATGGCACAATATTCCTGGTATCTCAATAGCACAATATTACTGGTATCTTAATTGCACAATATTACTGGCATATGAATGGCACAATAATACTGGCATATTAATGGGCAAATTGGCTGTGGCTTATTAATGACAAAATGATACTGGTATATAATTGGGCAAATTGGCTGTTATAGAGAGAGAGAGATGTCTGTAGGTATAGATATGTATTGTTTTAGAATTGTACAATTCTCACCTTGTGGGGATCATGTGTGTTGCATAATTAATGACGGTCCCATGTGTGCATAATTGTGGGGCGCTTGTGTAAAGCATATTTATTGGGCCCCATGTGTGACAAAATTAAGGGACTCTTTTGTGTGGCATAATTACGGGGCACCTGTGTGTGTGGCATAATTATGGGGCATTTGTGTGAGTGGCATAATTAATTGGGCAGAGGTGAGGCAGAAATAGTGGGGCTCTGGTGTGGCATAATTAATGGGGCTCTGGTGTGGCATAATTTATGGGGCTCCTGTGTGTGTCATGGTTATGTAGCTCCTGTGTGTGGCATAGTTAATAGGCCATCTGACTGGCATCACTAAGGAATCTGTTTGGCATTGTATTGGAGGAAGTCCAGAGGGGTGACACCATGAGTTTCCACACCGGGTGACACCAACCCTAGTGACGCCTAAAGTTCAATATAATCTTCTACATAATATTAAAGGTAATATTTTTTGCACAATTTGTTTGTGTGCTCTGAGGAAAGGGCACATAAGTGTTTTATCAGCATCTCTTAATAATTAGCGCCAGTGTACCTCACGTTTCTTTTTGCTTTTCAGTTCCATTTATACTGAGAGTGGTGCAATCAGCATTAATCTTCTCATTAAACTGTACTGGATCACATCATGTTTTTAGACTTATTAAGTATACCTCTTCTATGTTCATTAGATCTCTGCCTACATTTTTTTATTGTGCTTCCCATTTAAAGGAGCTGTAATGTTTTTATAGTTTTGTTCCTTTGTTCTTGGTTCTTTCACAATTTGTCTACCCACAATCTTATTATTTTGGAGGTGCCAGTGATTACCAAGCAAATAAAAAAAAAAACCTTTCATCTTAGTCATATTACCACTCATTATTCTGTAATTTACGTGCTGTTATGATTTTGCCGATTTCATATATAACATGGGAGATTGGCTTAACATGTCATATTTGAATGTGTTTAACTCGCAATGTTATAATAATGCTATAATAATGTTACAATATTGAGATTTACATAAATGGTCCCTTATCGCCTATAACTTGGCTATAAGAGAGTAATGGATATGTAGTGTATTTTTGGTGGGTGCTTAGAAGCCATGCCTCAGTGGTGCATTTGCAGCAGGACATGGAGATGCTCAGTTTAGTAAGCTATTGGTAACACTGGACCCCAGCTGCTTGTGTGGTATAGGTGCCAGGAACTCATTGTATCTTTAGATATGATACATAACAAGCACATCCAAAGCTTGATGCCCTTTTATATGTGTCCTATCTATTAGACATGTGCAAAACGAACATTTTCGTTTCGTTTTCGTCCATTTGGACGAAAATTTTATTTATTTCGTCTAAAACGAATTTCGTTCAATACTGCATTCGTTCATTATTTTCGTTTCGTTTCGTTTTATGCGTTCGTTTTTATAGAATACATGTAATTCTATGTATTCTATAAACCAAAAATCTATAAACCGAACGACCTTCGGTTTATAGACTTTCGACTTATAGAAAACGTATAGTAGTAGTGCCTTTCTATGAACCCATTCATAAGAATTATGAATGGGTTCATAGAAAGGCAATACTACTATACGTTTTCTATAAGCCGAAAGTCTATAAACCGAACGTTCGGTTTATAGACTTTCGGCTTATGGAATACATGTAATCCTATTGAAATTCTATAAACCGAACGTTCGGTTTATAGACTTTCGGCATTTGTAATGAATGTAATTGCACTATTGGCTTTCACTACACAGAGACAGAGTCTTCATTCATAAATCTGTCTCTGTGTCGTGAAAGCCAGTAGTACTATTACATGCATTACAAATGCCGAAAGTCTATAAACCGAACGTTCGGTTTAAAGACTTTCGGCTTATGGAATACATATAATCCTATTGCTATTCTATAAACAGAACGTTCGGTTTATAGAATAGCAATAGGATTACATGTATTCCATAAGCCGAAAGTCTTTAAACCGAACGTTCGGTTTATAGACTTTTGGCTTATGGATTACATGTGATACTATGGGCTTTCTATAAACCGAACTAGAGTTCCCATTCATAAAAATTTATGAATGGGGACTCTGTTTCGGTTTATAGAAAGCTAAGAAGTTGAACGAATGAACGAATGGTTTAATATAAACGAAAATCATTCGTCCATTCGTGCTATAGTATTGGCATTACTATAAACCGAAATAGAGTCGGTTTATAGAATGCCAATAGACTTACATGCATTCTATAAACTGAAAGTCGTTCATTATGTCGGTTTATGGAATGTAGTGTACTATGCTATTGTATTCTATAAACCGACTCTATTTCAGCTTATAGAATGCCAATAGTACTACGAATGGACGAATGAACGAATGATTTTCGTTTATTAACCATTCGTTCATGCGGCTTTCGTTAGCTTAGCATTTTCGTTGTTCGTTTTTCAAACGAATGAACGAAAATGCTATTTTCGGACAAAAATGCATTCGTCCGAAAACGAATGCACATGTCTACTATCTATAAACAATCTTTTTTCAATTGTGTGTTTAAAACAAAATTTCCCTATTCTCAACCCAAAATAAATGGGTGATGTTCTATGGATCTGTCAAAATGATGATTTAATGTGCAGTGACCATAATTTTCAATTAGTGATATAATAAGCACCAGCAAAGTGTCCCTGGAATTTTTTTTCAAATGTTGACACCTATGTTAAATCATAGCATATTTTGTAGAAAAATCTAGTCTAGAGAAAATAGCTTGTGCTGGATAGAGGATCAGGATGGGCTGGCGTCTGTAGGAGTCAATTTTCCCCAACTCGCCCACTTACATCTGCTTCCTGCAGAGTGATATATGGTACCAGGTGTTCTCACTTCTAAGAAATGAGGACACTGCAAAAGAGTGAGATAAAACCAGGAAAGGTTAAAGCATCTTAACATGTATAGCTTGGAGGAAAGATGTAACAGGGGGGATATGATAGAAACATTTAAATACATAAATGGTATCAACACAGTAAAGGAGGAGAGTATATTTAAAAGAAGAAAAACTACCACAACTAGAGGATATAGTCTTAAATTAGAGGGGAACAGTTTTAAAAGTAATATCAGGAAGTATTACTTTACTGAGAGGGTAGTGGATTTATGGAATAGCCTTCCAATGGAAGTTGGATAGGCTTTCCTAGATATAAGTTAGGGAACTGGGGACTAATAAAAGTATTTTGAAAATTGGGCAGACTAAATGGACCGAATGGTTCTTATCTGACGACACATTCTATGTTTCTCTGTTTCTATGTTTCTACCTTATGGTACTTGTTTGTGAAGAAAGGGTATCTATCCAAATGACTTAAAAAATATATATGTCAGAGCTCTGAATACAGATCCCGTTACTAATTTTAGAATAGGTGAACCATCATCCATGACTCAAAAAGAAACAACATATACACAGATCAGGTGTATTGGCACCTTTGACGGTGGGTGGGAGCCTATTATATAAATTCTAAAAAAATACTGGCCCTACTGATAATTTACTGAATGATCACCTGAATTATAAGCAGGTCAATAGTCATCTGGAAAAAAAAATCTAGCACCAAAACCTGCTTCATATCCTTGAAGGGCTCATAGAAATTTGGCTTATGTAAAGTCTGCACATTTATGTGCCCATCTAAGCTTTTTCATCCACAACTGCAGAAAGAGCCAAGTCAGTGAGTTCATAATCTGAAAGATGTCTTGCTTGGTATAGTTGGCTAATTGCAAATATGGCAAACAGTATGTAGGCAAGACCATTAGAAGACTAAAAGGATCAGGTTTCTACAGCACAAGCTTCCTAGGGTCCTTTGGGCTCCAAAATGGCCGTGCAATGTGCATGCATAAACGTGAACTTAAAGGAATGTTCACTTAATTGGTCTCATCCCTCCCTGTCTGTAACAACTCTGAGGAGGATCAGCGATGCAGAACCTGGTGTCAAAGGAAACTGAGGATTTAAGAGGTAGTCGAGATGGATTTCATTCTGACCAACATACACCCTATGGTTGAGCCGCAGATGGAGAAGGCCAGAGACTTGTGCAGCACCCAGAACTACCACCAGAACCTCAGTAACCCTAATAATACAAACAATTGAAGAAGCAGGTCGGGATGACAGCCAGTCAGAAGTGTAGGACAAGGCAGGATAAACGATGTACAGTCCGAGGTCAGAATCCAGGGAATCTATCAGGAACAAATAAGGAACAAGGTCAAAACGCGGGAAGCAGGATAAACAGGAACAAGCCGAGGTCAGAATACCAGAAGAATATAGAAGTCAAAATGGTCAAAACAAGCAGGAGTCAGAATACCAGAAATAACGAATACCGAATCACAATACCACAAATAGGCACAAGGCACTATCACAGGCAAAGGTTCAATGCAGACTGAGCCTTTAAATATCCCTCCAAAGCATGTCTCCGCCTCTGGGATGAAAACGAGGCTTGGAAGCAAACAAGGAAGTAGCTTTTAAAAACTAAGATGAAAACGAGGCTTGGAGGTAACATAGGAAGTAGCTTTAAAAACTTAAGATGGCGCCACCGTATGGAAGGGACTTCTGTATGGCAATAGCTAAGCCATTGGCAATGTGTAGTGTGGAGGAGTGTGCGCTGCACTGCGTAAGAGCATGCACACATTCTCTGAAACCGCAGCAGCGGATCTTTGCGGACAGAACCTCGAGGTAAGTATTAAACTGTCTCTCTGTTGGTCCCAAAATTGCCTTTGACCTTGGCTAGCCTTTCACTTCCCCACCTTCTGGTATCCTGACTCTGTCCAGTGTCTCAGTACCAGTGGCTGTGTGTCTGGTAGCCAGTATCTCAGCACCAGTGACTGTGTTTCCAGTTTCCAGTACTTCAGTACCAGTGGCTGTTTGTCCAGTATCCAGTATCTCAGTACCATTGGCTTTTTTCTGATATCCAGTATTTTATTACCAGTGGCTGTGTGTCTGGTATCCAGTATCTCAGCACCAGTGGCTGTGTGTCTGGTATCAAGTATCTTTGTTCCAGTGGCTGTGTATCTGGCATCCAGAATCTCAGTATAGGGGCTATGTGTCCAATGACTCTCCATTCGGTGAAATTAGTTATTATCTTTTACCAGTGTCCGGAGCTATAGGTGAAGTGATTTTCCTTTTCTGTAGAGCCTGCGGTGCAACCAAAGGTATCTCTGATTTGGACCGAAACCCTCTTATTACTCTCTCAAAGACCTGGCCTGGTTTACAAGAATACTCACCTTCACCTGATCAGATTACTGCGTTGTAGATCCACCATCCTGTCCTTTACATTAGGCAATTTTTTTTTAATATAATATATTTTTATTGATGACAGAATAACGTAACAGTCAATAAGTGGGGGTAAAAGTGTTACATAAATTGAGTAGTACATCAGAGTCGCATATAATACATAGGCAAGGGCTATTTAAGACAGACACAGCCAAATAACAATAACACAACCTCCGAAAATCCTTGCCAGAATAGTAGAATTTGGTGCAACAGTTACGATAAAAGATTTAAAAAAATACCCCGCTTAACAATAATTAAGAAACATATAAATATTAAGAACAAAGTAATACCTAGAAAAATAGGAGAGGGAAAAGAGAAAGAAAAAAAAAATTAACTGAAAGAAAAAATAGAAGAGAGAAAAAGAAAAGAAAGAAACAAGTGTTCCTGTGGTGTGCACCTTTGCCGTTAGCTGTCTGAAAGGCATCCTCCATAGTTCGTATGGATTCTACCATATCTATCCAATCACGGAATGAGGGGGCCAATGTCTTTTTCCAATAACGTGGGATAAGTAATTATCCCACGCGCATTGCGCAAGTGAATAGTCAGGGAGCGCTTATAGGCCCCTACAGGATATAGGGTGTGGTGTAGTAACACAGTTAATGGATTGATACGTAGGGTTTTATCGCCTACAGTCTTTAACGTTTTAATCACCGCTGACCAGAAAGGGGTAATCAGAGGGTAGGACCACCATATGTGTAATAAATCCCCCACTTGTGAACGGCAGCGCCAACACAGGTTTGAGGTGGAAGGAAAAATTGTATGTAAAGTGGAGGGAGTCATATACCAACGTGAGAGCAATTTAAACGCATTCTCCTGAATATGGGTGGAAGTGGAACATTTATGTGCTAATAGGGACATTTTATGCCATTGTAGATGTGTGAGAGTAATATTACAGTCTCGCTCCCAGTGGAGGATGAAAGAGGGTTTTGTCTGATCAGCCATGTCCGTTAGAGTACAATATATGGTAGACACCACTCTAGCTGGTGGGTCCTCAGTCATACACAATAACTCAAAAGGTGTAGCCGCAGTGAGAATAGGCAATTTTTTCTGCCCAGACCCCGACACCCAAAAGGTGATTTTGTTTTCCAGGTAAATCAACTACCCCACTATCTGGACAAGGTAGAGGTGAGGGGGTAGGTAGGGAATTACTTTATTTAAAATATTTGGATCAGGTCTGGAGGAATTTTGGTAGTGCAGAGACCCTGGGAGCATTTATGGGGTCTTGGCGCATTTGCCCAGCACCAAGGGGATTATTTATTTTTAAAGGGGTATATGGGCAGCTATAAGCCCTAGTCCCAGCCTGCAACATCCTGCTTTTCTGTCAAAGTTGTTGTGTTTCATGCAAAAAACACATCATAAGATTATCATATGAAGTAGGTGTATAATAATTGTGTGCAAACAATCAAACTTTCTAATATTTAACAAAAACTGATATTGTTAATATGTTATAGCTATATGATAGTAACCATGATACCACACCAAGATATCTCAAAAATAATTCAATATCTGACATTTCTACATTTCCACTTTATTATGTTACCATTTGTTTTCTCTTCTTCATATAGTAAATGTCTATTTCACAGAAGTTTTTCTTCATCTTTTGTTAAGAAACTGATTTTTTCAGCCATTTACCTTCAATATCAACTATTCATTCAGTAAGCATCCACCAAGTATCCACCAAAATAATTTCTACCAATTATTATAATTTTCTGAAAAGATCCGGATCATAATGTGCTGATTTCTAAATGTTTATTATATAACTATTGTCATGAGACATTGTAACCTCTCTATTGCTACAAACCTTTTTATCACTATTTTAAGAAATGTATTGGAATGTTTCACACTCTTTTGTGTAACTATTTTATTTGCTATTTTATTTTATGTATTTCCTTTGGGCAGGAATAACTAATCAGTGACTTTGACTGACCTTTGAACATTGTGTCAGGTTTGTTAGTATGGAGTACTGCTATTAGCTTAGTTTAAGGTTAATCTGTTAATGTCACTGTTGATATGAATTTTATTTGTTCAAACAACAGCCTATATTGTGCATGTTTTTATTTATTAAATTGTATAAATTATATATTTTTAAACATGTTATTTTAATTGAAAATAATTATGAATTAATATGAATTTAATTTTTTTTATTTTTATTTCCTTTTATTTCCTTCTTGTCTCTATAGCAGAATCATTTGTGCACTTATATGATATTCAAGAATGTCTGATAAGACGTACCCCATGGTATAAATGTATTACAGAATTAGAACGACTCTGTGAGGTTTTTTTTATTACTTCCCACATTTTTATAGTTTTTTATAACCAGAAATGTATATCCATTGAGTCTTTACAGAGATTAACAGAGATTAACTTAAATTCAAAAGTAGACCAAACCCAATAGTAAAAAAGTAACATATTAACATTTGACTACACTAAATAATTATAAACCACACAATCTGCCTGGCTTAAAGAAATATTCACTTTCTTTTGGATATAAATTGTGGCCCCTTGGGCTTACACAGACAAAATAAAAGAGTCTAACTCTTAATGGCCCTTGTTAACAAAAAAACAATCATAACTATGGGGATTCTAACTATAGTAATCATGTAATGGTGCTAATTCTAAATACTTTTAACCCCTTCATGACATTAAGACTTTCCATACCGTCCTAATATTAGTGGTCCTAAAATACACTAGGACAGCATAGAGCATCCAGTGTTAAACAGCTCATAGCAGCTCCCAGCAATGAGCTGTGCTCGGATCCTGCTGCAAGCACTTGCAGCTGGATCCTACCTGTCAGATGAGGCCACTTTCAGTGGACTGCACAACAGACTACGGAAATGTGGGAGCTGTGAAGCAGTAGTGACACGCATGGACAAATCGGTCCTGCACTGGCCCTACTGAATTTGCACCAAGCGGTGGCTTATGACGATGTGAGGGGTTGTTGCCGGATCCAGAACATGTCTTCTTCTGACGTCATCTCCATAGCAAAGGGGAATATCGTAATGATGTGACTGTGTATATGGCTACCATGGCAATACAGCTGGTGGAGTGAATTAATATTCCTTTAAAGATCAACGTTCATGTCTCTACTCTTGGTAATAGATTTCTAATTAGAATGTCAGAATCATAAAAAAGGGTACATTTCTCAAATTCTCCAGCACAATACAGAGATGGGGCAAATGTAAGGAGATAGGAGTAGATGAAGAACAGATAACGACAATATATAAGAAAACACTGGCACATACTATGGCAGCCTATGGAAGAAATACAATCAAAATAATGATAACAAATGAAAAATAAGAAAAAGTAGGAAAAAATTAAAAACGGCTGAATTTGTCAACTAGTTGAAAGATGGGAAGATGGTGGGTACATGAGATATAAATTAATGTACCCAAAAATATAACAAATAAGACAATGGAAAAAAAAATGAAGATTATATATATATATATATGCAGTAGTGGACATAATTATCGTGCTAGTACCCTTTTACGAGTAATAAGATACAGTAGTGTGTGCGTGGGCACTGGATTAAACCTCACCTCCTGTTATTTTTTCCAGCTCATCACGGAGCCAGCCCCCGATCAGATTCCGGCCTTAAGATGCAACTGACACCAGAAGTCAAGGCTGTGTTGCTCGCACTACACAGAGAAGGTCTGTCATCCCTGCAGATTGCTAACAGGATTCAAACACACCGGTCCACGGTGAGTCGCTGGCTGAAGTGGCACACTGAGACGGGCAATATGGAGCAGAGGAAAGGTGGAGGGTGGAAAAGGTGCACAACCGCAAGACAAGACAGGCTGCTGGTACGGCTCTGCATGCACCATCGATGTCTCACTTCGCCGCAAATCAACTGTAATTGGAGAGTAGCCACGGGGGCGATGGTCAGCAACAGAATGGGAAGGAGAAGGTTGTTCCAGGCAAAGCTAGTCGAACGGCGCCCCCGCAAGAAATCCTTGGTGATGGAGACCGTTAGAGCCAAGCATCTAAGGTGGTCGAAAGCCCACAGGGCTTGGACACTTCACATGTCGGAGAAGGTCATCTTCTCAGATGAGAGTAAGTTCAACATTCACTGGACGGATGGCATAGCCTATGTCAGGAGACGCAAGGGTGAGCATCTCACACCCAGCTGCGTAGTCTCCACTGTCAAGTTCCCGGTGTCATAAATGATATGGGGCTGCATGAGCGCAAACGGCACAGGAGACTTGCACATGGTAGATGGAACTGTCGATGCCAAGTCATACATACGGATTTTATCCAGATCACTGATGCCCACCATCAGAAGGTTGTTTGGCCAGCCACAGGACTGCATTTTCCAGCACGATTTGGCTCCCTGCCACCGAGCCAGAAAGGTTAGACAGTACATGGAGCACAAAGGCGTGTGCCTGCTGGATTGGCCCCCCAATAGTCCTGATTTGAACCCGATCGAGAACATTTGGAGAATGGTCAGACTTGCAGTGAACAGACACAAGCTGAGGACCTGGCAAGAGCTCCAAGAAACCTTGTTACGGGTGTGGAAGAAAGAACTGCCTATGGACTTGATCGGCCATCTAATTAGGTCCTTGCCCAATAGATGCCGGGCTGTCGTAGCTGCCCACGGTGGGCCTACAAAATATTAAACAAAAATAAGTTAATATGTAATAAATAAGTTAATGTTCACTCTGTGTTTGTCTTTATATATATATATATAAACACACACACACCTACCTTCATTTTTCAAGGGACAGCTCCAGCAGCCAGGAAGGAAGCAACCTTTGCATGTCTCAGGGGGTCACCTGGGACCGCCTGAGCAAATGTCTCCTTCCCAGTGTGGACGCAGTGTGCTGGATAGATCAGAGAAGAGAGTGGCGGAGGATGAAAGTGGAGAAATGTCGCTGTGCAGGAAGGAAGGAAGCGTCCCGGGCCAAGTCCTTCGTGGTCCTCTGCCGCCAAGGACTTGCCCGACACATAAGCCCGGAAATGGTGGCTTAAGCCCCCCTCCTCCTTCCCCACACCCCCCTCCATTGGCCCGCGACCGCTAGGGTGCCCGGTGGCACACAGCAGGAAGAGTCCCAGGCCAAGTCCTTCGCGGCCCCCTGCTGACCGCCTGCCCGACACTTAAGTCCCCTCTGACAGGGGACTTGGCCTGGGCCTTCGCGATGCTTTGTTTTAATTAAACAGTTGGATTCCCCTGGTCTGCACCAGTCAGCTGCTAGGTGCCGGCTGAGGCGATGCGCCGGCCCCCAGCCACCCTGGTTCGTGCCCGCTACCGCCGCTCCCCCCGGGGGGGGAGGATGGGATGGATGGGGAAGGGGGCAGAGGAGAGGCGTGTACCACAGCTGGGGCAATCCACAGGAAGGGCTCGGCGCGTGTCCAGATTCACCGCTGCTACCCACACTCTGGGCCTCCAGCCCCCGGGAGGCGGGGGGGCGGCGATTGACAGGAGAGCGACCCTCAGACAGGCGTAGCCCAGGGAGGAACCCAGGGCCACAATGTGCGTTCAAAGTGTCAATTATCAATGTGTCCTGCAATTCACACTAATTCTCGCATCTAGCTGCTTTCTTCATCGACGCACAAGCCGAGTGAACCACCGCTAAGAGTCGAGAACGACTCCTCTCCTTCTGGAGAGCTTCTTTGCATGGCCCACTACGGTCTGGGGGGGCCTTCCCCCTCATCTCGGTCAGCAGAGGCCAAGGCAAAAAAACAGCGGACGACACGCGGCCATCAGTGGGACTTCCAAACCTTCTGCCCCCGGGAGACCCGTGGAGTGGGGCGAGCGGTACCAAGATCGGACATGAGGAAAGTGGTTCCTCTTCCACCCTGCGGCCATGGCTGGCAGGAGTGGGGACAGGCAGGTGGCGGCGGGTTCCCCCGTTCCCACCTTGGCACTTCCTCCATGGGCCAGGCCCGTCAGGCACCCCTCCCCGCCATCCCTACCTCTCTCCCCCCGAACACGGCTTGGGGCCTGCACATCCCAAGGGGGCCCCCTCGCCCTGGGGCAGGAGA
Source organism: Pelodytes ibericus (assembly GCA_036172795.1). Lineage (NCBI taxonomy): Eukaryota > Metazoa > Chordata > Amphibia > Anura > Pelodytidae > Pelodytes > Pelodytes ibericus. Next base: position 27,012,859 of record CM069867.1, on the reverse strand, counting down.
GCCCCTGGGGTAGGAGAGCCCCTGAGGCAGGAGAGCCCCTGAGGAAGGAGAGCCCCTGAGGCAGGAGAGCCCCTGGGAGGCATGGCTGGGTGGTGCGTTTCCAACAGTAGGTGCTCCCAGCTCTCCCCGTCACTGAGGGAGTAGGCTGGCCCGTTAATGATTCTTCCACAGGTTCACCTACGGAAACCTTGTTACGAATTTTACTTCCTCTAGATAGTCAAGTTTGGTTGTCTTCTTGGCGCTTGGCGCTCCGTTGCCGACCCTGGCGGGGCCAATCCAAGGACCTCACTAAACCATCTAATCGGTAGTAGCGATGGGCGGTGTGTACAAAGGGCAGGGACTTAATCAACACGAGCTTATTACCTGCACTTTCTGGGAATTCCTCGTTAATGGGAAATAATTGCAATCCCCAATCCCTGTCACAAACAGGGTTCAGCGGGTTACCTGCACCTGTCAGTGAAGGGTAGACACACACTGATCCATTCAGTGTAGCGAGCGTGCAGCCTTAGACATCGAAGCGCATCACAGACCTGTTATTGCTCGATCTCGTGTGACTGAACACCACTTGTCCCTCCAAGAAGTTGTACGCCGACTGCTGGGGGTCGCGTAACTAGTTAGCATGGAGGAGTCTCGTTCGTTATCAGAATTAACCAGACAAATCACTCCACCGACTAAGAACGGCCACGCACAACCACCCACAGAATCGAGAAAGAGCTATCAATCTGTCAATCCTTTCCATGTCCGGGCCGGGTGAGTTTTCCTGTGCTGAGTCAAATTAAGCCGCAGACTCCTGGTGGTGCTCTTCCATCAATTCCTTTAAGTTTCAGCTTTGCAACCATACGCCAACCAGAACCCAAAGACTTTGGGTTCCCGGAAGCTGCTCGGCAGGTCATGGGAATAACGCCGCCGGATCGCTAGTCGGCATCGTTTATGGTCGGAACTACGATGGTATCTGATCGTCTTCAAACCTCCGACTTTCGTTCTTGATTAATGAAAACATTCTTGGGAAATGCTTTCACTTTGGTTCGTCTTGCGCCGTCCGAGAATTTCACCGCGGCACAATACGAATGCCCCCGGCTGTCCCTCTTAATCATGGCCCCAGTTCCGAAAACCAAAAAAATAGAACTGTAGTCCTATTCCATTATTCCTAGCTGAAGTATTCAGGTGACCGGCCTGCTTTGAACTCCTAATTTTTTCAAAGTAAACGCTTCGGACTCCCGGGACACTCAGTCAAGAGCATCGGGGAGTCTCCTAGAGGCATGGGCTGGGACAGGCGGTAGCTCGCCTCGCGGCAGACCTCCAGCTCAATCCCAAGATCCAACTACGAGCTTTTTAACTGCAGCAACTTTAAACTTTAATAGATCCTCATTAAAGGATTTAAAGTGTACTCATTCCTATTACAGGGCCTCGAAAGAGTCCTGTAGTGTTATTTTTCGTCACTACCTCCCCGAGTCGGGAGTGGGAAATTTGCGCGCCTGCTTCCTTCCTTGGATGTGGTAGCCATTTCTCAGTCTCCCTCTCCGGAATTGAACCCTGATTCCCTGTTACCCGTGGTCACCATGGTAGGCACAGAAAGTACCATCGAATGTAATGTTGCTGTCACGAGGACATGCGATCGGCCCAAGGTTATCTAGAGTCACCAAAGCAGCTGGGGGACAGGCCCCCAGATTGGTTTTGGTCTGATAAATGCACACATCCCTGGGGGTCAGCGTTCATCAGCATGTATTTGCTCTAGAATTACCACAGTTATCCAAGTAACAGATGGAGTAATCAAAGGAACCATAACTGATTTTATGAGCCATTCACAGTTTCACAGTACAGGCTGTGTGTACTTACATGTGCATGGCTTAATCTTTGAGACAAGCATATGCTACTGGCAGGATCAACCAGGTAGCCCTTCGGGGGGTTTCTGCCGTAAAGAACGCCCTGGGGGGTGTCAGGTGGCCGCGCCCCAGAGATCGCAGCTGCCGGGGCTAGGGCGCACCTCCCCGACCTTCCCGGGCCTCGGCGAGCCAGAGGAGGAGAGGCAGGGGGGGGGCGGCCACTGCCCGCAGAAACGTGAGGAGCAGTCCGTAGGGGACAGCCAGGGCTGGGTTTCTCCGCCTTGTGGTGCTGGCTGGAGAACAATAGCACTACCCAGCGCAGAGGTCAAAGGGGGGCGGCGGTCAGACAACACCTTCAGAAACCTCCCAGCGCGCGGCTTCAGGCCTCTGTGCCTGCTGGGCCTTGCATACTCAGGGCTGCCGGGGTGCGGGGGAGGGAAGGCCACACCGAGCCCTTTCCTCCTCATCTGCCGTTCCTGGGTTTGGGGAGCCAGGGACCACTCCTGCGGCCAGGGAGGAGGCCATCTTTGCCTGTCTCAGGGGGACACCAGGGACCGCCTGAGCAAAGGTCTCCTTCCCGGCGTGTACGCGGGGTACCAGATCGATCAGAGGAGTGAGAGGTAGAGACAGAGACAGAGGAGAAAAAAATAAAGATAATTTTTTTTCCACGTTTCCCACCCACCCCCTCCTGGACGGGCTGTGGGGACCCATAGCAAAGAGATCACAATTTGGCCACCAGGGGCACCACAGGTCCAGGGGACCCCAGCCCCATCACTCTGGAACTCTTTTCTGGGCATAGACTTCTAGCACGCACCTCAGCAGATTGGAAAATCTGTGTCTCCTGATATTCTGCGCACGGGTACCACCCTCCCAGCCTTGGATTTCCGCTGACCTGTCATCACCGGGTGGACCGCCCAGGAAAAGTATCCGACCTCCTGGAACCGATGACCAGCTCAGGGAGCAAGTTTAACCTCATTGGGACTTCCAGTGATGGGACTTTGTCAGGGGGAGCATGGCCCGATCGCTCTGAAACTCTTTTCTGGGCACAGACTTCCAGCACACACTTCCAGCAGATTCTGAAATATGTGTCCCCTGATATTCTGTGCACAGGTGCCGCCCACACATCCTTGGATTTCCGCTGACCCGTAATCACTGGGAGGACCGCCCGGGAAAAGCATCCGACTTCCTGGAACCGATGGCCAGCCTCGGGGAGCAAGTTCAACCTCATAAGGGCTTCCAGTGATGGGACTTCTTCAGGGAAACCTCGTCCCTGTTGCTCTGGAACTTTTCTCTGGGCACAAACTTCCAGCACTCACCTCCGGTAGATTCCGAAATCTGTGTTCCATGATATTTTGCACATAGGATTTCCACTGACCAGTTATCACTGGGTGGACTGCCCAGGAAAAGCATCCGACCTCCTGGAACCGATGGCCAGCCTTGAAGAGGGAGTTTGACCTCATCGGGACTTCCAGAGATGGGACTTAGTCTCTGGCAGCTCGAGAGAAAAGCTCCATAGCCTTCAGGAGACCGGATGGACAGTCGAGGCCCAGCCAGAGTTCCAGAACAATGAGTGATTTATCCTGCTCGCCGGACCACGTCCCCAACAGAGGCAGAGGCAGAGTTCCAGAACTATATCAGCTTGGTCCCCCTCGCCGGACCAAGTCCCCCACAGGGGAACAGACGGACCGTGAAGTGTCCAGGCAGAGTTCCAGAACTACGGAAACTTGGTCCCGCTCGCCGTGATGGGGTAATGTCAGTGGAGTTCCCCGCGGGCCCCCGGAATGCGCTACACCCCCTGCAGCACTCCCCCACCCGGTGGCTGTCAAAAATTAGCAATTGAACAAGCAAGCAAGTGAACCCACTGCCCAAAATGTTCCCAAGATGTGCACTAGCAGTTGGTACTTGAATTTACACCCCCCAAAAAAAGCATATTTTTAAAAAGCCAAGGCAGAGTTCCAGGACAATGAGTGCTTCTTCCCGCTCACCAGACCATGCTGGATATGGAATGATCCAACTCGGGAAAGGTAGGTAGCGGCAGGGAACAAAATCTGTTCTCCCCCCGTAGGCAACATGTAATGATCAGAGGAGCTGTTTGAATGTGGCTGGAGCTGTTTGAACGGGACATTTCTTTGACTGAATCCAGAGTTTCTTTCACCGAATCACTCTAGTCAGGTAAGGTGCACTGTTATGGGAGGTGGTCAAGTGGTTCATGTTCCCGACACTTGACCAGGACGACCGGACACTGTCTTAATACCCGTCAATAGCCTGGCGCATTTTCCATGGCCGCTACTGTATATATCTATATATATATATATATATATATATATATATATACACAAAATATACAAAAAATATTGTTGGCCTGAAGAGATAACTAAGCGTAAATTAAAAATATATATATCATAGTATAAGGAAATGTGAGTCGAGGTAATCTAGGTATTTAAACAAGTATATAGGAGAAGATGATGCAGACTAATGGAGGTCAATTCCCTAGCAGATGTGGAGGTAGCAGATCATGGGCACAGTATTATCATATAGCAGACTTGCCCACACCACAACATTAAAGGCAATATATAATCTCATAATCTTGATTGAGACCCAATGGTGCCAATGTTCCCACGTTATTAATCCACCTGTTTTCTTTCTAATATTTGTGACATAGTTATTCAAGTTTATAAAATACTTAATTCCATAAAGTTCAACCCGTCTACCTATCATTCCTGCTTTTGAGCCAAAAGAAGGCAAAAAACTCTAAGGAAGCTATTTTGAATTTTTCCACTTACAGGGAAAAATTATTTCTTGACTCCAAAAGGCAATCAAATTTCTCCTTGGATCAAGAAGCTCTATTATTAATGCTTATTCTATTATTAATAACTATTCAACAACACAATTTATTAGACTGGTTTGACATACCCACACCACAAAATTAAATGCAATATATAATCTCATAATCTTCATTGAGATCCCTTGGTTCCTATGTTCCCATGGTATAAATCTACCGGGTTTCTTTCTAACATTTGTAACATAGTAATTTAAGTTTATAAAATTCTTATGTCCATCAAGTTCAACCCTTCTATCATTCCTGCTTTTAATCCAAAAGAAGGCAAAAAACTCCAAGGAGGCTATTTTGAATGTTGCCACTTAGGGGAAAAAAATCCTTCTTGACTCTAAAAGATTTCTCCTTGGATCCAGAAGCTCTATTATTAATGATTATTCTGTCATTGATAGCCCTGTAGGTCCTGATAGTCTCCATGCTATTCTACAACACAATTTATTAGACTGGTTCAATCACCACTTCTAACACACACACTGTCTAACTGTGGAAGTTCATGGTAAATGTATGCTACAAGGCATTTAAGATTGCAAGAAAGATCAGCAGTCCATCATTTGTGAAAGCATTTCGAATTTAAAAGCAATGTGGTTATCCTCTTGTTGTTTCCTTTGGTACTTGATGAGATACATTGAAATAAGTTAAATACCCCACAACACAGCTTGTGAAAAATATACACATATAGGAATCACCAACTGTAGTGATTGTGTCAATGAAAATCATCTGTTCTTGCTCCATTGTGATTTATGGGAATAGCAAGCACACCCTCCCTCGCAGAGAATCAATGTAGCTGGTGTGACAGGATGTTTGATTGAAGTTCAATCACGTTTAGGCTGCAGATATATATAAAAAATGCGTGTTTTATCTGTTGGATGTTAGCATTTGCATGACAAATTCCACACATTCACCTTAATGGTGTTTATGACACAGTCGACGCACAGCAAAAGTGCTGGGAAATAGTAATTGTCTCAGGTAGATATGCCCTGTCGGCCATGCGGGTGTAAATAATTACTTACTTGACTCATGCAATAAAAGATAAAAAGGCAAATGAGACCTAGGATCCTGAATGCATGTTTTGGAAATGTAGCCAGTGATAAGTAATGAATCTGTCAGCTTTCAGGTGGATGTCTAACGTGATAGTTTATTGATGGAAAGCTTGGTATATGCATGTAAATTGAACCTTTAAATTGCTCAGACTGACTTTCAAAACAGGAATTAATAAACATGGTAGTAAAATACCTACATCCTTGTCATAAACCCAGAATCTGCTACAGATTGCTGTCACTTGCAGATTTTTACAGCTTGTCCACAACATCCTCTAAGCATGGGAATTCGGAGGGTAGGAAGAATACTTAACAAGTGCTGGAATACTAGTAACCATTGTGTTTGTGGCAGATGTACAATCTCCAAACTACTGCAGATGTGTGACTGGCAAAGAAAAAAAGGATGTGCACATTTTTAGAATTTGTTTTCATCAGGTATTTTGTTTTATGTCTATGGCTGATAAACCACAGCATAGTAATGAAAAATGGCAAATATTGCAGCAGAAAGTGATTGCTTAGCATCCTTCTGTTGCCCTGCTGCAAGAGGTGGCAGATCCCATCCATTACATATATTTATTCATGTACATTTTTGCAAATATGTGGAACTGAATCAGAACTTGCCATCCACTCGTTTTGTGTCATTTTAAAGCCTGTACAAGCCGTTATCTTGTATAAATGGAAAAAAAAGACACCAAAAAAAAACCTAGAGTGCTCAAACTTCAAAATCATGCATATAAACAAATAAAATGAGTTAAATAAAAACAACAACCAATGCCATTGTCTGTAAATAATAATATACTTAAATAAATTATTTCTTGAGATGATGTCTTCTGTCAAAAATGTTATATATATATATATATATATATATATATATATATATATATATATATATATATATATATACCTAATTTGTTTGTTCTTACTAAATAGAGACTAAAAATATATGTGTAACTCAACTGGGAGATCCTGTTTGTCAAATGAGGTTTTTTTTAGGTAGTGTGGACCCTGTCTACCTTAAAGGATTTGTAATAATATACTCCTAATTTCATCTATACATTTGTTAGCCTATCTATTGATGAAATAAGAACTTTATTGCACATGTGCTATGTTTTGTATATCATGATTGGGTTTCTTTAGGACTTTGAAAGTCAGTAAAAACAAATTTCTAATATGTTCTCCATTTGATGGAAAGCAGGTATAGCTTACTGATTATTATTTACAAATGAAAGTCTCATGGTTGATATAGAACATATATTTTGGTATGGCTTTGTTTCTTTAAATAAATATGTAAACTAGTGCAATTAAATATTCTAACATTGTGTTCTAAGTAGCAAGGGGTTTTGTAATATGTTCCATTGTTGTAGCTAGATTGATTGCTGTTTGACTACAGGCATCATTCTGCATAAAGAATGTAACATTGTAATCACCATGGACATTAAAGGAGTTTTTCTGACTATTGCTCCATTTTTCAAATTTTCCCCCAGAATTGCTTATAATAATGCCCGGTATCTTTTCACTCCTTCATAGTTTCTTTCCTGAATAGAAAAAATAGAATTTTAAATACCAAGATTGGGTTTGCAAAGGCTTGCATTTCAGCTGTAAGGTAGCATAGTAACATAGTAATTATGTTGAAAAAACAACTAAGTTCATAAAATGCAACCCTACCTATCATTCCTGCTTTTGATCCAAATGAAGGCAGAAAAAAGTAAGTTATTTTGAATGTTGCCACTTAGCGTGAATGTTGCCTCTTAGCGTGAATGTTGCCTCTTAGCGTGAATGTTGCCTCTTAGAGTGAATGTTGCAACTTAGCGTGAATGTTGCCTCTTAGCGTGAATGTTGCCTCTTAGCGTGAATGTTGCCGCTTAGCGTGAATGTTGCCTCTTAGCGTGAATGTTGCCTCTTAGCGTGAATGTTGCCTCTTAGAGTGAATGTTGCCTCTTAGCGTGAATGTTGCCTCTTAGCGTAAATGTTGCAACTTAGCGTGAATGTTGCCTCTTAGCGTAAATGTTGCAACTTAGCGTGAATGTTGCCGCTTAGAGTGAATGTTGCCTCTTAGAGTGAATGTTGCCTCTTAGCGTGAATGTTGCCACTTAGCGTGAATGTTGCCTCTTAGCGTAAATGTTGCAACTTAGCGTGAATGTTGCCACTTAGCGTGAATGTTGCCACTTAGAGTGAATGTTGCCTCTTAGCGTGAATGTTGCCACTTAGCGTGAATGTTGCCTCTTAGCGTAAATGTTGCAACTTAGCGTGAATGTTGCCGCTTATAGAGTGAGACAATTCTTCTTGATTCCAAAAAGGCAATTCGATTTCTTCTTTGATCAAGAAACTCTAAAATATTGATGTTTTTTCTATTATTGATAGCCATGTATATCCTGTTTTATGAAAAACAAAATCCAGACCCATTTTGAAGGCATCTATTTGATAGCACTACCTCTCTTGACAGTGCTTTTCATACCTTCATTGCTCTTGTGGTAAAGAATCCCTTGGTTTTTTGTGCCTATAAAATCTTTGCTTTTCCAGTCTCAGGGGGTGAGCTCTTGTTTTTTGGACATTTATTTTAATGAACAGCTCACTGGAGAGCTCTTTATATTGGCCCTGAACATGTTTACACAATGTTGCAAAATCCCCTCTAAAAACTGTTTTTCTAGCATATAAAAATGCAACTTTTTAGTCTCTCTAAGATCCTCCACTCTCCTAATGACATTATTAATAAAAATAATAGCTACAATGCATTAATATGCAATGGAAATATGCAGGGGAGGGCTGGCAGCCTTAGGCCTGGGGGGCAAATCCAGTCAAGTGGCCCATTGCATCATCGAATCGCCTCCCCATCCACGGCCATCTTTTCCTTGTTTTATAACGAATATTGCCAGGATTTTCCCCCACAATATACCAGGATTTGCCATTTAATATGCTAGCATTTTCCCTTACAAAATGCCAGGATTATGCCCCTCAGTATGCCAGGATTATGCCCCTCAATATGCCAGGATTATGCCCCTCAATATGCCAGGATTATGCCCCTCAATATGCCAGGATTTTCTCCTCAATATGCCAAGATGATGCCCCCTCAATATGCCAGGATTTTCCCCTAAATATGCCAGGATTATGCCCCTCAATATGCCAGGATTATGCCCCTCAATATGCCAGGATTTCGACACCCAATATGCCAGGATTTTCCCCTCAATATGCCAAGATGATGCCCCCTCAATATGCCAGGATTATGCCCCTCAATATGCCAGGATTATGCCCCTCAATATGCCAGGATTTAGACACCCAATATCCCAAAATTTGGGCACCCCCCCCCCCCCCCTACCCACGTTGCACACCTACGACATGACCCATAACCCACGTTGCACACCAGGACATGCCCCATCACCACATTTACATGCCTCCATCACCCCATTACATACACATTTCCAATATTATTTGCCATTAATATTCCCCAGCCAATTTGTCCCATAATATGAAAATGTTATTATGCAATTTAATATGACTAAGTAAATTTGCCCAATAATATTCCAAGGTTATCTGCAATTTAATATTCCCCAGCCAATTTGCCCAATAATATGCCAGTGTTATTTGCCATGTAATATGCCCCAGCCAATTTGCCCAATAATATGCCAGTCTTATTTGCCATGTAATATTCCCCAGCCAATTTGCCCAATAATATGCCAGTCTTATTTGCCATGTAATATTCCCCAGCCAATTTGCCCAATAATATGGCAGTCTTATTTGCCATGTAATATGCCCCAGCCAATTTGCTCAATAATATGCCAGTCTTATTTGCCATGTAATATGCCCCAGCCAATTTTCCCAATAATATGCCAGTCTTATTTGCCATGTAATATTCCCCAGCCAATTTGCCCAATAATATGCCAGTCTTATTTGCCATGTAATATTCCCCAGCCAATTTGCCCAATAATATGCCAGTCTTATTTGCCATGTAATATGACCCAGCCAATTTGCCCAATAATATGCCAGTCTTATTTGCCATGTAATATGCCCCAGCCAATTTTCCCAATAATATGCCAGTCTTATTTGCCATGTAATATTCCCCAGCCAATTTGCCCAATAATATGCCAGTGTTATTTGCCATGTAATATTCCCCAGCCAATTTGCCCAATAATATGCCAGTCTTATTTGCCATGTAATATTCCCCAGCCAATTTGCCCAATATGCCAGTCTTATTTGCCATGTAATATGCCCCAGCCAATTTTCCCAATAATATGCCAGTCTTATTTGCCATGTAATATTCCCCATCCAATTTGTCCAATAATATGCCAGTGTTATTCTGCCATTTAATATTCCCCAGCCAATTTGCCCAATAATATGCCAGTCTTATTTGCCATGTAATATGCCCCAGCCAATTTGTCCAATAATATGCCAGTGTTATTCTGCCATTTAATATTCCCCAGCCAATTTGCCCAATAATATGCCAGTGTTATTCTGCCATTTAATATTCCCCAGCCAATTTGCCCAATAATATGCCAGTCTTATTTGCCATGTAATATTCCCCATCCAATTTGTCCAATAATATGCCAGTGTTATTCTGCCATTTAATATTCCCCAGCCAATTTGCCCAATAATATGCCAGTCTTATTTGCCATGTAATATGCCCCAGCCAATTTGTCCAATAATATGCCAGTGTTATTCTGCCATTTAATATTCCCCAGCCAATTTGCCCAATAATATGCCAGTGTTATTCTGCCATTTAATATTCCCCAGCCAATTTGCCCAATAATATGCCAGTCTTATTTGCCATGTAATATTCCCCAGCCAATTTGCCCAATAATATGCCAGTCTTATTTGCCATGTAATATGCCCCAGCCAATTTGCCCAATAATATGCCAGTGTTATTCTGCCATTTAATATTCCCCAGCCAATTTGCCCAATAATATGCCAGTCTTATTTGCCAGCCAATTTGCCCAATAATATGCCAGTCTTATTTGCCAGCCAATTTGTCCAATAATATGCCAGTGTTTAAAAGCCCCCCCCCCCCTTACCTTTTTCCCTGGTGGCTAGTGGCAGGACTTCCCTGGTGGCTAGTGGCAGGACTTCCCTGGTGGCTAGTGGCAGGAGGACTTCCCTGGTGGCAGGCAGCATGGTCCCTCCATGCTGCCTGTTCGGCCTCCCGGCGGTTGTGCCGACAGGTCACGTGATCGGCGCGCGTCTGACGTCAGAGCGCCGATCACGTGACTGTCGGCACTTCCGTGTCAGACTGCACAGGGAGCCGAACAGGCAGCACGGAGGTTTCTCTGTGCTGCCTGTTCGGCTCCCCGTGCAGCCTTGCAGGCAGAGCGGAGGTGAGAGGGGATCTTCCGATCCCTTCTCAGTCTCTGCCTGCAAGCGCGTTTTTTTTTTTTTTTTTAAACACTGGCCCAGCGGCCGTGTTTTACATAGTTTAGGGCGGCCTGGGGGGCAATTGCCACCCTGCCCCCCGGCCCAGCCCGCCCCTGGAAATATGGTATACTTTGACAATTGGCTCTGCATTTCATTTAGCCATGAAGCAAACCAGTAGAGATATTGACAAATATCCAGAGGCGGTTACTGACTTTATCTTCACTGCTGTGTTTTCTATGTGGTATGAAGTCATGACTAAGTGTCTAACCAATAAGACAAATGAATCCCCTACAGCAAGAATTCACAAACAAGCTGAAAATAAATATATGCTGTCACAGAACCAACTAGGAATGGAACAAAGATCTGTGTTTCTTATGAGCCTCAACAAATTGCCAATATATTAATCTGTTATACACTGGCATAGTTGATTTCTTTAATCAATACATACATGTGTATTGGAATGCGTTCATAGACAACAAATTGTAATTTACAGCTTAAAAATAAATTATTATTGCTTTATAAGTGTTTTGTTAGCAGTCACTAAACAGTTGATCCATAATTAACCAGTTTATAGAAAGTATAAAAACAATGTATTTATCTGTTCCTTTTTCAGTTTTCACCAAGATGCTTTGTTGTAAGTAGTACAATTAGAAAGAGGTAGCTTGAGGACTGCTATGACCATGCGTGAAATTGGACATTAAATTAAATTACATTAACATTTATTTCAAAAGGTGCCAATAATTTACATAGTACAGCATGTAGAGGGGAACTACATACTTTGTTAGACAAACATGTACAGACAGATACATAAAATAGAGTGCCCTGCTCCATACATTTTATTCATTCTAAATACATAATATAAGGAACGTTGATAAAAATCATGTGATAAAGAAATATGAAGTATATTTCAAAAGAGAAATAGCCTCAGATAACTGGAATAAATCCATTAGATTGGTGAATAGACATATCCACTGCTTCAGTCAGGTAGAGACACATTCTATCAACAAATGGCATCTAGTTCACAAGAGACCAGCAATGAAGTATCAAGAATGTACATACCTATGCTGGAGATATGGATCCCAGGTTGGGGATTATTTACACATTGGTGGCACTGCCCAATTGTAAAGATTTTATAGGATACAGTATTTCTGGAATGTAATAGATTAGGAGTGGCATCATTAAAAACAATATCCAGAAGTGACATTGCTACACAGAGATAAGCCTTAGATGTCTAAGAAGAATTTTAAAGTTGTTTTCCAAATATTCGTAGCAAGTAAAATTATTATTCGTAGAAAATGCAACATGCCTTGTTTCTGGGAACTAGCATGCAAACAAATTATTTTGAAAATGGAAAGAGCTATAAACTGGTTAGTAACCAACTTAAAAGAGAGCTATACCACATGGAATGAATGCGGAAACCCAATTATGAACTTATTTCAGTAAGTTTATAGAGCGCCCTTGACGACAAAACCAATTGTTTCTTTTTTGCCTGGCTTCTTCAATTTTGGTTAAGACTAGTCTGTGCCACAAAACAGTTGATTTACAACTCCTTCAGTTGCTTTTTTTTTTTTTAAATTTGAAAAAAATTGCAATGTTATCCTGCTTCTAAAGTGCAGACAATGAAAACAAACTACTTTTCCTGACCCTCATGTTTGAATCTTGCAAGATTTGTGTCCACACACAAACAATGACGATTTAAAAAATAAAAAAAACACATTATTTCACTTATCTTTCCTTTTACTCGAGTCATAGATCACTTTTACTTATTGTTAGATTGGTGGGGGAAAATTCTGATTTATATTCAGAATTAATTATTTTGTCGGACTTAAATATTATCTATCAGCCCAAATCCAAATGCCATATGATTCTATTCTTTGATTCAACTTAATCAGAGTCCAGCTGATTTCTTTTTTCCATATTCAGTTGGTACAACAACTGATTCTTCAAATGCATTTTTATAAATGGCTGATTTGATTTCCTGTTTCAAGTATGACTATTTTTTTTTTTAATTTATAGTTCTTTATTGAAATAAATAATACTTTCTTTCCAATTTACAGTTCATCAAAAATCGGTACCAGTGGAAACCAGAGGTCGATACAGTTCTCTTGAAGTAAGGGTTGATGTCTGATTTCATTGTGTCCCTCATTCGTAATATTAAAGTAAAGACCAAAGAGACAGGACCAAGGAATATTATCAGGCACAACCCTAAATTATTAAACAAATAGAAAAAATCTGCTGACACCTATCTTCTGTATCACAAATAAATTGAACCTATATACGTTAGGTAAAGCATTTGCATTGGTTAGTATGTTCCACTGGTTGCGACTTAAATATACTCTACAATAATGCTTAAAGAAAAAAAAAAAAAGGTAAAAGAAAGGAAAAGAAAAATTGCCACGTGTCCAAACACTTTCATTCGAATTCCAGTCATTCTTATGGATTGCCTACAATGCGCGACGTGGATAGAACCCAAAATGTTATTATACGTGATGCCCAGGGGGTGAGCCAACTTCCGAAGGTCTCTGAGTGTATCTCTCCCAAGGAGCCCAAATTTTGCCAAACTCATCCATCTTATCTAGTCTCAAATACAAGCCTTTTTCCATTGCGTATTGGAAACCAATCTGATTGACTATGTCTGACCAAAGGATAGGCCCATTTTTTTTTTCCAATTCCTAGCTATAGAAATTTTTGCTGCTAAAAAAAATGTATAATTAAGCCTCTTTGGTAGTCCCTAAGCTTAGATAGATGGAGGTGGAAAAGAAATGCTTGTGGCAGAACTGGCGTTAAATCCAGAGAGAGAGCTGTTACCAAGTTGTTTAAGGATGTTTTAATATTGTCCAGCTTTGGGCAATCCCACCAGATGTGTTTTATTGTTCCAATGTCCGACAAACAACGCCAACATACAGGGGAATTATTTTTGTTTATTTTGTATAGCCTATTAGGTGTAAGGTACAATCTGAGTTTTATCTTATGGTACGTTTCTAATAGGTTTATGGAATGAATGCTTTTTTTAGTATAGGCAACTGCCTGTTTCCAATCATCCTCGGAGTAACTTATTCCCAATTCGTTCTCCCATTTAATAACTGGAGGGTCCTTGGAATTTTTTGACAAGTAGGAAATTAAGTTAGAGGTTCAAGTATGACTATTTTAATTGCTGGTAGTATATAACCAATTCGAAATTTTAGAAATAATTTTCCAAATTAGAGTAAAAGAGCTGCTTCTGATGAGCTGTTTAGTTTTAGTTTAAATATTCGATTAAATTCATATGTCCAATACCAGTTTGGCTTAATAGTTTATAGCTCCACCATATGTGTACAAATGATCCTTTTGCTGAGACCGGGGTCAAGTCAATGACTATATCTCCCCCAGTATGCTGGTCTCAGTAGTGGAACTTTGCACAGTGAGGCTGAATGGGCGGTAGCTAATAGCAGATTGTGACCAAAGCCAGGGCAGTCCCACTGTAGAGGGAGGCAGGTATCGACCCCTCTGCCTCCAAGTGCAAAGTGCACCCTTTACAAAGGCTGCCAAGTAATAAGCTCTATGCTGACAGATATGAAGACTCTGCCACTTGACTGGACACACACCAGTATAGGAGTGGAACAGGAATGAACATTTATTTGAAAACAGCACAGATATTTATACACAAACAAATATGACATGACTCATTTAAAACAGTTAACTAGATACAGTAGGCCATAACATAATCACACATTTTAAGACACTTAATGAATACCACATAACAGTAGGACATACAATGGATCCTGCCTCACACCTCAACAAAGAAGTAACACTTCACACCAACATAATGACATTACAAACAGGAAGAAATACAACAGCAATTCTTAACACTTCCAAATGAACATTGTACAAAATCCCTTAAGCATAATCCTTCACACAAACGTGTGTCTCCTTTTCCTGTGTAAGGATGTCATCTGCAGCTAAGTCTTGGGAAGGGGGAGGAAGGCTGGTCTGGGCTAATCACCTTATACCCTAATAAAACACAGGAACCACAAATCTGTATCCAAACTCAACAGTCTTCATGGTCCCTAGTATTTAGTGTAATGTGGTGAAATGGTACCGGGGGGAATCAGTCCAAACAAATCTTCCGTACCAACCTCCACAAAACAGAACCTCTTGCAAGGCAAGGGCCAATAGTCTGTAGGAAGGACACTAACCTATAGTTCTCTCCAGGACCACCAGAGGGTTTGTCATACTTACTTTGACACATACCACCTACCTAAGCACTGTCCACCCTTTTGTGGAAACAATGCTCCATGATGGCAATGGCCTCTTTAAACAAAAAAATATCAGAAATGGATTGAGGAACACAGTAATGAGTTCAAGATTTTGACTTAGCCTCTAAATTCCAAAAGGCCAAATCAACACCTTGAACTTGTTGTTGTGTTCAGTGCATATCCATGAGTTATAGAATTATCCAAAAAAGAGTCCTTTATAATTGGATATAATTGGATCCTTTTTATCCTTTTTGGCAACACCCTCAAGCTTATCCTTGTTTTTTTCCCTTCCACACATATGCCCCAAAATGTGATTGGACCAGCTCCAACTAGCTGTCCCCAATTTTTCAATGATCTGATGTTTCAATAAATCCATACAATTTACTTTCATTATTCTACTGATGACAGAAATATTGCTATACTTACATATCTAAAACCTATTTTAGTCCAAGTAAATTGAAATTGAAATAATATCATCATCTATATTTTTTTGGTTGGACCATTTCTTTTTTATATAATTGCATACCAGACTATAGATATTTAACATGTGCATTAGATGTTTTAGGGATGTTCTGGGGTGAGTAATTGAAACTAATATATAATCAGCATACAATGAAAGTTTTAGACCACCTCTGTTTGTTGGGAATCCTTCTCTGTCTTTGTTATTTCCTATGTTTATTGCAGAGGTTCTACTGACAGAATGTAGAGAATGACACCTACCTGGTGTCATTGGCCAAAGTGTACAAAATTAAGCAAAGGTCTGGACCAATCGTCCTGGCAGGTGGGAAGGTATATAGATTAATTAATGCTCCATGGATCCAACAGTCTAGTCCATAGGACCTCAAAACTTTAATAAGATAGTCCCAATTGACCTTGTCAAATTCCTTATCAGCTTCTAATTACAAGGTCAGAAGAGGCATCCTTTTCCTCTCATCCTTGTCCAAGAAGTCAATCAGTTGCCTGGTATTGTTAAAGGAGGACCTTCCAGAAACCCACCCTGTAGTAATGGAGTCATAACAACCATCTTTAATCTCTCTTCCAGAACGTTGCATATATTTTTATGTCTAAGTTGATAATATATGCCTATAATTTTTCAAATCTGTTGAAATTTTGTCTGGTTTCAATATTGGAATCACATTGGCTCTAATCAGTTATTCTGGAGAGGTTGATGCTCTAGCTATCTCATTAAACATAATCAATAGGTGAGTTATTACCTGATCCTTAAGCAATTTATAAAAAGAGTTTCCAAATATGGCCCTGGGACATTATCTTCTCAAGTCTGTCTATTACATAAAATATATTTCCTTTTTAGAAATTCGGTTTATAGACTTTCGGTTTATAGAATACATGTAATGCTATTGCTATTCTATAAACCGGTTTTATCTATTCGGTTTATAGACTTTTGGTTTATAGAATACATGTAATGCTATTGCTATTCTATAAACCGAAAGTCTATAAACCGAATGTCGTTCGGTTTATAGACTGTCGGCTTATGGAATACATGTAATGCTATTGGCTTTCTATAAACCAAAATAGAGTCCCCATTCATAAGAATTTCTTGTGAATGGGGACTTTATTTCGGTTTATAGAAAGCCAATAGCATTACATGTATTCCATAAACCGAAAGTCTATAAACCAAATGTCTTTCGGTTTATAGACTTTCGGTTTATGGAATACATGTAATGCTACTGGGATTCTATAAACCGAAATTGAGTCCCCATTCATATAAATAGGTCAATTCGTATGAATGAGGACTCTATTTCGGTTTATAGAATACCAATAGCATTACATGTATTCCATAAACCGAAAGACATTCGGCTTATAGACTTTCGGTTTATGGAATGCATGTAATCCTATTGGCTTTCTATAAACCAATATAGAGTTGGTTTATAGAAAGCCAATAGCATTACATACATTTTATAGACTTTCGGTTCATGGAATGTGTAGGTCAATTGATTCGTACGAACATGTATTCCATAAACCGAAAGACATTCGGGTTATAGACTTTCGGTTTATGGAATGCATGTAATCCTATTGGCTTTCTATAAACCAATATAGAGTTGGTTTATAGAAAGTCAATAGCATTACATACAGTTTATAGACTTTCGGTTTATGGAATGTGTAGGTCAATTGATTCGTACGAACGAATAAAACGAAACCAAAATAATGAACTAATTTTGTCTGAAACGAATGCAGTAATGAACGAAATTCGTTTAGATGAAATAAATAACATTTTCGTCCGAATGGACGAAAACAAAACAAACATTTTAGTTTTGCACATTTCTAGAATATATCAAGGGTTATTATAAATACACTTAGTTGATTCTAATCGCTCATTAAAATATATAATTATATCACATCTTCACTCATAAATATGTAAAGTATAATTAATCATACATATTAATTAGAATATTGTTTTTATTGTTTTATTAGTGTGGTATAAATGTTACTTAATCTAATGTGGAATGATAAGAATATTTACTCTAATTTGAAATTATATTAACACTTCTATATATTTCAACATATATATTTTCTAACATTATACTCACAATCCAGGTATAGCTATAAATCATGACATCATCTCATTTAAATTAAACACACCCATTCACTTTAATTGGTTAGAAGTAACATAGAACAGGGTGTGAATCTGAGATAAGGTTTGGTTGATAGGTGGATACTGGAGGTGTAGAGGGAGAGACCTGAAACAACCAAGGAGGACTGATTTTGGGAGAGCTGCCACTAGTGGGGTGAGAGATGGGAATGTTTTAGAAATGGGCTGAGTCTCTATCCTTCTGGGGAGAACTCAGGAATATGAGGCTTTTAATAGCACATGTTCACTATAACAATAGACATCTCCATACACATAGTATTGAGCTAAGTCCCAGGAGTAACTCCCATCACTTAATTCTTCATGGAAGGAGTCTCAACTGCAAACCAACCTCTGACTGTAATGTTTAAATGTGGTAATTTGTTTCTAGCATAATATCCATTTTTATGGATGTAATTAGCATATATATTTGGGTAAATTAAACTTAAATCCCACAATTTCTGGGCTCTATATGTTTTAGCCTGGTGTCTATCTGTCATCCTTTCTGCAGAAGGAAGCCAGAGGAACCATACGTTCTTATAGTCTAGCTATTTACCCAAATATGTAATAGTAAATCTCCAGAGATTATCTAAGATTCTCATTGTTAAAGTCTAAGATAGAATACATACATTGTCATTTACCGAGCAGATTAAGAAATAGCCACCTTGAGTAGTTATATGATTTAGTAATATTACCTTATCTAAGCAGAGTATATGCTGGTAATTTGTAGGTAATTATGGGGTACTATCATGACCAATTTTAATTACTAATCATTATCAATGTAGGTGTGGTTGTACCTAAATAAAATGCATGGCCATCTTATGGTCAGAAACGTAACTGCATATTAAATTATACTACATGCATGTTGATACAGGTACAGAGACGTACTTAATAAATCATGCTTTGTGTTATTCACCTCTGTTATAAGTCATACATGTGAATTATGATTAACATCTATTGATATTGTATTATGTTGTTACGCTATTTTGCTTATCATTTGATCTTTATTTTATTTTCAATAAATGAATTATTATTTTATTAATAATTGTTGAATTGTATTTACTTTCGTAAAAATGTCATCCAAACTCTCTATATACATAACAATTTTTTTATATGGGTATTTTTGGTCGGACCCATATATAAGAATCATCAATGTTTCATATTTTGAATAATTATTAATTAATAACTCGTATTCATATTTTTATGGTTATTAATATCCAACACTATATAACCAGATCCTGACATCTTAACTCAAATTATTGATAATGATAGCAACTTCTATTTTTTTTTATCTCTTAACACGGCATGTATTATTTTGTGACTATGTTCCCTCCCCAGTTTTGCTTTCCATTCCTTTCCAATTGGTTTCTTGTATAAAAACCTATTTAAATCCTTTCTTTAATATGTGTATTGTAGAGAAATCCTATTTGATAGGGAATTTAGCCCCTGCACATTGATCAATATAATCCTAATCATTTCTCTCTCCCTCGCTCCTACCTTCTTGTAATTTCAGAAATCTGACTAGGAAAAGAAGAGGGAAAAAGAGAGAGAAAAAAATATCACATGACATACAAACCTAGGAACCTTGGCCAAAAGGGAAAGAAATAGAGAAATTAGGGAACTACAAGATAAAAGAAAAATCTGGAAACACAACATAAAAGTAACTTGTCAGAAAATGCCCTGCCAGAAATTACGGAACATTAAAACAATCTGGAAAACAGAAAAATAGATAAAATAAGGTTAGGAAATAAAAAAAGAATATATATGTAAGCAAATAAACCAGGGAAGTTGTTAGCAGAGGAACTTAAAGGACAGCATAACAGGTTGTACATACATAGAATAAGGGATGACAAGAATGAACCAATCAACATGAACCTATTAAAATAGCTGATACTTTTCAACAGTATTAAAATAGGATATAAAATATTAATAAACCACACTTCGAATTAAGAGATAAGTAGGAAGTTAAAATAGATAAGTACTTAGATTAACATTTAAAAAAAATAATTTCTGAAAGTCAAAAAGAAGATCTAGGTAGACCTTTAACTATGGAAGAGTTAGAAGAAGCTATTTTTTCAACGCCAAGGGTAAAAGTCCTGGTCCAGATGGATTTACAATTATATACTATAGAACATTCTTTAAAGAACTTGCTCCCCATATGTCCGAAAGGATGAATGTGATACACACAGAGGAATATTTGGATATAAGTATGTTAGAAGCAACAATAACTGTACTACCAAAGGAGGGAAAAGATAGAGAAATTTGCAGTGATTATTGCCTGATCTCCCTCTTAACCCTTTCCTGACAATGAACATGTCAGGCATGCCCAGCCGTGAACTCCGTTGCGGACAATGGACATACCTGACATGAGTGAAAACTGCTCTGATGGTGCTGATCTATTGTCTTGATGTTGAGACAATAGCCAGCACCAAAATTTCAGCTCTGGGGCACAGAGCGATTGTGGGCACCATATTGCAGGAGGAGCATGCTCCTGCAATATGGTGGTGCCCTCTTGTGGTCGGAGCTTCAGAAGTGAAAAAATAAATAAACTTCTGATGCTCTAAATATGTTGCTTGACTGCCCCTAGAGGCAGTCAGCAACATTGCAATGAAAAAAAAAGGAAAACTTAATTAGCTTAAATCTAGGGTTAGGGTTAGCATAAGGGTTAGAGTTGGGGTTATTCTTAGGGTAAGGGTAAAAATAGGATTGGGGTCAAAAGGTCAATATAGAGAAAAGAAAAAAACACAATTTTGGGATTTTGTCCAATAACTCACAAAAAACTGCAGGAAAGCATGAAAACAAGCATATTTCTGAACTGGACAACATTCAGAAACTATTTAGACAGGGTCTTTTTTTAATAATTGTATTTGTGTAAATTATATTATAGGTCAAAGCTATAAAAAGTGTTTTTTTATTATTTTTTCATCACATTTTATGATTTTTTGGTAGTAAATTATAAGATATGATGAACATAATGCTATCTAATGAAAGCCCTTCTTATGATGATAAAAACAACATATAATTTGTGTGGGTACAGTATGTGAGAAAGAAGAAAATTACAGATAAACACAAACCAGAAATGTAAGAACAGCCCTTGTCACCAAGGGAAAGTCAAGGTCAAAATGTCTTGTCACTAAGGGGTTAAATGTGGATTTAAAAATATTTACAAGGATCCTGGCATATATTAAATACCTTCTACTTGAGACAATTGAAAATGATCAATCAGGTTTTGCACCTGGAAGAGAACTAAAGATAATACAGTTAACATTTTAAATTTAATTAATCAAGCAAAGAGAGAAGGATATTCATTTCCATCAGCTAGAGTTAAGGTTAATTGACCATTGTCCGCCCCCCTAGAGATGATGAATGGCATTAGCAGGGATGTCCCTTATCACCTTTATTGTTTCTTTTAACACTTGAGCTCCTGCTTAGTGCCATTCATGGGAATCATAAAATACGCGGATTTAGTATAGTTAGTGGACATTATAAAATTACAGCAAATGCGGATGATATTCTAATAACAATATTGTACCCAGCTAAGTCAATGAAATACATCTTTAAGGAACTGGAAGAATATAGTTGTCTATTTAATTATAAAATTAATATGTCAAAAAGTGAGATATTGAAAATAAATGTTATAGATAAAGAAGGACAAGAGATCTGGATTGACAATCCTCGTAGATGGTGACCATCCACTTTAAAGTACTTAGGTGTATATTTTTCATCAGAAAATAAAGATCTTTATGAATTAAACTTTCTAACCACATTAAAGAAAATAAGCAAAGATTTAAATCACTAGTCATCCCTTCGTCTTTCATGGTTTGGTAGAATTAGTATTATAGTAATGAATGTATTACTAAGATTTCTAGATCTTTTCCAAACATTACCAATCTTTATAACAAGAATGTTTTTTGTTAGAGCCAAACAGGTAATATCCAGGTTTATTTGGAAAAATAAAAAACCAAGACTGGTGCACATATGTTTATTGCAACACACTTAACGCGAATATTAGACTGGTCCTAAGAAGCAGTGGATTCAACTTGAACAGGAATTTTTCTCTGTCCCAATATATACCATACCATGGTCAGATGGTTTAAGTAAATTGTGGTGGAAGAAAAGTCATCCCACCATAAAACCAACCATTCAAATTTGGTCTAAAGTTCAGATGAGGGGGAATTTAAGTAAAATTCCAGGCCCACTTTTTCCAAATATTCCAAACATGGATTTTAATCCAGATATTGAAAATGAAAAATTATTTGCAGGTTTAAAAGGTAAATATGTAAGTTTAAACAAAGTGGTAGACTTAAATTCTGGGGAATTATACCAACTGACAACGTATTCCCTAAAAATTCCCCCCTACATGAAAAAACATTTTTACATTCCCAATTAAAACATTATATAACATTTATTAAAACAAAAATTACATTTCCTATGGGGACTTTTGCTTCTGACGTTGAAGAATTATGCACACAAGAGGAACCTATCTAAGACTCCCTATCAAACATATACAACATTCTAAACAAATGACAGAATAGGGAAATTTTTCTAACTATTGAAACAATGCTGGGAGGCTAGGAAATATCAAAAATGAAGAAATTATGTCAGATAGAATGTATTATCCATAGTGGTAAAGGTAAATTAGCCACCCTCAATGACAAAAGATGGGGTAACTACTTTGGAACAGAGATTTGTACTGCTCTGATAATGAATTTAATTTTATAGCTAGAGTAGAAGCTATGTACCACAATATTTAGATTATAAATATTAGACTTTAATACATTATTGACTGCTTATGAATATATGTATGTATGTGTTTTGTTTTGGTTTTGCATATTTTTTATCTATATTTTTTGTTGAGAAAAAATATTAAAAAAATATATAAATACATTTCTATTAATACTGAAAAAAAATGCACAAAGCTGGGTGATCCTCCTCAAGATCTACACACTTCTCAAAATATTTACATAATTTCTTTAAAAAGAGCGTGAGGGTGAGGGAAAAAAACACAGCTTATATCAGTTTCAGTCACACATTTACACATATACATTGTTATATCTATAGATCATCAAAACAATAGTTGTATTCATATATTGATTATTTCTAATTGTAATCTACCTCCGTGTTCCTGACTCTTCCTGACCAACTATTTGCAACATATTTATATTTTTAAGTTATTTATTAGTGTATCAATTAACTCACACAATTGCGCCATATGTCCTATTATATCCTTAAAACATTAAAAAAGCAGTTTGACCCTTCGATAGGGATTATTCCATGTTGGTCACATATTTTGAGTAAACAGGATTCATAAGCATACTCATGTATTTTTTATTTCTGTTAATACATTTTTAATCAAATATGCTTTTATTCTAATTTGGAATTCCCACACTGTTTCTATATAAGTTATGTACATTTACAATGTTTAATAAATAATAGTTTACAGAAAGGCTCTTAACCCCTTAAGGACAGAGCCTTTGAAACATTTTTGTCCTTTCTGGACAATGGCTATTTTAACATTTCTGTGCTGTTTGTGTTTAGCAGTAATTTTCTTCTTCGTCATTTGCTGTACCCACACATATTATATATTGTTTTTATCGGGACAAAAAGGGCTTTCTATGGATGCCATATCTTATCATATTATTAAAAAAAAATAATAAAATATGGTAAAAAAAAAAAAATACACAAATTTCTTTGTTTTTATTTGAAACAACTTCTCCTCATCGACAATAGCGAACGAAAAAACATGCTAAATAGATTCTACTATTTCTCCTGAGTACAGGGATACCACCCATGCATAGGTTTGTTGGGTTGTTTGGGGGCTAAAATGCCAAATTTGTGAGGTGCAGTTTTTTGTTTTCCAACTTGAAATTTTTACATGCAGACAGCCTGCACCCATGTCCCATTTGGGACATATTTGAAACCAGCCAGTGTATTTTACCCCATCAACCCATATATTTTTTAAAAGTAGACACCCTAGGCTATCTCAAATGGTGGTATTTTAACACTTTCCATGCACTAATTCTACCACCAGCCTTTGTCAAAGTTTGTGGTAGTAATTTTTTTGTGTTTTTTTTTCACAAACCTTGTACTTCAGACATGAATTTACAGATTTTGGTATGTGTCACTGCCAAATAACACCCCAATAAGTGTTCAACAACATCTATTGAGTACAGGGATACCACCCATGCATAGGTTTGTTGGGTTGTTTGGGGGGTAAAAGGCCAAATTTGGTAGGTGCAGTTTTTGGTTTTCCAAATTGAAATTTTGACATGCAGACCGCCTGCACCCATGTCCCATTTGGGACATATTTGAAAGCAGCCAGTGTATTTTACCCCATCAACCCATATATTTTTTAAAAGTAGACACCCTACGCTGTTTCAAATGGTGGTATTTTAACACTTTCCATGCACTAATTCTACCACCAGCCTTTGTCAAAGTTTGTGGTAGTAATTTTTGTGTGTTTTTTTTTCACAAATATTGTATTTTAGACATAAATTCACAGATTTTGGTATGTGTCACTGCCAAACAATAACCCAATATGTGTTCAACAACATCTCCTGAGTACAGGGATACCACCCATGCATAGGTTTGTTGGGTTGTTTGGGGGCTAAAAGGGCCACATTGTGAAGGTGCGCATTTTCAACTTGGAATATTGACGTGTAGCCAGCCTGAGCCCATCTTTCATTTGGGACTTTTTTTTAAAGTAGGACAGTGTATTTTACCCCAAAAAGTATATATTTTGTAAAAGTAGACACCCTAGGCTATTTTAAATGGTGTTTTTTTAACACTTTCCATGCACCAATTCTACCACCAGCCTTTGTCAAAGTTTGTGGTAGTCATTTTATTGTGTATTTTTTCCCACATACATTGTACTTTAGACACAAATTCACATATTTCGGTATGTGTCACTGACAAAAAATACCACAATATATGTTCAGCAACATCTCCCGAGCACAGGGATACCACCCATGCATAGCTTTGTCAGCTTTGTTGGGTGTTGAAAGGCTACATTTGAGAGGTGCGCTTTTTGATTTTCAAACTTGGAATTTGAACATGTAGAGCAAGGAAGGGGTTAATAGCTCTTATAAGAGCCTTTGTAGTACTGTACAAAAAAATTAACCCCTAAAAATGCACAGACAAGAAAAAAGGTTCTGCTGTGCAGTGATCAGTTGCAGGGAAGGGGTTAATACACTACACTATACAAAGGGTATGGCTTTTATAAAAGCCCTTGGGACTCACAATTTTTTTACATTTTATTTAATTTATTACAATTAAAAAATTATGTTATACAGATCTGTCTCTTTCCCTCACTAAAACTCAAGTGAGGAGAGGGAGGCAGATCCATATGGGTCAGAACAATATTTACGAACCAGACGAATGGTGATGCTCATCTGAGAAATCACCAAACCACCTTTGCCACTGATCGGCTGTTACTGATCGCTATACACGCGTTCAGACAGCTTCAAAAGGAATACACGTAATCCCCTAGTGGGTATAACTAACCCCTAGCGAGTCTGACAAAAAAAATGCTGATAGCAAAAAAAAATCCTTCTGCGACTAGATTGCTCCATATGCGCTGCTTAGGCAGTGACCATATGCACTGCTTAGGCAGTGACCATATGTGCTGCTTAGGAAGTGATATACGGCAAAGAAGGGGTTAATAGCTCTTAAAAGAGCCTTTGATATACTGTAATAAATCAAAGTAAAAAAAAATAACCCCTAAAAAAATGCACAGACAGCAAAAAATGTGCTGCTGTGTAAGATCACTGCGTACACAGCGATCAATTGCAGGGAAGGGGTTAAATACTGGAAACGGCTTTTATAAAAGCCTTTGGGTCTCAATTCTATTAAATATATTATAATTAAAAACTTACATTATACAGCTCTGTCTCCCTCCCTCACTAAAACTCAAGTGAGAGGGAGGCAGATCTACACGGGTCAGATCAAATATTTACAAATATTGATCTAACCAGACGAATGGTGATGCTCATCTAAGCAAACGCCAACCCGCCTTTGTCACTTATCAGCTGTTACTGATCGCTATACATGCGGTCAGACAGCTAAAAAAATTTTTTTTACGTTAAACGTAGTCCCCTAGCGGGTATAATTAACACGTGACGGGTGTAATAAAAAAGTTTTAAAAAAATTTAAAAATGCTTCTGCAGCAAGATTGCTGCATTTGCGTCAGATCGCTGCTTAGGCAGTGATCTACAGCAAGAAAGGGGTTAATCTCTCTTAAAAGAGCTTTTTTTTATACTGTAATGAATTACAGTAAAAAAAAAATGAACCCCTAAAAAATGCAGACAGCAAAAAATGTGCTGCTGTGTATGATCACTGCGTACACAGCGATCAATGGCAGGGAAGGGGTTAAATGGCTTTTATAAAAGCCCTTGGTGTTTAAAATTTTATTAAATATTTTTTTTATTATGTTATTTTATTTTTTTACTTTATCTGATCTGTCTCTCTCCCTTACTATAACTAGTAAGGTGAGGGAGGCAGATCAATACTTGTCAAAGGCAATATTTGCTAATATTGCCTTTGACAGTATGATAAGTGCTCATCAGAGCACTTACCATACATGCCTGCACACAGATCACATAGATCTGTTGTGCCGGCATCGATTGGCTCCCCCTAGAGGATCGGAAGTGAAATACTTTCACTTCCGATGCTCTTGCCATTAGAAGGGAAGCGCTGCCTGTATAGGCAGCGTTCCCTTCTACTGAGCCGATGGGGTCGCTCAGGAGAGCGACCACCATCGGCTCTGGGGCAGCTGAAGGTGTTGTTAAGTGCCTCGCTGGCGAGGCACTTTAACAACACCGCAGATGCTTAGAAAGCGAACGATCGTTCGCTTTCTAAGCACATGTGTGCAGCGGGCGCAGCCATTTTTAAATGGCTGCTACGATCACTCCGTGGAGTGATCGTAGCGCGCCCCTGCACATTTGGGGGGTGTTGCACAATGGTCGCTTTCTTTACTCCATTTAGTGCATGACGTGCCAGGCACGTCACCTGTCGGCAAGTCCTCGATTTGCCGTGACGTGCCTGGCACGTCACCTGTCGTTAAGGGGTTAACAATGATCAACAGCAAGCAGGGCGATGGCAAGTTTCAGAAGCGGAATATCAGAGCTTTCTACAGAATCTGGTTCATACCATCACGCATTTGCGGATTACAAGAGTGCTCAATATAAGCATGTCTACATTGTTGTGTATTAAAAAAACTCTTGCTTATTAATATTGCTGTTTGATTCTCCTCTATTTGTCTTACCGTCTTCTGTGCTTCATTGAGTATTCGACAACTCATATTGCCATATTGCTAAATCCGATCTATTTGCCTTGTACTACATGCCTATCATCCTGAAACTGGACATTTAGTCTCTACCATATGTGAGTGGGATTGTCCTAGGGGGTTATTACCACCAAAGAGGATCAATAAAAACAGTCCTATGGTGGGTGACCCCCCCACTGCATAATTATGTGACCCCTGACCTCTTCTTTCTGTGATTATACGTACAGCCTCTCAAATCTTTCAGATATCTGTGATAGACTGAGTGCGTTTGCACATCATAGACTGCGAAAATGGATACCCCCATACCTGCCCCTATTTCAAGCTTGGCTCCAGTCTACCCTGGCAGCCTCACTATTCAGTCTACCCTCACTACCGGCGGCTTTGACCGCATGAAAGCAAACAGATCCTGGTTTACCACCTAATCCAGATGTCGCTACATCTGCCTAGGCGGTTCAGAATTAGGGGATTCTCACATGTTACATGACCCGAGCCCCTCTAACAAACAACAGTGGTCATAACCTCATCCCCTCAGTAAGGGTAAAATCACCCTGAATATAATGCCAGATGATACATACAGGGAGGAGGACTTCAACACATTGGATGAATATCCTGCCGATTCCTCCAAACCAGGCTCTCCTATGAGAAACCCATCCTCAGAACTACCCAGTTCATTCTATGTAAAATAATCTTTTGTAGCTGCCCCATCAACCCCAAACCATAATCTGGATCTACCTCTACCTCATGACATCCTAGACTCTATGGGTCTCCCATTTTTTGATCCCCGCAACCTACGTCATCCCAGATCCTCCGCATGGACACTACCCCTGCATATTGTGGAGGATCTGAAGTTCTTGCTATGGCGCTCCCTAGACAAGGAGGTCTGTCAAGAGCAGAATACACCAGAGTTTGACCCTAACTTCGTGACCTTTATGACAAATAGCACCTGTTAAGTCCATGAACAAGTACTTAAAATGGCCCAGGACAAGCTCCTAGATGTGTCCGGCCCCCTCGCCAGGTTTTCCTTATGGTGGATAAGGCTCTAGCCGATGGCTCTACACATGGTCCCAACGTGCTATCTGCTTCGTGGGAAACGCTAACCCGGCTCTCTCATCCAAGAGATGCAAGGTGGCTTTGTTTAAGCTATAATCAAAACCGACAGAACTAGCTTCTAAAGAACTGGGCCCCAGTTAACTCGTCATGCAGCCTAGCCGGCGGTGCGCTGACTTTGCCTCTAATTCACTCTCTGTGCTTAACGTTCTTATAGTGAAGCACAGAGAGTGACCTGTAAATAAAAATAAAGAACATAGACAGAGGGGGGGGGGGGGGAATTAACCCTTTCAATGCTGATCACAGTTTGTAACTGTGATCAGTTTCCTTCCACTTTATGGCCCTCATTTAGTTTTTTTTTTTTACAATTTTTTTTATTTTTGCAATTTATAAAGTTTTTTTTAATAAATAAAGGTAATTTTAATATATTTAGTTAATAAAATTTAACCCCTGCATGCCTGTTGCTTGATGTTTATGGATCTGACATCGCACTCTTCAGAGTTTTTTTTCTGTCTTTTTTGTTTAGGGGGATTTGGGAACCAATATTTTTCTTTTTTATTAGTTAGTTAATTAGGGGGGATAAGTGGGTTAGTGTTGCACTAGTTGTGTAGCTTATTATTGGGAAAATAATGGGGAAAAACTTTTTTATCCCCAAAAATTTACTCTTTTATATGTATTTTTTAATACTAAAATGTAAATAATTTTTATGTATAGGGTATCAAAAAAAAAGCTCTAACTGTCCTTTAAAAAAACAACATATAACTTGTATGGGTGCGTTAAATGAGAGAGGAAAATTGAAAAACGCTCTGGTCCTTGGCCTTGGAAAATCCCTGGTCCTTAAAGGGTTAAGTAGCTTGGAATCCAGCTCTCAATATGTCCCGATGTGCCCCAAATCATTCGGAACTATCATCATATGTACAAGTCAATGGTAAGACATCACCTTGAATATGCAGTACAATTCTTGTCACCAGGATATTATGGAATTAGAAAAAAATGCAACATTGGAACACCTTAGTTATGAAGAGAGACTAAAAAAGTTGTATTTATATACTCTAGAAAAAAAGACGTCTTGGAGGGATATGATAGCATTATATAAATATGTGCAGGGCCAATATAAAGACCTGTTCATTAACAGAAATGTACAGAGAACAAGAGGTCACCCACTGATACTGGAAGAACAAAGATGTTATAGACAACAACGGAAAGGATATATTTATGGAACTCACTGCCAAGACATGTGGTGCTATCAAATACAATCCCCATAAGTGGCAAAGTTCGAAAATAGTTTCCTTAAGGGTGTTAGCCTTCTTTGGATCAAAAGCAGGAATAATAGGTAGAATTTCAACCTAAATTACTAAGTTACTGTAGAATTGTTGTAGAATTCCAAAAACTGAGGCATGAAAGTATGTATAATGTAAATCACCAAACATAGAAATAGTTTGTGATTTTCTGAGATGGACAAATACATCTCTGAATTCTTAGAGATTGTGATTATGGAGAAGACATTTTACAGAATCAGCAGCAGAATTGTGTATTAATAAAATATATAATAAGGTTTGTTGTAAATTTAAAAAGAGTCAGGTAAGCAGATTTTAATAAAAACACATAGCAAAGAAATAGGTCTCTATCAACTAAAAGGTGAGTTGCAGGTGAGTTAAGGTGAGATAATGTGAATTGATGTGAGATTAACTTTTAATCACATCAATTTAGCTATACATTGCATGGACAATCCTGATGAATTTGCTTAGAGAGTAAACTCACCAGGTTTGCTAACTGCACAATACAATATATAATTAAAATGGTGAGATGAAAAATGTATCTCTCCTCAACGTGCCACATCTCACCTCAACTCACCTGCATACTTTTAGTGAATAGACTTATTAGGCAGCAAATTGACCACAACAGCAAATGTGTGACATATCATAGGCAGCATTACAAAACAACTTTAAACCCCAAATGGGTTAGGATTGGGATGGATTAAATTCAAATAAACGATAATGCTGGCAAAAGTATATGTTTGGCCCCAAATGCCGCTCCCCCCATAAAATATATATATCATATTAAGTCCCAACCTACCCCCTGACAGCACTAAACTAAGAAAATGTCAAACAAAAGAGGTGAAGGGGTACGTCTGTATGTCAAAATTGGTATTATTGCCTTATTTACAGGCAGATATATATGATGACAGTGTTGAACATGTGAAATCATTGTGGGTTGAGATAGTCAGTGGGGGTACAACTGCCCAAATAATATAGTGTGCATGTGGATCACAAACCACCAAATACTGGTAATCTTGAAGAATCACAAGTAGAATTACAATAGAAAATGTTTCTCAAATAGAGTGTACTGTCATTATTAATAATTATTAAATTAGCTAAATTGGACAATTCAAAAATAATCCCCCCTCCCCCCGCAAAATGTAAATACATAAATGGCAACACATTTTGTCTGAAAATGTTGGGTTATTGTTATGTGAAATGGGTGAGATCGTCAGTGAAGGCAGGTAGAATGCAGATATTTTAAGGAAGAGCTGATGGACAAGAACCTGCAAGCTACATTTAGAGAACAGTAGAAAACGTTGTAGTTTGGATGCAGATCTGCACCTTTACATATTTATATCTTGGGAAGGAGATTAAAACAAGGTTGTAAGAAAAAAAGAAATAGAAGCCAATAGGAAAATGGTCGCTGCAATGATATCAGTGAGCGGTGTTTCGAACTGTTCGAAGAGAGGGCACAAACAGTTGGGAATATGACTAGTACGTGCACCCACTTAGAGAAGACAATGTGTAGGTTTACAGTTATAGAAAAATATACAGTCTTTAATTAAATATATTAGAAAATACATTGATTCTTCATAAAAATATGGGTCTTATAGCATCAGAGCACAGTGCTTTCGAAATGCCAGCGACCTGATATATTTGGCTCCAGATCTTAGTCAGATTTTAGGGCTGTCTGATTGTTTTATTATAGAAAGATACTGTGGTCTTAGTCCTGTCCTTATATATACAACTGCTCTAATTCTTATGCACACTCTTATTGTGGTGATGACAGCTGACTTTCTTAACTGTTTATTCAACTATCCCCAGACGTGAATGCAGACTGGCTTGTGGTGTTTGGTTTTGCATGATGGGTCTCTGGAGCTGTAGCTGGTTTAGCTGTCTCGCAAAATTTTGCACAGCACGAAAAGAGCTAAGGCAGGCCCTAGACAGCCTGTTATTTTTTTTTATTCTTTGTGATTCTTTTATTTCAGGCATGGTGCCCACAGACTGGCATACAGCCAATGTTATGCCCATATTTAAAAAGAGATCTATTCATTTTATTTGCATTGTCAATAACATGTACCATGTACGTAAAAGGGGACATACTAAGCCACATTGGTAGGGCATATATTGACCCAATTTTGGAATAAAAACACCCTGGACACACAAACTCTAACTGTCTTGATCAAGGCAAGACAACAATTATCCCAATTACTAAACACCAAAATAGAATGTGTGTTTGTAACCATGAAGCATCTTTTCCAGGAGTGAGGAAGCAAATTTAGCAGAACTACAGTATACTACTATAGTATACAATTATGCATTTTGGGTGCAATAATAAAAATGCAACTTATAGTTTAAATTGTTTCCTTAGGGAAATCTACTGATGAAAAAGATTTGGGAGTAGTTGTAGATTACAGACTTAGCAGTAGTGCACAGGGCCAGTTGGTAGCTGCAAAGACCAATAAGATATTGGGATTTGTTAAAAGGGTACTGACTCATGGGAGGGAGATATTTTTCTTGAATATGGGGTTAAAAAAAGACATTATGGAACTAGGAGGTGCAAAGGAGGGCTACAAAACTAATAAGGGGAATGGATGGTTTTAGTTATGAAGAAAGGTTGGAAAATCTACATTTGTACAAACTAGAGAAACAATGGCTTAGATTGGATATGATAATGTTATACAAATGTGTACAGGGCCCATACAAAGGGATTTCTAAAGTGCTGTTCATTAACAGAACAGTACAAAGGACTTATTCTTGAAGAAAGGAGATTTATTCTAAGACAGAGGAAGGGATTTTTTTACAGTAAGGAAAATTCAGGTATGGAATTCACTGCCTGGACAGGTGGCTCTAGCAAATACGTTAGATGCCTTTAAAAGCGCCCTGGATACTTTTTTAATGAGCTGGAACATAGAGGGCTATGCATGTTAGTAAAGGAATTAATGTTAATTTAATGTGTGTTGATCCGGGAAGAAATCGAGTCAAGAAGGATTTTTTTTTTGACCCACTGAAAGCAGAATTCAAAATTGCTGGAATACAGATTTAATTTTTGTCAACAGCATAGAATATGAAAAGGGTTGAACTTGATGGATGCAATTATTTTTTCAACATTAACTACTATGTATCTGTGTAACTATGACCAGGTGGGGTTCATCCCCGTGAGGTGGCACAAATACCCGCCTCCTCCATGATGGCGGGTGCAGAACAAACTCAAACCTCCAAATGATATCCCTCTGGCCTAGATACCACTGCTATACATAAGAGACATACATCCAAGCCTGATCTTCTCCTTGATTCCTGCTGCCAGCCCCTGAAATTCTGCCTTCACTTGACCTCACACCTTCTCAGCCAGCCCTGACCTCTTCTAGGACCTGAGCAAGATTTCCGCTCCATCCTTCTGTACCTCACCTTTGGAAATGTTGCCTTTGTTCACTCACTCATCCACCTACTAATTGTTCCCATCTCCAGTGAGTAGACCGGGTGTTTGATATGCATACCTCACCCGCATTCCACAACCCAGAGGAGGCTTAGCACTACACAATAATCATAAATAATACATAGCTACACTATTGGCTTTCACTACACAGAGACAGAGTCTCCATTCATAAATTTTTGAATGGATACTCTGTCTCTGTGTAGTGAAAGCCAATAGTACTATTACATTCATTACAAATGCTGAAAGTCTATAAACCGAACGTTCGGTTTATAGACTTTCGGCTTATGGAATACATATAATCCTATTGCTATTCTATGAACCGAACGTTAAAAAGGTTTTGCTTTTTTGCAATTTATAGGGCACGGAGAACATTGAGAACACTGATATCTATCATGAATCCTTGAATCACCCCCACATCTATATACGTTTGCAGAGGTATCTGTTGTTTTTTTCATACAGATTGCAATTCAGGTATAAACGTACTAAAAATATTAATCGGTTACAGCCAAACAACACCTCAATTTGTGTTCAGCAGCATATTTTTGTCTTTTAAAAATTGAATTTTTACATGCAGACGGTGCCCTTGGCCCATTTGGGACATTTTTGAAGCCTGTTAGTGTATTTTACCCCATCAAACCATATATTTCCATGCATTAATTCTACCACCAGGGTTTGTCAAACATTTGGGTGTCAACTGTGTGTATTATTTTTCACACACATTGTGCTTCAGATGTTGGTATGTGTCACTGCCAAACAACACCCTAGTATGTGTTCAGAAACATTGCAGGGATAGCACTCATGCCCAGGTTTTTGGGGGGCAAAGAGGCCACATTTTGGATGTGTGCTTCTTGGTTTTCCAACAATTTTGACATGCAGACAACATGCGCCCATGTCCAATTTGGGACATTTCTGAAGCTGACCAGTGTATTATTCCCCCATCAAACCTTACATTTTTTTAAACTAGACTCCATAGGGTATTTCAGCACGTATTTTAACACTGTCCATATACTAATTCTACCACCAGCCTTTGTCAAACATTTGGGTAGTGTGTGTATGTGTGTGGGGTGGGGGTTCACATACATTGTACTTCAAGCACAAATCTGAGATTTTGGTACGTGTCACTACCTACAACACCACAATATGTGTTCAGTAACATCTCCTAAGTACAGGGATACCACTCATGCATAGATCTGTTGGGTTGTTTTCGGGTTAGATGGCCACATTTGGAATTTGCACATTTCAGTTCCTCCAATTTGGAATTTTGACGTGTCCTATTTGGGACATTGTCAACCAAGTCAACCAATGTATTTTACCCCCATAAAACCATATATTTTTTAAAAGTATTCCATACACTAATTGTATCACCAGTCTTTGTCAAACTTGTGGGTAATATTTTCTTTGTGTGTGTTTTTCCACAGGCATGTATTCCCAGATCCTGTAATATGTTACTGCCAAACAGCACCCCAATACATGTCCAGCAACATCTCCTCAATACAGTGATACCAGTTATGCACAGTTTTGTTGGGATTTTTGGGAAGAGTCAGTTACAAATGAAAGACTTTGTTCTTTTAATTGAAATTGGGTGTATTTGTTCTGATATCTTTAGTTTGGGGCCTGTTGCATACCCCATTTTAGTTTTTTTCAAGAAAACTGTATATACTTGAAAATTTGACACCCCATGGTATTGAATATGGGTGTTTTGATATCTTTGGTGCAACCATGTTTGCAAAAAAAAATAGTTGGAAGTGTGTGATGGTCATTTTTCAATTTTGTTTTTTTACACACACGCATTTTGACTGTGATTTAGGGGAGCAGTAAACAAAAAATATGAAAAGGGGTTGAACTTGATGGATGCAAATTTTTTTTCAACCGTAACTATGTAACTTGGCATATAGGGGGGTTGAATCATAAAAAAAACAAAAAACACCCTTAAAGTGCCGTGAGAGGGGTCAGAACTTTTCCCAAAAGGTGCCCTATGAAAAAAATACCTGAAATTAATTGTTTTGCAATGATGACAAGATGTCGCCATTTGTTAAGAAGTGCAATTTAGTTTAAACACTATACCCATGTTAAAATACTTTCTCCATTTAATACTAGCCTAGATTGATATCCTTGGGATTGAAACTGGGTTATTAGATTTTGCAATCATATCTTTTTCTGTCAATGATTAAATGTCTACATGTTCTTGTAAGTGGGGTTCTATCTCTAACCTTGTACTTTAGAAAACTGGTGTCAGCTTACATTGCAGTTTTGTTACAGTAACAACAAAAAACAAGCTGAATTGATCCATTTTCATCCATTCTTGTGGCTACTACTACTGCACATCTTTAGGAGCATCTAAATCGTTTAATTCATTCAAGAGTGCGGACAATAAGTAAAAGCGTGTGCTTAACAATGTAATATCAACAATTTTTACACCAAACAAAGCATATTGACAGTTTCCAGACACATTGACTCAGGCAATTGTAAACGGAATGGCTTAATATAAAAAAATATTTATCTATAGACCAAAGTCTCATGTAGCGATCCAAATAGACATAGAAGGACTCTTTCAAAACCTAGTGACAGTTTTTTTCACAAACCATTGACTGGTGAATGGAAACTATTTAATCAAAAAGTAACATTCTACCCTATTTTTTTATTTGTTTTTGTGCCTTCTTGTAAAAAAAAAAAAAAAGAATGATGACTGAAAAATGACTGAAAAATATCCAACCACTCGGTATAACTAGTACCTCAGTTTCCTCGATTTAACATTTTAAAACTATGACAATGTCAGCTATTATATGCCCACAGTCAGGGGCATAACTAAGAACAACAGGTGCAAAAATTTCCCCAGGCCATACCCCCTCCTCTCAACTTCACCAAGCAACATGTCCCAAATTATCAAATTTGCCATCAAACAGCTTGTCATCAGCTCTGTTCCATTTTAGCCCTCCCCAAACACCCTATCAGTGCCATCTTAGCCCCACAAAAAGCCTTTCTGTGCCACTCTAGCCCCCCAAACAGTCTCTTTGTGCCATCCTAGATCCCAAACTTCCTGTGTGCCATCCTAACCCCAAAACATCCTTTTTTGCCATCCTAGCCCCCAACCAGATTCTCTGTGCCACCTTTGTGCTTCCAAACTACTCTGTGACATTGTTTTCTTGAGCTATCTTGACCGCCAAACAGCTTACCTAGTGCGGGGAGAGAGTGTGAGAGAACATCCGCTCATATAATCTCTACTCTCTCATTATCACTAACTGCAGGTGTTACTAGCAGCTTTTAAAGGAGGGGGTGACCCCTGGAACCATATTTGTTATGCCCCTGCCCACAGCCATTTAGAATAATAGAATGTAGCTATTCACTAAACGTTCCTCTAAATTTGAAAAAAATACAAACCCTGCATTGTAACTCAGACAGATCCAGTGCAATTTATGAGATTGTTGATCTATTCAGTGATGGCAATGCTACAAGATACCCTGTAATTATAATCATGGGCAATTTGAATTTCAAATTTATTTTCAACAGTTCAATTGACAAAACAAGTTGAAACCACCATAGAAGATTTATTGTTAGAACCATAATGTCGATGCTATAAAACTGCAATCATATTGATCATTAATATTTTGTGGAACTGTACAGTGTGTTACATTGGAGAATCAAGAAAACATTCAAGTGTTCAAATTTTTTTTTTTAATGTATTAAGAGAGCAAGAAAATTACAAAGCATAATTTGAAAACAGACAAGGATACAAACTTAGGGCTTTATTCATGAATGAAGGAAGTGAAAATAATTGCAGGACATTGACAAATGAACTACACAGTTGAATTTGAGAATTTTTCCAACTTGGCTACATTACTCCATTCCATTTGATCAGACAATCTAATTTGGAATCAGTTTGCTACTACCTCAACATATCCTGTTTTAGAAGAGTACAATATGCTGCTTTCTAACAGTAACACTTGTACCACAATTAAATTCTGCTCTGTTACACAAACTCAAACATGCAGAAATACAGAAATACAGATGGTAATGTATTACTGCCCTCTGTAAGGAAGCTGATTCTCAGCTATGTGCCTAACCTTTTGGTACTATGTTTACAAGATGTATTTCAGCACAGGATTTCTTCATACAAGTAGCACATTTTGGTGTATATATATATATATTATGGAGTATAGCTAAAGAAAATATCCAATATCTCTGAGAAAATGAACAATAATAAATTCCATATGCAGACCTTTTGCCAACATACTTGCTCTAGTAAATACAAATAACCCCTTTAGAGATAATGAAACATGTGTGCAAAATATAAAGGACTTGCCACACTGTGGGGTCTATTCTCTAAAGTCCAAGACTGGAGGTCGAGATTAGCAAACTCAACCTCTGTAAATAAAGAAAAATATAAGAAATAAGAAAACAAGATTAACAAATAACATAACAAATTACAAAACCAGGTCCCAGGGCATCCCAAATGACCCCTAGGACCAATAACACAAATGGGGGTTTAGGGCAAGTAGCCCCAGTCAACCCTCTATAGTTAAAATGGTGACAGTAGCTGCCGATGCAAGTGGCTTTATACCCATTTATATAATTGTTTTGGCAGTCTCCAAGCACCCTTCATTAATTTTACCTAAAATAAATGGGTCAAAGACCATGTGGGGCCGGAGCGGAGGGAGCATAGCCCAGGGAGAGGAGGACACTGGCAGTTGGTCACAAATATTTATTGGCTTCACAACAGAAGGGAAAAGGCAAAAGAGTAGTCAAAAACTGTCCTGAGGGTCGAAGCAGGCTGCAATGGTTCAAAGGCGGTTAGGGAAATCCAAGTTGGGAAATAGAGATACTGGAGGTCAAGTTGAGTACAAGGTCGGTACACGGGAATTCAGCTAAGACAGTAATAACAGGAACAGGGAAGGAATGGGACTGATAACAGGCACCACAGCTCAACAAGTAAGCATGTACTCTAGGGCTTGCAGGGTTTTTATAGTGTCATCCATCAAGGAACCCCTCCCCTGTGCACCTGGGATCCGCCTCCATCACATGCAAAGTAAAGGGAGAAGGAGTGGTAAGGATAACACTCCTTTCTCCTCCCCCTCCCTCCCCCCCGAGATACCACCAATCCCACAGCACCATCTGCTAAGTGACCATGCCCCCTGAGTTGCATCTGGGCCTTCACCTTACCCGCGATCGGATTCCTTGCTACTTGAGACCATGGATGCGGCCTACCTCGCGGTCGCGCTACAGCATGATGTTGGTGTCTGGGAGTGGAACTTGCATGCGGTGATGGAGACCCACATGGGCAAGATAAGTGAGGAACCTAAGGCCTGACAGACCATATCCCATTTTTAAAAAAAATGATGGGGGACATATAATGAAATAAAGCCCCTGGGCAACATAATGAGTTATTCCCCCCTTCCAGGGCCTGCCCAAGGCCCTAGACCAAATAATATATTATAAAATTAAAATGTAATAAAATAAAATTGCCCCCCGTTAAGGAATGCTCAAAGGCTCCTGGATAATAATATCCTTGGCCCAGAAAGGGGGGTTGTTCTAGGTATGTCACAATGCCTGTGAATGAAAATAACTTCCCATTCTCCTAGCACACAAAGGGTACCCTATAAATAAAATGTTACCTGTATCCAGGTTCCAGCAGCAATCCGTGACATCCTGGATCCTCCTCTTCATGGTCATTTATAAAAAATTAAAAAAACCTAATTCACCTATTACTAAAAAAAATCTTCACCAGCAAAAATATAAAAACACAAACTAAAAAGTGCAATGTTCCCAGCTGTAATGGTTTGCTCTCATCAGAGAGAAAACCAGAATGAAAGCTGGGCTTTCAAATGTGAAGAGGAGTTGTCTGATTGGCTGGCTCTGTCCCTAACACTACTTTTGAAGGTATTTTAAAATCATCCAATAGTAGTCAGCCACAACCTTGCCCTGGCCCCCCATATCTATGATTGGTGCCAGAAGAATCGGCAGCTCTCAGTACTGCTTTACTTATAGTGGGGCAAGGCTACTTGCCATGGCCCCCATATACGTTAGGGGGCCCCTGAGTCCCAGTTTTAACAGGAAGAAGGGATTATTTAAAATTGTATTTTAACTTTTTTTTATTTATTTGTTCTTTGTCATACAACTTGTCCACTTTCATTTTCCCAGGACCTCCTAGTTGCTGAACTGTGAGGATTCTGAGCCACTATCTAATTGTTTAATGAAAATGTAAATGGTTATTGTTATAAAAATGTAAGCAGCATCCATTTTCTTCAAGAAGATGGTGCATTCATGTGAGACAAACATGTTCAAAATATAATGTACAGAGATTATTAAACTGTAAACCAAATACATAATTAAAATGAGAATACTTCAATATTTAACCACTTCCAGATGTGTTTAGTATTTATTTAAACAAAATTGCATTTCTTTATTATAAGCTTATAATATGTTGTTCAAACTGCATCAGCAACAATGTTGATAGGTTAAAGGTTTATACTGTTAATTGATCCCTTTATGATTTGTGCTTGTAATGTCAGTACATGCATCCCTTACAATGTCTTACCTGTTTCCCAGCCTTGCAAAAGACAAACTTAATCTAAAAGAAAATAGACAGATTTAATAAACTATAAAAGTGTAAACAAAAACGGATTTAAAATCACTACATAGAATAACACAGTAGGGATAATATATATATATTGCCATGATACACATCCTTTATATTTTCATCTTTTTCATATAGAAAGTAGAGTTGAGTGGACACCTGTATGTTCGGGTTTGGGGGGTTCGGCCGAACTTCGGAAAAAAGTCCGGGTTCGGGCTCGAACTTGACCCCGAAACCCATTAAAGTCAATGGGGACCCAAACTTTTGGCCACTAAAATGCCTCTAAAAAAGTCCTG
Source organism: Pelodytes ibericus (assembly GCA_036172795.1). Classification (NCBI taxonomy): domain Eukaryota; kingdom Metazoa; phylum Chordata; class Amphibia; order Anura; family Pelodytidae; genus Pelodytes; species Pelodytes ibericus. The sequence goes on along the minus strand of CM069867.1, from coordinate 26,973,106 downwards.
GAAATGGCTAGAGGGCTGCAAAAGGAAGTAAAATGGGGGTAAGAGTAGGACAAGTGCCCTGCAAACAAATATGGATACGGAAATAACTTCAAATAACATAAAATACATACCAATTAAAAATACAGTTGAGTCATAGGTCAATTGACCTATTCTTATGAATGGGGACTCTATTTCGGTTTATAGAAAGCCAATAGCATTACATACAATGTAATCGCCGAACCCCGAACTCCAACACGAACATACAGTGGAATGTCCTTGTCCGAGGTCCAAAAACTGTGAAGCTCAGTACGAACCCGAACAGTGCAGTTCGGATTCGCTCAACACTAATAGAAAGTTGCATGCTCATAGTAACAGACCTATATGAATCATCTCATGTAGTTAATATGGTGGAATTTTACTTAAAACCCTGACTGTATGAGATCACTTGAATTGCAAAAAGAAAAATGAAAACCATAAAGTCTACTTTCCAATTGTAATGTATTATGCCACTTGAGTTGGGTCAGTCCACAAAAAGGCTTTAACCCCTCAACGACAGATGACGTGCCAGTCACGTCACAGCAAATCGTGGACTTGCTGACAGGTGACATGCCTGATCAGTGGCAAAGGCGGTTTGGCGATTGCTCAAATGAGCATCACCATTCGCCTGGTTATATCAATATTTGTCAATATTTGATCTGACCCGTGTAGATCTGCCTCCCTGTCACTTGAGATTTAGTGAGGGAGACAGACAGAGCTGTATAATGTAAGTTTTTAATTATAATATATTTAATAATATTGAGACCCAAAGGCTTTTATAAAAGCTGTTTCCAGTGTTTAACACCTTCCCTGCAATTGATCGCTGTGTACGTAGTGATCTTACATAGCAGCACATTTTTTGCTGTCTGTGCATTTTTTTAGGGGTTCATTTTTTTTACTGTGATTTATTACAGTATTTCAAAGTCTCTTTTAAGAGCTATTAACCCCTTCCTTGATGTATATCACTTCCTAAGCAGCGCATGTGGTCACTGCCTAAGCTGTGCATATGGTCACTACCTAAGCAGCGCATATGGAGCGATCTGGTAGCAGAAGAATTTTTTTTGCTATCAGCATTTTTTTTTGTCACACTCGCTAGGGGTTAATTATACCCACTAGGGGATTACGTGTTTTCCTTTTGAAGCTGTCTGAACACGTGTATAGCGATCAGTAATAGCCGATCAGTGGCAAAGGTGGTTTGGTGATTGCTCAGATGGGCATCACCATTCGTCTGGTTAGATCAATATTGGTAAATATTGTTCTGACCCATATGGATCTTCCTCATGGATCTTCCTCCCTCTCCTCACTTGAGTTTTAGTGAGGGAAAAAGACAGATCTGTATAATATAAGTTTTTAATTGTAATAAATTAAATAAAATGTTAAAAAAGTGTGAGACCCAAGGGCTTTTATAAAAACCCTACCCTTTGTATAGTGTACCCTGTGTATTAACCCCTTCCCTGCCACTGATCACTGCACAGCAGAACATCTTTTCTTGTCTGTGCATTTTTAGGGGTTAATTTATTTGTACAGTACTACAAAGGCTCTTATAAGAGCTATTAACCCCTTTCTTGCTCTACGTCTCAAAATTCCAAGTTGAAAAATCAAAAAGCGCACCTCACAAATGTAGCCTTTCAACCCCCAACAAAGCTGACAAACCTATGCATGGGTCGTATCCCTGTACTCAGGAGATGTTGTTGAACACATATTGGGTTATTGTTTGGCAGTGACACATACCAAAATCTGTGAATTTATGTCTGAAATACAATATTTGTGAAATTATTATTATATTATTTTATGTCTGAAATACAATATTTGTGAAAAAAACCACACAAAAATTACTACCACAAAATATACCCAAAATATATGGGTTTATGGGGTAAAATACAATGTCTGGTTTCAAATATGTCCCAAATGGGACATGGGTGCAGGCTGTCTGCATGTCAAAATTTCAAGTTGGAAAGTCAAAAACTGCACCTCCCAAATTTGGCTTTTTACCCCCCAAAACAACCCAACAAACCTATGCATGGGTGGTATCCCTGTATTTAAGAGATGTTGCTGAACACTCATCGTAGTGTTATTTCTCAGTGACACATACCAAAATCTGTGAATTCATGTCTGAACTACAAGGTTTGTGAAAATAAAACAAAAAAAAATTACTACCACAAACTTTGATAAAGGCTGGTGGTAGAATTAGTGCATGGAAAGTGTTAAAATACCACCATTTGAGATAGCCTAGGGTGTCTACTTTTACAAAATATATGGGTTGATGGGGTAAAATACACTAGCTGGCTTCAAATATGTCGCAAATGGGACATGGGCGCAGGTTGTCTTTATGTCAAAATTTCAAGTTGGAAAACCAAAAAGCGCACCTCTCAAATGTGGCCCTTTAACCCCTAAACAAGCAGACAAACCTATGCATGGGTGGTATCCCTATACTCAGGAAATGTTGCTGAACAAATATTGGGGTGTTATTTGGCAGTGACACATACCGAAATCTGTGAGTTCAAGTATGAAGTACAATGTTTGTGAAAAAAAAACCACAAAAAAATTACTATCACAAACTTTGACAAAGGCTGGTGGTAGAATTAGTGCATGGAAAGTGTTAAACTACCAACATTTGAAATAGCCTTGGGTGTCTACTTTTAAAAAATCTATGAGTTGATGGGGTAAAATACACTGGCTGGCTTCAAATATGTCCCAAATGGGACATGGGTGCAGGCTGTCTGCATGCAAAAATTTCAAGTTGGAAAACTAAAAACTGCACCTCCCAAATTTGGCATTTTAGCCCCAAAACAACCCAACAAACCTATGCATGGGTGGTATCCCTGTACTCAGGAGAAATATTAGAATCTATTTAGCAGGTTTTTCTGTTCGCTTTTGTCGATGAAGAGAAGATGTTTCAAATAAAAGTCAGGAAATTTGTGTTGTTTTTTTTGTTTTTTTTTACCATATTTTAATATATGTTTTATATAATATTATAAGATATGATCAAAATGATGGCATCCACAGAAAGCCCTTCTTGTCCCGATAAAAACAATATATAATATGTACAGAACAAAACAAGAAACACACTGCGCCAAAATGTGACAGTAATAGCAGCAACTCAATCAACCAGTGTTTCACTCCCGGTTCAGTACAATAAACACAGAAAAAAATGAAAAAGTGCACTTCAACCAACACTTAATATACACAAAAAAGTGGATTACCCTAAATTATGCAGCAATCTGCTTGATTAATACATGGAGGGAAAACAAAAACAAAATAGTGATAATATAGTGTAGTATTTTAGTACAAATACAGGGAATGTGTAAAAATTGAAAATTCACTCACATATCCCTGAGCAATATTCTGCTCAGTACATAGAGCCTCATGGGACCCCACGTAGGGTAGATGGTCCAAGTGTATCCCAGAAGATGAGAGAGCAGAGGAGAGACCATTAACAAGGGTGTAGAGATTTATTATAAACAAAATATAAAATATCTTACATTAAAATAAACAGGATTCAGCAGGTACATGCAAAGTAAAGCATATCCCAGTGTCCAAAGATAATCCCAGCAGGTCTTCTCCCCTCCACAAAGCTTTTCGCCCAGTAAAGGGCACACTTGAAAAAGCCCATTTTTACTGGGCGAAACGCGTTGTGGAGGGGAGAAGACCTGCTGGGATTATCTTTGGACACTTGGACTTGATTTACTTTGCATGTACCTGCTGAATCCTGTTTATTTTAATGTAAGATATTTTATATTTTGTTTATAATAAATCTCTACACCCTTGTTAATGGTCTCTCCTCTGCTCTCTCATCTTCTGGGATACACTTGGACCATCTACCCTACGTGGGCTCCCATGAGGCTCTATGTACTGAGCAGAATACTGCTCAGGGATATGTGAGTGAATTTTCAATTTTTACACATTCCCTGTATTTGTACTAAAATACTACACTATATTATCACTATTTTGTTTTTGTTTTCCCTCCATGTATTAATCAAGCGGATTGCTACATAATTTAGGGTAATCCACTTTTTTTTTGTATATTAAGTATTGGTTGAAGCGCACTTTTTCATTTTTTTCTGAATATGTAATATGTGTGGGTACAGCAAATGACAAAGAAGAAAATTACAGCTAAACACAAACAGCACGGAAATGTTAAAATAGCCATTGTCCAGAATGTACAAAAATGTTTTTAAAGGCTCTGTCCTGGATTGCCCACAGACAGACTAACTTGGTGACTGAACATGTTTAAAGATGATCTATGGAAAGTAGTTTACTAATAGGATCAGTTACCTTATGCAAGCACAGCAGTTTGGAGTGGTACCAATTATTCTATCACTCTCCCTAATTTTACTCCCAATAGAATTAATTGTGTTACATAAAATACATCATCCATTATATAAGCAATGTAATTTTCTCCTGTGTGAATTTCATAGATTATACAACATTTGTTTTTTAATGACCGGTATTGAAAATATTTGGTGTGCAAACCTTCACAATATCTAAATGCAGTGGCGTCCCGAGGGGGTGCGGGGGGTGCGGACCGCACCAGGTGACACCACCAGTGAGGGTGACACCTGTGCTGCCGGCATCCCCCTGCAGCGCATTGCGCTGCTGAACTTTTTTTTATCTGGTAGCTGCATCTGGTGGCTGTGTTTCCCTCCTCCATGCAGGAGGGAAGACTGTACGGAGGAGACGTCCATCCGGGGACACGGAGCAACAGCCAGGCGGTAAGTACTTGGGTAGGGGGGAGGAAAAACGAGCATTGTAACTTTAGCATGCTAATGGGCAAATTGGCTGGGGCATCTTAATGGCACAATATGACTGGCACTTGAATGGTACAATATTACTGGCATTTGAATGGCACAATATGACTGGCATCTGAATGGCACAATATTACTGGCATCTCAATGGCACAATAATTATGGCGTCTGAATGGCACAATAATTATAGCATCTGAATGGCACAATATTACTGGCATCTTATTGGTGCAATAATACTGGCATCTGAATGGCACAATATGACTGGCATCTGAATGGCACAATATGACTGGCATCTGAATGGCACAATAATTATGGCATCTGAATGGCACAATATAACTGGCATCTTAATAGCACAATAATACTGGCATCTTAATAGCACAATAATACTGGCATCTTAATGGCACATTATTTCTGGCTTCTTGATGGGCAAATTGGCTGGGGCATCTTAATTGCACAATAATACTGGCATCTTAATGGCAAAATAATACTGGCATATTATAATTGTGTGTGACATAATTTGCGGGGCTTCTATATGTGGCATATTTTATTTTTATTTTTTTATTATAAAGATATCAAAACATACATACATAACATAAATAAAGTGCATCGTAATTATTAATAACAGTGGTTATACAGTGATTTATCCAAACTCCTAACCTCTGTACCGTTTTCTCTTACAAATATTATTCTCCCATCTTTCTCCCTTTATAGGTTTCTGTGTACCTTTTCGATTTTGGGAGATTTCTTTCCTACTCACATAAATTCTAAAATCATAATTATAGTGATGTACTTTGTATACTAACATTTGTGGTTTGGGCCAAGGATAGAGGAGGGACATTTATGTTCAATTACTGTTTCTATCTTATTTTGTTTTCTACACACTTTCTAAGGTCTTAATGTATTTATTAATGTTTCCAGGGTTCCAATCCATTTTCCCCAATCTACTTCTTTATATTTCTTTACTTTTTCTAATTTCTTTTTTTTTTTTTTTTTTTATTTCTTTTTTTTTTCAAAAGAAAAAAACAACAAAATAGACAGCTGCCCACAACAGAATAACAAATATATCACAATTGCACCTTGGGTGGGACAGTACAGTACAACACACAGTAGTGGATTCCATAGTCCGGCGAGGGCTGGAGCCCCGCCCCCCCCAAATACTGTAGCTTTCTTTGTGTAGTGCCCGGGACCCTGGTGCTCCTATGGAGTTACTCCCCATGTCTTGCCAGTCTCTCTCTAATACCTGGGTGCCTAATCTAATTCTGCTCCTACTAGGATCTGGTGCCACCCATTCCAATATTTCTCTTTTTCTTGATTGTAATTTTTTTGAGCTCCGATCTCTCTCTCCATCGCACACTGATGTATCAGCTGTGCCTTGATCATAGCCCATGTAATCCGTTCAGTGGACGTTCCACCCGCACTAGCAAAATGGGAGAAAGATCTAGCAATAACAGTCACAAGAGAGGGTTGGAATAAGGCACTTAAATATACCTATGACCAGATACATTGCTTAAATCTTAACGAGGTGCAATATAAAGTAGCAAACCGATGGTACTTGGTACCCTCGGTTTTAGCCAAAATGTACCTGTCAACTTCCCCGCTGTGTTGGAGGTGCGGACGAGAAAAAGGGGACATGATACACATTTGGTGGAGATGCTCACTGATATACAGTGTCTGGACAAAAGTGTCCCTTAAACTAATCAGTAGATATGGTCCTGACTGGACATTAACCCCAGAGAGAGCCCTTCTACACCTAAATCTACCTAAGTCAAACAGCCAAGACATACCCTTCCTTATACACCTATTAACGACGGTGAAGATAATTATCGCAAGGAGGTGGAAGTCCACTGTACTTTTTCTAATTTCAGTCTTCCCCTTTCCATTTTCATTTGAAATATTATTTGTGTTGTCAAATTGTTCCAGCTAATTTTTTCTGTTGACTTCCAGTTTCTTGCAATCAATATCAATGTTGCGACTATAATGTGTGTTATTATTTGGGCTATTTCTTTTGTAATTTTTGGCCAATACAAAAACAGGAGCCAGGTTTCAGGTGAATGACTTAAGGTTATGCCAGTGATGTCTCTGATTTTTCCTCCTATCATTTTCCACATTGGTTGTATGGCCTCACAACTCCACCATATGTGTACGTAAGAGCCCTCCTCCTTACTACACCTCCAGCATTGATTTGAAGTCCCCGGATACATTCTTGCCACTTTTTTTGATACATTGTACCAACCGTTTATTAGTTTATAGAATGTCTCCAGGAGATTCAAGCAGTGGATAGTTTTCCTTATTTTATTTATAGATTGTAACCAGTCTTTTTCTCTAATATTAATTTTCAATTCTCTATTCCATGTTGAAATTGCTGGGATGTTTACTCCTGTCTCTATCAGTTCTTTGTATTGTCTAATTTTAAATTTTCCATTTTCCTTCCTTGCTTATCTTCTTCTTTTAATAAGTGTGCCGTTAAATAACCTTTGACTCTTATATAGTTAAATATTTCCTTACTCTTCAACCCATATTCTTCTTGAAGTTCTGAAAAGGATTTAATTTGATTTCCTCTCGTCAGATCTGCAAACTTATATATTCCTCCCTTTTGCCATTTCCGCAGGTCTAGATTCTCTAGTTCTATTGAGATTAGATCTATATTATTACCATTTATATGTTTTTCGTGAAGACCTATCTTTTTTTTTGTTTTATGCCAAAACTCCAACAGGTGTGATAGAACCAGGCCGCCATCCTCTCTTGTATTGTTATAATTCCTAAGCCAGATACTGTCTGTTAATCCCAAATTTTTTTTAAGTTGACATTTTTCCAGCATTGCCCAGCCTTCACTTTGCTTTCTTGGGTTTTGTGTATTTACAAAGTGATTTATCATACTGACGGAATAATATTCTCTAATGTCAGGAACCCCCAGACCCCCTCTATCTATCTTTTTTGATAGGAGCTTAATCCCCAATCTTGGTCTTTTCCCCTGCCAAATGAATTTTGAGAAAGAAGTCTGAATAAGGTCTAGCCATTGTGGGGGGATTCCTAGGGGAATCATTCTAAAGACATACAGCCATTTTGGTAGGATGTATGCCTTTATCAGATTTATTCTACTCCACCATGATATCTCTCGGTTTTTAAAATTTTTCAGCATTTGGTTCATTTTTCTAAGCAATGGTAGTGTGTTTGACTCCATTATATTTCTGGGGTCTGCTGTTATTTATATACCCAAGTATTCTAAGGAGTCGGGTGTCCACTTAAAAGAATAGTTCTCTTGCATTGCTTTTAATTCCTTCTCCTTCATGGCTATTGACATTGCAACTGTTTTGTTTAAGTTTAATCTATAATTTGAAATTTTACTAAATTCTTCTAGACTACTCATCAGAACTTCTAAGGATTCTACAGGATTTCCTAAGGTGACCAGTATATCATCCGCGAACATGTTTAGTTTTAATTCCACTTTTCCGCGGGTGTACCCCTTTATACGGCCTTCTTCTCTAATCCGTATTGCCAGTGGTTCTATAGATAGTACGTATAGTAACGGGGAGAGGGGACAGCCCTGTCTCGTACCGTTACTGATCCTGAACCAATCTGACACTATCCCATTTCCCACCGTTCTTGCCATAGGGTTTGAGTATAGTAACATGATTGAGTCCAGGATCCGGCCCGAAAGACCAAAGGCCATCAAACAACTCTTCAAGTATTTCCACCCCACCCTGTCAAATGCTTTTTCAGCATCAAGGGAGAGAATCAGGGTGGGGGAATTTTCCCTCCTGGCCAGATTGAGGACATCTATCACCTTCCTGACATTATTAGCGGCCATTCTATCCGGGAGAAAACCTGTTTGATCGCAGTGGATTAGGGGAGAAATTACTTTCTTTAATCGGTCAGCTAAAATACTTGAGTACATTTTGATATCGACATTGAGGAGAGAGATTGGTCGGTAATTCTGGACCACTTCATAATCCTTCCCTGGTTTTGGGATAGGAATTATATTAGCCTTCAAAATTTCTTCTGGAATATGTTTTTGTGCTATGAAATCATTAAACATTTTTGTCAGGGGGTCGGACAATTTCTCTTCTAGTACCCTATAAAATGAGTTTCTGAAACCGTCAGGGCCTGGGGCTTTGTTTTGTTTTAATTTAGATATAGTTTTTTTTGTGTCAATTTCGGAGAGTGGTTGGTTTAATTCCTGTAGATGCAGGGGACTTAGTTTGGGAATTGGAATAGCCTTTAAATATTGTTCTATCTTGCTTTCGGAAATATTTGTAGGAAGATTATACAACTCTTCATAGTAGTTATTGAAGGCTTTTCCTATTTTTTCCGGAGTTAAACATACCTCATTTTTGTCCACTATTTTCCCTATTCGTCTTTCCATCTTTTTACCCTTTACTTTATTAGTTAGTATCTTATCTGCTCTATTTCCTTTATAGTAAAAGATGGTTTTAAGGTATTCCATATTTCTATTGGTCTGTTCTATTAGTAACTCATTGATTATATGTGGCATATTTAATGGGCCATATGACTGGCATTACTAAGGAATCTGTTTAGCATGGTATTGGAGGAAATCCAGGGGGGTGACACCATGAGTTACCGCACTGGGTGAAACCAACCCTAGTGACGCCTCTGTCTAAATGTATTGTGATGGTCAATATTTCTAGATATTAATTGTTAACCAACATCCAGCTTTACATCTCTGTCAGCATGTGACTTTGGTTGAGGTCAAAAGGAAGTGCCTGTAAGAAGTTAAAATAGATTCTGCTTGATGTGGGCAATGCCTAAATCTCCTTTATGCATATTAGGCACATGCTTGCAGCACAATCCTGCTATGGATGGCAAAGTAAATAAAATGTGTGGGGCATACACGAACCTGTCTGTAGAAAAGGTTCAAGTGTCCACAACCAAGAGCCAATAGATGTACTGCAACCAATATCCAGAACATAAATGCAGGTACTGATGACATTTTGAGTGCATCCAACCATATTCCAGTAAGCAGGATGAAGTAACTCTGCACTCTACAGTGTTACAATCCGAAAATAATTTTGTACAATATATGTGTGATACACGTGAAATATATATATTTTTTTTTCACGTGTTACAACTCTCGTGTTACAAGTCATAAGCATTGTTAGACGTGTAACGAGTCAAGTGGTTTTCTTTAAAGTAATGATTGTGGGGCAATGCAAAAGCTCCTGCAACTGTGATTAAGCAATGCTCACATATTTAAAAATAATTATAGCGAACTTTGTCACAAGCTTACGCAAAGGATCACCAGAGTAATATTCTCTGAAATATTATAACTACCACGTGCTACATCAGGGAGCCAGTGATAGCTTAAGGAGATCAGTGCGTGGCTGAGAAGGTGATGTAAGAAAGGATTTGGATTTGCAGGCCACTAAGGACTCTACAACAGGGAGGGACAGTACCTCAAGGATGAGAGGACTGTGTTAGCATAGACATTAAAAAAGGCCACACATTATGTGTAGGAGTATGCTACATGCCACCAAACATGTGGGTGAAGTTTTAATCATGGGAGATAGTAATTACCCAGATATAGATTGAAATTGTGGAACAACTAGTGCCTGCTATATAGCACATTTATGCCACAATTAGTAGAGGCCTCAGTTATAATGGATGTTGTTCTGAATCTGGTAATAAATGACAATAAGGAGTTTATCCAAGTAAGAGAATACTTAACACTTAACACTTCAATTCAAAAATACTAATTGGTAACTATGTCATCAAAACGCTTAATTTTAGAAGGGCAATGTTTGAAGGGCTAAGGACAGCTATTCTGAACAAAATACAAGTGGAATATCTTTAAGCACACATTACAGTATTACACATAACAGTATTTATCTTTGGGAAACAAATACAAAAGAAGAAAATTGAAACCAAGGTGGTTTACCAGTATAATAAGATTGGACATAAAAAAACAAGAACATGGCATCCAAATATTATAAAAGTGAGGGATTGGTAGCATCAGTTATAGGTGTCTATTTACTAAAATGTAATAACTGTGTAAGGAGGTTGACTTGGGAATCACAATAAAAACAACACCCTCTCTGCTGAGAGCAAACCATTAGAGACAGGAGCATACATGTTTTTTGTATATTTTTTTTTCTTTTTAGCAGGTCCATTACCCTGGGCTGTAGATAAGGAGTGAGGGTGTTGCTGATAATCAGGGGACATTTCATTCAGGTAATATTTAATTTACATGGCACCTTTTGTGTGTCAGGGTGTATGGATTAACGGGTCCCAAGTACTTAGGGGTGTTGTTTTATCCATGTGTATTCACTTTTGTCGCACTATTGTGCGGCATTAAAACACAGTTTTTTATGTGGATGTTTTTAGACCACAACATGTTTTAATCTATTTGATTAAAAGTTGTTTTATTTTTTTATTTTTGATACTTCACCCCTGGGCTATATTAAGATGGTTTTTAGAATGAAAATCAATGTAAGTTGCTTTAAGAGCGATGAGCATTTTCTACAGAAAGAAGTAAGTTATAAAGTTGAATATATCTGTGGTTGCAAAAATGCAAGTTATTTGGATTATTCCACAGATCCATTCAAATATCTTAACTTTTGAGTACCAATAACAAGACATCAAGTGATATAAACATGCAAAGCAATTTAGATCCACTTAAACTGATTGTGCTTAATTTAATCTTCTGCAGTGGCTTGGCAGATTGGCAAGCCAACATCCACTCAGTTGTAATAAATAGATATGGCACTACTTTCCTAATTTCACCATGCTGTGTTTTAGAGAGCTGTGTTCCATATAGAGAAAAACATGTCTATGTAATGAATAGATACATGTTAACCACAGAAAGCTATGCCATCTTTAAAGTGACATAGATTTAAAAACGTATAACTGCATTCAATTGGTTTTCCTCTCTTTGAAGAAATCACAGATCTTTGTATTATCTGAGATGTTACAGGTATGGTGCAGAGAAGTTAAGTGCCCCATTTAATTAGTCAGGATGCCAATCATGTAGTTTGGCAGGGAAACCAGTTAGGGTTGTTACATGGCTACATGTATAACAAGCTGCTAGGTACCAGGGAAACATCCAGCTAGCCAGTCTAATGCCAACAGAAATAAAAATAGCTCATGTTCAAAAACAACTAATTGTTAGCAGAACAAGTCAAATGGTATTTACATAAAAGCCAGAAACTTAGTGGGTCATGTATAAAAACTCCTGCACTGCAAAGTGTAGGGAGAGTTATAAATAGAAGCAATCACTGTTTGTTATATATAACGGTGATTGTGCTTTTTTATAATGCCTGACAATTTGGAGTGAGGAGTTTGGCTGAGGTGCCCTGGTAGAAATAATGTGATTTTATACATAGATATTCTGGTAGATAGCGCAGACTCACAAATGTAGTCATCTTCTTTATACATTGACCCCCCTATACATGACCTCCTTCATATTTAAACAGTCAATCTAACATTAAAGGTAGCCCAACAGTCCTGATATTTGGAGGCTGTCCTGCTTCCTCGGAGAGCTCTACCTCTGTCTTGCTATTCCTACAGCCCCAATCTCATTCTGTCATGTCTCTCCCTAAAGGGTGTGTTGCAGGTGAGTTGAGGTGAGATTTCATCTCACCATTTTAACAATACATTGTGCAGGGACAAACATGGTAAGTTCTTCCCACTTAGCAAACTCACCAGATTTGTCCCTGCACAATGTACACTTAAACTGAAACTCATCTTTTAGTGAATAACCCTCTCATATTGTATTCTATGCTTGAAATTCTGCTACCCTCTAAGACACTGGATTAGGCATACTGCACACAGGGCCACCCTTAAGTGTTTCTGCGACCTGTGTGGGCCAGCACTTTAGCTCCCCCTTTCCTCTCTACCCTCATGTCTGTCTGTCTCCGATCCCTCTATGTATATCTCTCTCCCTTCCCATGTTTGTCTCTTTCTTCTCCCTTGCCATGTCTATCTCATATTCTTCCATTTATGTCGCTCTCTCTTCCCATGTCTCTCTCTCATGGTAACATAGTAATTTAGGTTTAAAAAAGACTTACGTCCATCAAGTTCAACCCTTCTACTTATCATTCCTGCTTTTGATCCAAAAGAAGGCAAAACCCCCTAAGGAAGCTATTTTGAATGTTGCATCCTAGAGGGAAAAATTCCTTCTTGATTCCAAAAAGCAATCAGATTTCTCAATGGATCAATAAGCTCTATTATTAATGCTTATTCTAATTTTAATAGCCTTGTATGTTCAGCTTTTCTAAAAAAAAAAACAAAAAAAACATCCAGACCATTTTTAAATGCATCTATTGTAGTTGCTAGCACTACCTCACAAGGCAGTGAGTTCAATATTGTCCTTACTGTAAAGAATCCCTTCCTTTGCTATATGTGAAATCTTTGCTCTTCCAGTCTCAGGGGGTGACCTCTTGTACTTTGTATATTTCTGTAAAGAAACAGGTCACTGGAGAGCTCTTTATATTGTCCCAATTCCTCAATACCCTGGTCCACTCTGAGGATTTTTCATTTACAACAACCTTCTGTGTTCTATTTTGTTCCTCAAATATTTTATAAAAAGAGTTGCTAAAGCCATCTGGGCCGGGGGTCTTGTATTTATCTAATTTACTAATGGCCTCTTGTAGTTCTATTTTGGAAAATGGTTTATTCAGTTCAGTTCTAACCTCTTCAGATACTTTTGGAATAGGGGTATCTGCTAGATATTTGTCTATCTGATTGGTATCATTTGTTGATGGCAGGTTATACAGAGTTTCATAGTATTTATTGAAGGTATTGCCTATGTCCTCCGGAGTCACATGAACTACATCATTACCTATTAGTTTAGAGACTTTACTGCTGGCTTTTTGTATTTTTAATCTGTTCGTTAAAATTGTATTTGCTCGATTGCCTTTATAATAAGTTTGTACTCGTAATCTATTCAAAGCAGAAATAGCTTTTTCGTATACTTTGTTGTTTATCTCTTCTTTTAATCTTTTTATATGTACAATATTATCTGGTTGCGGGTTTAATTTGTTCTGATCAGTTACTTTGTAAAGCTCTATATAGAGATCTTCCAGTTGTAATCCTGCTTCTTTCCTCCTAGCTTTTTGCAATTTAATAAAATATCCCCTCATAGTGGCCTTAAAAGCACACCATATTGTAATCGGGCTTACTTCCGGGGTATTGTTTTCCTGAAAATAGCATTTAGCCATTAATTTCAGGTATTCTCTGTTGGTATTTTTGGAAAGAATTAAATCTTTTAACTTCCATGTGGACGGCCCTCTTAGTTCTTTTTCTCCCAATGTCACTAAATTAATGCTGTGGTCTGACCATGTGTTTTCAATTAAGGAAGAAGAGTTGACTAAACTAACCACTGATGTGCATCCCAGACATAGGTCTATTCTCGAATATGACCCGTGCCGACTGGACATATGTGAGAAGTCCCTATCTCTCGGATGCCTTACCCTCCATAAGTCAAATAAGTGATATCTTCTGCATACTTGCCGCAGTTTTTCAGATTGTTTTATAGTTTCTAATATTTGTCCTGAGTTCAGAAATAGCCCATGTTTTTGTGCTTTTTTTTATTAAAGTTGCAAGGCAAGAACTGTAAGTAGTGCAAAGCTATTTCAAAATCTTTTTTTTCTTTTAAAACTAGCGTTAGTGACATTATTACACTGATATGTGTGCTAAATCAATAAATGACCCCACATATGTACATATTTTTCAAAACTAGACAAATCAGGGAATTTAATTTGGGCCATTTTGACACTTTTCATGTAACCATTTTACCACCAACCTTTGGCAAAGTTTTCAGCAAAAAAAAAAAAAGTGATTTTTTTTACACAGATTGCAATTCAGGTTCCTGAAAATTTGAAAGTGTACTGCCAAATAACACCTCAATATGTGTTCAGAAACATCTCCTGAGTACAGGGATACCACTCATGCATAGGTTGGTAAGGTTATTTGGGGGCTAAAAGGCAACATTGAAGAGGTGCACTTTTTGGTTATCCAACTTGGTTTTTGTTTTGACTGTTTTGAAGCCAGCCAGTGTATTTTACCCCACAAAACCATATATTTTTTTTTAAACTAGACAATGTAGGGGATTTCAAATGGTGGTATTTAACACTTTCCATGCACTAATTCTACCACCGGCCTATGTCAAGGTTTTGGGTAGTAATTTTTTACACATACATTGTACTTCAGGCATGAATTTTTGTTGAGCAACATCTCCTGAGTACAGGGATACCTCCCATGCATAGGTTTTGTTGGGTTGTTTGGGGGCTAAAAGGCCACATTTGGGGGATGCGCATTTTCAACTTGCAATTTCGACATGTAGTCAACCTGCGCCCATATTCCCTTTGGGGCACTTTTGAAGCCGGTCAATGTATTTTACCCCATCAAACCATATATATTTTTAAAAGTTGACACCCATGACTCTTTGTGGCAAGGGCTCATCAGACACCGATACATAACATATAACCCAAACAAATCGGTGTGATTGGTGCGCTAAGTAAAATCCACCAGACAGTGTATAAAATTATAAAGGAGAAAATATAATATTTGCCTGAAAAAACTGTTGGTTCAGTGCAGTATAATGAAGGTCTTCAATGTCTCCCAATATATATATAAGGGGACAGAAAAAGACAAATAGACATAGTGTAATACAGTAAATATAAACAGTGCTGTTGCCCATGCATTATCAGTGGCGGGAAGGGGTTAAACACAGGGAATGGTTTTTATAAAAGTCATTTTTTTTATTGTTTTATTTTATTTTTATTATTTTATTTTCACTTACTTTTACTACTTTGATCTGTCTCTCTCCCTCACTAAAAATGTGAATAGAGGGAGGCAGATCAAAGTGGTCAGATCAATATTTGTTAAATATTGATTTGACCTAGTCCATCCTGTGTCGGCAAGGGGTTAATGGGACACTAACATCAAAACATTAAAAGGTTTCAGTTTTCTTTTTATTTTACATTGTTCATTTCAGATATGTGTTTTGTTTTTATCATGTGAGTTTATTTAATAAAATATTTTACTAAACAAGTGTGAGATTTGCTGGAAGATTGATCCTTGGTAAAATTCACAAACTGGATGCAGGTGATAGACACTTATTTTTAGTTTTACTTTCACTTGCAATTAATGCAAACATAGAAAAAAAAACAGTGGCACATGTCTTATATATGTATTTGGTTTAAATGCACAGGTAATCTAGTTACATCTTATGTAACTGATAATGTCCCTTTAAATTAGTGGTTAATTTCGAGACATCTCACTGGAGTCATATGCATACATAGTATGATCACCTCTCAGTACATATGATATACATTTTAAGGTAAGGTTTTCTGGCCATTTAGATTATCCAATTTAGTAAGCTATATTGTTTACACTCTAGACTCACAGGGCACATCATTGTATCAAGGATACATTACTTATGTTTATTACTGCTGTAATTGACATAGACTTTAACTCTACTATGTGTATATTGATCACTATAAGTAAATAGTTTATAAATTTGTAATGCACACAATTATGGCCACCAGCACTTTAATGACACACGATATTATTAGTATTATAATTCATGTGTTAATCTAGGACATAAACTCCTTATTCATTTGTAAGTAGATAATTAATGGATTAGGCATATCACTAAATATGCTTACCTAGATTTCAGTAATGCTTTTGACACTGTCGCACATAGAAGGCTGATCAATAAACTGCAATCTTTGAGTTTGGAGTATTGTTGAATGGCTTAGACAATGGCAACAGAGGGTTGTAGTTAATGGAGTATATTCAAAGCAAGGTCTTGTTAATAGTGGGGTACCTCAAAGATCTGTACTTGGACCTAATATTTGTATTAGTGATTTTGCAAAGGGTCTTGTTGATAAGGTATGTATTTTTTTCTGATACAAAGATTTGCAACAGGGTTGATACTCCAGAGGCATCAGACAAATGGCAAATGATTTAGCTAAACTAGAAACATTAAATGTGGATAAGTACAAGATAATTGTGGGGAACGTACCGTGGTTCTGAAGCCAGACACCACAATACTGGAGAATATGGTAAGCTGCAGCAGTGATATCGGGCACGAGTGCCAACAGAAGAATCGTCAGGAGAAAGCCGGGTCGGGGAGCCAGAAGGTAGAGGAATCGGTAAACAGGCCGGGGTCGGGTTTCCAGAAAACAGCATAAACCAGGGATGAAGCCAAATCACAGGAACCAGAAAGCAGGAGAATCCAAATAGAGAAGCTGGGTCAAAAACAGGTACAGGTCAGGTAGAGTAAACGCCAGGGAACAAATGAACACAGGAACTAGCTTGATAATACTCAAGCAATTTGTCAGAATGCGCGCCTCGGTTTTAAAGGGCTATAGTCCCGCCCCCATGACGCGTGATGCGTGCGCCATGCTGTCCGTTTCCATAGCGACGCTTGGGACAGAAAAGCTACTGAATTGTTGCACGCGCGCGTGAGTTGCCATTGCCGCGCGCGCACTAAGCGGGGGATCCGACGGCGAGGGACACTGGAGCTGCGAGTACCCGATCGCGGGAACCTCCTGGTGACAGATCTGGTAGGGGGGTGACGGGAGGTACCTTTGCTGACCTTACAATAATGCACCTTGGGCGTAAAAAACCCAAAAGCAGAAAATTGAATGTTTGATGCAGTCCTTACCTCAACATCTGAGGAAAGGGATTTAGGAGTAATCATTTCAGAGGACTTAAAGGTAGGTAGACAATAGAATAGTGCAGCAGGAAATGCTATCAGAATGCTTGGTTGCATAGGGAGAGGTATTAGCAGTAGAAAGAGGGAAGTGCTCATGCCATACAGAGCATTGGTGAGACCTCACTTGGAGTATTGTACACAGTACTGGAGACCGTATCTTCAGATCAGAATAATATCGATACTTTTGAGGACTTGTCTGAACATTGGCCTTGGCCTTGACTTGGCCTTGACCTACTGAACTGGTTCATGGGTTGAAGCATAAAACTTACCAGAAAAGGTTAAAACATCTTAATATGTATAGTTTGTAGGAAATGTAATACATAAAGAGAATCAACATGGTAAAGGAGGTGAGTATATTTAAGAGAAGTAAAACTACCATAACAAGAGGACATAGTATTAAATTAGAGTATTACTTTACTGACAGGGTAGTGGATGTATGGAACAAAATTCCAGTGGTAGAGGTAAACACAGTGAAGGAATTTAAGCATACATGGGAAAGACACAAGGCTATCCTAGATATACGATAGGGCCAGGGACTAATTAAAGTGTTTTGAATGTTGGGCAGACTAGATGGACCAAATGGTTCTTATCTGCCGACCCATTCCAGGTTTCTATGTTTCTATTCGTGATGGATTTTAAGACATTACACTGGAGTCATAAATATTCATACATTATTTATTGTATTTACATATTTTTGGGATGATATATATATATATATATATATATATATATATATATATTTTACAGTATGTGTTCGAGACATCATGCAACATCACAATTTGGCCCTCCAGGGCAATACAATGATCCTGGCGCCATATTGGAGAGCAGCATGTTCCTCCAATATGGTGTTGCCTACCCTGTATGTGGCAAGAGTGAAGGAAGTGATCAGAAATTACTTCCGTTGCTCTGTTGCTTGACTGACCCCAGAGGCAGTCAGCAAAAATACATTGAAAGAAAAAAAGGATACAACTGACCCTACATCTATGATCCCTAGATCTAGAGTTAGGGTTAGAGTTCCACTTAGGGTTACAGATGGGTTAGGGTTACAGATGGGTTAGGGTTATGATTATGGTTAGTGTTAGGGTTAGATTTCGAGTCAAAAGGTCACTGTAGGAGAAAATGGTTGAGAAACAAAAAAAACCACACTATTTTAAAATGTAGTCCCCAGAGCGCTGCGACTGTTGGGACTACCGTGTAATTTCACCAGCTCCTCTCCTATAAATTATCTATATTACCGAAATACAATGTGAGCAAGTTGCTCACACTGAATGTAGGTAATGTAGAACATTACAGGGCTGGTGCTACCCAAATGATCTGTTAACCGAAAATATTAATTATCCAAAATACTGCTGGTCCTAAGCATTTCGAATAAGTGATACGCAACCTGTAGTGTGTGTTTACATGTGGACACCTGAAATGTAAATGCAACCCTGTCTTCGTCTTCCTCACCATGTTGCAGGTGGAATATATCTTACAGGAAATAGATAGGTAACTGCAGGGGGGAAAAGAATAGGTACTAGAGAAACTAAGCAGTATTTTAAATAATTGATTACAACATGCAACCATCATTCATTAAAAAAGCATTACATACTATGTTATATGGTAAAACTAAATTTCAACTAAAATTTTCATTTATAGCATCACACTTGATACCAGAAAGCTGCAATAGTTGAAACATAGTTACACTGTCACTGCTACCCTGCTGCTTCACATTATGACCCCATTCTTCAATTTCTATTTCTTTGAAATACATTTCACTCCAGTACTTTTTTAAACCATTTGATGTATTTGAAACTTTTATTTTTGTCATACACCTTTCCTTAGACAAACTGTAATTGGTAGGACTTCATCCCAGTTAATCCCCTGAAACGATAACACTGAGATGGGAATCATGCCACTGATGCTCTGTGATGATTATAATAATGAGTGGTCTTTTGGTAATATCATCACTGAAAAATCCACAAGTCTTCTCATCATTTAAAGGTGGATATTGTGATCCACCATAGAGAAAATGGGAACCAAAAGTGCTGGCTCCAGAGGAACAAGCCTTAATCACATGCTAAACTATATGGCTTAGAAAGAAAAAAAACAAAAAGGTGCAAAAAAGACCAATAACAATATATTTATTAATAAATGATAATGAAAAGATATATATCATATAAAAATCTAAATAGGTGTCTAAAAACAGTAAGCACAAATAACATATATATTGACTAAAAAACACACTGGCAATGAGACCAGAGACAGCAATGAAGATGAAATAGAAATGTAAATAGAGGTTTACATAAAAATCATACACCTGGAATAAATGGAGGCGAGGGTTCGAGTAATACAGTACTGTAAACATAGGTGTCAAGCTGTAGAGATGCTTACAAAAAAAGTATGCTCCCAAGAGGACTAAAGTAGCAAACACTCGGAAGGATTAAGTCCCAGCAGTGGTAAGTAATTCTAACCCTAATTCACATGTCAGGGTGCAAGTGTGACAGAAGCACCCCATACACAGTAGTAGAATGCTAAGAAGAGTTAGGGAATAAAAACCATTATCAATATGCATTATAACATTGTGTTATAATTACTAAGAAATACAGTCATACAGAAGTGAAAGGACGCTTTTTCAAGATGGTGCTCATCTGGAGGTCCAAAGAAAGAGGAAGAGGAAGGATCTGATTGGGTCATATATATGCATCCTTTTTTCTGAATGATTATTTTTTACACTACATTTTTAACTGTTTTGTTGCTGAAGGTTTTCAATAAATAAGGATTATGCAAATATGAAGCCTCCTGTCTTGACATAAATTGAGGTGCCAATCAATATGAAATGCATAAGGAGTATCTTTTACTGGTTTGTATTGAAACCTTGCAATCAAAACATTTAGTCAATTAAGTTTATTTTAACTCTATTTAAATCATGGTTTAAATATTTGCAACCAAGAGAACAAATGCACGTGCACTCCAAATTCCGGTGAAAAATGAAGAGTATCAATTTATTTGTGGAATCCGATTAATAACCATGTATTATTTCACAAATCCAGTGTTGTTGCTGCATGGTTATTAACCCCTTAGTGACATGACTTTTTTGGCTTGTCCGACGCTTGGTGACATGGGCTGTTTTAACATTTCTGAGCAGTTTGTGTTTTGCTGTAATTTATTTCTGTCTCATTTAGGGTACCCGCACAAACTATATATCGTTTTTATCATCATAAGAAGGGCTTTCTTTTGATACCATTATTTTGATAATAGCATATAATTTGATGTAAAAAAAATAATAAAATATGGCAAAAAAATTGAAAAAATTATTTTTTTATGACTTTTATTTGAAAAATCGTATACTCATGTACAAGAGACAACAAAAAAACACTGCTAAAAAGTTTCTAATATATGTCCTGAGTTCAGAAATAGCCCATGTTTTTATGTTTTTGTGCTTTTTTATTCATGTTACAGGGCCAGAACTATAAGTGGTGCAAAGCTATTTTAAAATCCCTTCTTTCAAAATTAGCGATAGTGACATTGTAACACTGATTTCTGTACTAAATCCATGAATGACCCCCAACATGTACATATTTTTGAAAACTAGACAACTCAGGGCATTTAACTTGGGGTATTTTGACACATTTCATGTAGCCATTTTACCACCAATCTATGCCAAAGTTTGCAGCAAAAAATCTTTTTTTTTAATTTTTCACATATATTGCAATTTAGGTAAACATTACCTTAAAATGTGAAGGGGTATTTCCAAATAACACCTCAATATGTGTTCAGCAACATCTCCTGAGTACAGGGATACCACCCATGCATAGGTTTGTTGGTTTGTTTTGGGGCTAAAAGGCCACATTTAGGGGGTGCGCCTTTTGGTTTTCCAACTTGGAATTCTGACATGCAGAAAACTTGTGCCCATGTCCCATTTGGGACATTTTTGAAGCCAGAAAGTGTATTCTACCCCACAAAACCATATATTTTTTTAAACTAGACACCCTAGGGTATTTCAAATGGTAGTATTTTAACACTTTCCATGCACTAATTATACTACCAGCCTATGTCAATGTTTTGGGTAGTAATTTTTTTTCACATACATTGAACTTTGGGCATGAATTCACAGATCCTGTTATATGTCAGTGCCAAACAACACCTCAATATGTGTTCAGCAACATCTCCTGAGTACAGGGATACCAGCCATGTATAGGTTGGTTAGGTTATTTGGGGGTTAAAAGGCCACATTTGAGAGGTGCGCTTTTTGGTTTTCCAACTTGGAATTCTGACGTGCAGAAAACCTGCGCCCATGTCCCATTTGGGACATTTTTGAAGCCAAAAAGTGTATTCTATCCCACAAAACCATATATTTTTGAAAACTAGACACCCTAGGGTATTTCAAATGGTAGTATTTTAACACTTTCCATGCACTAATTATACTACCAGCCTATGTCAATGTTTTGGGTAGTAATTTTTTTTCACATACATTGAACTTTGGGCATGAATTCACAGATCCTGTTATATGTCAGTGCCAAACAACACCTCAATATGTGTTCAGCAACATCTCCTGAGTACAGGGATACCACCCATGTATAGGTTGGTTAGGTTATTTGGGGGTTAAAAGGCCACATTTGAGAGGTGCGCTTTTTGGTTTTCCAACTTGGAATTCTGACGTGCAGAAAACCTGCGCCCATGTCCCATTTGGGACATTTTTGAAGCCAAAAAGTGTATTCTACCCCACAAAACCATATATTTTTGAAAACTAGACACCCTAGGGTATTTCAAATGGTAGTATTTTAACACTTTTCATGCACTAATTCTACCACCAGCCTATGTCAATGTTATGGATAGTAATTTGTTTTTCACATTCATTGTACATCGGGCATGAATTCACAGATCCTATTATGTGTCAGTGCCAAACAACACCTTAATATGTGTTTAGCAACATCTCCTGAGTACAGGGATACCACCCATGTGTAGGTTAGTTAGATTATTTGGTTATGTTCCATGTTCCATTTGGGACACTTTTGAAGCCTGTCAAAGTATTTTACCCCATAAAACCATATATTTTGGAAAACTAGACATCCTAGGGTATTTAAAATTGTGGTATTTTAACACTTTCCAAGTGCTAATTCTACCACCAACCTATGTCAAAGGGATGGGATGGCATTTTTTCCCCACACACATTGTAGTTCAGGCAGGAATTTTCAGATTCTGGTATTTGCCACTGCCAACCAACACCTCAATATGTGTTCAGCAACATCTCCTGAGTACAGGGATACCCCCCATGCATAGGTTTGTTGGTTTGTATTGGGTCTAAAATTCCACATTTAGGGGGTGCGCAATTCCAACCTGGAATTTTGACATGTAGTCAGCCTGCGCCCATGTTCCATTTGGAACATTTTTGAAGCCGTCCAATGAATTTTACCCCATCAAACCATATATTTTTGGAAAATAGACATCCTAAGGTATTTCAAATGGTGGTATTTTAATACTGTATAGGTACTAATTCTACCACCAGCCTTTGTAAAAGTTTGTGGTAGTACTTTTTTGGGAGTTTTTTTTCCCACATGCATTGTACTTCAGGCATGAATTCACAGATTCTGGTATATGTCACTGCCAAACAACAACCCAATATGTGTTCAGCAACATCTCCCGAGTACAGGGATAGCACCCATGCATAGGTTTGTTGGTTTGTTTTTGGCTAGAAGGCAACATTTGTGAGATGCGCATCTCAAAATTCCAACTTGGAATTTTGACATGTAGTCAACCTGCGTCCGTGTCCTTTATGGGATATATCTTTGAAGCCAGCCAATGTAATTTACCCCCACCAAACCATATATTTTTTTATCGGTAGACCCCCATCACTACTTGTGGCAAGGGCTCAGCAGCCACCGATACATCGCTAGATGATGTATCAGAAAGCTGAATAGGGTCAAAATCGAACCCTGAGTCCGCGGCCTCAGAATCAGTGCGTAAGCAGTGATCTCGAGCAAAGAAGGGGTTAATAGCTCTTAGAAGAGCCTATCTAGTACTGTAATACATTACAGTACAAATAAATTAATCCATAAAACAGTGCAGACAGCAAAACATACTGTTGCTGTGCAGGATTACTGCTTACACAGTGATGAATGGCAGGGAAGGGGTTAATACACAGTGAAAGACTTTCATAAAACCTGCTAATTTTATAAAATGTTATTTTATATCACTAATACTGATCTGTCTCTTTCCGTCACAAAAATGTAAGTGAGGAGAGGGAGGCAGATCAATATTTGTGAATATTGATCCGATTAATTTTGATCTGACCAGGGCGAATGGTGAGCTTAATTGAGAAATCACCAAACCGCCTTTGCCACTAATTCGCTGTTACTGATCGCTATGCGCTCAGGCAGCTTAAAAAAAAAAAACTCAAATATTTTTACTTTACATGTAATCCCCTAGCGGGTATGTGTAAAAAAAAAAAAAAAAATATGCAGACAGATAAAAATTGCTTTGGCGTCAATATCATTGCGTAAGCAGTGATCGACGGCAAATAAGGGGTTAATAACTCTTAGAATAGCCTTTTTAGTACTGTAATAAATTACAGTACAAAAAAATTAACCCCTAAAAAATGCACAAACAGCAAAAATAAATGCGCTGATGTGCACGATCACTGCTTATGCAAGATCAGTGGCAGGGAAGGGGTTAAACGCAGGGAATTGCTTTAATAAATTTTTTTTTATTGTTTTATTATTTGTGTGTTGTGTATTTATTGTTTTTTTTTAACTTTTACTTACTTTTAGAACTTTGATCTGTCTCTCTCCCTCACTAAAAAAAATGTGAGGAGAGGGAGACAGATCATAACTGGTCAGATCAATATAGAGTTAATATTGATCTGACCAGTCAGTGGGGATGTTCAGGAGAGCATCCCCACTGCCTGTCAGTGTGCCTGGCAGTCACTGATTGCCTCTGTGAAGAGGCAATCGTGTGACAGCCAGAGAGCACAGGAAGCAGGTACTTCCTGCCTCCTGTGCTCTTGCCCTTAGAAGGGCAGCGCCATCTTGGTCACTTAGTGACCAAGATCGTGCATTTTTTTTTTGTGTTTCTGATTGCCTCGACTTGCGAGGCAATCAGGAACACTTTCTGAGCATAGGAAGCGAAAAATTCGCTTCCTATGCTCATTTTTTAAATGCCCGCGTTTTAAAGGCACTGTGCCTTTAAAACCGGCATTTCGATCGCTCTCCGGAGCGATCGAAATGCCGACGGGCATTTTTTTTAGCATTGTATGATGCTTCCACACGGAAGCATCGTTACAATGCCCTTAGAGCACTGAAAGCGGAAAAACTCCGCTTTCAGTGCTCGTTTTGACACAGGACGGACTAGGTCCGTCCTGTGTCACTAACGCCTCGGCACACAGGACGGACCTAGTCCGTCCTGTGTCGCCAAGGGGTTAATCGGAATCCACAAATAAATTGATACTCTTCATTTTTCACCGGAATTTGGAGTGCACGTGCATTTGTTCTCTTGGTCGTCTATCTATCACAGTGTTGCTGTTGCAGCTGATACAGAGCACCCATTATCCGGAGTATGGTGGGAGAGATTTATTTTTACTCTGGTAGAGCCGGCTTATTTTCCTCCTTCTTAAATATTTGCAACAAATATTCAACAAAATATTCTGCAGGTTCTACAAATAGAGCAATAATGTATGCCATTCGGCATACTAGTCTGTGTTTATATATACACTATTGTCCATTAAGTGAGGACATTTGGTCCTAATTGCTTCACGAGTTTTGGTTTCAAGGTCCAACACAAAAGGTAAAATAGCATGGTTGACTTGTCTATAACCGTAGTTCAGAGTAGGCTTGTAAGTTAGCACAGCTGTCTCTCCTAGTGCTGTGCAATTTCTTTGATGTGCATTTGTTACACTGCATGGCTTAAACAGCAAACAGTGCTAGTATAATGTCACCTGGCAGGCAGGTGCACAATAATGGTAACACCAAGGATGTAGCCAAAGCATCTGCCACTGTGAACCTGCTTAAGATTGGAAATACTGTAAAATAACAGAAGCCATAAGAAACAACATCTTACTGCAATTAGGCACACACATTTAGGAGGCAGAAGAACAGATGCAGTCTCCAGATCTTCAATATTTAACCGTTCCACTGCCAGCAGGTTCTTGTTATCTGCTCCCTTGCTTATTTGAGAACTATAGGGCAAATAATTACTGCAGAATTATTATGGGGAATTAGTTGCTGTTCTAAGAATCAAAAATATATTTGCTCAAAGTTTAGTACTTTTAAAAGAAAAAAAAACATCTTTGGAAGAAAATAATAAAACGGTAAATTAATATATAAATAAAAAGCAAATAAATAAAAATGCAGAATAATACTATTATCCTCCATATTATAAAAATATATGCCAGACACAAAAACAAATATGATTACAAGCCTCTGCATCAAAGGCTATTCCCATATCATCCCGTGCAATCCATTTACAGTGGAATACTTTATAGTAACAGTAACATGTTTAGTAGATTTATACCTTTTGGCATCGTGTAACACAGGTTCAGGAATAGATTCAATTTACATGGTTGCCAACAGCAGCCATGTTCCAGGGACATTTTTTTCTGCATGCTGCAGAAAGAGCATAGAAAGGGCAGCCCAGCAGTATGTAGTCCTTGTGCCTCTAATAAGTTGTCTGGTTGAATTATATATTCTAGCTATAACATTAACAGTGCTATGTTAGAATATTATCCTATAATAACAAGCTTTATTCATGTGCTGATTAAAAAGAACTTTACTGCAAAAACCTAGGGTGGGTCTTATACCATTGTATATATCTCTATAGTAAGCCCTTGTGTTTCACCTGATTGCCTGAATCAAGGGCCTGCCTTACGTAGTCAGGTACCATGTGTGGGCATCCCCCCTGTGTCACCCCCACTTTCTCGGCCAGTGATTGGAAGTGGTAAAATATAGTTATCAGATAATAAAATGTTTTTTGAAAAAATGCATTCCTGGTTTTTATTTACTTCTTCTACCCCCTTCACTACATTCATCCTGCCCTCCTTTGATTATTACCCTCACATCCCTTGGCATTGCACCCACACTACTTGACACAGCATCACTTTGCACCTACAGCAATAAAAACAGCCCCCAGATTGACAGGTCTTGCCAGAGGACCCAGATTAGATACACAGGGCATGACTCATTCAGCAACCAGATTGTATATCCCAGACATGCCTTATCCAACACCCAGATTGTTCATTGAGAACATACCTCATCCAGCACCCAGATTGCACACCCAGGGCATGACCCATTCAGCAACCAGATTGTATATCCCAGACATGCCTTATCCAACACCCAGATTGTACATTGAGGACATACCTCATCCAGCACCCAGATTGCACACCCAGGATATAACCCAGCCAGCTGCCAGATTGCACACCAAGGGCATGCCCCAGCCAGCACTCAGATTTCACACTCAGGACATGCCCTAGCACGAAGTTTGACACTAATGAACCAGATAAAAATATAAATCCATATATTTCCCAATTATGACTAGGCATCATGTGAGTTGTAGTCCACAACTAAGAACTGGCACACCACCTGCTGTTAACTACAGTTTCCATTAAGCTCAGACAGACATACAGCTTCTATTATGCTGGCTGAGCATCATGGGAAGTGCAGTCAAATGTAGATAAAGCTGCATATGTTAGCTGTGAACTACAATTCTCATTATGCTCAAGTGTTCATCATGAATAGGCATCATGGGAATTATAGTCCACAACTAGATCCTGTCACACCAACTACAGTTCACATGAGACTAAGCCAGTTATACTGCTTCTTTGATGCTGCACTGTTGTAGCTGTTAACTATAATTCCCATTAATTTTCAGCCAGCCCGGTGTCTACCATGATGCATCTTTCTCAACCTCTTAAGGACAGACCCTTTGAAACATTTTTGGCCATTCTGGACCATGGCTATTTAACATTTCTGTGCTGTTTGTGTTGAGCTGTAATTTTCTTCTTTGTCATTTGCTGTACCCACACAAATGATACACTGTTTTAATCTGAAAAAGAAGGGCTTATCATCATTTTGATTATATCATATAACATACTATAAAACAAATATTAAAATATGGTGAGAAACCCCCCCATAGATTTTCTGATTTTTATTTGAAAAATCTTTTACTCATCTACAAAAGCTAATGCATCGCTGCTCCTCCTCAGAGTGGTTCTATAGGGTATGGCTTTTATAAAAGCCCTTGGGGTTCACAATTTTATAAAATTGTGTTTAGTTTGTTACAATTAAAACTTACATTATACAGATCTGTCTCTCTCCCTCACCAAAACTCTATTAAGGAGAGGGGCACAGATCAATATATGTCAGATCAATATTTACCAATATTGATCTGACCATGCGAATGGTATTGATGTGACCATGATAATGGTGATGCTCATCTGTGCAATCACTAAACCGCCTTTGCCACTGATCGGCTGTTACTGATCACTATTCATGCTCTCACACAGCTCTAAAAAAGTTCACGTTAAACGTAATCCCCTATCAGTACCCACTAGATCAATGGAAGTGAAAAATCACTTCCGTTGCTCTTGCCAGAAGAAGGGAAGGGCCATCTATACAGGTAGTGCTCCCTGCTACATGGCAGATGTGGTCGCTCAGGAGAGTGACCACCAACGAAAACGCAAGTTTTTATTTGGTGTTGCTAAGTGCCTTGCTAGCGAGTCACTTTAGCAACACTGTCGGAGCTTAGGAAGCAAACTTTACACATGTGCAGCCGGTGCCACAATTTTTAAATGGCAGCTTCAGTCACTCCGGGAAGTGATCGTAGCGCTCCCCTGCACTTTTTTTTGTGTTGCACAATGCCTCTACATGAGGCATTGTAGCAACACCAAAAGAGTAAAGAAAACGAAGAAAAGTAAAGAAAGTTTATTTTCTCTTTTTAGTGCATAATGTGCTAGGCACGTCATGTGTCACATGAAGTGCCTAAGGACACATTTTTGCGTGTTGTCACATGTCATGAATTGGTTAAATAAATAAAAAATCTAATATTAGCCTTCCTCCCAGAATACTATCTTTCTGGCCCATGGGGATGCTCATTTAGTAGAAGAACACAGAGAGGGTTGGCTGTCTGTATCAAAAGCTAAAATAGAAAAGAGGAAGCCTCCAATCTCATGCCACTCCTCAAAACTTAAGAGAAAGAGGTAGGTGACTATAGGTCCATAAATTGCAAAACCAATTAAGGCAAGGTTAAAGTAACCATACCAAAAGAGGACATATTAAAATGGCACACATGAGACATGACATGAGGCATTTAGTCCCTGGTGGTCTGTGGGGGCACCTACCTGATGATCAGTGGTATGGAGGGAGCTGCTGGTCTCTCCCTTGCAGAGACCTGCTCCCTCCATGCAAGCTCACACTCCACGACTGGGGGCGGAGATGTGATGCTCATAACCCATGCTCCCCTGTGATTGGCCCTGTGAGTGTGTTTAGTGTTTAGCAGCAGGTCTCCGTGAAACTCTACAAGAAATATCTTGTGAAAGGATAATGAATAAATACTTATTCTTTATTTTGCTTTTCACCATACAGAGTCTTGCTGCAGGTGCTCAATCGACTACAATGTCTGTATAATCATAACAGACTCATAAGTTGTAAAACTATCTGAAGAATTGAATTCTTGGGTGCATTGCACATATAGTAGGCAATACAACATTACGGCATCAACCTAAAGGGAAAAAAAGGACCTTTGACATTACAGAGACATGAATAGTTATAATCTTTTCTTTTTTTGCTAACATTTAATAAATTCAATGAAGCAATAGTGAATATTATACTTACATTTTAACTTTCTAACTTCGCTTCTATCCACATCGGCAGTCCATACAGGATGAATAGTGGGAAGTGAAATTATCTTATTATAAAGAAGAGACTTTGTTACAACAATCCTTCTAAAGTGACACTACCCTCTCAGTAAAGTAATACTTCCTGATATTACTTTTAAATCATTGCCCCTCTAATTTAAGACTATGTCCTCTAGTAGTTTGTCTTCTTTTAAATATACTCTCTTACTTTACTATGTTGATTCCATTTATGTATTTAAATGTTTCTATCATATCCCCCCTGACTGGTAGGGCCTGCATACCATTGAGTCAGGAGTTTGTATGTTTTCCTGCGCTAATGTGTATCAGATGGTTTTGTGAGCTAGCAGGGCAATTTTGGTCCACAATGAGAGAGGCATGTGTGTCCCGTTCCCAGAGGTGAATACAAAATGGTTTGGCGTCCGGTTGTGAGTCCTACAACAGGAACTGTATGGTAGAGACAGGGGTCTCATTAGAGTAACATAGGGATTTAAAGAGAGTCAGTGTCTCTGGGTATTAGTGTTTTTTCAGTAGAGATGAAGTATAGTGTTGTAACTGTTGATAGGAGTCTTGCCGGGTTGTCGAGGTGAGGCCTCCTCAGAGTGCCATAGGGCATAATTTTTTGTCTTTCATCACATGAGAAAGTCTAGGGTATTGTACATTTAGAGGTAACAGATTGTTCATGACTGGGACTTCTTAATTTAGGGGAAATTGGCCTTTAAAAATAAGGGATGTAGGGCGGGAAGGCTTTCCTGTGAGCTTATAAGGCCATTGGTTGTTTTCCTGATCTGTAGTGACTGAAAGTTCTCATTGCTCTCTAAATATCCAAAGTTTCACCGGTGGTCTTATCCACAAAACTATTTTGGCCACATAGGTAGTCATGTAGTAGTATTCAAGGTCAGGGAGAACAATGCCTCCTAGGTGTCTAGGCATGTGTGTGGGCGTTTATTGCCCGAGATGTATGTTTTTTTAGTATCTTTAAAGTATGACTTTGGTATCTTAACCCCTTCCGGCCTGTAGGACATTCCATGCCTTCCCACTTTTTAGTGCCTAGAGGCTAGTAGGACATCATGGAACATCCTACATTAAACAGCTCATCACAGCCCCCCACCTGTGTGCGGACCCTGCTGCAGGGACTTGCAGCGGGGTTTCCAATGTCAGGTGAGTGTCAGCTCCATTTTACAATAACAGCCTGCAGGACGGCATAGACCGTGCTTCAGGTAACAGCTCATCGCGGCTCCCCACGATGAGCTGTACTGGGGATCCCACTGCAGGGACTTGGATCAGGATCCTAAGTGTCATATGAGGCTACTGGTCTCATTCTGACATAAGAAATGTAGCGAACGGTCAAACTTCAGGGTTCAGGCACGCCTCTGTGATGTCACATGTGACGTCACGAAGTATCGCGGGATGTCAGCAGGGACCGACAGGGTCTATAGAGCTCCTGATCAGGTTCCTGTCTGGATGTTCCTGGCTGCCAATCACAAAGTGATTGGCGCCCAGGAACAAAAAGACGCTGATGGTGCTTTGGTCGTTAAGGACCAAAGCACCATCGGTCATGAAGAGGTTAATTGGTAATGCTTGCATTATATATAACAGTCTGGGAAGCATATTCATTTTACAGCACTTGCCTGGCCAAACCAATAAATTAATTTGGTTGACCACCTTTCCACATCCTTTTTAGTTGTTCAAAGAAGGGGTAGAAGGTTAATGTAAAATAGTGTGGTGCGGTCTCTGGGAATGCGTAACCCTAGGTATCTGATGGTACATGAAGCACATTGAAAAAGGAAATTTGTCTTCAGGGGAGCCTTGGATTTGAAGGACATTGACATGTTGAAAATCTTGGACTTTGTGAAGATTGCTTTGAAGTACAATAAGTGGACACAGGCTTATTGGGGAGCGATATTGGGGAGATCTTGTGATGGTGGGGTCCTATATCCAATCCTGAGAGTTCACGGTTAGAGTAGAGAGTGTAATGAAAAGGCTCCATCACCAGTACAAACAGAAGGGCTGAAAGGGTGACAGGTCCAAATAATGTGCTGTCAACCCGAACACAGGCAGTAGCAGATTTATATAGGGCGCTAATCCATCTCAGCATGCCTGGAACAATGTTCAGGCATTTAAGGCTGGCTAAAAGGAAGGCCCAGTTAACCCTGTGAAATGCAGTCTCATTGTCTATAGATAATAGGAGTGTTGCAATGGAGTGGGTTTGAGCCTGCTAGATTAGGTTCACAACCTTGGTGGTGTTGTCCCTGTCATCACCGTTGGCTAGAATTTTTGCAAAAAACTTGAGGTCAGTGTTTAATAGTGATAAAGATTGGTAACTGGCACTTTGGGTAGGGTACTTGTCAGGTCTGGGTATGACAGTAATATGTGCTTCTTGAGCAATCCCTGGCCTTGAAGTTGAATGATTTTGTAAAGTGAGGGGCCAGGATTGGTCCAAAAGCTTTGTAATAGGATTGCGTAAGGCACGCTGGGCGAGGACCTTTGCCTGAAGGTGAGTCTTTGATCACAGTTAGTGTTTCCTCTATGGTAATGTGGGTGCATCCAAAGAAGCAGTTCATTTTGGAAAAAGTCTGGTGTTGAGGTGTCCTCCTAATTAGGTGTCATTTTCAGTGTTGAGCTGGTTGTCAGGTTGATGGGCTGAATCCAGCAGGCTAAATAACTGTTGATAATGAGATCTGAACACACAGTGATTTGGTCAGTGGTGTGCACCATCAGGGAGTGTTTAGTGCCCAACCTTTTTTTAAGGGCCCTAAACTGGTCAGTGCATTTAGGAAGTAATA
Organism: Pelodytes ibericus; assembly: GCA_036172795.1. Classification (NCBI taxonomy): domain Eukaryota; kingdom Metazoa; phylum Chordata; class Amphibia; order Anura; family Pelodytidae; genus Pelodytes; species Pelodytes ibericus. The sequence continues at coordinate 26,941,060 of CM069867.1, read as the reverse complement.
AATACACCATGGGACTTGGTTAAACTACATCCATGTGCTGTGGATTTTTTTCTCATGGGAATCATTTTTGCCCAATTTTGCAATACCAGGACAAGGTGATCTACATAGACACCTTAGCGTTAATTATGAACTATGTTACTCTGCAAAACTTGCAATTATACAGAGTGTAATTGATTGCATATGTTGTTTTCTTCAGATGGAATAGAACACCTTACTCATTGTGAATATTCAGAACACTATTATTCCATGGATACGTTTTATTACCCAGGACAGATATCTGCAGGATTTATTCCCTTGTTCATACATTTTGCTTTTTTGGTTGCATAGGGTGGCCAGCTGTGCATGCAGAGACAGAAGACACTGGTAATCCGATATGGACAGAATCAGCTTATGACTGTTTTCTAAGTGGGCTATTTACTGCAGAAGGGTAGTCATAGATTGGTAACGAAAGTTTTTGTCAAAGGTGGCAATACTACTTACGTGGCCCCTAATAAATACCTTGTGGGCCTCCTACACAGTCGAGTGGATCATTTTCAACTTTGTAGTTTGTCATAGTGTAGATCAGTTTGTTTATGTGGGCTGTGTTTTTGAAAATACTCTCCAGTTAGGGACTTGTCACAGGAGTGAAGGGATGTGTTTGTTTACATTACAAAATCATTTGATACATTTCACACACAAAAGGTTACTCTACAAATTGAGAGAAATATGCTTTGGGCAAATGTATGTATTTGGAGTGAAAATTGGCTAAAAAAATTGAATGCAGAGAGTTGTTGTAAAAGGAAATTCTTCAAACTAGACCAGGGTAATAAGTGGCGTATCGTAGGGGTCTGTTTTAGGCCTTCTTTTTATAATTTGTTTATTACTGATCTCCCATGTTGTGTTGAGAGCCATGTCTTATCTCTCTGACAATCTGTCTTAAACTACAATTTATACAATTTCACTGGAAACCATATAACCTGTGAGTTGGGTGGGGTGCATGTCCAGAAGCTTGTCAGGCTTCAATATACACACTAAAACTAGCATTTGGACAGCCCCCCATAACCGACATATGTAATATAGAGCACCACTGGAGTGACTAAAATTCACACAATTCAATACAAAAAATGCAGTGCTCAACCATACAACATAAAATCTTAACATTATTTTTTAAATTTTTTAATTATTTTAAAAGCACCTAGCTTAGATGAAAAAATATTGGAGATTTAGTAACAATATATGGCCATATTTTGCCTAGTCCAATCTCTATAGCTCAGTTACATGGAACAGAATCTCTCTGACAATCTGCCTTAAACTATAATTTATACAATTTCACTGGACACCATGTTAAGCTATTATGTTGTATTGTTGCACACTGAATTTATGTAGTGCATTATATGTCTGTTTGTCCTGACTGTCTATTAGTATCTGCATCTAAAGATGACAGGTGGGCTCCCTCCAAACCCCCAGGGCCAAAAACTGCCAGACTTCTACTGGAGAGTAATACTATATAAAATAAAGAGGTCTTTAAGGTTCAGTTGTTTCATTGATTACAATTTGTGAGAATATATTAGATTTACAATATGTATGTTTACATACCTATCTTAAAATGTTTAGAATGTGACTACTAATAACTTGTCCAAAAAAGATATGAAATAACACCCTGTCAACATTTCCAAAATTACTTCCGAAGTATAAATACACCCAATATGTAATAAAATTTTATAAGAAGAAAAAAATCTGTCCTAAAACTCCCTTTGTGAACTTAAATATAATCATAGGCGTGCGCAGCCTATTGCATTAGGGTGTGCACCCTAAAGCACAAACACACACGCCGCACACGTGTGTGTGTGTATAGATATATAGATAGATATATATCTATCTATATATCTATACACACACATACACAAATGCACTCTGCATACTTACATACAGACCCGCATTCATATAATTATCAATATAAACAAACATTTAAAAACTGTATTAAAACTTTTTTTTTATTAATTAAGCATTTAGCAATGTAAACAAACATATCACATTTTTTAACTTAAAAAAACACTTACTTAAAGTTCACCAGCCAGCCGGCCGCCCCAGAACCCCTCCTGGGAAAAAACGATGTGCCTGTGCTCCGCTCTGCACCCTCTCCTCTGGCACTGCGGCTGGGCCTCACCCTTGCGTTGCCGTGACTCCGCCTCTGCGTGACGTCACGGAACGCGTGTACGCGAACGCGTACATTACAGGGGAGGTCTGAGGGAGGAGAAAGTCCGTCCTTCACAATGCGGCGCTTCCGCTCGCATAGTGAAGGATCGGATTAGGAGACAAACTCGGGCGGCAGACGGCAGTGCAGCACGGAGGCAGGGCCGTCTTTAATAGTGATTGGACCCTGGGCAAGCATTTGCTTGGGCCCGCTGGACCCTGCCCCCTCCCCTGCATGCAATCCCGCCATCCATCGCAATGTTACCCCCCCCCACACACACACACACACATATGCCATAATTGTTGTGCCATTCAGATGCCAGTAATATTGTAACTTTCGGATGCCAGTAATATTGTGCCAGTCAGAGCCCAGTAATATTGTGCCAGTCAGAGCCTAGTAATATTGTGCCAGTCAGATGCCTGCAATATTGTGCCAGTCAGATGCCTGCAATATTGTGCCAGTCAGAGCCCAGTAATAATGTGCCAGTCAGATACCAGTAATATTGTGCCAGTCAGATACCAATAATATTGTGCCAGTCAGATACCAATAATATTGTGCCAGTCAGATACCAGGAATATTGTGCCTGTCAGAGCCCAGGAATATGGTGCCTGTCAGATGCCTGTAATATTATGCCAGTCAGATGCCTGTAATAGTGTGCAGTCAGAGGCCAGGAATATTGTGCCAGTCAGATGCCTGTAATATTGTGCCAGTCAGATGCCTGTAATATTATGCCAGTCAGATGCCTGTAATATTATGCCAGTCAGATGCTTGTAATAGTGTGCCAGTCAGAGCCCAGGAATATTGTGCCTGTCAGAGCCCAGGAATATGGTGCCTGTCAGATGCCTGTAATAGTGTGCAGTCAGAGGCCAGTAATATTGTGCCAGCCAGATGCCCAGTAATATTGTACCAGCCAGATGCCCAGTAATATTGTGCCAGCCAGATGCCCAGTAATATAGTGCCAGCCAGATGCCTGTAATATAATGCCAGTCAGATGCCTGTAATATTATGCCAGTCAAATGCCTGTAATAGTGTGCAGTCAGAGGCCAGGAATATTGTGCCAGTCAGATGCCTGTAATATTGTGCCAGTCAGATGCCTGTAATATTATGCCAGTCAGAGCCCAGTAATATTGTGCCAGCCAGAGCCCAGTAATATTGTGCCAGTCAGATGCCCAGTAATATAGTGTCAATCAGATGCCCAGTAATATAGTGCCAATCAGATACCCAGTAATATAGTGCCAATCAGATGCCCAGTAATATTGTGCCAATCAGATGCCAAGTAATATAGTGCCAATCAGATACCCAGTAATATAGTGCCAATCAGATGCCCAGTAATATTGTGCCAATCAGATGCCCAGTAATATAGTGCCAGTCAGATGCCAAGTAATATAGTGCCAATCAGATACCCAGTAATATAGTGCCAATCAGATACCCAGTAATATAGTGCCAGTCAGATGCCAAGTAATATAGTGCCAATCAGATACCCAGTAATATAGTGCCAATCAGATACCCAGTAATATCGTGCCAATCAGATGCCCAGTAATATAGTGCCAATCAGATGCCAAGTAATATAGTGCCAGTCAGATACCCAGTAATATAGTGCCAATCAGATGCCCAGTAATATTGTGCCAATCAGATGCCAAGTAATATAGTACCAGTCAGATACCCAGTAATATAGTGCCAATCAGATACCCAGTAATATAGTGCCAATCAGATGCCCAGTAATATAGTGCCAATCAGATGCCCAGTAATATAGTGCCAGTCAGATGCCAAGTAATATAGTGCCAATCAGATACCCAGTAATATAGTGCCAATCAGATGCCCAGTAATATAGTGCCAATCAGATGCCCAGTAATATAGTGCCAGTCAGATGCCAAGTAATATAGTGCCAATCAGATACCCAGTAATATAGTGCCAATCAGATACCCAGTAATATAGTGCCAATCAGATGCCAAGTAATATAGTGCCAATCAGATGCCCAGTAATATAGTGCCAATCAGATGCCAAGTAATATAGTGCCAGTCAGATACCCAGTAATATAATGCCAATCATATGCCCAGTAATATAGTGCCAATCAGATGCCAAGTAATATAGTGCCAATCAGATACCCAGTAATATAGTGCCAATCAGATGCCCAGTAATATAGTGCCAATCAGATGCCAAGTAATATTGTGCCAGTCAGATGCCCAGTAATATAGTGCCAATCAGATGCCCAGTAATATAGTGCCAGCCAGATGCCTGTAATATAATGCCAGTCAGATGCCTGTAATATTATGCCAGTCAAATGCCTGTAATAGTGTACAGTCAGAGGCCAGGAATATTGTGCCAGTCAGATGCCTGTAATATTGTGCCAGTCAGATGCCTGTAATATTATGCCAGTCAGAGCCCAGTAATATTGTGCCAGCCAGAGCCCAGTAATATTGTGCCAGTCAGATGCCCAGTAATATAGTGCCAATCAGATGCCCAGTAATATAGTGCCAATCAGATACCCAGTAATATAGTGCCAATCAGATGCCCAGTAATATTGTGCCAATCAGATGCCAAGTAATATAGTGCCAATCAGATACCCAGTAATATAGTGCCAATCAGATGCCCAGTAATATTGTGCCAATCAGATGCCCAGTAATATAGTGCCAGTCAGATGCCAAGTAATATAGTGCCAATCAGATACCCAGTAATATAGTGCCAATCAGATACCCAGTAATATAGTGCCAATCAGATACCCAGTAATATAGTGCCAGTCAGATGCCAAGTAATATAGTGCCAATCAGATACCCAGTAATATAGTGCCAATCAGATACCCAGTAATATCGTGCCAATCAGATGCCCAGTAATATAGTGCCAATCAGATGCCAAGTAATATAGTGCCAGTCAGATACCCAGTAATATAGTGCCAATCAGATGCCCAGTAATATTGTGCCAATCAGATGCCAAGTAATATAGTACCAGTCAGATACCCAGTAATATAGTGCCAATCAGATACCCAGTAATATAGTGCCAATCAGATGCCCAGTAATATAGTGCCAATCAGATGCCCAGTAATATAGTGCCAGTCAGATGCCAAGTAATATAGTGCCAATCAGATACCCAGTAATATAGTGCCAATCAGATGCCCAGTAATATAGTGCCAATCAGATGCCCAGTAATATAGTGCCAGTCAGATGCCAAGTAATATAGTGCCAATCAGATACCCAGTAATATAGTGCCAATCAGATACCCAGTAATATAGTGCCAATCAGATGCCAAGTAATATAGTGCCAATCAGATGCCCAGTAATATAGTGCCAATCAGATGCCAAGTAATATAGTGCCAGTCAGATACCCAGTAATATAGTGCCAATCAGATACCCAGTAATATAGTGCCAATCAGATGCCAAGTAATATAGTGCCAGTCAGATACCCAGTAATATAGTGCCAATCAGATACCCAGTAATATAGTGCCAATCATATGCCCAGTAATATAGTGCCAATCAGATGCCAAGTAATATAGTGCCAATCAGATACCCAGTAATATAGTGCCAATCAGATGCCCAGTAATATAGTGCCAATCAGATGCCAAGTAATATAGTGCCAGTCAGATACCCAGTAATATAGTGCCAATCAGATACCCAGTAATATAGTGCCAATCAGATGCCCAGTAATATTGTGCCAATCAGATACCCAGTAATATAGTGCCAGTCAGATACCAGGAATATTGTGCCCGCCAGCCCCCCCCCCCGTACTTACATGAAGCTGCTCCGTGTCCCCCACCGGATGTCTCCTCCGTGCAGTCTTCCCTCTTGCACGGAGGAGGGAAACAGAAACCGGATGTGACGCGACGTCACATCCGGCGTCATTTTTTTTTTTTTCCGGCCGTCGCATCCATCGGATGCGGCTTGCCGGAAAAAAGCGTTCACAAGCGCAATGCGCTGTGAACGCGGCAGCAGGGGCTGGGGGCCCACGGGACAGCTGCCTTGGGGCCCCCCAGGAGTAAATGGGCCCAGGGCAGCTGCCCCGTTTGCCCCGCGTTAAAGACGGCCCTGCACGGAGGTGAGAGAGCCTCAATTTTGAGGCTTGATTAGGGTGTGCCCAGGCACACCCGGCACACCCCGTGCGCACGCCTATGAATATAATAGCATCAAAACCAGGATAGGGTAATTTAGAAAAAACAAATACAATATCAAAATTATGTCATAAAAGATAATCAAAGCTAAATCAAAGAGTAATGCTCCTGTGAACTACCGTCTAAGGCTTTTGATGCTGTCCCACAAAGAAGCCTTATCAACAAATCTTGTTTGGATTCCAACATTGTTAAATGTATTAGGTATTGGCTGAAGCATAGATAACAAAGAGTTGTAGTCAATGGAGTATATTTACAGCAAGGTGTTGTTACCATTGTTCAGTTTCTCCAGCCTTACAGTCTTTGCTGCTACAAAAGCTTCCCAGTTTATACTACCAGCACCAACCCCAGCCAATGAGAATTGGCTGATTTATCTCTTGGAAGTTGGTCAAGCGGTTTACAGATCTCCAAGCACCTTAATGCCACAACACTTTTTTCAGCACTTTACTCAACATGGCAATAGCACTTTATCGTTGGGGATGGTGAGCTGGTAATCCTTGATTGCACTTTAATGCACTATATTGCACTTGAGCTTGCACTCAGTGCACATATCTTTTGTGAGTGTGGTTTCCAATAAATAGTTTTCGTATGTTTAATTCTGACGGTGTTGCTCTATATCCTTTGGGTTCTTTTCCCTTTATGTCCACTCAAGTCTCCTCTGAGACATTGAGCAAATTTTTGTACTATATTTTGTAGTGTCAGTTTTGTACTTCTGAGTTTCTGGTATTTGAGGAATTCCCTGCTGACACATTTAGGAAAGTATTGTTTTGGTTCTGTTTTATATTGGAAGGTACCAACTTAGTTTAAGTTGATATCATATTATGTTTTTTCACTGCAATTTGTGGTGTGCATTCTTGACACTTTTTTCTGTGTGTGTGGTACCCACAGATTGTGTTTTTCTCGATTTAGCATTGACACTTACTATATTTTCATTTCTAATGAATATTTATATAATTTGTGTTGATCCAAGGAGAAATAGTATTGCCATATTGCTATGTGGAATCAAGTAGGGTTTTTCTTCTCTTTTGAAAGCAGAATTTGACATTTCTGAGTAAGGTTTTGGGTTTTTTTTTGCCTTCTTTTGTATCAACAGCATTGAACAAGACTAGGAAAAGGGTTGAATTTGATGGACACAAGTCTTTTTTCAAGCAGCAAATAGCCCTGACCCCTGATACATTAACTTGGGAGCACTTGCACAAGAGGTCCTGGGGCCATTTCAGTAACCCCCCAGAGCCAGTTTATATAGAGGGGTGTTTTTTTTTTTTAATTACTTTTTATGTAACGGGGGAAGGATTTTCAGGCAACACATGTACATGTGTAGATTTGAAAGAGCGTTAAAAAGAGAGAAGATTGGAAAGCAGAGTTGGCATTGGATGAAGACTTGAAATGCATGCACGCATCTGGTGGCTGAGAATTTGCGGTTTGACAAGTTGGGGACACAAGGGCACTGAGGCAGGGAAGAAGAAGGCAGAAATAAATTTCAAAACATCCCTGATAGATTGGGTCTATAAAGCTGTAAAGATGTCTGTGACTCAGGATACTAAGAAGGGCAAATCCCCATGATAGACATAGCTGGGTGGATATACAGCTACAGCATATAAAGTAACCGGTAATACTGGTTAGGAAACTGAATCCGCAAAACCTATACATTTTGAGAATAAATTACGGATGTTTTATTTCTTAAGTGTAGTCTTTTTTGAGAAGACGAATCATTTTGTGCTAATGGCTATTTCACAAACAAGCGGAAGAAATAAGAAAAAAGGTCCTTCTAACTTTTTTCATCTGTAAATGAACCTTATAAGTACAAAATATGTGTTTTTTTGTTTGTTGGGGGGGGGGGGGTAGCCCCTTCCCCTGGGCCAAAAGATGAGGATCCAGGGCATCGCTGATCGCCACTGGAACCTGGATACATGAAATATTTTATATTGGGTAAAAAGATAGAATTGGAATTGGGTAAAAAAAAACTGTGAAACAGATATCAACATTAATATCGATGAAGCAGGATGGATTTGCTCCTTTCGCTAGGGTAAATAAAGAAATACATGGGTTATCGTTGGTTGTAACCCAAAGTAATAAACAGATGGTACATGGTACAGTCTAAAATGTTTCGAAATATTCCCCAGGAGCAATGAGAAATGATAGCACTGCTACACAGAGAGAGCCAGTTATTTACATATTTGGTGGTAATAGAGTCATTATGGAACATGGTTTTGAAATTAGAAAAGCTTGGTAATATTAAGCAGCCAAGCAAGCCAGTAGTTATGTTATTACATCTTAATTGGCCTAGTGTAATTAAAAATCAAACTGTATTTACTATTCACTGTCTAGTAGCAGAGAAAATACTGATTGTCAGGAATTGGAATAAAGCACATGCCATCTCTGGGTTGCATTTGAAGCATCAGATTGTATATCAATTCCAAATTGGAAGAGGTATCAATCAAATTAAATGGAATAAACTGCTTAAGTACCGTATTTATCGGCGTACAACACGCGCCGGCGTATAACACGCACCTCATTTTAAGAAGGAAATTTCAGGGAAAAGAACTTAAGAACTTAAATTAAGAACTTTGAAGCCCAATATGCCATTTTAATATGCCAGGATATTGCCCCCAATATGCCATTTAATATGCAGGATATTGCCCCCAATATGCCATTAAATATGCAGGATATTGCCCCTAATATGCAATTTTAATATGCCAGATATTGCCCCCAATATGCCATTTAATATGCAGGATATTGCCCCCAATATGCCATTAAATATGCAGGATATTGCCCCTAATATGCCATTTTAATATGCCAGATATTGCCCCCAATATGCCATTTAATATGCAGGATATTGCCCCCAATATGCCATTTAATATGCAGGATATTTCCCCCAATATGCCATTTAATATGCAGGATATTGCCCCCAATATGCCATTTAATATGCAGGATATTGCCCCCAATATGCCATTTAATATGCAGGATATTGCCCCTAATATGCCATTTTAATATGCCAGATATTGCCCCCAATATGCCATTTAATATGCAGGATATTGCCCCCAATATGCCATTTAATATGCAGGATATTGCCCCCAATATGCCATTTAATATGCAGGATATTGCCCCCAATATGCCATTTTAATATGCCAGATATTGCCCCAATATGCCATTTAATATGCAGGATATTGCCCCCAATATGCTAGGATATTGCCCCTTAGTATGCTTGTTATGCCACCCTCCTCCCCCAGACATCAGTACTTACCTCGTTCCTGCTCTGTCCACCGGTGCTCTGAAGCTGCGTGGCTGTGAGGGAAGAGTTGTGAGCTTCCCTTCAGCCGCGCGGTCAATAAAGTTTGTTTTAAAAAAAACAGACTTTATTGACCGCGCGGCTGGAGGGAAGCTCACAACGCTTCCCTCACAGCCACGCACCTTCAGAGCACTGGGGGACAGAGCAGGAACGAGGTAAGATTTAGATTTTTTTTTCTGCGTATAACACAGGGAGAAAAAGTGCGTGTTATAAGCCGATAAATACGGTATATGGAGAACATAGACTGGATGGCCTAAATTTACAAATGGTTGATTCCTCAAAACTCTGAAAAATGTGGTTGAAAGTAGTATGTTAAAAAATAGTGGGTTGGACTGCAAATTAGGGATTATTCTAGCCTTGGTGCAGAATTAATCTAAATTTTATTAAAGACAGGAGGCGAGTATTTGCATAACTTTCTTTACTGTTAACCTCCAGCAGCAAAACAGTTAACAGTTTTCATGAGAAAAAAACAACCAATCAGAACACAGTAGGATAGCATATAAGGCCATAACCAATCTCTTCACTTCCTCTTTCTTTGATGCGTCGATCCGGAAGATGAATCATAGCCTGATGGAAGAACAGAACCAATCGAAACGAACCCAAATCAAAACGAAACCAGGCCAGCTGTGGTCCTTTGCGACAGATGCCGGAACCGATCAAGCTAAAAAAGAGAAACATCGTGAGAGTAATGTGTTCTTTACTGCAGTGTCATCATATAACAATATTCCAATTAAGAAACTTAAGATTAACCTTATAAACTATAATTCAGACTAACCAAACACAACAGTATATGAGTTATGGATAAAACGTAGTTAGATAGAGTATTTGAGAGAGGGTTAGTAGTGCAGAAGCCCAGAAACAAGAAGCGTGGGAAATACTCGCCTCCTGTCTTTAATAAAATTTAGATTAATTCTGCACCAAGGCTAGAATAATCCCTAATTTTATGGCAAGACAGGAGGCTTCGTATTTGCTTTTTTAACGCTGACTTAACAACGAGGAACCCGCATGAGATCGTGGACGAAAATAAAAGGTCCGGAAAGTCGATTCCCTAGACCAGTCTGCAGCCGCCAGGACATCAGACAAGGATCCCCCGCACTCTAAGGCTGCAGAGGCCGCTGCCCCTCGAACCGAATGCGCCCCGAACGATCCATCGATGCCCGCGAGGCTTAAGACCCATTTGATCCATCGAGATATGGTAGGAGCCGATACGGGTCGAAACGGACGTACATAGGAAATTAATAGTTGATCCCGGGGAGACGAACGGAAAACCGTCGTGGAAGCCAGATAGCTGCAAACGCAGCGGGCAACACAAAGTTTAGGGCGATCTGGAAAGTAAGGGTAGAAGACCGAGGTAGAATGTGACTTGGTTCTACGTGAGAGTACAACCACTACGCCCTCAGGAGAAAAAGAGAATGAGTTTGAATCAAAAGCTCTAACGTCCGAGACTCGCCTGAAGGATACCAAGCAAAGGAGTAAGGCCACTTTAGCCGACAGTTGGCGAAGGGATAGAGCATCGTTATCCGGCCATTGTTCCAAAAACGATAAGACCTTGGCCACATCCCAATAACCTGAATATTTCGAGGCTGGGGGTCTGACTGACCTAATTCCGCGCAAGAGACGACAAATCGTGGGATCCCTCCCGATATTAGTACCCTGGATGGGAATGTGAGCGGCCGAGATAGCTGAGCGAACAACGTTGATAGTACGGTAAGATTTACCCTGATCGAAAAGAGACGCCAGGAAATTCAAGATGGCCACTACAGGGGCAGTAAAGGGATTAAGGTATTGTCCCAAACACCAGCTATTCCAGGATCCCCATGCTTTAAGGTAGGACTTTCTAGTACCTGGTGCCCAGGATTCCCAAAGGAGGTCCCGAGCCGTTGTCGATAGTCCAGACATATCCCAGGAACCCCTGAAACCAACCAGGCCACCAATTGGAGGCGATCCTGTAGGAGTAAAGGATGGGGATTCCCTTGGGGATCGGACAAAAGATTCGGAAACACCGGGAGGAGGAGAGGATCCGCACAAGAGTGTTCCAAGAGAAGGGGGAACCATGGTTGCGTCCTCCAAAGAGGAGATATGAGAAGAACCGTAACGCGTTGGCGCCTCAGGAGATGCAGGGTGCGAAGAATCATGGCGAAAGGAGGAAAGGCGTAGGCCCCCGTAGGAGGCCATGTTTAGAGGAAGGCGTCCACCGCTAGGGATAGGGGATCTGGCATCCAGCTGAAGAACATTGGCGTTTGGCGATTCGTCCTGGATGCGAATAGGTCCAGGTGTAGGGGACCCCTGAGACGATCCAGATCGTAAAATACTCGGGGTTGAAGTTGCCAGTCGCTGGTGTCCCTCCAATGTCTGGAGAACCAATCCGCTACCGTATTGTCCTTCCCGGGAAGGTACTCTGCCCGTATGGATAGGTGGTGTTCCAGACAATACTGGTATAGGTCCTTCGTCAATTCCGTCAACGTCTTGGAACGGGACCCTCCCAAGCGGTTGATGTAACGTACGGCCGATACATTGTCCATTCGAAGGACCAGTGCGCAATGTGTGGTGTTTTTCGTAAAACTGCGTATTGCGAAGGAACCCGCAATTAGTTCTAGACAATTTATGTGGAGCCCCTTCTCCTCCGGGGTCCAGACACCGCCTGTGGTTTCGTTCCCAGAAGTTGCGCCCCAACCAAGAAGGCTGGCGTCCGATTCCAGGATGAAGTCTGGGAGGCAGCTGAAAATGGCACGACCGTTCCATGCAGACATGTGGGTTAGCCACCATTGCAATTCAAGACGAACTTCGTCCGTAAGAGGGAAAAAATGGTCGTAGTTGCCTGCGGCACGAAGGTGATGGGTTTTTAATCTCTGCATGGCTCGGTAGTGCAACGGACCCGGGAATATTGCCTTTATGGAAGCAGACAGGAGTCCAATAATGCGAGCGAGGTCTCGAATGGAAACTCGAGGAAGCCGTAAAAAGCGTCGGATAGCTTTCCGAATGGTGGCGATCTTTGACTGTGGGAGTTTGAGGACCGCCGCCACAGAATCCACCGTAAAACCTAGAAATTGGATCGATTGCGTGGGGTGGAGTACCGATTTCTCCATATTGATGATGAACCCGAGATCCTGTAGTAGGTGTGCCGTGCGCGATGTGGCTTCGAGTAGGGAATAACTGTCTGGTGCCATGATGAGGATGTCGTCTAGATAAACGATGGACCGGATACCCCTGGCGCGTAAGTGTTCCATCACTGGTTTCAAGAGTTTTGTGAAGCACCATGGGGCCGAACTGAGCCCGAAAGGTAGGCATGTGAACTGCCATAACTACTTTCTCCAGAAGAATTGTAGGAAACGTCTGTGATCCCGATGGACGGGTACCGTCAGGTAGGCGTCTTTCAGGTCCAGACGGGAAAACCAATCGTTTTCCCGTAGGAGGTCGCGGAGGAGATGGATGCCCTCCATTTTGAAGTGCTGATAAGTCACGCATTGGTTGAGGGATCGAAGATTGATTACCGGACGGAACTCGCCGGATTTCTTGCGGACCAAAAACATATTGCTTACGAAGCAAGGGTCCCCGACTGCGCGTTCTATGGCATTCTTGTCCCGTAGCGACGATAGTTCCTCGTGAACTAAAGAGAGGTCTTTTCGCGACATATGGATAGGGCGCGGAGGTACGAGTTGAAGTGGTGGGGAAAAGAAATCTATTAGAAAACCATTCACTGTATGGAGAACCCATGGATCTTGTGTTATAAGGGCCCACTGGTGGCCGAAATGCCTGAGTCTGCCCGCAACTGGTAAATGGGGTAATAAAGGGTTCAGTCTTACCTGGTGGAAACTTAGTCCTGTAGGAAGATGATCCTCTGCTGCGCGAGTGTCCCCGGTAGTAGGGGGTGCGGTAGGTGGTCCTGGTAGGGAAACGGTAGGAAGATGTCTGCGGAAGACGGGGCCTCGAGCCAGTGAAGGCTGCCCTGCTGGTGGCACGGCCCCTCTGCCGACCAGCTGTATGTGAAAAACGTTCTCTGTGTTGGAAGACCCGCCTCAGAGAGAACTGAGCTTTGTTTAAAGACGTAAAAACATTTACGTGCTGGCTGAGGCTTTTCAGGAATTTATCTCCGAAGAGCAGAACCTTGGCTTCTGGTCCTAATTCCTTGGATGCCAACTCCGCCATCTTGTTGTCAAGCTTAAGGAGGGCCGCCTTCCGTCGTTCGGAGGATAAGGCTGTATTGGCGTTCCCCAACAGACACAGGGCCCTTTGAGCCCATTCTCGGGCTAAATGGGGATCTATCTGTGATCCTTCAGTGAGGGCCTCATCAGCCATGAGGAAGAGTTGTGTCAATGGTCCCGATATGTCCAGTAGCTTGTCTTGAGTAGATCTGAGCCACTGTTCCAAACCTTTGCATGGATCCTTCCCATTTCTCATCATAAAAGTGACAAAGGTAGGATCAAAGTCTGGGGTTGCAGACACTTTGTCGGGAAGGGTTGGGCGAGGACATTCCGCCCGTAATTTTTGGCGTACCTCTTTTTCCAAAGGACGTCTCAGCCAGTAATGAAGGAAATCCGCAATGTGCTGAGGTGGAGACCACTCTGCTGATCGAGGGTGTCGCAGAGTGCGCGGATCGAAGAAGGGGAAACCCGATGAATCAAGTATCTCCACCGGTAGGTCTGGATTGACTTCCGATCTTTTGAGCAGTTCCGTGGGCAAATGGTCAGGGGAGGGGAGCGTGACCTAGAAGTGCCTGGTTTCGAATGATCAGCACGGTACTCATCTAGGATCTGGAATTCGTGGGTGGTACCACGTTGTTCCGCCGTTGGAGATATGCTGGGCAGTGATTGCAGAGAGGTGCTCCTGTGTTTCTTTAGAGGAGTCTTTCCCTTGTCGGTCGGGGCATCGGACCATGGACGTTTCCGAATACCATCACCGAGTACGGGATGATGGGATTCCTCCGAGTCCGAAGTCGTCTCCCTTGCTGTGGAACGAGAGGGCCGTTGAGCATCTTGTAAGGCAGCCAGTGCCGATGGGAGGGAAGCCGCTAGGGCAGTACGGAGCCAGTCTTGGAGTCCCGCTGGCATGGCATTATCGGGATGTTGGTTTTCACTCATAATTGACACTTGATTTCTGAAACGAGTAAACAGACTCGTTGTATGCAATGATATGAAGCATATGAAATATCATAGCATTTCAAGTGTGTGGGGATGCCTGAATAAACGGGGGTCACCCGTTATAACTGTAGGGGGTCACCCTAATCAGTTAGATTTGCGTGAGCGTGGGTCACTTGTGGTTGCAGGCATGCATTAGCGGGGGTCACCCGTTCTAGATGTAGGGGGTCACCCTAATCAAATCGGTATGGCTGAGCGGGGGTCACCCGACATGTATGTAGGCATGCATAAGCGGGGGTCACCCGTTCTAGTTGTAGGGGGTCACCCTAATCAAATCGATATGACTGAGCGGGGGTCACCCGACATGTATGTAGGCATGCATAAACGGGGGTCACCCGTTATAACTGTAGGGGGTCACCCTAATCAGTTTTTGGACAAAAGACTGTGAAGTCTGTCCTTAGAGTAGAGGCAATAAAGAAGGGGGGGGGTTCACCCCTATAGTGATGTGTTCACTTCCTTTAGAGGGAGGTAACCCTCATAGGACCTGCAAACAAAATCTACATAATAATAGGGAAGGAAAAAATATATATATGTATAGTGTTTACAATTGTAAGACATGCATATAGCGTTATAGAGAAGTAACGGAGGATGCGGTTGGTTAATGATAACATAGATGTAGGCCTATATAGCACGTGCGAGCATGTTTGGGGAGAAGGAACCTCCGTCGCCGACGGAGGCCTGCGCTCGAGTAAAGGAGGTGCCGAAAAAAGAAACACGCGGTCACTCGTGCGTGAGTGGAACTCCGATATGGGGCCTAAGGAGAAAAAACTACCGCGACCGTCAGTTCGCGCTAGAATGTCAGATTGGCCTGACTGAAGGAGAAGCCTCGGGTGCTCGCGCGGTTTTTTTAAGCGCGAGTGCCCAAAGAAGAGACAGGCGGGAACGGATGGTAACAACTAAGGGTAGCAATGCCGCGACCCGCCCGTGAGGTAAAATTTAGATTAGAGAAAAACCCATATAAATTATGACCATGTTAAATGAAAGAAATAAATAGTTGAAAATTTAAGTGATTAATAATAGATATAGAAAAAAGGGAAATATAATATATAAATATAAATTTAAACATACATGGATAGCAATAAATAAGGATTGAGCTCACCTGGAGGTCAAGCAGCAAAGAAAGAGGAAGTGAAGAGATTGGTTATGGCCTTATATGCTATCCTACTGTGTTCTGATTGGTTGTTTTTTTCTCATGAAAACTGTTAACTGTTTTGCTGCTGGAGGTTAACAGTAAAGAAAGTTATGCAAATACGAAGCCTCCTGTCTTGCCATAAAATTGTATTTTGTGTTTTAAGTATCATATGTTTTTATATGTTTTACTTATACGAAGAGTCACTACAAATTGATGCTTGATACAACTTTTTGATTACGAGTAGATTTGTTGTATAGGATAAAATGTTTTTGTACTGATAAACGCATTAAATGAAAAAAAAAAAGAAACCCTAGAAATACACAAGCACATATTTCAGAGAAAATTAAATGTAATATTTATGGTCCACGCAGATTCAAGCATATTCTGTATGACAGGGAGACCTTCTGAATTCTGCACCTGCAGTATCAAGTATTAGAAAAAAATACCTTTTAGCGGTTTTATTTCCTCCATTTTTTTTTCTTTTTGAACTGGGAATTCATCCAGAATTAGAAGCCTGAATTGCAAATCTGAGCTTTCTTTCAGCATTAGGAAAAAGGTTACATTCTAGAAACAAAAGGTGTTTGGATTTTTCTGTTACAGAGTCCGATGCATTCTGACAAGAAGACCATTAAAACATCTATATAGACAGTTTTAGAAACTAGAACAGTTACAATAATAATTACATTCAAAATTGGTTTCAGATAAAGTCATATAAGAATTTTTAACATCTTACTTTTTGAATATATACGTTTTAATGGCAAATAATATGTCTTATTCCAATATGAATTTCATTATGTATGTCCGCAATGAGTTTGATCTCCTGCTAACCAACACAGAGTGCCTCATTTAAATATGGAGGTTTATCATAATTATGATTTAGCTCTATTTTATATGCATGTTCTCTGTGTAACCTTACTCATAAAAACTATACAAGTAACCCGTTAAATGAAATCAGCCCTAAATGATAACAAAGCGGAATGAGACATTTACATGCAGTGATGCAGGATTTGATATGTATGGACAATTGGCTATAATCCAATTATTTAGAAAGACATATGGAATACATTCAAATGTCACACATCACATTTCTCAATGCATTTCATCATGCAGCGACTTCCTCAGGAGAATGTGTAGTGGTGAGTGCAACAACAATACTAAACAGAGGCAAGATATAAATACCCTCCTACTGCCCAATCACCACTAGTCCAATAATAAAGAAAATTAATTCAGCTGGCAATGAAGTCCCATCTATTTAACACAAAAAAAACTCTGTATACAGTGCTATTTGTTGTCTTCCAATCATATGTAGCGGATTGAGAAATGAAGTGATCATGTGAGAGGCATCCTCCAATCACCATGCTGGAAACATGGAGCAGCATGAGATCATAAGTTATGGCTCCAATAACATGACCTAACAGGCTAATCAGATGCTTCAAAACATGAGACCAATCACGTAACCTAATAGGCTAATCATATGTTTAAAAATATGAGCCATTATCATACGTGAGTGTATCGGATAAAGTATATTTTTGTATTTTCATAAGACAGAGACATGCTATATACCTTTTTCCTTTTGTCTTACATGTCCACCTATGCCTAATATAAGAAAAGCCAATCCTGTTCAACCTACTGGAGTTGAATAGGATCCCTCTCTTTTCCATCTCTGTGTGTCTTTTGGGACAGGAGGAGTCCTTGGAGAGGTGGTCCATTAAGGTTGAGGTTTCTCTTATTTTGTTGTCTGTATATGCTTTTTTTGCACTATATAAATGCATGTTAATGTAATGTAATGTTTCTGAACATGCTAAATAATACATTTATAACACAATTAGCAGAGACTCCCAACTATAATGGATGCCTGTCTGGATCTAGTAATAACTAACAATCTCAAACATCAACGTAATAGAACACTTGGGAAATAGTGACCATAACATGGTTTCTTTTAAGGTTTATTCAAAAGAGCAAATTGGTAATTACTCCACCAAAACACGTAGTTTTAGAAGGGTCAACTTAGGCTAAGGAAAGTCAGTGAGCACCGGTAGTGGGAAAATTGTGTGGAGGGTTACCAAAGGTGAATACATCTTGAATCAGAATATAGTTAGTAGAAGTCAGCATGGTTTTGTGATATACAGGTCTTGTCAAACCAACTTAATAGCATTGTAGTACTATGTGTGGCAGTAAATGTTAGACTTTGCTAAAGAATTTGATAAGGTTCCAAACAAACAAAGATTACTCTACAAATTGACAGATATACTATTAGGGTATAAGGGTATGTAGGTATTTGAATTGAAAATTGGCAAAAGACAGAATGCAAAGAAGTGTTGTAAATGGAAAATTCTCAAACTGGATCAAGGTGCTAAGTGTCGTACATCTTGGATCTATCGTGGGTCATCTTTTTTAATTTATGTATTAATGATCTTCCAAGGTGAACTGAGAGCCAAGTCACCGTATTTGCTGTGCAGGAGGATTTAGAGGGGACTGAACAGGCAACTGGAAAATGAGGTTTAATCAGAGAAACAAAAAGTTCTGCCTTATGGGAAAAATAACAACAATGCAACATATACTTTAAATGGTATCTCCCTGGGGAAAACTAGGAAGGGTTTGGAATGATTGTAGACAGACTTGGCAACCTGCTGGCTGGCACACCGCCAGTCAGCAGCTACATGTATAAAATGGAGTATTGATTCAAAGGAGGAGGATATAATCTTGCATCTTTACAAGTCAATGATAAGATGTCAACTTGAATATGTGGTGTAATTCTGGGAACCAGTTCTTAAAAAGGACATTAGGGAAGTGCAAAGGAGGGCTACAAAATTAATAAGGAATGTGGAAGATTTGAGTTATGAAGTGAGACTAAAAAAGTTGCATTTATATATGCTAGAAAAATGTAATCTTAAAGGGGATATGATAACATTAAAAATATGTGTACCCCCATACCCACATTGCACGCCCACGACATGCCCCATAACCCACATTGCACACCAAGGACATGCCACATCACCCTATTACATGACCCCATCGCCATATTTTATCCCCCATTGAATGACCTTCATCACCCCATTACATGACCTTCATCACCCCATTACATGCCTCCATAACCACCATTACATGCCCCCATCACTCCAATTACATGCCCCCATCACCCCATTACATCACCCCCATCACCCCATTACATCACACCCATCACTGCATTACATCACCTGCATCACCCCATTACATTTCTCCATCACCCCATTACATTACCCACATTACATGCCCCATTAAATCACCCCAATCACCCCATTTCACGTCTCCATCACCCCATTACATGCGCCCATCACCCTATTACATGCCTCCATCACCCCATTACATTGCCCACATTACATACCTCCATCAGCCAAATGACATGCCTCCATCATCCCATTACATGACCCCATCACCCCATTACATGACCCCCATCACTCAATTACATGCCTCCATCACCCCCATTACATGTCCCCATCACCCGATTATATGCTCCCACTTGCATCACCCCATCACCCCATTACATGTTTCCATCACCCCATTACATGCCCCTATCACCCCATTACATCAACCCATCACCCCATTACATGCCTCCATCACCCGAATGACATCACCCCCATTAAATGCCCCCATCACCCCAATTACATCACCTTTAGTACATGCCCCAGTCACCCCAATTACATGTCCCCATCACCCCATTACATTCCTCCATCACTGCCATTACATGCCTTCATCACCCCATTACAGGATACCCTGATCCCTGGTGGCTAGTGGCAGCATGGTGTCCTACCAGGTTCCTGTTCAGCTCCTCGTGTGGTGAATGCAGATAGGTCATGTGACCTGGCTCATGTCTGACAAAGAGCGCCGAGTCATGTCCCCTGTCAGCACTTCCCCGTCATATCACACGGGGAGCTGAACAGGCAGCATGTAGATTTCTCTGTTGTTCGGCTCTCCCCTCGCCACGCAGGCAGAGCATGGTGGGGGAGGTCTTCTGATCTCCCCAGCCACCACCTCTGCTGGGAAACCAGTTTGTTTATTTTTCTTAAAGGGGCAGATATTTTTTTTTTTTTTTACCTTTTGTGTTCCAGAGCGAGACTGACAAAAATCAGGCACTTTTAATTGGCTGTGACACTCCTTAATATGACACAACCAGGAAGGGCCTTAGTGGCGCAGCAGACGCGACTCCCAAAATTAACATAGACGCATACGCTGATAGTGCCACTATTTGGTGCTATTGGCATGTGCACCATCTTTGTACATAACCCTCATTGTCTCTTCTTAACTCTTCTTTTAACTAATCCTAATGAAACTGAGCTTCACCATTGGGCCTATTCACTAAAATTCAACTTTGGAGGTTGACTTAGAAAAAAACCCAGGTTCGAATCTTACCCAATGAAGGAAAAGGGAGGTGAAATGATCAAAGATATTTTTGAGACTAAGTCAAATTCAGCACCCGAATTTTAGTGAACAAACCCATTTGAATTTTATACTATACATAGGTTATTAACTAAAACTGAAATTCACGTGAACTACAACTGTGACGTATGGAGTTAATAGGCACTTTTGGGAATTTTTATGTCATTAATTAATGTATAGTTCTTGCATTTCACCCCTATGGGAAATACTGTAAATGTTCAAACTGGGGTAATTTCTCTTCTAATCTATCAACAGCAGTTTCAGAAACAATTCTTGTACTCCTTCTGATCAATATTCAAACTGAATAGACATCTCATATTTATCACATCAATTTTTGTTACTTAAACATATCACACCATTAAATTAACAATATACACTCTGCTTGTGCAACCTCTGTTTAAGGACACACCACTTTTTTAAAGATTTGTGCTATATTTCCCAATTCTTAAACTGCCATGATTATTTTAAAATATTACTGCAGCAAGCATAATTATCTTCCTACCCACTGAGCATGACTAGCAGAAATTATGCATAATAGAAATATGAGACAAGAGGTTTGTAAGGTGTAATTTGCTTCCCTGACTGCTAGTTGACAGCTGATTATCTAGGAATGCAGACCATGTTAAAGATGCGGAAAATCCTGTTGCCTTAATAAAACAAGCACTGTACAATGAAGCCACCTGGTGTTTATATACTTGAAATTAAACTATATTTATAGCATCTTTACTTCAAAATGCTGGTCAGTAGAGCCCTGGAATTAAGGATTGATAAAAAGGCAATGTGAAGCAAACAATTTCTGATTTAGGGGCTCCAATGATATATGCAGCAGCCACCCAAGTATATACACCTTTTTGTCTCTTTAAGTAATATTCTTATCAGATCATCTGAAGAAAATCTGGAACAGAGAGAGGACAAACAAGAGGAAAGGAACCCAAAAAATCTCTGACATTTATAAGGGTCAGCAACACGTGAGTGAACCACTAAAGGGGAAATATTTATGTTTTTCATAACATACTACACTATATGGTCCATGTATGTTCCCGTTTGTCTTTATGTGTATGACATCCATAACTACTGTTCTATTTTAATCCATATGATCTGAGAGACAATAAGATAAGTTTTTTCAAAATTGATGTGCATCCTCACCCATTTTCAGTTGTATGAAAGAGCTACATGAGCAACTGAACATGTTAAAGGCATTCAACTATACATAATGCAGGAATTATAATTTTAAGACTACATAAGAGTACTCAGTGATGTGAGTTGTAGTTACATATTGCACATTCTAGAAAATCCCTCTTGGCAAGCAATCATAAAATTGATGAGTACTGGCATATGAAACAATAATGACATACAGATCCAGGGCAGGCCTTAGGGGTGTGCAACCTGTGCGAGTGCACAGGGCGCAACACCCCAGGGGGCGCCCGCTCTCTCAAAAAAAAAAGTTTTTTAAAAAAAGTTTGTCAATAGAGGCACTGGAATGGGGAGATCAAAAGATCCCTCCTCACCAGCCCTCTGCTCGGCAAGCTCTGCTGGATCTTGGGAGGGGCGGAGCTCACCGGCTGAGAGGTGTAGCTCCGCCCCCAGCCACGGGGAGCCGCAATCAGCAAGTGAAAATGCTGCTCGTGCTCCCCATGCCTGCATTATCAGTAAGCATGGGGAGTGTGAGCAGCACTTTCTCTTTCTGCCTGCGACTCCCCGTGAAGCAGATGCTGCTCTGCTTAACAGGGTGGGGCGGAGCTACACCTCTCAGCTGGTGAGCTCTGCCCCCTCCCTGGATCCACTTTTGCAGGCAGAGGAAGGGGAGGGGGGGAGAGAGACAGAACAGAGGAGGGGGGAGGAGAGAGACAGAACAGAGGAAGGGGTGGAGAGAGACAGAACTGAGGGAGGGTTGGAGAGAGACAGAACAGAGGGAGGGGGAGAGAGAAAGAACAGAGGAAGGGAGGGGGGAGAGAGAGAGAACAGTAGAAGGGGGGAGAGAGAGAACAGAGGGAGGGGGAGCATGGGAGTCTGCAGGGGGGGGCAAGTGGGGCCCCCTGGATTTTTGCAATTCCCCTTTAAAAAAACAAAAACAAAAATATTTTTGTATTATTAGTATTTTTACTCAGTGACAGCCCCTAGTTGTCCCTAGGGGACTGCACACCAGTTTCTGGGGTAGGAGGTGGCACCCAAAGCTGTTGCTCTCTGCAACTCTGCTTGCTGTTATACTGGTCTCCCATCCACATTGGTGCAGGTCTCTGCAGCTGTCAGTCATGCTGCATGGAGAGCCAATGACAGGGGTGCCCGGGGGTATGAAGTTATAGCCCCGCCCCTCAGCCCTCCATGTGGCAGCATGACTGACAGAAGAGAGCCTGCAGTGCAACATCATGGAAGAAACAGGGGAAGATACCCAGAGACCATAGCTGAGCCTCTGTTACAGGTAGGAAGAGCTTATAATAGCTTTAAGGTACATGGTAGAGTGGGGTAAATCCAGGGAGGTCCCTCCCATTTCCCTGAGGTCTCCATTTGTCCAGTCTGAGCAGCTCCTCTGACCAGGCTCTGCTCACATCAACATGGTGACAAGTGGATGGGGAAGAAAAGATAATGATGGATAAAATGATGTGATAGATGGAAGCAGAATACAGACAAAATTGTGATATGGGGCAGAAAAGATAAAACTGGAGGTGAAAAGAGGTGACAGACATGGAGGAATAAAACACATAAAATGATGGGGAAAGAGATTGCAAACATGGAGGAATAAAACATAAAAAAAGGGAAAAGAGATAAAGAAATGTCATGGATTTAAAAATTTGGGTGTTTAGGGAATCAGTTGCTTTGTGTTTATATTGTGTGCCATAGTGTTATATTTGGTGCTGTGGGGTTATATTTTTTAATTTGAATTCATCTTTATTAATACTTTTCCTTGTTTTCTATTACAAATAGACATTACAGAAGTAAATACATATGTAAAAAAAAAAAAAAAATTCATCCATACATTCTAGTCGTCCTTAGGTGGGCGTGATCCCCGGTGAGTGGGCTATATTTTGATTGCAACGTTGGTAGGAGTCCCGATTGGTTTACCATTATAAACTAGAGTTAGGCATGAGATTTCCCGAGTCCCGTCCTCCCGAACCCGACCGAGGGTATGTAAGTTTTCCCCTCATATTACAAAAAAGAAATGTAGGACCTATTCTTCTAGTCCATTATCGCTTTATGGTGGGTTATTCTCCATACTGTCCACCTCTCTCTCTATCCACACATGTTCCATGCATCCATCCTGACATTCGATCATTCACTCAGTCCTACCTCCTCCGGGGCGGAGACCCGGATCTCCATGCCGCCTCGGTTCCCTAATTCCTATGTTTATCACAGGGGCTCCTCTGATCCATTCCATGCGGCCCAGATTTTGTTATAATGATCTCGTGATTTTTTATCTTTCCTGTAAAAGTATCTTTCCCCCCGGGCTGATTTTCTATCTGTCGTTCTATTTATGGCCATGCTGGTATATCGGGCCTTCGCCAGTATCTGGCCAGAGATAATTTTACTGCTAATAGTATATTTATAAAAAGAATTCTATTATACTTATCTCTGTATGGGATATCCCAGTGGAGTAGGAAAGTTTGGGGGGAGAGCTGCAGCGGTATACCGAAAATATCCTGGCATTTATTAATTAATTTGGATTTCAAGTTCGTCAATCTTGGGCACTCCCACCAAATATGGATCTGGGATCCCTGGGTCCCGCACCCCCTCCAACAAAGATCGTCCGGCAGATGGTTGAACCTAAATAAACGCGTAGGTACCAAGTACCATCGGTACATGGGTTTAAAATACTGTTCTTTTAGGGAAATACTGTGTCATTTAGTCTGTGTCATTTAGGGAAAAAGACTAATGAGTCTTTTGATGCATGTAAGTTTACAGAGGAAGAGGTTTTACTTCAGCTGTCTAAAGTAAAGACAAATAAGTCGATGGGACCTGATGGGATACATCCAAAGTTATTAAAAGAACTTAGTGGTGTACTAGCAAAACCGTTAACAGACTTATTTAACCAATCATTGTTAACGGGAGTAGTTCCAGAAGATTGGAAATTAGCTAATGTTGTGCCCATTCACAAGAAAGGTAGTAAGGAGGAGGCGGGCAACTATAGACCAGTAAGTCTTACTTCAGTAGTGGGGAAAATAATGGAAACCTTGTTAAAGAATAGGATTGTTGAACATCTAAAGTCGCTTGGATTTCAAGATCAGAGACAGCATGGGTTTACTTCAGGGAGATCATGCCAAACTAATCTTATTGATTTTTTTGATTGGGTAACTAAAATAATAGATCAGGGTGGTGCAGTAGACATTGCTTACCTAGATTTCAGTAAGGCTTTTGACACTGTCGCACATAGAAGGCTTATCAATAAACTGAAATCTTTGAGTTTGGATTTCAATATTGTTGAATGGATTAGACAATGGCTGAGTGACAGGCAACAGAGGGTTGTAGTCAATGGGGTATATTCGATGCAAGGTCTTGTTACTAGTGGGGTACCTCAGGGATCTGTTCTTGGACCCATTCTCTTTAATATTTTTATTAGCGATATTGCAGAAGGTCTTGTTGGTAAAGTATGTCTTTTTGCTGATGATACAAAGATTTGCAGCAGGGTTGATATTCATGGAGGGATAAGCCAAATGGCAAATGATTTAGCTAAACTAGAAAAATGGTCAGAGCTGTGGCAACTGGCATTTAATGTGGACAAGTGCAAGATTATGCACCTTGGGCGTAAAAACCCAAAAGCAGAATATAGACTATTTGGTACAGTCCTAACCTCAACATCTGAGGAAAGGGATTTAGGAGTAATAATTTCAGAGGACTTGAAGGTAGGTAGGCAATGCAATAGAGCAGCAGGAAATGCTAGCAGAATGCTTGGTTGCATAGGGAGAGGTATTAGCAGTAGGAAGAGGGAAGTGCTCATGCCATTGTACAGAGCACTGGTGAGACCTCACTTGGAGTATTGTACGCAGTACTGCAGACCGTATCTCCAGAAGGATATTGATACTTTGGAGAGAGTTCAGAGAAGGGCTACTAAACTGGTTCATGGGTTGAAGGATAAAACTTACCAGGAAAGGTTAAAGCATCTTAACATGTATAGCTTGGAGGAAAGACGTAACAGGGGGGATATGATAGAAACATTTAAATACATAAAGGGAATCAACACAGTAAAGGAAGAGAGTATATTTAAAAGAAGAAAAACTACCACAACTAGAGGACATAGTCTTAAATTAGAGGGGCAACGATTTAAAAGTAATATCAGGAAGTATTACTTTACTGAGAGGGTAGTGGATGTATGGAATAGCCTGCCAGCAGAAGTGGTAGAGGTAAACACAGTCAAGGATTTTAAGCATGCGTGGGATAGACACAAGGCTATCCTAGCTATAAGACCGGGAACGGGGGACTAATAAAAGTACTCAAAAAAAAATAAAAAATTGGGCAGACTAGATGGACCGAATGGTTCTTATCTGCCGACACATTCTATGTTTCTATGTTTCTATGTTCTTGAAGATTTGCGGAGTGCGTGGCCTTCCTAGTTGCTTGCCACGCACTCCACCATTCCTGGGGTGGGTCCGTCAATGATAAGTCTCTCTCCCATTTGCTTATTGCCCCGGGTTTAGTTTGAATCTGGATACTCTCAAGAAAAGCCACGATCTTGGAGATCAGCCTTTCCGGTGTCATACTGGTTGTCAGAAGAAAATCTCCCCAGTTATCTGTGGGGGTGATCTCGCTTTTTGCAAGGAAATGTTTTACTCTCAGGTATGAAAATATTTCTGTGTTGGGGAGGGTGAAGTTTGTCTGGAGTTTCGGAAAAGAACAGGGGCAGTTATCTACTAACAAGTCCTCTACTCGCTGAATTCCACAGTTTTCCCAGACACTCAAGTCTATGTCTTGGATCATGAGTGAGATTGCCCCTATGGGGGTGTCGTGTGTGATCTTGTTCAGTGACCCCATGATTCTACGCATTCCGTGCAGATTTTGAATTAGGGTTCTACTAATTCTATTAGATGGTCTTATTTTTCGATATCTCTCTGGGGTCAGCCATTGGAATAAGTACGGGACGGTATTGGCCGCTTCAACTTTCTCAATATTAATCCACCCCAAGTTGTCTCGACTCTTCAGCCTCCATGCCAGGGCATTTTCCAAATGGCAGGCATTCTGTAATCTTACCAAGTCTGGGAACCCCAATCCCCCTTTTTGGAGGGTCCTCTTTATCTCTGCTTTTGCGATCCTAGCTCTGCCAGAGCCCCAGACAAACCTCAAGAACTCCTTCTCGAATTGCCTCAGGGTGTCCCTTGGCACTCTATATGGAATAACCCTAAGTAGGTAAATAATTTTGGGGAGGATATATGACTTTATAATATTTAATCTGCCTAGCCAGGACAGTTCTAGAGATCTCCATATATTCAATATATTTTTAATTTCTGATAGCAGCGCCGTGTAATTAATGGGAACGATATTATCCAAATTTTCCGTAATCTTGATTCCTAAGTAATCTATCGGGTCTTGTTCCGTGGTTTTAGGCCTATAAAGTTTAATGCATTCCATTGAGTATGGTCTACGTACAGTGTAATAGCCTGAGTTTTGGTTAGATTTAATTGGTAATTACATAACTGTGAGAACTCAGCGATAAGCTCAACCATTGTAGAGGATGAGAGTTGAGGAGAGGATAGCGTCAAAAAGATATCGTCGGCATATAGCATAATAAGATGGTTGTCATTCCCTATTCTAATTCCGTGGATGCCTTCCGCGGAATGCAAAGATACAGCGAGTGGCTCAATTGAAAGCGCGTAAAGTAGTGGGGCCAATGGACACCCCTGGCGTGTTCCATTCCTAATCCTAAAGAAATCCGATTCTGTTAATAGCCCGCACACTCTAGCTCTTGGATTAGAATACAGTGCCAGAGTTTTATCCAGGAAGGAGCCAGCCAGTCCAAATGCCCGAAGGGTCCCCGTCAAATATTTCCAATTGACTCGGTCAAATGCCTTCTCGGCATCCAGCGCGAGAAGGATCGAGGGAGTTCTCTTCCGATGTATTACATCTAAAATGCCGAGGACCCTCCGAACATTATCCTCGCAGGACCTCCCCGGCATAAAACCAACCTGATCCGGGGCCACCAGTTCAAGGATAACTTGATTTAATCTGAGGGACAGGATTTTAGAGTAGATTTTTATGTCTTGGTTAATAAGGGAAATTGGGCGATAGTTGGTAACCATAGCAGGATCATTTCCAGTTTTCAAAATAGGAATTATGGTGGCCTCCAGCATTTCGTCTGGGAAAGTCGTTTCTCCCCTGATACTATTATATACTTTTTCCAATAGTGGGGTGATGACTGGATCGAGGATTTTATATACAATGGCCGAGAACCCGTCTGGGCCTGGGGCCTTAGCAGCCTTTAGCTCTTGAATTACCCTCGATATTTCAGTCTGCGTAATTGGGCTGTGGGGATATATTGTGTGGTATAGTGTTGTATCTGGTGCTGTGGGGTTAATTTGTGTCCTATAGTGTTGTATATGGTGCTGTGGGGTTATATTGTGTGCTATAGTGTTGTATCTGGTGCTGTGGGGTTATATTGTGTGCTATAGTGTTGTATCTGGTGCTGAGATGTTATATTGTGTTCTGTAGTGTTGTATCTGTTGCCGTATGCTTATATTGTGTGCTATAGTGTTGCATCTGGTGCTGAGAGGTTATATTGTGTGCAATAGTGTTGTATCTGGTGCTGAGGGGTTATATTGTGTGCTATAGTGTTGTATCTGGTGCTGAGAGGTTAAATTGTGTGCTATAGTGTTGTATCTGGTTCTGTGGGGTTATATTGTGTGCTATAGTGTTGTATCTGTTGCCGTATGCTTATATTGTGTGCTATAGTGTTGTATCTGGTGCTGAGGGGTTAGATTGTGTGCTATAGTGTTGTATCTGGTGCTGAGAGATTAAATTGTGTGCTATAGTGTTGTATCTGGTGCTGAGGGGTTATATTGTGTGCTATAGTGTTGTATCTGGTGCTGAGAGGTTAAATTGTGTGCTATAGTGTTGTATCTGGTGCTGAGGGGTTATATTGTGTGCTATTGTGTTGTATCTGGTGCTGAGAGGTTATATTGTGTGCTATGGTGTTGTATCTGGTGCTGAGGGGTTATTTTGTGTGCTATAGTGTTGTATCTGGTGCTGTTGGGTTATATTGTGTGCTATAGTGTTGTATCAGGTGCTGTTGGGTTATATTGTGTGTGCTATAGTGTTCTGTCTGGTGCTGTTGGGTTATATTGTGTGCTATAGTGTTGTATCTGGTGCTGTTGGGTTATATTGTGTGTGCTATACTGTTCTGTCTGGTGCTGTTGGGTTATATTGTGTGCTATAGTGTTGTATCTGGTGCTGAGATGTTATATTGTGTGCTATAGTGTTGTATCTGGTGCTGTGGGGTTATATTGTGTGCTATAGTGTTGTATCTGGTGCTGAGATGTTATATTGTGTTCTGTAGTGTTGTATCTGTTGCCGTATGCTTATATTGTGTGCTATAGTGTTGTATCTGGTGCTGTTGGGTTATATTGTGTTTGCTATAGTGTTGTGTCTGGTGCTGTTGGGTTATATTGTGTGCTATAGTGTTGTATCTGGTGCTGAGAGGTTAAATTGTGTGCTATAGTGTTGTATCTGGTGCTGAGAGGTTATATTGTGTGCTATGGTGTTGTATCTGGTGCTGAGGGGTTATTTTGTGTGCTATAGTGTTGTATCTGGTGCTGTTGGGTTATATTGTGTGCTATAGTGTTGTATCTGTTGCCGTATGCTTATATTGTGTGCTATAGTGTTGTATCTGGTGCTGTGGGGTTATATTGTGTGCTATAGTGTTGTATCTGTTGCTTTGTGTTTATATTGTGTGCTATAGTGTTGTATCTGGTTCTGTGGGGTTATATTGTTTGCTATAGTTATGTATCTGGTGCTGTGGGGTTATATTGTGTGCTATAGTGTTGCATCTGGTGCTGTGGGGTTATATTGTGTGCTATAGTGTTGTATCTGGTGCTGTGGGGTTATATTGTGTGCTATAGTGTTGTAGCTGTTTCCGTATGCTTATATTGTGTGCTATAGTGTTGTATCTGGTGCTGAGAGGTTATATTGTGTGCTATAGTGTTGTATCTGGTGCTGAGGGGTTATATTGTGTGCTATAGTGTTGTATCTGGTGCTGTTGGGTTATATTGTGTGCTATGGTGTTGTATCTGGTGCTGTTGGGTTATATTGTGTGTGCTATAGTGTTCTGTCTGGTGCTGTTGGGTTATATTGTGTGCTATAGTGTTGTATCTGGTGCTGTTGGGTTATATTGTGTGTCCTATAGTGTTCTGTCTGGTGCTGTTGGGTTATATTGTGTGCTATAGTGTTGTATCTGGTGCTGAGATGTTATATTGTGTGCTATAGTGTTGTATCTGGTGCTGTGGGGTTATATTGTGTGCTATAGTGTTGTATCTGGTGCTGAGATGTTATATTGTGTTCTGTAGTGTTGTATCTGTTGCCGTATGCTTATATTGTGTGCTATAGTGTTGTATCTGGTGCTGAGAGGTTATATTGTGTGCAATAGTGTTGTATCTGGTGCTGAGGGGTTATATTGTGTGCTATAGTGTTGTATCTGGTGCTGAGAGGTTAAATTGTGTGGTATAGTGTTGTATCTGGTTCTGAAGGGTTATATTGTGTGCTATAGTGTTGTATCTGTTGCCGTATGCTTATATTGTGTGCTATAGTGTTGTATCTGGTGCTGAGGGGTTAGATTGTGTGCTATAGTGTTGTATCAGATGCTGAGAGGTTAAATTGTGTGCTATAGTGTTGTATCTGGTGCTGAGGGGTTATATTGTGTGCTATAGTGTTATGTCTGGTTCTGTGGGGTTATATTGTGTGCTATAGTGTGGGATCTGTTTCCGTATGCTTATGTTGTGTGCTATAGTGTTGTATCTGGTGCTTTGTGTTTAAAATTGTGTGCTATAGTGTTGTATCTGGTGCTGTGGGGTTATATTGTGTGTTATAGTGTTGTATCTGGTGCTGTGGGGTTATATTGTGTGCTATAGTGTTGTATCTGGTACTGTGGGGTTATATTGTGTGCTATAGTGTTGTAGTTGTTGCCGTAAGCTTATATTGTGTGCAATAGTGTTGTATCTGGTGCTGAGAGGTTATATTGTGTGCTATGGTGTTGTATCTGGTCCTGTTGGGTTATATTGTGTGCTATAGTGTTGTATCTCGTGCTGTTGGTTTATATTGTGTGCTATAGTGTTGTGTCTGGTGCTGTTGGGTTATATTGTGTGCTATAGTGTTGTATCTGGTGCTGTTTGGTTATATTGTGTGCTATAGTGTTGTATCTGTTGCCGTATGCTTATATTGTGTGCTATAGTGTTGTATCTGGTGCTGTTGGGTTATATTGTGTGTGCTATACTGTTCTGTCTGGTGCTGTTGGGTTATATTGTGTGCTATAGTGTTGTATCTGGTGCTGAGATGTTATATTGTGTGCTATAGTGTTGTATCTGGTGCTGAGAGGTTATATTGTGTGCTATAGTGTTGTATCTGGTGCTGAGATGTTATATTGTGTTCTGTAGTGTTGTATCTGTTGCCGTATGCTTATATTGTGTGCTATAGTGTTGTATCTGGTGCTGTTGGGTTATATTGTGTTTGCTATAGTGTTGTGTCTGGTGCTGTTGGGTTATATTGTGTGCTATAGTGTTGTATCTGGTGCTGAGAGGTTAAATTGTGTGCTATAGTGTTGTATCTGGTGCTGAGAGGTTATATTGTGTGCTATGGTGTTGTATCTGGTGCTGAGGGGTTATTTTGTGTGCTATAGTGTTGTATCTGGTGCTGTTGGGTTATATTGTGTGCTATAGTGTTGTATCTGTTGCCGTATGCTTATATTGTGTGCTATAGTGTTGTATCTGGTGCTGAGGGGTTAGATTGTGTGCTATAGTGTTGTATCTGGTGCTGAGAGGTTAAATTGTGTGCTATAGTGTTGTATCTGGTGCTGAGGGGTTATATTGTGTGCTGTAGTGTTATGTCTGGTTCTGTGGGGTTATATTGTGTGCTATAGTGTGGGATCTGTTTCCGTATGCTTATGTTGTGTGCTATAGTGTTGTATCTGGTGCTTTGTGTTTAAAATTGTGTGCTATAGTGTTGTATCTGGTGCTGTGGGGTTATATTGTGTGCTATAGTGTTGTATCTGGTGCTGTGGGGTTATATTGTGTGCTATAGTGTTGTATCTGGTACTGTGGGGTTATATTGTGTGCTATAGTGTTGTAGTTGTTGCCGTAAGCTTATATTGTGTGCAATAGTGTTGTATCTGGTGCTGAGAGGTTATATTGTGTGCTATGGTGTTGTATCTGGTGCTGAGGGGTTATATTGTGTGCTATAGTGTTGTATCTGGTCCTGTTGGGTTATATTGTGTGCTATAGTGTTGTATCTCGTGCTGTTGGTTTATATTGTGTGCTATAGTGTTGTTTCTGGTGCTGTTGGGTTATATTGTGTTTGCTATAGTGTTGTGTCTGGTGCTGTTGGGTTATATTGTGTGCTATAGTGTTGTATCTGGTGCTGTTTGGTTATATTGTGTGCTATAGTGTTGTATCTGTTGCCGTATGCTTATATTGTGTGCTATAGTGTTGTATCTGGTGCTGTTGGGTTATATTGTGTGTGCTATACTGTTCTGTCTGGTGCTGTTGGGTTATATTGTGTGCTATAGTGTTGTATCTGGTGCTGAGAGGTTAAATTGTGTGCTATAGTGTTGTATCTGGTGCTGAGAGGTTATATTGTGTGCTATGGTGTTGTATCTGGTGCTGAGGGGTTATTTTGTGTGCTATAGTGTTGTATCTGGTGCTGTTGGGTTATATTGTGTGCTATAGTGTTGTATCTGTTGCCGTATGCTTATATTGTGTGCTATAGTGTTGTATCTGGTGCTGAGGGGTTAGATTGTGTGCTATAGTGTTGTATCTGGTGCTGAGAGGTTAAATTGTGTGCTATAGTGTTGTATCTGGTGCTGAGGGGTTATATTGTGTGCTATAGTGTTATGACTGGTTCTGTGGGGTTATATTGTGTGCTATAGTGTGGGATCTGTTTCCGTATGCTTATGTTGTGTGCTATAGTGTTGTATCTGGTGCTGTTGGGTTATATTGTGTGTGCTATACTGTTCTGTCTGGTGCTGTTGGGTTATATTGTGTGCTATAGTGTTGTATCTGGTGCTGAGATGTTATATTGTGTGCTATAGTGTTGTATCTGGTGCTGTGGGGTTATATTGTGTGCTATAGTGTTGTATCTGGTGCTGAGATGTTATATTGTGTTCTGTAGTGTTGTATCTGTTGCCGTATGCTTATATTGTGTGCTATAGTGTTGTATCTGGTGCTGTTGGGTTATATTGTGTTTGCTATAGTGTTGTGTCTGGTGCTGTTGGGTTATATTGTGTGCTATAGTGTTGTATCTGGTGCTGAGAGGTTAAATTGTGTGCTATAGTGTTGTATCTGGTGCTGAGAGGTTATATTGTGTGCTATGGTGTTGTATCTGGTGCTGAGGGGTTATTTTGTGTGCTATAGTGTTGTATCTGGTGCTGTTGGGTTATATTGTGTGCTATAGTGTTGTATCTGTTGCCGTATGCTTATATTGTGTGCTTTAGTGTTGTATCTGGTGCTGTGGGGTTATATTGTGTGCTATAGTGTTGTATCTGTTGCTTTGTGTTTATATTGTGTGCTATAGTGTTGTATCTGGTTCTGTGGGGTTATATTGTTTGCTATAGTTATGTATCTGGTGCTGTGGGGTTATATTGTGTGCTATAGTGTTGCATCTGGTGCTGTGGGGTTATATTGTGTGCTATAGTGTTGTATCTGGTGCTGTGGGGTTATATTGTGTGCTATAGTGTTGTAGCTGTTTCCGTATGCTTATATTGTGTGCTATAGTGTTGTATCTGGTGCTGAGAGGTTATATTGTGTGCTATAGTGTTGTATCTGGTGCTGAGGGGTTATATTGTGTACTATAGTGTTGTATCTGGTGCTGTTGGGTTATATTGTGTGCTATGGTGTTGTATCTGGTGCTGTTGGGTTATATTGTGTGTGCTATAGTGTTCTGTCTGGTGCTGTTGGGTTATATTGTGTGCTATAGTGTTGTATCTGGTGCTGTTGGGTTATATTGTGTGTCCTATAGTGTTCTGTCTGGTGCTGTTGGGTTATATTGTGTGCTATAGTGTTGTATCTGGTGCTGAGATGTTATATTGTGTGCTATAGTGTTGTATCTGGTGCTGTGGGGTTATATTGTGTGCTATAGTGTTGTATCTGGTGCTGAGATGTTATATTGTGTTCTGTAGTGTTGTATCTGTTGCCGTATGCTTATATTGTGTGCTATAGTGTTGTATCTGGTGCTGAGAGGTTATATTGTGTGCAATAGTGTTGTATCTGGTGCTAAGGGGTTATATTGTGTGCTATAGTGTTGTATCTGGTGCTGAGAGGTTAAATTGTGTGCTATAGTGTTGTATCTGGTTCTGAAGGGTTATATTGTGTGCTATAGTGTTGTATCTGTTGCCGTATGCTTATATTGTGTGCTATAGTGTTGTATCTGGTGCTGAGGGGTTAGATTGTGTGCTATAGTGTTGTATCTGGTGCTGAGAGGTTAAATTGTGTGCTATAGTGTTGTATCTGGTGCTGAGGGGTTATATTGTGTGCTATAGTGTTATGTCTGGTTCTGTGGGGTTATATTGTGTGCTATAGTGTGGGATCTGTTTCCGTATGCTTATGTTGTGTGCTATAGTGTTGTATCTGGTGCTTTGTGTTTAAAATTGTGTGCTATAGTGTTGTATCTGGTGCTGTGGGGTTATATTGTGTGCTATAGTGTTGTATCTGGTGCTGTGGGGTTATATTGTGTGCTATAGTGTTGTATCTGGTACTGTGGGGTTATATTGTGTGCTATAGTGTTGTAGTTGTTGCCGTAAGCTTATATTGTGTGCAATAGTGTTGTATCTGGTGCTGAGAGGTTATATTGTGTGCTATGGTGTTGTATCTGGTGCTGAGGGGTTATATTGTGTGCTATAGTGTTGTATCTGGTCCTGTTGGGTTATATTGTGTGCTATAGTGTTGTATCTCGTGCTGTTGGTTTATATTGTGTGCTAAAGTGTTGTTTCTGGTGCTGTTGGGTTATATTGTGTTTGCTATAGTGTTGTTTCTGGTGCTGTTGGGTTATATTGTGTGCTATAGTGTTGTATCTGGTGCTGTTTGGTTATATTGTGTGCTATAGTGTTGTATCTGTTGCCGTATGCTTATATTGTGTGCTATAGTGTTGTATCTGGTGCTGTTGGGTTATATTGTGTGCTATAGTGTTCTTTCTGGTGCTTTGGGGTTATATTGTGTGCTATAGTGTTGTAGCTGTTTCCGTATGCTTATATTGTGTGCTATAGTGTAGTATCTGGTGCTGAGAGGTTATATTGTGTGCTATAGTGTTGTTTCTGGTGCTGTTGGGTTATATTGTGTTTGCTATAGTGTTGTGTCTGGTGCTGTTGGGTTATATTGTGTGCTATAGTGTTGTATCTGGTGCTGTTTGGTTATATTGTGTGCTATAGTGTTGTATCTGTTGCCGTATGCTTATATTGTGTGCTATAGTGTGGTATCTGGTGCTGTTGGGTTATATTGTGTGCTATAGTGTTGTATCTGGTGCTGTGGGGTTATATTGTGTGCTATAGTGTTGTAGCTGTTTCCGTATGCTTATATTGTGTGCTATAGTGTTGTATCTGGTGCTGAGAGGTTATATTGTGTGCTATAGTGTTGTATCTGGTGCTGAGGGATTATATTGTGTGCTATAGTGTTGTATCTGGTGCTGTTGGGTTATATTGTGTGCTATGGTGTTGTATCTGGTGCTGTTAGGTTATATTGTGTGTGCTATAGTGTTCTGTCTGGTGCTGTTGGGTTATATTGTGTGCTATAGTGTTGTATCGGGTGCTGTTGGGTTATATTGTGTGCTATAGTGTTGTATCTGGTGCTGAGATTTTATATTGTGTTCTGTAGTGTTGTATCTGTTGCCGTATGCTTATATTGTGTGCTATAGTGTTGTATCTGGTGCTGAGAGGTTATATTGTGTGCAATAGTGTTGTATCTGGTGCTAAGGGGTTATATTGTGTGCTATAGTGTTGTATCTGGTGATGAGAGGTTAAATTGTGTGCTATAGTGTTGTATCTGGTTCTGAAGGGTTATATTGTGTGCTATAGTGTTGTATCTGTTGCCGTATGCTTATATTGTGTGCTATAGTGTTGTATCTGGTGCTGAGGGGTTAGATTGTGTGCTATAGTGTTGTATCTGGTGCTGAGAGGTTAAATTGTGTGCTATAGTGTTGTATCTGGTGCTGAGGGGTTATATTGTGTGCTATAGTGTTATGTCTGGTTCTGTGGGGTTATATTGTGTGCTATAGTGTGGGATCTGTTTCCGTATGCTTATGTTGTGTGCTATAGTGTTGTATCTGGTGCTTTGTGTTTAAAATTGTGTGCTATAGTGTTGTATCTGGTGCTGTGGGGTTATATTGTGTGCTATAGTGTTGTATCTGGTGCTGTGGGGTTATATTGTGTGCTATAGTGTTGTATCTGGTACTGTGGGGTTATATTGTGTGCTATAGTGTTGTAGTTGTTGCCGTAAGCTTATATTGTGTGCAATAGTGTTGTATCTGGTGCTGAGAGGTTATATTGTGTGCTATGGTGTTGTATCTGGTGCTGAGGGGTTATATTGTGTGCTATAGTGTTGTATCTGGTCCTGTTGGGTTATATTGTGTGCTATAGTGTTGTATCTCGTGCTGTTGGTTTATATTGTGTGATATAGTGTTGTTTCTGGTGCTGTTGGGTTATATTGTGTTTGCTATAGTGTTGTGTCTGGTGCTGTTGGGTTATATTGTGTGCTATAGTGTTGTATCTGGTGCTGTTTGGTTATATTGTGTGCTATAGTGTTGTATCTGTTGCCGTATGCTTATATTGTGTGCTATAGTGTTGTATCTGGTGCTGTTGGGTTATATTGTGTGCTATAGTGTTGTATCTGGTGCTGTGGGGTTATATTGTGTGCTATAGTGTTGTAGCTGTTTCCGTATGCTTATATTGTGTGCTATAGTGTTGTATCTGGTGCTGAGAGGTTATATTGTGTGCTATAGTGTTGTTTCTGGTGCTGTTGGGTTATATTGTGTTTGCTATAGTGTTGTGTCTGGTGCTGTTGGGTTATATTGTGTGCTATAGTGTTGTATCTGGTGCTGTTTGGTTATATTGTGTGCTATAGTGTTGTAGCTGTTTCAGTATGCTTATATTGTGTGCTATAGTGTTGTATCTGGTGCTGAGAGGTTATATTGTGTGCTATAGTGTTGTATCTGGTGCTGAGGGATTATATTGTGTGCTATAGTGTTGTATCTGGTGCTGTTGGGTTATATTGTGTGCTATGGTGTTGTATCTGGTGCTGTTAGGTTATATTGTGTGTGCTATAGTGTTCTGTCTGGTGCTGTTGGGTTATATTGTGTGCTATAGTGTTGTATCGGGTGCTGTTGGGTTATATTGTGTGTGCTATAGTGTTCTGTCTGGTGCTGTTGGGTTATATTGTGTGCTATAGTGTTGTATGTAATGCTGAGATGTTATATTGTGTGCTATAGTGTTGTATCTGGTGCTGTGGGGTTATATTGTGTGCTATAGTGTTGTATCTGGTGCTGAGATGTTATATTGTGTTCTGTAGTGTTGTATCTGTTGCCGTATGCTTATATTGTGTGCTATAGTGTTGTATCTGGTGCTGAGAGGTTATATTGTGTGCAATAGTATTGTATCTGGTGCTGAGGGGTTATATTGTGTGCTATAGTGTTGTATCTGGTGCTGAGAGGTTAAATTGTGTGCTATAGTGTTGTATCTGGTGCTGAGGGGTTATATTGTGTGCTATAGTGTTGTATCTGGTGCTGAGAGGTTATATTGTGTGCTATGGTGTTGTATCTGGTGCTGAGGGGTTATTTTGTGTGCTATAGTGTTGTATCTGGTGCTGTTGGGTTATATTGTGTGCTATAGTGTTGTATCAGGTGCTGTTGGGTTATATTGTGTTTGCTATAGTGTTGTGTCTGGTGCTGTTGGGTTATATTGTGTGCTATAGTGTTGTATCTGGTGCTGTTGGGTTATATTGTGTGCTATAGTGTTGTATCTGTTGCCGTATGCTTATATTGTGTGCTATAGTGTTGTATCTGGTGCTGTGGGGTTATATTGTGTGCTATAGTGTTGTATCTGTTGCTTTGTGTTTATATTGTGTGCTATAGTGTTGTATCTGGTTCTGTCGGGTTATATTGTTTGCTATAGTTATGTATCTGGTGCTGTGGGGTTATATTGTGTGCTATAGTGTTGCATCTGGTGCTGTGGGGTATATTGTGTGCTATAGTGTTGTATCTGGTGCTGTGGGGTTATATTGTGTGCTATAATGTTTTATCTGGTGCTGTGGGGTTATATTGTGTGCTATAGTGTTGTATCTGGTGCTGAGGGGTTATATTGTGTGCTATAGTGTTGTATCTGGTGCTGTTGGGTTATATTGTGTGCTATGGTGTTGTATCTGGTGCTGTTGGGTTATATTGTGTGTGCTATTGTGTTCTGTCTGGTGCTGTTGGGTTATATTGTGTGCTATAGTGTTGTATCTGGTGCTGTTGGGTTATATTGTGTGTGCTATAGTGTTCTGTCTGGTGCTGTTGGGTTATATTGTGTGCTATAGTGTTGTATCTGGTGCTGAGATGTTATATTGTGTGCTATAGTGTTGTATCTGGTGCTGTGGGGTTATATTGTGTGCTATAGTGTTGTATCTGGTGCTGAGATGTTATATTGTGTTCTGTAGTGTTGTATCTGTTGCCGTATGCTTATATTGTGTGCTATAGTGTTGTATCTGGTGCTGAGAGGTTATATTGTGTGCAATAGTGTTGTATCTGGTGCTGAGGGGTTATATTGTGTGCTATAGTGTTGTATCTGTTGCTTTGTGTTTATATTGTGTGCTATAGTGTTGTATCTGGTTCTGTGGGGTTATATTGTTTGCTATAATTATGTATCTGGTGCTGTGGGGTTATATTGTGTGCTATAGTGTTGCATCTGGTGCTGTGGTGTTATATTGTGTGCTATAGTGTTGTATCTGGTGCTGTGGGGTTATATTGTGTGCTATAGTGTTGTAGCTGTTTCGTATGCTTATATTGTGTGCTATAGTGTTGTATCTGGTGCTGAGAGGTTATATTGTGTGCTATAGTGTTGTATCTGGTGCTGAGGGGTTATATTGTGTGCTATAGTGTTGTATCTGGTGCTGTTGGGTTATATTGTGTGTGCTATAGTGTTCTGTCTGGTGCTGTTGGGTTATATTGTGTGCTATAGTGTTGTATCTGGTGCTGTTGGGTTATATTGTGTGTGCTATAGTGTTCTGTCTGGTGCTGTTGGGTTATATTGTGTGCTATAGCGTTGTATCTGGTGCTGAGATGTTATATTGTGTGCTATAGTGTTGTATCTGGTGCTGTGGGGTTATATTGTGTGCTATAGTGTTGTATCTGGTGCTGAGATGTTATATTGTGTTCAGTAGTGTTGTATCTGTTGCCGTATGCTTATATTGTGTGCTATAGTGTTGTATCTGGTGCTGAGAGGTTATATTGTGTGCAATACTGTTGTATCTGGTGCTGAGGGGTTATATTGTGTGCTATAGTGTTGTATCTGGTGCTGAGAGGTTAAATTGTGTGCTATAGTGTTGTATCTGGTTCTGTGGGGTTATATTGTGTGCTATAGTGTTGTATCTGTTGCCGTATGCTTATATTGTTTGCTATAGTGTTGTATCTGGTGCTGAGGGGTTAGATTGTGTGCTATAGTGTTGTATCTGGTGCTGAGAGGTTAAATTGTGTGCTATAGTGTTGTATCTGGTGCTGAGGGGTTATATTGTGTGCTATAGTGTTGTGTCTGGTTCTGTGGGGTTATATTGTGTGCTATAGTGTAGGATCTGTTTCCATATGCTTATGTTGTGTGCTATAGTGTTGTATCTGGTGCTTTGTGTTTAAAATTGTGTGCTATAGTGTTGTATCTGGTGCTGTGGGGTTATATTGTGTGCTATAGTGTTGTATCTGGTGCTGTGGGGTTATATTGTGTGCTATAGTGTTGTATCTGGTACTTTGGGGTTATATTGTGTGCTATAGTGTTGTAGTTGTTGCCGTAAGCTTATATTGTGTACTATAGTGTTGTATCTGGTGCTGAGAGGTTATATTGTGTGCTATGGTGTTGTATCTGGTGCTGAGTGGTTATATTGTGTGCTATAGTGTTGTATCTGGTCCTGTTGGGTTATATTGTGTGCTATAGTGTTGTATCTCGTGCTGTTGGTTTATATTGTGTGCTATAGTGTTGTGTCTGGTGCTGTTGGGTTATATTGTGTTTGCTATAGTGTTGTGTCTGGTGCTGTTGGGTTATATTGTGTGCTATAGTGTTGTATCTGGTGCTGTTTGGTTATATTGTGTGCTATAGTGTTGTATCTGTTGCCGTATGCTTATATTGTGTGCTATAGTGTTGTATCTGGTGCTGTTGGGTTATATTGTGTGCTATAGTGTTGTATCTGGTGCTGTGGGGTTATATTGTGTGCTATAGTGTTGTAGCTGTTTCCGTATGCTTATATTGTGTGCTATAGTGTTGTATCTGGTGCTGAGAGGTTATATTGTGTGCTATAGTGTTGTATCTGGTGCTGAGGGATTATATTGTGTGCTATAGTGTTGTATCTGGTGCTGTTGGGTTATATTGTGTGCTATGGTGTTGTATCTGGTGCTGTTAGGTTATATTGTGTGTGCTATAGTGTTCTGTCTGGTGCTGTTGGGTTATATTGTGTGCTATAGTGTTGTATCTGGTGCTGTTGGGTTATATTGTGTGTGCTATAGTGTTCTGTCTGGTGCTGTTGGGTTATATTGTGTGCTATAGTGTTGTATGTCATGCTGAGATGTTATAATGTGTGCTATAGTGTTGTATCTGGTGCGGTGGGGTTATATTGTGTGCTATAGTGTTGTATCTGGTGCTGAGAGGTTATATTGTGTGCTATGGTGTTGTATCTGGTGCTGAGGGGTTATATTGTGTGCTATAGTGTTGTATCTGGTCCTGTTGGGTTATATTGTGTGCTATAGTGTTGTATCTCGTGCTGTTGGTTTATATTGTGTGCTATAGTGTTGTGTCTGGTGCTGTTGGGTTATATTGTGTTTGCTATAGTGTTGTGTCTGGTGCTGTTGGGTTATATTGTGTGCTATAGTGTTGTATCTGGTGCTGTTTGGTTATATTGTGTGCTATAGTGTTGTATCTGTTGCCGTATGCTTATATTGTGTGCTATAGTGTTGTATCTGGTGCTGTTGGGTTATATTGTGTGCTATAGTGTTGTATCTGGTGCTGTGGGGTTATATTGTGTGCTATAGTGTTGTATCTGGTGCTGAGGGATTATATTGTGTGCTATAGTGTTGTATCTGGTGCTGTTGGGTTATATTGTGTGCTATGGTGTTGTATCTGGTGCTATTAGGTTATATTGTGTGTGCTATAGTGTTCTGTCTGGTGCTGTTAGGTTATATTGTGTGCTATAGTGTTGTATCTGGTGCTGTTGGGTTATATTGTGTGTGCTATAGTGTTCTGTCTGGTGCTGTTGGGTTATATTGTGTGCTATAGTGTTGTATCAGGTGCTGAGGGATTATATTGTGTGCTATAGTGTTGTATCTGGTGCTGTTGGGTTATATTGTGTGCTATGGTGTTGTATCTGGTGCTGTGGGGTTATATTGTGTTCTGTAGTGTTGTATCTGTTGCCGTATGCTTATATTGTGTGCTATAGTGTTGTATCTGGTGCTGAGAGGTTATATTGTGTGCTATAGTGTTGTATCTGGTGCTGAGGGGTTATACTGTGTGCTATAGTGTTGTGTCTGGTTCTGTGTGGTTATATTGTGTGCTATAGTGTTGTATCTGTTGCCGTATGCTTATATTGTGTACTATAGTGTTGCATCTGGTGCTGTGGGGTTATATTGTGTGCTATAGTGTTGTATCTGGTGCTGTGGGGTTATATTGTGTGTGCTATAGTGTTCTGTCTGGTGCTGTTAGGTTATATTGTGTGCTATAGTGTTGTATCTGGTGCTGTTGGGTTATATTGTGTGTGCTATAGTGTTCTGTCTGGTGCTGTTGGGTTATATTGTGTGCTATAGTGTTGTATCTGGTGCTGTGGGGTTATATTGTGTGCTATAGTGTTGTAGCTGTTGCCTTATGCTTATATTGTGTGCTATAGTGTTTTATCTGGTGCTGAGAGGTAATATTGTGTGCTATGGTGTTGTATCTGGTGCTGAGGGGTTATATTGTGTGCTATAGTGTTGTATCTGGTGCTGTTGGGTTATATTGTGTGCTATACTGTTGGATCTGGTGCTGTTGGGTTATATTGTGTTTGCTATAGTGTTGTGTCTGGTGCTGTTGGGTTATTTTGTGTGCTATAGTGTTGTATCTGGTGC
Organism: Pelodytes ibericus; assembly: GCA_036172795.1. NCBI lineage: Eukaryota > Metazoa > Chordata > Amphibia > Anura > Pelodytidae > Pelodytes > Pelodytes ibericus. The sequence continues at coordinate 26,899,382 of CM069867.1, read as the reverse complement.
TGTGGGGTTATATTGTGTGCTATATTGTTGTATCTGTTGCTTTGTGTTTATATTGTGTGCTATAGTGTTGTATCTTCTGCTGTGGGGTTATATTGTTTGCTATAGTGTTGTATCGGGTGCTGTGGGGTTATATTGTGTGCTATAGTGTTGTATCTGGTGCTGTGGGGTTATATTGTGTGCTATAGTGTTGTAACTGGTGCTGTGGGGTTATATTGTGTGCTATAGTGTTGTAGCTGTTTCCGTATGCTTATATTGTGTGCTATAGTGTTGTATCTGGTGCTGAGAGGTTATATTGTGTGCTATAGTGTTGTATCTGGTGCTGAGGGGTTATATTGTTGCTATAGTGTTGTATCTGGTGCTGTTGGGTTATATTGTGTGCTATAGTGTTGTATCTGGTGCTGTTGGGTTCAGGGCCAGCCTTTAGTGTCCCGATGGGTTATATCTTTGCTATGTGGAGTTTCAGCAAGAGCTCTGGATATTTATCTGGTGCTGTGGTTTATATCTTGTGTCATGGGTTTTTAGCTGGTACCGTGGGTTAATCTCTGGTGTTGTGGGTCTATATCTGGCACAGTGGATCTATATTTAGTGCAGTGAGGCTATATCTAGTGTGGTTGGTTTATATCTGGTGCTGTGTATCTGTATCTGGTGCAGGGTTTATCAACCCTTTGCATGCCTTCACTAATAATGACAAAGCTCCTCCACTTCATGATAACTTGTCAAAAAGAGGAGCGGCGCAGAAAGGATGACAGTAAAATTATGCCCCCAACCCCGCCCCCCCCAAAACATTTCTGCAGATGCCCATGAGGGGGAGAGGGAGAAAGAGAACAGAGAGAGGGAGAGAGAGAAGGGAGAGAGGGAGAGAGAGAAGGGACAGAAGGAAGGGAGTGAGGGTGAGAGAGAACAGATGTTGGGAAGGAGGGGGAGAGAGAACAGGTGTGGGGGAGAGAGACAGACATGCCAAGGAAGAGGAAAGGGACAAACATATGAAGGGAGAGAGACACATACATGGGGGGGGGGAAGAGACAAGGGAAGGAGGAAAGAGACAGGGGGGAGGGCACCACGGGGGAGGCTCACACAGGGTGCTGGAACACTTAAGGCCGACCCTGTACAGAGCACTGGGTTTAGGTTATTTAAGACTAGATATGTGCCCTCAGTATCATGAGGGGGTAGTTGAATTGATAAAAAGCATTGATATGCTTTAATAAAAAGTCTGAAATACGGAGTATGGAAAAACCATTAGCACACAGGTTTGGTTTCTTAAAATGTGGGCTATAATCGTGAGTGGCACATGAGAAGGAGTAAGTTATAAGCTAGGCTATATAAGGAAGCATTAGAAAGATGCCAGCCCTCTTTTGATAATTTGCCACAATAAACTGTTTAAAGTGACAGTGGTATGGGTCCTTGAGGTCTGACATCAGTGCAAGAGTTGGCTGTCGAAGGTTCAGATAACTTTTGTGGCACTAAGTACAGGACTCTCCATGGATCAGGATCATGGAGGGAAGTATTGTGGCTACTGTGCAGGGATGTAACATCAGTAGTCACCCAGTAAGATCGATATTATGCCTATGTCAGTACTCAGAAGGACTGCATATCATCATTTTAAAAGTATTTATTCAGTTAGCTATTGCAGTAGAACTGATTTGGTGATAAGTTAATTTGGTTATATTTGGTAGTTTGTTCAATATACAATACAAATGTGGCAGTGTTTTTAGAAGCACTGTGGCCATTAAAATCCAACATGACTCTGTGTCTTTATTATAGATAGATAAATTACATTTTGACATTGCACAGTCAATAATTTCCTGCCATAAAAAATGACATCACAAGCATCTGCCTTACACTGGCGCTTTACAAGAATCAGTGTCATCAGTGGTATGAAGGAAACCGCAGTGTTTGTATAATTTATGGAGCAATCAGATAAGAGAATTTTCAGTTCTGGCTGGGCTAATCTCTTGAATACAGGAAAAGTATGAGTCTTAGGTTCTGTGAGCATTAAAAAATAATACCTATTAATCAGGATGAGCACTTCTAATATAAGCTTTTAAAATACTTTGCAGACCATGAGAGCCGGTATTATCTTTTCTTATTCTTTAACATAAGGATTGGAAATGACGAGGGTGCAAAATTATACATCTGGAACACTTACATTTTAAGACTGGCAATTATATTGCAACAAGTGTTGCAAATTTACCCTGGAAAGCATATACCAACCGAAACAGCTGGTCACATCAGTCATATGCTTGTAGCTAGTTTTGGGAAAAAAGAAAAGAGTTATTTCTCCTAATTGTGATACTAAGCTCTTAACATTACACTCAAATACTTAATAGCTTCCAAAATAAAAAAGGCATACAGTGGTATATTAACAAATATGTTTGTCTCCAGTTTATGACATCACCTATAGCTTTATATGCAAATTCAGATTTTAGTTTTGCTTGTATACATAACTGCTACAAATATTTGCATAACAACTAGAAGACGTGAAAACCTCTATACAAGCAATGGATCTTAAACATGCAAAATGGCTATATTTCTTTAGTGAGAAAATGATACCATTATTTTTGCAACACTTCTACACTTATCACATAATTGTGGTATTAGCAAAACATTTCTATAGGTATTCAGTGATTAGAGATAAATGAACTTGGGTCATTTAATAGAGCCCAGTGAGTCCACAAACTGAAAAAGGCATATGTGTTCAACTCACTTATATTCCTCCTTATTAACTGTGTTTATAGCTAACCTTATTCCCATTTGTGTAATCCTTAGTCCTATTGTGACTATCCCAGATGTGTCTGTCCAGCAGTTAACATATATTTTTTGACAGAAACACTTGATGGATATGACTAAATCACCATTTTTTCTAAAGTAAAATTTTAGCCAGCCACTCTCATACATTATGTAAAATTGCCATAAAAAAATTGTGGACACAAAACCTAATTTGGACAGAACTCCGTAACCGACATATGTAATATAGCGCACCAAACTTTATTTTTAAATTTTTCAATATCTGAAGTTATTTTAAAAGCACCTAGCACAGATGAAAAAAATTGGAGATTTAGTCATATATATGACCATGTTTTCTTTGGCCACCACTATGCCAAAATACTCCAAACTAACCAGCTTCTGGGCATGCACCCCACCCACTCACAGGTGCTCTATATATGGTATTATTGAAATTGTATATATTATTGTTTATATTATAACCAATAGCATTCCATGTATTTCATAAACCGAAAGTCTATAAACCGAAAGACATTCGGTTTATAGACTTTCGGTTTATAGAAAGCCAATAGCATTACATGTATTCCATAAACCGAAAGTCTATAAACCGAAGGTCGTTCGGTTTATAGACTTTCGGTTTATAGAATACATGTAATTCTATGCCATTCTAAAAACCGAAAGTCTATAAACCGAACAACCTTCGGTTTATAGACTTTCGGCTTATAGAACAGCATAGAATTACATGTATTCTATAAACCGAAAGTCTATAAACCGAACGACCTTCGGTTTATAGACTTTCGCCTTATAGAATACATGTACTACTATTGGCTTTCTATAAACCGAACTAGAGTCCCCATTCATTATGAATGGGGACCCCATTCCGACATTCGGTTTATAGACTTTCGGTTTATAGAATAGCAATAGCATTACATGTATTATATAAATCGAAAGTCTATAAACCGAATGCCATTCGGTTTATAGACTTTCGGCTTATGGAATACATGTAATGCTATTGGCTTTCTATAAACCGAAATAGAGTCCCCATTCATAAGAATTTCTTATAAATGGGGACTCAATTTTGTTCATATAAAGCCAATAGAATTACATGTATTCCATAAGCCAAAAGTCTAAAAACCGAACGACATTCGGTTTATTGATTATCAATAGCATTAAATGTGTTCCATAAACCTAAAGTCTATAAACCGAATGTCTTTCGGTTTATAGACTTTCGGTTTATAGAATACACGTAATTTCACGTGAGGCTTAATCATAGACGGCGAAACGCGTGAGACTATGCTTAGTCCTGTTGTTTTACCAATTTGGAAATAAAATTTGATATGTTTTAACCGGAGGACATCTGCCTTAAACCATTTTTACACTCACATCAGAGGAGGTGCACCAGTGCTTCAAATTCTCTCTGGATCTTATCGTTACAACGGCAAGGGAACGCCGTCTGTGTTGCACTCACCTGTGTAAAGTGCAGTTCTCAGAACTGGATACTCTGAGCTCTCTGTCCTCACGACCATATTCCTTTTTGAAAACTCTATTCCTTCTATTTTCAGATCTTTTATCACTTTATACGCCATCTTCCAACATGTCTGAACTCTTTCACATTCCCAACACAAATGCATTGTTGTTCCTCTCCCCTCTTTACATCTCCAACATTCTGGGGGTCTGTTGATTTATTTTATTAATCCACGTTGGGACTCTGTACCATCTTTGGGACACTTTATATTGTACTTCGAGGAGGTTCACGCAGTGGATTGATTTTTTTGTTAAAGGGATTATATTTATCCAATCTGTTTATTCTATCTCTCTTTTTAAGTCCCTTTGCCATTTAGTTAGACATTGTAAGTTTGTTAATTCTTGTTCATCTTCAACAGATTCTGCTTCTCAAATTTAATTATCTTGATCTTTTCTAAAAACAATATATTGACATATCTTTGGATACATTTTAAACTATGTGGTCCTGGCATATGCGCTTTTGTTTTTTAGACATTCCTCCTCAAGCTTTGAACTAGCAATTTGGCTGCACCGGATACTACAGTTAGTGCTTTATAGCATCGACATATGTGGAGTTTTATTTTATTTTTATATATGTGTGTGCACTGCACTGATTGTTTTTTCTGTATTAAGATCTTCAGTTGTCCCCCCCCCCCCCCCCCCCATATTCATATTTAAATGTATTGGGCCCAGTTTTTTTGTAGTCATCCTCTTAAATTAATTGGTTGCCCATGTCGCAATATTGGTACCCAACATTAAACTTACATCTTCTTGCCTAAGTGTTTCATTATAGGTACTCAGATCTTTTTCATTTATCCCTTGTTTATTGGAGTTGGATTGTTGCTAGAATCAATGTTTAAAAGCAGTCCAAGAGATCAGAGTTCTGCTTTGTTAATCATTTGGTTTGAGAGATTTATTTTGAATAGTACAAGCATTCGGCTATCAGAATGAAATCTGCTTAGAAAATACTTGTTTCTTTTATTATGGCAAACTTGCTATTCCTTGCAGAAATCTGAATTGATTGGTGAATGTGACAAAGTAATGTTTGCTTTTGACAGTTTTTAAATTAAGGCAGCAAGAATGGCTTTAATTCATGTCCTTCCAAGATAGATAACCTAAGTGTAAAAGAAATTGTATCTCTACGTTTCAAGTTTGCAAGTATAACATTTGTAACATTCAAAATATGAGCAGAAACATAAACAGGATTTTTATTTGACTGGTTAATTAAGGCCCTTATCATTATAATTTATGAAGGTTTACAAGAAGTTGTTACAGAATAAACATTTCCTTCTTCCCTGACACAAATTATTATCAGGATATAATTTTATTTAATTTTGAAACCTTGAATTTCAATATTTTGCAATTAGAATGTTATTCAAACTGGTTTGAACTCCAAAACACCTTTTTTTCAGAGGTTGCGTCCCAAGTGCGGCTTTTAAAGGGACACTAAATTTAATTTTTCACTTGTGCTTCTAGTACAAGTGCTTCTATACACAGATGTTGTGAGTTCCTCCTGTAATGAGAGCAACAAGGGCACAATACATTGTAAGTCAGTGAGATTAAATGCTCACCTGCAACTCACTATTACTGAATAGCTGGCACAGTTTAGTCATTAACTCACATTATTGCGAAATAAAAAAGTGATGGATCACGAGTACTCCCTTGGCTTCTTCTTCTTCACTGCTGCTGTTGTCAGGAGGATATTGCTCCTCCAAGTAAGTATTATTAGTTGGGCTGTTGTATGGTCAGCTCCCTGCTCTTCATATCTGTGTAGTATAACATGAGTTTTGTATATATTATGTATATTACTTGGGTTGTGATATTTGTGTAAATAGTAATCTAAATTGTTTAGTTGAGGAATTACTTTGTATTTTCACCATGAAAATGGTGGTGCCGAAACAGGTCAGTGGAAATCTATGATACAATAAATTTTCCATGTGGTATCCTACTTTTGAGAGTGGATGTCTCTATTATACCCTATGAAGCTCCTATCTTCACATTACAAGTGCCTAAAGATATATTATCAGAAAGTGTCACTAAATAACATTGATCCTCTACACTCTTACACTCACATTTGGAGTGTTTTTTTTTTTTAATTCAGATTTATCTCTTCTTCTAGAGTGGAACACTGACTTCATATGTTAACCCCTTAGTGTCATGACTTTTTGACCTTGTCTTATCCTTGGTGACATGGGCTGTTTTAACATTTCTTAGGTGTTTTAATTTTTTATATAAAAAAATGATAAAATATGGTGAACGATTTAAATAAAAAAAATTCTGACTTTTATTTGAAAAGCCGTGTATTCATCAAGCTAATAAAAAAAATCTGCTAAATAATTTATAATATTTGTCCTGACTTTAGAAATAGACCTTGTTTTATGTTTTTTTCTTTCTTGTTCAAGTTACAGGGAAAAAAGTGCAAGCAGTGCAATGCTATTTGAAACCATTTTTTCTTTTTCAAAATTAGCGATATTGACATTGTAATACTGATATTGATCATGAATCCCTAAATCACCCCTCACATGTACATATATTTCAAAACTAGACAACTGAGGGTATTTAACTTGGGGTGTTCTGATACTTTTCATGTAGCCATTTTACCACCAACCTGTGCCAAAGTTTGCAGAGATAAAAAACAAACTGATGATTTTTTTCACACTGATGCAATTCAGGTATAAACATTACTGGAAATGTAAAGGGGTACTGCCAAACAACAACTCAATATATATTCAGCAGAATCTCTTACAGGGTTATCTCATACAGGGATACAACCCATCCATAGGTTTTCTGGATTGTTTGAGGGTTAAAAAGCCACATTTAGGGGGTGCATGTTTCGGATTTCAAACTTGGGATTTTGTCATGTAGTCAGTCTGCGCCCGTGTTCCATTTGGTACATTTTGATGGCAGCCAAGGTTTGTCCCCTCATAAAACCATATATTTTTGAAAACTAGACACCCTATGGATTTTTAAATGGTGATATTTTAACACTTTCCATGCACTAATTCTACCACACGCCTTTGTCAAAGTTTTGGGTAGTATTTTTTTGTAGATTTTATCACATACTTGGCACTTCAGGCATGAATTTACAGATCATGTTATGTGTCACTGCAAAACAACACCTCAATATGTGTTCAGCAACATCTCATAAGTACAGGGATACCACCCATGCATATGTTTTTTGAGTTGTTTGGGGGCTAAAAGGTCACATTGGGGAGGTGCGCATTTCTAACCTGGAATTTTGACATGGACAGTTTTTCCCATTTGAGACATTTTTGAAGCTAGCCAATGTATTTTACCCATCAAACCATGTATTGTTGAAAACTAGACACCCTAGGGTATTTCAAGTGGTTGTATTTTAACACTTTCCTTACACAAATTATACCACCAGCCTTTGCCAGCATTTTGGGTAGTCATTTTTTTTGAGATTTTTTTCACACACATTGTACTTCAGGCATTAATTTTCTAAATGTGTAATATGTGTAAAGCAACATCTCTCAAGTATAGTCTTGTTGGGTGCTTTGAGGCTAAAAGGCCACACTTGGTAGGTGTGCATCTCATTGTTCCAACTTGGCATTCTGACATTTAGTAAACCTGCACCCATGTCCTATTTGGGATATTTTTTAAGCCAGCCAACGTAATTTACCCCCATCAAACCATATATTTTTGAAAAGTAGGCGCCCACAACTCCTTGTGGCAAGCTACTCAAGTGATGTTTCAGAAAACTGACAACAGTTAAAATCAGATCTTGCATCAGCAGCCTCAGAATCAATACCTAAGCAGTGATCTACAGCAAGGAAAGGGTTAATAGCGCTTAGTAGAAACTTTCTAGTGCTGTAATAAATGACAGTACAAAGAAACTAACCCCTAAAAAAATGCAGAAGCAAAAAAAAATGTGCTGCTGTGCAAGATCACTGATTATGCAGTTACCAATGGCAGGGGAGGGGTTAATACTCAGGGAGTGTTTTTTATAAAAGCTCTTGGCTCTCACAATTTTATCATTTGTTATTTTAACACTAATACTGATCTGTATCTGTCCCTCGCAAAAATGTAAGTGAGGAAAGGGGAGCAGATCCAAATAGGTCAGATCAATATTCACAAACCTCCAAGTGGAGTCATTGTAGTAATACCAGGAAATCACTTTCACCGCAGGATGTGCCAGGCATGTTCCATGTTGGCAAGGGAGTTTCTGCATGGACGTGCCATATCTATCCAATGTCATATTTCTATATCACTAGTGTTGTCATAATCTCCTTTTTTCATTTTTGTTCAGAAAATTGTCTCTTTTGTACAATCGTCTGGAATCCAAATTCAGAGCTGAAAGACAGAACAAATAAATGAATGAGCAATGAACGGAAATGTCATTTGTCCATTCAGCCATTTGTTCATTTGGATGCCATTTGCTATCAAAATAGTAGCCTAAGACATAGACATATATAGGGAGGACATTGACTTATTTAGGGGCTATTTCAGGACCTCAACTATTACAGAAATACTCAGTAGGAAGATTTCAGCTTTTGCAGAAAATATCAGTATTGCCAAAATGGCCCCAAATTAAATAAAATTCAAATAAAATGTAAAATAAATTTAAAATAAATAAAATAGTGTAAAAAATAATAAAATGTATTAAAATAATTTATAATAAATGAAATAAAAAAAACACATTAGAATCATACTATTAAAAGTATTATATTAATGTTATATATTATAGTAACATATATATATATATATATATATATATATATATATATATATATATATACTATAATATAATAAAAACAAATACAAAGTAATTGTTCATTTGGAATGGTAATAGTTTTTATATGTCATAATAGAATATTTATTAATACAAAAATAATGATTGTCATGTTTTATATTATTAAATGCTGCAATTAGCACATTAATGAACACATCATGTAATATAAAATACACATATTACATATATCACTTAGTAAACCCAATAAAAATTAGGGAATGGCCAAGTATGCATATATACATAAATTATCATACATCATTGTATACACTACATCAAGGATTATGAATTATGAATTATAATAATTCATTATGAAAGTATTAACATTATGAAAAACAGGATGTGGGATGCCAACAGTAACTAAAGCAAAAAGGTATTCTGTTAGCCCAACAAGAATTTGTAATGTATAGAGAGATTGAGGACATTTTTGCAAAAGTAAATACAATGTAATTCAACAATTATTGAATTACAATATCAAAATATTCAATTTATTGAGAATAACATATATTATGAAATAAGCAAAATAGCAAACCAAATACAGTATCATACACAGTATACACATATTCTGTGTATGATACTGTATTTGGTTTGCTATTTTCCTTATTTTGCTTGTTTCATTTATAAACAAATTCCACCATAAAATGAGGTATAGTTAATCAATAATACCCTTATATATTACCAGCATAAGTTGATGAATATATATTCATAGCCTGCAGTAATTCATGTGTGGGTGGAAGAAGATGTCTATATGTAGCTAATGTGAACATGGAGTCTTGTGAGACAAGTCATGACTGCAAGTAATCCCAATGTGCCATGATAGGACATTTGCTTCTGCTTCATGGTCCTGAGTACTCCATAGGGATATGCTTTTGTTCATTGTTATAAAACATTTCACTCCCCTAACCCCCTTTTGTCTGTGGTTGCTCTTTCTTTTTTTTAATGAAATCCTCTACCACACTCAAAATATCAGGTTATAAGCTAAACCTCATTTATCTGAAACCGTGCCACTACTTTCTCTGTAACTTGTGGCCAAAGAAAAATGAGGGCGTGTACATATGTAAATGAATTGATCATCATGTGACCAGATAAAGTGATGTCATTCTTAGTTTTTTACTAACACTAGGTGCTATGTATCAAAACAATAATACTACCAATCTTGAAAAAAAGAAAAAGTCCTAAATGTGTTGATTGAAGTTAAACTTTAGGGGATATTTCTTGTAACACTAGTGTAATATTGTGACTAAAAGTATTAATTTCTAACCCACATGTCAATACTCTTGTTAGAACCCAGAGCAAATGTGTAATGCATGTATCAATAGCCGCTCTCACAGTTATATCCAGTAACATGTATATCTTTATAGTGATATTTTAATAGGGGTACACTTCACTCTCCAACATAAGTATCATAAAAGCAAAAAACACAATGACCATTGCACAATGCCGTTTCATTAATAAAAAGATTAAAAACATGAAGTGCCAATTTACATAACTATTTTCCTTTCCCAACCCAGATCAAAGAACAAGCATGTGCAAACAAAAAACTGCTCCCTCATAACCAGCAATCGGAGACAGTTTGCATGAGTTTCTTGTAGCATTACGCCTATGGTCAAAGCAGTGTGGTCAATATTTGTACATATTTATACATTAATTATATACTTTGTTTTTGTCCTTTGCCTAGGGGCTCACTTTTTCAATCCCATTTTTACTCAGATTACACACACAGGACATGTCCCAGCACCCGGACTGTTGCCTCCTCTGGTGGCCTCTGGGAAATGAGCACTGTCACATAGGTCGCACACACCAAAGCTGGTCCGGAGCAGCAGTATAGCTTTTGATGTTAGGGGGAAAATTATATCATCATTGTTTTTAATATTTAATATTATTAACTCCAATGCAAATTAGATACATTGCAAGCAAATCATAGTTACATAGTTGATCCAGAAAAATCAAACTAGGTTTATAAACACTGAGCACTTGAACATATCCAAGTTCCTAGGATTCTAGCAAGACGAAAAACGGTTATTAAATACTTAGAATAAAGTAAGTGTGTTCAGTGGATTGGGAGGCTAATTTTGTCACTGCTGGTCTTTATGTGGGCTCTTCCCTAGAGATCAGTGGTTAGAGGACGATGTAGGTTTTTGCCTCTCATGGGTAGATAGCTGCTTTTGTCCATGTAACCAAAAGGTGCTGCATGCTGGGCTGCGGAGCACTTATATGGCGTTCTACCCCATGCTCTGATCTGATTAGTCCTTTGCTTGATGTGATTGACACTTGAGAGCAGGCCAGAAATGAGACCTAGAGCTATGTTGCATGAGAAGACATCAGTCTTATCATGCAGCTATCCTTGCAGCACCCTCACAATTGTGTGCGCCTGAAGCTAGTGTCCCCATTGTCTCTCCCTCATTAGGCATACTGTCACAGTGATAAATAAATAAATTAAAATTAAAAAAGACATCTTGAATGGCAGGGCATTTACACAATTATTTACAGATGTTTTATATATATATATATATATATATATATATATATATATAGTGCATTCACTTATTGTACTTTAAAACAAACGATAGTCCTCCGTCCACGAGTACACACTAGGCAGGGGTTTGCTCATTCTGACACAGTTTTCATGGATCCCTCAGAGAAAGTCCTGTCACTAGTCATTGCTGAAATCAGCCTCTCCCTGTTGCGCTCAGCTGTTTCATGTGTATGGAATGCAGGGAGGTGTGGTGTCAGACAACTCTTATCTGGATTTATTAGTTTAGAAAAGTAAAGATTTATAGTAACCAAGGCTAATTTTATATACAACAGAAACTTGTTAACTTCCAGAATTTATATGCCAGTTATGCAACTTAACACATATTTAAATATGTCTGTGTATATTTGAGTACTAATCATCATCAGAACAACATGTATTTTCCATAAAGATTAAAGCCATCATTACCATGTGTACATTTCACGAGGTTTTTGTTAGATTAAAATGCATCCCAGTAAGAACCTGTTAAGAAGTAAATTAACTCATTAAAAAAAGTGATTACCATTTCCCACTGTTTATAATTGTAATGCGGGGCAACAGGTTCACAATTACAGCCTGTTAGGCACCAAGATAAAGAATGAAATGTAACAAATTATTCATCATATTAATTAATCATTTTAATTTTTCTCAACAGTACATCTGACATTCTTTTACAACCTCTTCGTTAAGGATTTAGAAGTTTGGATTATTAAATTGTGATGGTGTTTTCTCACTGGTGACTTCACTGTAAACTGCATTGCTGAGGGGGGATGACATTTTAGCACAGAATATGTAATTGGCATGCTTGCATGTCACACTGCCGAGCATACCTCCCAACTTGTGACCCCTGGCAATGTGGGCATTCACTCTCTGACATCCCAAACACCGAAGAATAAAAATGGATGCTTCAGGACAGTCAAGATTGTCCTGCTCAAAGGGAGACAGTTTAGGGGTGTGCTACAATTTAATGTAAAGAGTTGTTGCAAATGCAGTTTATGAATTCTGCTATCGCAGTTCATGAGCATTTACAGTAAAAATGTAATGCTTATGCTAGTAACTGCCTTCCTGTTGTTTTTCTGACATCAGCATACCTCCCAACATGCCCCACTGACAATGTCACCTTGTGTGCACATGGGGCGTGGAACGTGTCTGCACAAGAGAGTGTCAGTGCTACTGTGTAAGTGCAGCTATCACAACCCAGCTTAATTTAGGCATAATTTTGTGTATACACAGATTTTATTTTCCTGTGGTGTCCTATATGTATTTACATCAACAGGGAGTTTGATCTCATCATATATTCAAGGTATTAATGGTTTACCTTCTTGTATATCATGCAACTTTTAGTCACTTTTTTCTGGAGGGGCAGATTAGTTCTGTGCTTTATGCTTGAACGACTTTTGTCCCAATGTGCCGCCGAATAGGTCTGTAATCCAGATATCATAGCCAATTTAGATACCTGTCACAAACGAAAGCAACTGAAACATGTCTGAAATGCAAATAGCCAAAGTCCAAAATGAAAAAAACATTTAAAAAAAGAATAAATAAACAGTGCTGAGCATTGCCCAGATGGTGATTAGGTCTGGGGGCCTTTGGGCATTTATTTTTAAGGGGTAAGAATTTCTCAGAAAAGGAGATTTGATATATTTTTGGCTATCTTAACCGAATTCAGAGTATGGTCGGGCGTGATTGACGCAAAATGAGTAGACCTCTTCATTGTTTTCTTTTTTTATATGAACCTTTTACCTTAAGCGACTTGGTGAATCCAGGAGATCTGTGTGAGATATGAAAACCTTGTTGAAACAAGAGAACACTTGGGGAATAGTGACCATAAATGGTTTTATTTGAGATTAACCCCTTAGGGACAAGACCTTTTGACCTTGTCTGTCCCTTGGTGACAAGGGCCGTTTTGACATTTTTGGGGTGTTTGTGTTTAGCTGTAATTTTCTTCATTCTCACATACTGTACCCACACAAATTGTGTATTGTTAAGTGTTCTTGCATAGCAAGACCACTTAATATTATTTCACATATATATTCTTCTTCTTCTTATAGACAAATTTACCACCCTAATGCCTCCCACAGTTTTTACATTACATAGACAGTAATATACCGAAACGTGCGGATTGTTCCTGATTGGTGTGCTATTACTTTGTGGAACGTTTTGCCGAATGGTTCACGAAATATCGTTGTTTTTGTGGCGAAATTGGTCCAATAGGAATGAATGGAAGAATGTTCAAAACTAGAGTGGGAGCTGACAAAAGCTACAGTGTGAGCTGAAAAATCAGGACATGATTTCTAAACTGACACCACTACCTCATTTTCAAGCTCACCTACACAAATCTTATATCAAAACGTTCAGCTATCCCTGCTGCCACTAAACATGTCCATGGCTAAGCCATAGTCCTGATAGTTTTCACAATATGACCATTTGTTTGAAACTCACGCCGTCCATTGACATTTATTGAAACGCCACTCTAGCCACCTCAAATTTGAAGGGCAATATCTAAACTGCAACTGTGCCTTCATTTTTAATATTTCAGAGACATACTATGCAAACAAATGTAGGTCTGGGTCTTGTGATTCACACAATATAAAGTTCTTCGCTGTAGTTTTTAAAATACGACCATTTGAAGATGGCAACCGCACTCCAACCTTTCCACAGTTACTCCAGCCACTCCAACCACACAACAGTTACTCAAGCCACTCCACCCAGTTACTCTGCCTACTCCAGTTGTAGACTACTGGTGGAGGCAAGAACACTTCACACAATTTCACCAGAAATTGTAGCTTTTCTAGTTGTTATTGCTATAAGAAGAAGGGCTTTCATTAGATAGCATTATGTTCATCATATCTTATAATTTACTACAAAAAAATCATAAAATATGATGAAAATAAAAGCACTTTTTCTAATTTTGACCTAAAAAATAATTTACACAAATTAAATCATTAAAAAAGACCCCATCTAAATAGTTGCGAGTTATAGGGCAAAAAACAAAAATAGTGTGTGTGGGGGGGGGGGGGGGGGGGGGCTGGGTTTCTACAGTGACCTTTTTACCCCAACCCTAGATTTAACCCTAACCCTAAATGTAACCCCAAGTCTAACCCTTATGCTAACCCTTAATGTATTTTAATTTTAATTTAACTGTAGCCCTATCCCTTATGCTAACCCTAATTTTTTTTATTGCAGTGTTGCTGACAGCCTTTAGGGGCAGTCTAGCAACAGCATCAGAGTGACAGAATTTTTTTTTTTTCACTTCTGACGCTCTAAAAACAATAGGGCAGCAGCCATGTTGGAGGAGCATGCTGCTCTCCAATATGGAACACATGATCACTCCAATTACAAATTAAGGTGTGGTAGATAATGGCTTTATTAATGCATCAATTAAGTAAGTATGACTATCATAGTTGTTGAAAAAAATGCAGTTAACCAAATACACATACACATAAAATAAACCAACAGACACAATTAAAGGTGTAACATATTTAGTAGTTGGCACCAATAGGGGTAATTACAAAATTAATGGAACTGAAATTCTATCCCCCACCTACTAATAATAAAATGTGCGGGGAATAAATAGTACCTTATGTCATGGCATGGTAGTGTGCTTGGAGATTTTTCTTTGTCTAATATTTGAGAATGGAGTGCCTAAAAATTGCTATGGTGCTTCAAAAATGTCAGTAGCCCTTACCCAATATGGGTTGAACCACTAAAAATAGATGTCTTTGAAATGTACATTAGTGCATTGTATGGGCAGAATTTGGCAAGAGAATATGTGTTCAATGGCCTAATTTAACTATAAAACCATAAGAGGGCTATAAGTACTGAGCATTTCTCTAGGTGAAAATATCACAATAAGTAAAAGGACACTGCAAAATAATAGTATTTTTGTGCCTACTTTGAAAGACTATTTCACTCACATGGTAGGTCAGTCAGCTGGATGTTCCCAATTACTCTGTAGCTATAGTTATATTTTAGAATTCCAGAAGGATACTTTTCCTGCCAATCTCTAGTTCTAGTGTAAATTGTGTCACATTTGGCATAAATCACTGTAAATCTACACTTGAGACCTTTAACTGATGTTTATCAGATTCTCACATTATTTTCCTGCAAAGAAAACTAAGATAGATACTGTTCAAACTCAGGTAAACACAAAGGTTAATTACAATAATAAAAACTACTACTATTATGCAAGTAAAAGCAATGAAGCAAAGTATGTATTCAAACTAAATATCATTATAGAAATGCCTAATAATAGATTATCCTCAATATATATATATATAAAAAAATGTAAAAAAATTAAAAAAAATAAATCCGCCCCTTTAAAAATAAAAAAAAGACTGCGCTTGCAGGCAGAGACGGAGGTGAGAGGGGATCGGAAGATCCCCCCTCACCATCGCTCTGCCTGCCAGGCTGCACGGGGAGCCGAACAGGCAGCACAGAAAAACCTCCGTGCTGCCTGTTCGGCTCCCCGTGCAGTGTGACATGGAAGTGCCGACAGTCACGTGACGGGTGCGCTGACTTCATACGCGCGCCGGGTCACGTGACCTGTCGGCACAACCGCCGGGGAGCCAAACAGGCAGCATGGAGGACTCCATGCTGCCTGCCACTAGCAACCAGGGAAAGGTAAGTGCTGGGGAAATGGGGGGATTTGGCAAAATTAGCAGGGGCTTATTAAATGGCAAATAACACTGGCATATTATTGGTCAAATTAGCTGGGCACATTAGATGGCAAATAACACTGGCATATTATTGGACAAATAAGCAGGGGCACAATAAATGGCAAATAACACTGGCATATTATTGGGCAAATTGGCAGGGGCACATTAAATGGCAAATAACACTGGCATATTATTGGCCAAATTGGCAGGGGAATATTAAATGGCAAATAACACTGGCATATTATTGGGCAAATTGGCAGGGGCATATTAAATGGCAAATAATACTGGCTTAATATTGGGCAAATTGGCTGGGGCATATTAAATGGCAAATAATACTGGCTTAATATTGGGCAAATTGGCTGGGGCATATTACCGGTAAATGGCAGAATAACACTGGCATATTATTGGGCAAATTGGCTGGGGAATATTAATGGCAAATTATACTGGCATAATACTGGGCAAATTGGCAGGGGCTGATTAAATGGCAAATACTGGCATATTTTTGGGGAAATTGGCTGTGACTTATTATTGGAAAATAATTCTTGCATATTATTGGGCAAATTGGCTGGGGCATATTAATTGCAAATGATACTGGCATATTATTGGGCAAATTAGCTGGGGAATATTATGGGCAAATAATATTGACAATGTGTATGTAATGGGGTGATAGAGGCATGCAAATGGGGGGATGACCTTGGTGTGCAACGTGGGTTATGGGTCATGTTGTGGGTGTGCATCGTGGGTAGGGGGGGTGCCCAAAATTTGTCTGCCTAGGGCAACACAAAACCAAGATACACCACTGCTTGCAACAGTGAAATTGTTGGAGATATCTAGAGGGAATCTGTCAACTAAATGCTATTTGCAATGTGACTGTAGACCTTCACATGAAAAATTCATTATTTTTACATTATGCTAGCAGAATTGCAATCAAATGCAATGACCAAACGAGAATGTGTTTTTAATGTAAATGAACACATCTGCCACCACATGCAAATAAATTATTTCATTGCAATGTATACATGGCACCACAAAGTGATGTCATGTATATGAGGTAGCTATAACAAGCTTAACCCCTTAACGATTATTGGACATTCCTAGCTGTCATGGGATTTTTTGGCCATTTGGACAGAATGACAGCATAGAACGTCCTCCGTTAAAAAGAGTGAAGGAAGTAACATAGATTAGGCATCAAGAAACACCTAAACCTGGTGACCAAGTGGCCTGTGATTGCTGGGAGTGAGGACTGGCTAGGGAATCACTTCAGTAAAGAGTCCCTTCCTTTGTTGTCGAGGAAATCTTCGCTCGTGCAGTGTCTTTGTACATTCTGTTAATGAATAGATCAGTGGATTGTTCTTTATAGTGGCTCTTCACATATTTATACAACTTTATAATAGCCATTCTAAGACAAATATGTGACTTACTAGTAAATCGATAATTAGCTACTCCATTTGTAACAGGATCTTAACATACAGCTAAATTAGTTTGTAGGCTTGTGTAGTGTTGGAGTAGCCACATCATTGAAAATGAGATGTGGAGGATCTGCAGCGCTATGTAAGACAGATGCAACCAGCCAATAGAAGTGTAATTTGCTAAGAGAGGTCACAGACACTTTTACACATATTTTCTTCTTATTTTATGCATTTGCTTGCAATTCTACTAACACAATTTTTCTTCAGTTTTATTCTCTCCATTCACTGTAAAAGTTCTTTAAGGACAGATGACAATGAAGTTGAAATATTTATGAAGTATGAAGAAAGTTCACAAATTTGTTTTTAAAAGATGGCCCAGAAGACACGGTTTTCACTTCCAGGGCCATTGTCGCCTTGGCATTAGCTTTGACCGGAGTCAGATTTAGAATAGATAGATCTTGAGATGACTTAAGTGCTCCTGTAGATTCACTTTAGCAAAGCTTTTAAATATTCATGATGGACAGGTTCTGATAATGAATGACTCAGGCAAGCAGATAAATTCTAGAATCCAGTAATCACTTTCTTTCATAGATCACTGCCACTGCTTAGGTGGTGTTGCTGTAATGCTTCAGTCTCAAGGCATCAAGAAACACCTAAACCTGGTGACCAAGTGGCCTGTGATTGCTCCATGGAATGAAATTCAGGAGCCATGTTGGAACTGCAGCTTTCCATTCCAGTATGCCAGTGACCTGTTGTGGATAAGAGCTTTGGAAGTGACCAGTGTTCATAAGAGCTTTGAAAGTGACCAGTGTTGCCTCTAGAGGTAGTTAGCAACATTAAGCTAAAAAAAAGCATTAGCTAGCTTTAAATCTAGGGTTATGGTTGCAATCAGGGTAAGAGTTACTATTACTGTAGGAGAAAAATGGTTAGGAAATAGCAATACGCTACTTTCCGTTATTGAACTCTGACTTCCAAAAAACAACAGAAAAGCATATCAATTCAGCACACCTAATAGAATCTATTGTTTCCAAGTAAAAATCAGAAAGAGGTTTTTTTTCTCACCATATTTTTTTTTGTAATTCTTTATTTTCATTTTTTATATTTTCCATCAATACAAAGCATATGGAAATGAACAGTGGAAATTAGGAAATTTCTTCACGAACAGTAACATATGGGTGTAGAATCACTTATAGTGTGTAATGTGGCAATGAGTTTGGATACTGTTATCAATCAACAATATTTTTTTAAAAGATATATTACAATTCAGAACTAGAAAAGAAAAGTAATCTTTGCAGGGCTCTGTGTAATGACTGGGTTAGCGGAATAATTACGGCTGCGGGGGAGTAAGGAACGGAGGGGTTGAAGGGTTTGAAAGGGGGAGGCAATGGGGCTAGTATGAATGAGCTGTTTTTTATCTGGGGTAAAAGGTAGCCATAGCATTTGATATTTGTCAGGCACATGTACATAGGTTGTGAGGAGGAGGTCCAGGTCAAGTACCTCCTCAACCAATGTTCTCACTGTGGCTACTGCAGGAACAGAGTTTTTATTCCATACACGTGCCAGAGCTCTCCTTGTCCTGCCAAGTACTTGGGAAAACTATTTTTTTTTTTTAGTTTGTGTTGGTACACTAAATGAGAAAGAATAAAATTACAGCTAAACACAAACACTGCAGAACACTGCAGAAGTGTCAAAACGGGCACAACATTCCAAAAATAGTCCTATCCTTAAGGAGTTAAACTATTTATTTTCCTATAACAGGGTATACATAATGTTTTATGTTTCACATTCACAATGCAAATGCTTCCCTTTAACCCCTTGGTGACAGGACTCTTTTGAAATTTGTGTACTCTTTGTTACAATGGCTGTTTGAATATTTCTTCTGTTTAGCTTTGTCTGATTTAATGTTCCCATACATAATACATACTGGGTTTTTTTTCGTTAAATTTAATAATTTTTATCATATCATATAATTTACTATAAAAACATTTTTTTAATATGAAATTTTTTTTACACATCTACAAAAACAAATAAAAAAAACCTGTTAAATAGATTATAATATTTGTCCTGAGATTAGGAATAGGCCATGTTTACATGTTTTTGGCATTTTATATGGAAATAACTATGGTAGCAAGTATTTGTTCCCTAACCATATTCTCCTACATTGACCTTTTGACCTAAACCCAAAGAAGCACTCTAATCTTAGCGCTAAGTGTAACCCTGAGTTTGGGCTTTTTTTGCCTGCAGTGTTGCTAATAGTCTCTAGAGACAGTCTAGCAATTGCCAGCTACAGAGCAGCCCCAAATTTGAGAGGCATTTTGGTGTTGCTTGATACCTTGTTATTGAGGCATCATAGCAACACAGGTTAAGCCTAGCTACTGTTGATCGCTGCCTATGCGGGTTGTACTGCAGGACATGCCAGGTAAATTTTCTGTCACTAAGTTACAGCTTTTCTGTATTGTACCTCGAATGCCCATTGTCCTGAAGGGGTTCACGTGCCTTTAAGGCCTGAAAGTAGGCAGGAGTTCATGCTAGTTATATTATTCCATTAAATGAAGAAATCAGTTTTCTGTCCTGTATAAAAAGAGGTTTATAAATCTATTTTGCATGAATTCAAAAACCCATGCAAAGAGAGAAAAACATACTAAAAATATTAAAACACTTTTGAACACTTTACATGTGGGTAAATCACAAGCTCAACAACACTCTTACGACAAGTACATAGTTCTACAAAAGGAGTCATTCAAAATTTGGAGGTCTATAAAAGGGAAATTTCATGATCATTTTTGCTAAATTATCTTATGAAGTTCGTACTAGAGATTCATACATGTATCTTTTAGAAAAAATCAAGTGCCTTATATGTGGATAATTTGGAATGTGATCTCAAATTGTATTGATAAAAAAATCAAGGTAGCAATCTTTGCTAGGTTGTTTCTCGAGTTTAAAATTATTATATTGATTTAACGTAGAAATTTAGGTTGAAAAAGGTCTATCAAATTAAACCCTTGTACCTATCCTTCTTCCTGCTGTTGATCTAGAAGAAGACACAACATTCCTTGTGGACTTCAAAAAATCAATACGATTATTCCTTGGATCAACAAACTCTAAATATTATTATGAATTCACTCATTTATAGCCTAGTATGGTCTACTTTTCCCCAAAAGTAATAGCCAGAACCTTTTTGAAGGCATCTGTTGGATTTGATAGCATCTTAACGTAATGCAATGGCTTCCAACCTAATACTCACCACCAAATATAGAGGCCCAGAATTTATGGATCACCAAGTTGTGTTTGAAAAACTCCCAATAAAATCAAGTTTAGCTTGACTTGCACACAAGTGTGTAATCACTGTTATGGGGGTGAGAGGGAGTGAGGATGTAATAAAAAAGAAACTTACCTGCCGCCGCGAGGTCCGTGCCTCCGCTGCCGCTGCCCCTGCAGGCAGGGTGGACGGACAGCGAGGGCTCCGTTCGGCGTCTCAGCCCTCCAGGGCTGCAGACGCGCTCACCGCTTCCCCTCGACGAACGCGCAGCAAACCGAAACTGCGCGCATGCGCAGTACCGCTACACACAGAAAATTAGCATAGCCTTAAAGGGCTATACTTATACTTTTTGGGGGACCTATTAGGGGCGGGTTTTACCGCCCAAATTGTATTTTAACCTTCAGTTGCTACTCAGACCTTGCCTGAGATAGTTCCTTGTGGCTTGATCTAGCGTTTATTCTTGATTCTTGATTCTTCGGTTTTTGACTCCTGCTGTGACTTCTGACTTCTCCGTTTGCTGCCTGCCCTGATCCTTTTGCCTGTTTTTGACCTTGCCTCCTCCATACCGTCTTGTACCGTTGCTCCTGTTGTGTTTGACCCGGCTTGCTGACTATCCGTTTATCCAGTAATTCCTGCGTATCCCTGCTTCAGTGTGCGGTTGCAGTCAGTGTTCCAAGTCCTGGGTGGTCATTTACCTGAGGCTCAACCGTAGGGTATAATACCATTCAGGTGAATAGACACTGTCCTGCCTCCAAACCTGTTGCAGTAAGATACCAGGTCTTCGCATCGCGGATCCAGTCTTCTGATCCTACTCAGTCCGTGACATTATCTCAGGCCATATTTATGGATCCCGCGGACCTGGCCCGAGTCTCGGCCAGACAGGAATGCCATGACAAGATCCTGACCACGCACGCTTCACATCTTCAATCCCTTGAACATAAACTGGATACTGTTACCGAACTATTACGGTCACTCACCACTCATATGAATCCAGTCTCGACCGCTCCTACCATGTCTGATCAAGGGTTCTCTGTCATGGGGGCTCGTAGTTCTTCAAGACCACCTAAGATGCCCATACCGGAAAAGTTTTCCGGTTCTCCACGTGAATGTAGAGGGTTCCTAAACCAGTGTCTACTACATTTTCGCACACAACCTGACGCTTTCTCCTCATCCACCGCAAAAGTGGCGTTCATAGTTAATCTCCTGAAAGGAGAGGCCTTGAACTGGGCATCCCCTTTGCTGGAACAGAACTCTCCCCTGTTAGAAGATGCTGACGCATTTATTTCAGCCTTCAAATCCGTCTTCGATGCTCCAGGAAGAAGGGAGTCTGCAGAGACTCAACTAATGGAGTTGCAACAAGGCAAAAGATCAGTGGGTCAGTATGCCATAGAGTTTCGTACCTTGGCATATGAGACAGAGTGGAACCAGAGCGCATTAAAGGCGGCATTTCGTAGAGGTCTTAATGACACTCTTAAAGATGCTTTAACCTATAGAGATCTTCCCGAGGACCTGGAATCACTTATTACATTGTGTCTTAAACTCGATGCTCGTGGCCAAGAAAGGAGGTTGGATCGTGATAAGAACCCAAGACACTTCCAACCTAAATACTATCAAGCTACCAAAACTCCAGAGCCTGAGACCAATCTAACTAGTGAACCTATGGAAATTGGTCCTTTACTACGACTTTCTGACGAAGAAAAATCTCGTCGCAGGAGATTAAATCTATGCCTGTACTGTGGTCTAAGGGGTCATTTTGCTCTGAAATGTCCCCAGAAATCGGGAAACGCCAACGCTTAGTGGAAAAAGAAGGAGTCCCACTGAGCGTTAACATCATTAATTCTCCTTCTAATCAGAGACTTTTAATACCGGTCTTGCTCCAGTGGACAGGCCACCAAGTGGCCACCCAAGCCTTCATAGATTCCGGAGCAGCTGGAAATTTCGTAGACCAATCTTGGGTAATTCAACAGAATATTCCTCTGAAGTCTAAAGCCCTGCCTATTTCTGTGTCTGCCTTGGATGGTACCCCTGTAGGCACTGGTATAATTTCCAAGGAAACCATACCTTTGGGTTTAAAGATCGGTCACAACCATTACGAAGAATTAAGCTTTGACGTCCTTTCCAGTCCCCACATCTCCATCATATTGGGGCTACCATGGTTGAAAAAGAATAATCCTTCCATTGACTGGTGTTTGGGACAAGTTGATTCGTGGGGTCTAGATGGTCAGGACCTTAATGACAATCTGCCTACACTCAATTCAGTTAGTACTCTTCCTCCTGAGGATCCTCGTTCCCGGGTTCCACAGTTATATTGGAACTTCCTAGACGTATTCTCTAAGACCAAGGCCGAGATTCTTCCTCCTCATAGGAGCTACGATTGCGCCATCGACCTATTACCTGGTTCCTCCCCTCCGGTGGGGCATACTTATCCTCTCTCGGCACCTGAGAATCAAGCACTCGCTTTGTACATAAAGGATAATCTTCAGAGGGGATTCATCCGACCATCTTCCTCTCCAGCAGGCGCTGGATTCTTTTTTGTAGCCAAAAAGGACGGTACCTTAAGGCCTTGCATAGACTACAGGGGACTGAACAAAATCACCATAAAGAACCGTTATCCACTACCACTCATCACTGAACTATACGACCAACTCCAAGATGCCAAGATATTCACCAAACTAGACTTACGTGGTGCATATAATTTGGTCCGCATACGAGAGGGTGATGAGTGGAAATCGGCCTTCAATACCAGATATGGGCATTACGAATACCTAGTTATGCCTTTCGGATTATGTAATGCACCAGCAGTCTTCCAGAGTTTTGTTAACGACGTTTTCCGGGACATGTTGTTATCTCATGTCATGGTCTATTTGGACGATATCCTTATATATTCCAAGAATATCTCCGATCATAGAAAGCACGTTCAACAGGTATTACGTCGTCTTCGAGAAAATCACCTCTTTGCTAAGGCCGAAAAATGTGAATTCGAATGCTCAAAAATCAAATTCCTGGGTTATATTATCTCCTCTGACGGCCTAGAGATGGATCCTGACAAAGTTTCTGCTATCCAAGACTGGCAAATACCGCTCAACCTCAAAGGGATACAAAGGTTTTTGGGCTTTGCTAATTACTATAGAAGATTTATCAGGAATTTCTCTAAAGTCACTGCACCCATTTCTGCTCTCACTAAGAAGGGAAGTGATCCGGCTAAATGGTCTACCCAGGCTCTCCAAGCCTTCCAGTTCCTGAAACATGCCTTCATCTCTGCACCCATTCTTCGCAGACCCAATCCAGCTCAACCATTCATTTTGGAGGTTGATGCTTCTGAATCTGGCGCTGGGGCTATTTTATCTCAAAGAGACCAAATCTCCAACAGAGTCCATCCATGTTCATATTTCTCTAAGACGTTTACCTCAGCGGAACGCAACTACAATGTAGGCAACCGCGAATTGTTGGCCATCAAGATGGCTCTTGACGAATGGCGTCATCTCTTAGAGGGTACTCAAATTCCCATCACGATTCTCACCGACCACAAAAATTTGTTATACATAGAAAAAGCTAAGAGATTGAATCCCAGACAGGCCAGATGGGCCTTATTTTTTACCCGTTTTAATTTTTCCATCACATACCGGCCCGGGTCGAAAAATGGCAAGGCGGATGCTCTGTCTAGACGTTTTGACATTGAAACGGCTCCTCCTGTGGTTGATTCCATTATACCGGCCTCTCGGATCATTGCCTCGGTGTCCACCTCCCTCCTGTGGAAAATTACCAGATCCCAGTTCCCTAGACCCACCAATTGTCGCCCTCCTGTCGGTCGTTACTTTGTTCAATCCAACCTTCGGAGACAAGTCTTGTCCTGGGCTCATGCTTCCTCTGTCGCGGGTCACCGTGGTGTACGCAACACTAAGTTTCTCATTGACCGGAAATTTTGGTGGCCTTCCTTGCAATCTGACGTTCAGGATTTTGTTCGCGCCTGCACCGTCTGTGCTAGATACAAAACTCCGAAACGTAACCCTGGAGGCCTGTTATGCCCTCTTCCTGTCCCTAAGAGACCTTGGACGAATATTGCCATGGATTTCGTCACAGATCTTCCCTTGTCTCGAGGGTTCACGACCATACTTGTAGTAGTCGATCTATTCTCCAAACAGGCTCATTTTGTTGCTCTTCCCAAACTGCCCTCAGCATCTCAGCTTGCAACTGTTGTCATGAAGGAAATCATTCGTCTACATGGGGTACCCCAAAGCATTGTTTCTGACCGTGGTTCTCAGTTTGTGTCCCGGTTCTGGAGATCACTTTGTGCTCAGCTGGGTATTTCTCTAAAATTTTCTTCCTCTCATCATCCGCAAACCAATGGTCAGACGGAGAGGACCAATCAGGTTCTGAAACAATATCTACGGTTATATGTTGATGAGGATCAATCTACTTGGTCTTCTCTCCTCCATCTCGCTGAATTGTCATATAACAGCTCCTTTCATGAGTCCTTGCAGAAATCCCCGTTTTGTGCAGCCTTTGGCTACGAGCCTACTCTTTGGCCGGACTTGGGATTGCCTGCGGAAGTACCGGCTGCTGACCGTCAGGTCCAGGATCTCAAATCTCACTGGGCTTCTGTTTCTTCGCAACTATCCAGGGCCAAGGTGTTGCAGAAAAGATTTGCCGACAAACATCGTTCTCCTGCCCCCGTACTTCTTCCTGGTGACAAAGTATGGCTTTCTACCAAGTATCTCCAACTTCGTCATTCCTCCAGGACTTTAGGTCCCAAATATATCGGTCCTTACGTGATCTTGTCCAAAATCAACGATGTGTCCTATACCCTACGCCTCCCTTCCAGTATGCGCATCCACAACTCCTTCCATGTGTCCCTCCTCAAACCAGTTGTAACTAATCGTTTCTCTGACGCCCATACGGTTCCCAAACCTGTCCTCGTTCAAGGGCATGAGGAGTATTTGGTACAATCTATTTTGGATTCTCGGCTGCGCCGTGGTCTTTTGCAGTATTTTGTCCATTGGCAAGGTTACGGTCCGGAGGAGAGATCTTGGGTACCAGCATCCGATGTTCATGCTCCGTCCAAAGTTTCCTTATTTCATCGTAGATTTCCTCTCAAACCAGGTCCTGAACGCCGGTACGGCGTTCATAAAGAGGGGGGTAGTGTAATAAAAAAGAAACTTACCTGCCGCCGCGAGGTCCGTGCCTCCGCTGCCGCTGCCCCTGCAGGCAGGTTGGACGGACAGCGAGGGCTCCGTTCGGCGTCTCAGCCCTCCAGGGCTGCAGACGCGCTCACCGCTTCCCCTCGACGAACGCGCAGCAAACCGAAACTGCGTGCATGCGCAGTACCGCTACACACAGAAAATTAGCATAGCCTTAAAGGGCTATACTTATACTTTTTGGGGGACCTATTAGGGGCGGGTTTTACCGCCCAAATTGTATTTTAACCTTCAGTTGCTACTCAGACCTTGCCTGAGATAGTTCCTTGTGGCTTGATCTAGCGTTTATTCTTGATTCTTGATTCTTCGGTTTTTGACTCCTGCTGTGACTTCTGACTTCTCCGTTTGCTGCCTGCCCTGATCCTTTTGCCTGTTTTTGACCTTGCCTCCTCCATACCGTCTTGTACCGTTGCTCCTGTTGTGTTTGACCCGGCTTGCTGACTATCCGTTTATCCAGTAATTCCTGCGTATCCCTGCTTCAGTGTGCGGTTGCAGTCAGTGTTCCAAGTCCTGGGTGGTCATTTACCTGAGGCTCAACCGTAGGGTATAATACCATTCAGGTGAATAGACACTGTCCTGCCTCCAAACCTGTTGCAGTAAGATACCAGGTCTTCGCATCGCGGATCCAGTCTTCTGATCCTACTCAGTCCGTGACAGAGGACTGGCTTGGGAATCACTTCAGTAAAGAGTCCCTTCCTTTGTTGTCCAGGAAATCTTCTCTCGTGCAGAGTCTTTGTACATTCTGTTAATGAATAGATCAGTGGATTGTTCTTTATAGTGGCTCTTCACATATTTATACAACTTTATAATAGCCATTCTAAGACAAATATGTGACTTACTAGTAAATCGATAATTAGCTACTCCATTTGTAACAGGAACTTAACACACAGCTAAATTAGTTTGTAGGCTTGTGTAGTGTTGGAGCAGCCACATCATTGAAAATGAGACGTGCAGGATCTGCAGCACTATGTAAGACAGATGCAACCAGCCAATAAAAGTGTAATTTGCTAAGAGAGGTCACAGACACTTTTAAACATATTTTCTTCTTATTTTATGCATTTGCTTGCAATTCTACTAACACAATTTTTCTTCAGTTTTATTCTCTCCATTCACAGTAAAAGTTCTTTAAGGACAGATGACAATGAAGTTGAAATATTTATGAAGTATGAAGAAAGTTCACAAATTTGTTTTTAAAAGATGGCCCAGAAGACACGGTTTTCACTTCCAGGGCTATTGTCGCCTTGGCATTAGCTCTGACCGGAGTCAGATTTACAATAGATAGATCTTGAGATGACTTAAGTGCTCCTGTGGATTCACTTTAGCAAAGCTTTTAAATATTCATGATGGACAGGTTCTGATAATGAATGACTCAGGCAAGCAGATAAATTCTAGAATCCAGTAATCACTTTCTTGCTGTTATGATTGTTTTTCTGAATTCTCAACAGGAGCAAAAAACGTTAGCTTGGAAACAGAGCATGCGGGAGTAGTTTTATAAAGAGATTGCTGAGCAGGGTGTAATTTGGTGTCATGTGCTCAGCAGGAATTTGTTTCTTCAACTCAGTGATAAACTGTATTTTGTCACTGGTAGTTAGGGGAAGTATAATTGCTGCTTTAACTATTTAAGTATCACAGACTTAAGAAGTATATATTTTTATATATTTTCCTTAGTATCGACATGCTTGTTCGAAATAAGCACTTCTTAGTGTACAGCCTAGAGTAATGTTAATGCATCAGTTTAAGATTAGATATAGTCTTATAGTTATAAGACGCATATGTGTCGTTATGTGATTTCTTTTGAAAACAATATGAAATTCCCTTCTCTGTTGAAAACCTGTCTACATTTCTACTGCCATGTTGGTCTACTAAAATACCAGAGAAATGATTAGCTTTGTGATGGGTCTCTCTATTCTGCCACATCTTATCAACTAAATCTGCTAAAACAACTTAATTTGTCAATGCACTCCACATTTTACCAGTCCTGGCGGAATAACAAAAAAATACTTACTATGAAACATGCTTTCCTCAAACCTTAGGTAACAAGGATTTTTCTAGAATCCCTAATTTGACAATTTTCTTTGCCAATATCTGTCCCAAACACATAGGTTTTTATAATATGTGTGTATGGTCTGGTTAATCTAAAGCCAGTGACATTCTCACCACAATGAAGCCCACTGTAGACTGGTCCTCGGCTGTGCTGTAAGTTAAGTGAAGGCATATTTAAAACCATGCAGGATTATAGGTGCTAGAAGCCTTCTAAAACATGGGGTATTTATTAAAAATAAAAATGAAAGGCTTTCCAAACAACACAAAGCATGAACAAAATGGTAGCTTAGTCCTAAGCAAATAGAATCTTGACTGCCCCATGCACTCCTAAGTTGATCACGGAACCTGGTCAATTTTACTGCAGGACAACAAGGTACAGAAGTCTTCACATTATTCCCATGCAGAAACTCCATCCTGGCTCCTGCTGGCCTCAGTACTTGCAGGCCAGACAGCACTTTCCACATAATTGACACTTATGCGGCCTTTGCTAAGAGTTCAATATAATCTGACATGATCAGACATGTAAATATTTGGCTGCATTATATTTTTCTTTTTACAGAAATAGTGAAGTATAGGTTGCTAGACATAGAAAATGTATAGTTATTTAGCAATAAGCAATATTACAAAAATACACAGTTAAAATTAATTTTATTCAAACAAAGCAACACATTTACTGCACCGATGATCATATGGGTATTTAGGCCAGTTTGGTCGCACCTTGCTTTCAGATGGGTCACATTTGGGATATGGGCCTCATGTTGGAAGCCCCTGATCTAGATCTAACCGCATAGGGACTGTAAGACCAGGATAGTTCAATATATAACAACTGTCAAGGTATAAATATTATGCCTAGATACCTTAACAATTAAAAAACTGTGCGATATTCATGAAAAAGGGAACTGCAGGGAATTTGGAAGGAAATTTAAAATTTATGACCAAAGTAGCAAAGTTGGAAAACTTTTCCCACTCAGTTGAATAGGAGAACTTCCATCTTGGCTGCTATGTTCATAAGTTTAAAATGTTCTCGTTAATTCCATGCAACTCCCTCTTTCTTGAATAAAGCCCACTGTCTAGAAATATTTTTTGAATTAAATATTTCCAATATATCCCATTCATAACATTATCTTCATACAAGCTTAATAATTTGATTAATCATTCAATCTAGTTTGTTAAACAATGGTAATACACTGGATTTCAATTGGAATAGCAACTTTGTCATAAAAAATATAAACAGAGGCCCATCAATTAGCTCACTCATTTCCTGAAGATCCCTTAAGTGACCATCATCAGGTCTTTCTTGGGTTTTTAATATTTTGTCTCACTTTAACATTGGCCCTGAGTTAGACACTCATTTTGTAAAAAAAAAGAGGTTGTATTTCTTGGCACCTCATTAGTAGTATAGAAAGAGGAAAATAAATTGTTCAGTTGTTCATTAGCCATCCGTTTTTCAGCATTAATTAACTCTCCCAACTGGAACTTAAAAGATTGAGCAATAGAATAGATGGAGCGCTAAACAACACTAATAATACATAAAAAATGTGCAAACAAATATATATTTTATATGTGTGAAAAAAATATATACTTCAACCCAGCTCTATAAATCCAAATTTTGTCTACTAGATTGGAATCACACATGGCAATCGATGAAATAAAGACATATGTAAAAAGAAGAAAAATGTAAAACACAGTGTAATCTATTTAAAAGGAAAAAAAAATCATGAACTATACTTATATGCACAATATGTATATATATGTGGATAGTTAAATATAATTAGCAATTAGTTTATCTATAAAATCAAATGTAAAAAATAAATCTATTTAAGTAGAGATCAATTTAACAATAAAAATACATATTATCAAAAGTATATAAACAGTTCATGAACAGTATTTTATAAACATAGTAAATGGATAGTAAATAGACACATACATAATTATAAAAACACTAAAAATTATTACAGCACTAAAGAGAGCAATAATAATATATTAAAACGTTAGTGAGACCCAATATGGGGAACCCACTAACTGTGCTTTGTGCTGATAAGTTAGTACAAACTCTCCTCTGGTGTTCTGCCCTACAAGACTCCGATATTATGACCAGCTGAAGTCCTGCAAAGCTAGAACCTGGAATTCGCCTCTAGCCAAAATTTGCAATTCGTCTCTGGAGTCAGATTCGAAACAGAAGATATACACATGCAGCTCCTAGCCGAAATGAGGAAAAAAAACTCCTTCTGCCTGTTTGCCATCAGCTATGGGGTCCGATCAGGAACAAAAATAAAAAGTAGCTCTATGTGTTTTGCCATAAGGAAGCAGCTTCATAGAAACATAGAATGTATCGGCAGATTAATTCAGTCCATCTAGTGTGCCAATGTTCTAAATACTTTTATTAGTCCCCAGTTCCCTAATTATCAAGGTGCATCTCTCCAAATCTGTTATCTTTTATATTAATATTGTTGCATGGGGTTTTTACCTAATCACATAGACTATTTGCTAAATTTGCCATATTCCAGATAGTATTTAGATAAATATGCAGTCACTTGCAGATGCTCTTGCTCATCCTTTATTTTGTTTAAAAATATTCCAGGATTTTTGTAAATAGGAAATAGCAGTGTCAGCAAAATATTGCTATTCCTGTTAGCCTTATGTCATGCAAATTACCTTTTTTCAATATTAAAATGCTTAACATCATTATCATAACAGGTACGGAAAAGTTACTGCTCATGTTAAACAAAACAACTGTTAATTAATAGTTGTTGCCCCCCCCCCCCTTTAAAATAGAGCCAGGGCCGTCTTTAACGCAGGGCAAACGGGGCAGCTGCCCTGGGCCCAGTTACTCCTGGGGGGCCCCAAGGCAGCTGTCCCGTGGGCCCCCAGCCCCTGCTTGCCGCGTTCACAGCACATTGCGCTTGTGAACGCTTTTTTCCGACGTCGCGTCACATCCGGTGACTGTTTCCCTCCTCCGTGCAAGAGGGAAGACTGCACGGAGGAGACATCCGGCCGGGGGCACAGAGCAGGTTCATGTAAGTACTAGAGAAGGGGGGGGGATGTTTACAGGCATCTGACTGGCATAATATTACAGGCATCTGACTGGCACAATATTCCTGGTATCTGACTGGCACAATATTCCTGGGCTCTGACTGGCACAATATTCCTGGTATCTGACTGGCACAATATTACTGGGCTCTGAGAGGCACAATATTACAGGCATCTGACTGGCACAATATTCCTGGTATCTGACTGGCACAATATTACTGGTATCTGACTGGCACAATATTCCTGGGCTCTGACTGCCACAATATTCCTGGTATCTGACTGGCACAATATTCCTGGGCTCTGACTGGCACAATATTCCTGGTATCTGACTGACACAATATTACTGGGCTCTGACTGGCACAATATTCCTGGCATCTGACTGGCACATTATAACTGGGCTCTGAAAGGCACAATATTCATGGGCTCTGACTGGCACAATATTCCTGGGCTCTGACTGGCACAATATTCCTGGTATCTGACTGGCACAATATTCCTGGGCTCTGACTGGCACACTATTACTGGCATCTGACTGGCATAATATTACAGGCATCTGACTGGCATAATATTACAGGCATCTGACTGGCACAATATTCCTGGGCTCTGACTGGCACAATAGTCCTTGTATCTGACTGGCACAATATTACAGGCATCTGACTGGCACAATATTCCTGGTATCTGAGTGGCACAATATACCTGGGCTCTGACTGGCACAATATTGCAGGCATCTGACTGGCACAATGTTGCAGGCATCTGACTGGCACATTATTACTGGGCTCTGAATGGCACAATATTGCAGGCATCTAACTGGCACAATATTACTGGGCTCTGAATGGCCCAATATTGCAGGCATCTGACTGGCACAATATTGCAGGCATCTGACTGGCACATTATTACTAGGCTCTGGCCCAATATTGCAGGCATCTGACTGGCACAATATTGCAGGCATCTGACTGGCACATTATTACTGGGCTCTGAATGGCACAATATTGCAGGCATCTGACTGGCACAATATTACAGGCATCAGACTGGCACAATATTAATGGGGTCTGAATTTCACAATATTCCTGGTATCTGACTGACACAATATTCCTGGTATATGACTGGCACAATATTTCTGGGCTCTGACTGGCACAATATTTCTGGGCTCTGACTGGCACAATATTCCTGGGCTCTGACTGGCACAATATTACAGGCATCTGACTGGCACAGTATTCCTGGTATCTGACTGGCACAATATTCCTGGTATCTGACTGGCACAATATTACTGGTCTCTGAGTGGCACAATATTCCTGGTATCTGACTGGCACAATATTCCTGGGCTCTGACTGGCACAACATTACTGGGCTCTGACTGGCACAATATTACAGGCATCTGACTGGCACAATATTACTGGCGTCTGAATGGTACAATATTACTGGGCTCTGAATGGCAGAATATTACTGGGCTCTGACTGGCACAATAATACTGCGCTCTGAATGGCACAATATTACTGGCATCTGAATGGCAGAATATTACTGGGCTCTGACTGGCACAATAATACTGCGCTCTGAATGGCACAATATTACTGGCATCTGAATGGCAAAACAATTATGGCATATGTGTGTGTGTGGGGGGTAACATTGCGATGGATGGCGGGATTGCATGCAGGGGAGGGGGCAGGGTCCAGGGGGCCCAAGCAAATGCTTGCCCAGGTTCCAATCACTATTAAAGATGGCCCTGAATAGAGCTGCAGCTGTCAAAATTGCCCCAGTTCCCTAATACATATTGGGGCCATTGGCTGGAAAGATGCTCCAGGCCCCAATTAATAAGTTCTGCGGCCAGGGGTTGGTCAAGATGCCACCAGACCCTAAATAACTGGGCCGATGGCAGCACAAAATTGATGCTACTGGCCCCTACTAATTAATGGGGTCAGAGTCTGTCTCAAGTGCCCAGGCCTCCTCCTTTAATATATGAGTCTGGCCCCCCAAGACCTTCATTTCATTAATGTGGCCTGGGGGCACAGGGTACACTTCTGGAACAAAATGACCTTACTACAGCCTTTTTTATGTCCAGTGATGTCCTCGGGTAAAGGGACAATCCCGCCCCAAATAATCCACCTAAAAAACTTGCCACTCAAAAACAAAATAAAAAAACAAGATGCCTCTAAAAGACATCCAGTTAGGGCTGGGATTATATTTGACACAATGTATAGATCATTTTTGAGCAACATTTAGGGGACATAGTGCCTTTAAGTCCTGGGCTGAGAAATATTGTGCAAATATATGTAATCTTCGTGGTAGTTTTAGCTTTATATGTTGCGCTCAAAACTTTAGTGGCTGCGAATTTGACCTTCCCGGTCACACAACATATGCACATCATAATGAATACATAATTAAATAGGGTGGTCCTGTAGTAGGTGTCATGCATGATCCACATTTTCCACATAAATGTAGACTGTGTGGCCTCGGTCTACAACAGGGGCATCCAAGTTTTTTTTTAAGTGGGTCACAATATCAGATATACATGTGTATGATGGGCAGCATTATTTTTTTAATTTACAGTAATGGTGAAACAATAGTATTTTAGCCATAGGAAAATATTTGGTTATATAGCAGTAATAAAAAATCAGCTAAAAAAAGGTTTAAATATACTTTATTCAAGCAAAAGTACCATATATGCTTGAATGTAACATGACCCTGATTATAAGAGGATCCCTCAAACTTTGGATGTTAAATTTAGGAAAAAAAGAAAAGGCCTGAATATAAGACTACCCTATAGGATACACGTTTTTTAGAGCATTTGCTGTTATATTCAAGCAAATACAGTATACATTTAAAAGGATAACAAGAATATGAGCAGTCATGCACTGACAAACCTGTGCTCAAGACTGGCAGTATGCCATGCTGACTGATATTGAAAATGTAGACACGTAAAACAAATATACATCACACTGCTGGAAAGTACTCTTCAGCTTCATTCAAAATAAAATTCCTAAAAGTTCTCAGTGCAGAGGACGGGACTTCATGACATACTGAATGTTTTCATGGCCATGAATTATTTTCATTATCAATACACAATTCAACATATTTCTTTTTCATGTGAAAGAAAGAGTCCCTCAAATCCTAGCCACTGCTTTCAGATCTGACATTTTTTTGTTATTTTAAAGCACACAAAAGTCTAGTCATATTTTCCAATCCCAGAACACACTGTATAGCAGTTCTTGTGAGATCAAATGCACTTAGTTTCTTTATTTTGCTGAACAAGCCATCTACTTAATTCAGTGATTATTTTACAAATACATGGCTTATTACATGGTATTTTATGCTCTTAAGCTTTTCCTGCTACAATAATCAGTAATTTTTTCTCCCTTTTCTACTTCTGCTAATGTAATGGTCAAATGCAGGAGAACAAACTTTTTAAATTACTGCACGGTCAACGATTAGAAAAATGGATGTTCATTTTGATATCACTATGCTAAGCTGTAATTCATGCATGGATGGCAACGTTACTGCACTCACTCTTCTGTTACTACTATAAGCATTTCAGAAAAGAAAATTCAAATTTTTCGATGAATTTTCCTGTCATTGTTTGAGGGAATAAACCCAATGTAAATGTTATTGAATGTTATTGAATGCCTAGACTTGAGATCTGCCTTTTGAAGTAGCAATGTGAAGAGAGCATAGTGGAAAATAGCAAAAAGGACATGAGCTTCTCGTCCCCGATGGAACATATATTTTGTATCACAGATGCAGTGCACCAGTCAGAGCTGCCAGGTCATGTAGCAGCAGCTCCCCAACATGGCAACTTGTTGGTATCAAAGAGACTTCCAAAGCGATTGGCCAATTGGCCATTGCTTCTGTATGTTGGTGTAAAAGAGCATCATTCACAAATCTTTTTAATCAGTGAGAAGTGGACTTTAAGCTGAGGAATGAAAGATATATATAAAAACAAAATAATGGACAACAAACTGCAGCAGTTATCTCTATCATTATAACAAACTTAAATTATACATATAATAAAACAGACCAACACAATTCAGTTGCAGAAAAAAGACCCTAGTAGCCAGAACTCACACATATCTATGACCAATCCCAGCTAGTCCACCCACCTCTAAATAGGTAAGTGACCTCCACCTAAATAAAAGACCACAACAAATGAATAATTAATAATAGGAAGGGAGGGGCAGCAGCTCAATTTGAATTT
Source organism: Pelodytes ibericus (assembly GCA_036172795.1). Taxonomy (NCBI): domain Eukaryota; kingdom Metazoa; phylum Chordata; class Amphibia; order Anura; family Pelodytidae; genus Pelodytes; species Pelodytes ibericus. Next base: position 26,864,120 of record CM069867.1, on the reverse strand, counting down.
CAGCGCACAATTATCTCAGACAGAGGTATTTATATTCCCGCTTAACATATTCCTCACGGACAAGTGCTCCAAATGGAACACTGACCATGCTTACACTAGCTCCTGATGCCCTAAAAACCCACTATCCACCAGTAAGAATAGAGTTAAGTTTATCCTTCTAAGCACAGCATGAGCTCACTAACAAAAATGCAGTCAGCACAATTAACCTCTCTACCCCACAGTGCACATGTGTTCATAGTCAATTAGCCATGTAAAGTCTTGTGCACTGCAGAGGTTATCATTATAACAAACATAAGTATATATATTATATAAAAAAAAATACCAAGACAATTCAGTTGCAGAAAAAGGATGTGGTTTTTTATTTAGCTTACAAACATAATGTAACAATAAATTTGCTCACTTTAGAATTCACATAACCAAAAAATCTCTGGTCTCTAAACCCCCAGACATTTAACCCATGACTTACCATCGTTCATCGCTAATAGTCAGAACACACACATATCTATAACCAATCCCAGCTGGTTCACCCCCTTTCTTTTTTCCACCTTTTTTTCTCTCTTTGTGCTGCTTCTCATTTATTAAAAAACATGACATATGAGATATTGCATAACACATTTGCAGTGGTTATCTTCCTACTTACTACATGTCTCTCGTATGTATACAAAAATAGACAATTTAAAAACATCACATTGACAATAATACCAGAATCATGAGGTCCAATGGTGCCTGAGTAGCCAGAGGTAAGTGCCAAGACAAAAACCATCTGTCCCTGCACAGGAACACATTCAGTTATATTTTCTTCAGCCATTCTTCATACATTATTTGGTTTCTACTTGATTTTTGAACTACCCAGCAGTAATATTTTTCCATTGTCAACTGATGGTTGGTTTACCAAATGAGTATTGTCAAATGAGTGGCTACCATCAGCTTTATAGCCATTAGGCTATATAATTATCACTAGTGTTCTGTTTTCTCTAGAGAGGTGCAGTAAATTTAAAAGCAGCAATGCGATACCTGGATTAAATTTTAAGTCAAGATTTATTATTGATTTTATCCATTCATATGCCCATACCAAGACCGTTCATAGCCTAGGACCATTATAACCATTATAACCATTTGGTCCATCTAGTCTACCCAGTTTTCTAAATACTTTTATTAGTCCCCAGTTCCCTATCTTAAATCTAGGATAGCCTTGTGCCTATCCCACGCATGCTTAAAATCCTTGACTGTTTTTACCTCTACCACTTCTGCTGGAAGGCTATTCCATACATCCAATACCATCTCAGTAAAGTAATACCTCCTGATATTACTTTTAAATCCTTACCCCTCTAATTTAAGACTATGTCCTCTAGTTGTGGAAATTTTTTTTCTTTTAAATATACTCTCTTCCTTTACTGTGTTAATTCCCTGTGTGTATTTAAATGTTTCTATCATATCCTCCCTGGTACCTCTTTCCTCCAAGCTATACATGTTAAGATGCTTTAACTTTTTCTGGTAAGTTTTATCCTTCAGCACATGAACCAGTTGAGTAGCCCTTCTCTGAACTCTCTCCAAAGAATCAATATCCTTCTGGAGATCCGGTCTCCAGTACTGCGTACAATACTCCAAATGAGGTCTCACCAGTGCTCTGTACAATGGCATGAGCACTTCCCTATTTCTACTGCTAATACCTCTCCCTATGCAACCAAGCATTCTGCTAGCATTTCCTTCTGCTCTATTGCATTGCCTACCTACCTTTAAGTCCTCTGAAATTATTACTCCTTCATCCCTTTCCTCAGATGTTGAGGTTAGGACTGTACCAAATATTCTATATTCTTCTTTTGGGTTTTTACTCCCAAGGTGCACTTGTCCACATTAAATGTCAGTTGCCACAGCTCTGACCATTTTTCTAGTTTAGCTAAATCATTTGCCATTTGGCTCATCCCTCCATGAACATCAATCCTGCTGCAAATCTTTGTCATCAGCAAAAAAACATAATTTGCCAAAGAGACCTTCTGCAGTATCACTAATAAAATTATTAAAGAGAGTGGGTCCAAGTACAGATCCCTGAGGTACCCCACTAGTAACAAGACCTTGCATCCAATATACTCCATTGACTACAACCCTCTGTTTCCTGTCACTCAGCCATTGTCTAATCCATTCAACAATATCGAAATCCAAAAACATTCAAAAACCTTACTGAAATCTAGGTAAGCAATGTCTACTGCACCACCCTGATCTATTATATTAGTCACCCAATAAAAAAAATCAATAAGATTAGTTTGGCATGATCTTCCTGAAGTAAACCCATGTTGTGATCTGATCTTGAAATCCATGCGATTTTAGATGTTCAACAATCCTATTCTTTAACAAGGTTTCCATTATTTACCCCACTACTGAAGTAAGACTTACTGGTCTATAGTTGCCCACCTCCTCCCTACTGCCTTTCTTGTGAATGGGCACAACATTTGCTAATTTCCAATCTTCTGGGACTATTCCCATTAACAAAGATTGGTTAAATAAATCATTATTCATTTATGTATCTAAACATGTTTTGTCCCACTTTTTCACTGACTGGGCTATTTTCTCTTCTGCGTGCGCTTTGGAAGCTCTTATAGTTTGCTTTGGTACATCTGTTTAACCATTGGGTATCCTAATCCTCCCAGTTTAGTTGCATTAGCCAGAATTGTTGAACTTATCTGTTGTTTTCCCCTTTCATATGTAATTTTGTAAACTGGATTGTAATAATTCCAAGCAAGTCTGGGGTATCATTAATGGTTTTATTCTAAAAAGGTAGATCCACATATGCACTAAAAAGGCATTCACAGTATTAATCCTTCCCCACCATGATGTTTCTAGACATCGCCACTCTTTCAGTAGTTTATTTGTCTTTAGAAGTAATTTTGAGCAGTTATTTTCCATCATGTGCTTTATATCTGATAATAATCAGTAATTACTATATCCAAGTGACCAAAAAACAATTTTTGTCCATGAAACTGAAATTCCATTTTTAGTTCTTCTATTTCCCAGCATCTAATTTATGCTTACCTCTTCCCTTTCCCATAATACCTCATATAGTTTAACCCTCTGTGATCTTACCCCAATATATTGCCATTTGTCTCTCTGTGCTTTCTCCTTTCTCTCCCTCATCCTGCCCACTCCCCTCCCCGAACTTTTTTTTATCAGACCCACCTCGTTATTCCTTTGCCTATTATCAATTTTCAGTTACTGAAAGACCGAGGTACTGGGTGCTTCCTATCTTCCTCTTTTTCCAGCAACAAAAATTATTTTGAAGCCGCCAATAGAGAAAGAATATCAACATACTCATGATTCCATATTTTTTCATAAATGGCAGATCCTTCTTGGTCTGCAAACCCTCCTTTTTCATTTATGCACCAGGCTCTTGACACGCAGGCTTCTTGACACTTATGGATCCTCCTCAGAGTCTTTCCCCTGGCTACCTCCTCCAGGCTCAGCATTGCTTACAGGTAGCCACTCCTGTAGCCGGGAATCTTCATGGCTAGAAGTGGCAGTCATTAGACACTCTATCTATTTAGCTCCTCCAATACTGTGCATCAGCTCAATTCGGAGCGCTGACCATGTGGACACTAGCACATGTGTTATCCACAAGAGCATAATGCAGCCAGATGCTGATTTCCTCGCGACCCACTGACCACCAGTACGCATAAAATTAACTATCTCTATCTAAGCAGTGGTGCATCTTGATTTTGTGCTGCCCTAGGCAGACAAAATCCGGGCACCCCCCTACCCAAGCTGCACACCCACGTTACACACCTAAGACATGCCCCATCATTCAGACTCACATCAAGCTCACACTCCCATCAAACTCAGTCACACACTCCTACTCCCATCACACTCAGTCACACACTCCTACTCCCATCACGCACACTCTGACTCCCATCACACTCAGTCACACACACTGTCTCCTATCACACACACTCTGACTCCCATCACACTCAGTCACACACACTGTCTCCCATCACACACACTCTGACTTCCATCACACTCAGTCACACACAGTCTCCCATCACGCACACTCTGACTCCCATCACACTCAGTCACACACACTGTCTCCTATCACACACACTCTGATTCCCATCACACTCAGTCACACACACTGTCTCCCATCACACACACTCACACACACACACACACACAGTCTCCCATCAGCACTTACCTTTCCCTGGTGGCTAGTGGCAGGCAGCATGGTCCTCCATGCTGCCTGTTCGGCTTCCCGGCGATTGTGCCGACAGGTCACGTGACCGGGCGCGCGTATGACGTCAGCGCGCCCGTCACGTGACTGTCGGCACTTCCGTGTCGGCACACTGCACGGGGAGCCGAACAGGCAGCACGGAGGTTTCTCTGTGCTGCCTGTTCGGCTCCCCGTGCAGCCTGGCAGGCAGAGCGATGGTGAGGGGCTATCTTCTGATCTGCTCTCACCTCCGTCTCTGCCTGCAAGCGCGGTGGGGTTTTTTTTTTTTTTTTAAAGGGCCGGATTTTTTATTTTTTACATTTTTTTTTTTCCAGTGCTGGGGGGCGCTGCCGCCCCCCAAAATTTGCCGCCATAGGCATCCGCCTAGGATGCCTCGCGGTAAATACAGCACTGTATCTAAGCAACTGTATCTGTTGCACTGTATCACAAGCAAGATGGTGGGATACTTTGGACATAGTAGGTACACTGTGTGTCCTGTATTTATATGGCCAGCACTGGATTGCCAGTTAAACATACTTTGCACTGGCCTAGAATGCCACTTTTTTAGAAGTATTACGCGAAGTCAAATGGAGGGGGTTAGCAGAAGTTCTGGACACTTTAATTAAACCTGCCCTATTATGATCAACATGTACCCATTGATGTTCTTACACTGCCATCTGTGAGATTTACCATTTTTCTTAAGCCTTTCCTTCCAAACTTTTAATCTTACAAGTATATTAGAATATAGGTACATTATATCTTTATGTATAGGTTCATGAGGGATGTAAAATTTGACCTACAGAGAAACATTGCAGGAATCACAGTGTCATGTTATCATTGAATGTACACAAAAGTAAAAGGCTCCTTAAACCATACCTCCTAATATTCAACCAGGCGCACTCTCAATGTTTAACAAACTGTGCTTTCATGCAGACTTTAATCAGTCTGTGCAAGCACAACATTTTTCTTGCTCTGTTTCACAGAGAGGAAGATAGTTAGCAAGGAGAGAGGTGCCATGTCACGAGAACTGTACTGATTAAAGCAGGCATGTGTAAACTATCTATCTTAACAATTCCTGATTCAATAATAGTTATCTAAATAGGTTTATTGCAAACTTTCATATTTACAAGTAGTAAATTATTTTTATATCTGAAATACGGGGGAACAAATGTTTGCTGGTCTCTTTAATTGTAAATAAATGTATCACTGAAGTCTATGGTTCTGGTTTCAGCATAGTAGAAATGATGTTCACACAGTGGCTTACAGTGTCGAGTACACTGAATGCACTTAGAAGATATATGGAAGACACTAATATCACCTGGTGTTAACTAAGCATGTAAGCAGACATGTTTTTCACAGCAATTGGGAAATCAAAAGTATTGATTCACATATTTTGGCTCACATTTAAACAAACTTTTTATTCTCAGCATGGGTATCATTGGTTGCTAAATTTTATTTTGTGTTTATGTAAAAAAAACTGCTGTAATATTTATGCTATAATTCAACTGAGATTTCACACATACCCCTATACTGGGGAGTGTGTAAACAGGTTATTACACATCACTTCAATATTTATTTTGATATGCACATTAAATGAAGGTAATGAAGCTAAATCCCTTTCAGCTACATCACAAATGAACAAATAGAGACTGCCACTCGGAGTGTGAAAGCCAAACTCAAACACATTTGTACACCAACTAGCCTAATGCATGCCTATAATGCCAGTCTAATATACATTAGGAATTTCTAAAAGGAGTTCTATAGATAGCACCTGGAAGATGTAAATATAGTATCCAGCATGAGGAGAAATGGTTCCTGAAGATCTGATATCATCAAAACTCTGTGGCCACCACATGGTCAAAATTGGAACTGCCTGAAGAAATATTTCTAAATATTTATTTTTCTGGAAAACCAACCCAAATAATAAAAGAAAATTGTCAAATTGTCAGTTGTTATCTACCAAATCCATTTCAGTAGACACGACAACCATTGCAGAATGATCATTAGTCTTTTCAATCATGTTATAAAAGGAAGTTTGATATGTACTTCCAGGAAACGAATAACTGGTTGTTGCAGGTCATTGTTTACATAATGTAAGAATTGCAATCATATAAACATTAAATGTACAGTCAACCACTATTGCTTTCTATGGATAAGTGATCAAATACAAAACCCATATTTTTTCTTTTTCGATATGGCACACTTACTATTGTGTGTTGTCTGTCTCATGTAACCAAATTATTATCAGGTTTCCAGTTTCTACTCAGCCTCTCAAGTAGTAAAAAACCCCAACAACAAACATTCTCAAATGATAACTATATGTTCACCATGCACATACATTGCAAAGGAGCATGTACAGAGCATGCATTTCCACCAGACATACAGTTGTATACTTGGTATCATCTTGATACACTCACTGGGTGCAATTAACATAACATTGATATTATTAGCAAGAAAACCAGTAGTGATTCAGAAAGTGACATTTAAGGAATGGCTGCATACAATACAAATAACTAAAGAGTGGAGATCATTTTTTTATATTAGACTGGACATGTAAATATATTGCACATTTCTAATTCTCTTATATAAACCATCAAGCTTTGAAATAGTTAAAACTTGTTTTCCTCTTTTATTTCTGCACACACATGTAAAAATATCCCAAGAGATCCAAATAAGCTTTTCCAAAATGTGCTGTTGGCTTTACAACTCTAAGGAAATCCCTACAGTTTATAGCTTATAATAAAAGTGACTATTGCAAAATAGCCATACATATTTTCACTGGTTTTACTATCCTTCCTATTGCTTATGATCTTCTGAGACTTAATCGAGACACTAAACATGTGCCACTAACTTAAGTGAATAGCCATTAGCTAAGTGTTTTCCCCATAATAAACAAGAAATACTTTATGTTTACCCACCAACTTTCACAGGCTTAAATTGTTTGGCTTGATGAGCTGCTATAGCTAATTATGACATGTTCAAGGCTGAATGCTTCTTTCACACTCCATGTAAAAAGCCTTTAACTCATTTTTTCAATGCAGTGATAACGTGATATTAGATTTTTTCTTAACTGTGTTTGTTATGAGTATTTTTATGACTGCATTTTAAGTCAAATAAGAAGATGGAACACCATGTTTTTTTCTTCATCTGATTCGGATAGCAAGCCAGCCAAGGTTAAGTTTTGGACAAACCTATGAAAATGTTGTTATATAGTGAAGTAGCTGTCCATAATGTTTTGTCACTGGGCTATTTTAATATGGGTCTGTCATTTATACAAAATAAAGCTGGGACACAACTGCCCTATTCATGTAGGTAATTAAACATAAAAGGGCATATAATATATAAAGGGATACTAATGATCCCCTTTTTATAAACTGCCTCACTGCCCACCATTTTAATTCTCTGTTTTCCCCTCTGTGGCGTTCAATATTTTACTCCATCGTCAAGAAACGAGACAATGTGCACAGTACATTGTGCGTCCATGAACAGCCAAATGAGGACATACCCAAATGTGGTTTTACACTGAACTCTTGCAGTCAGTTGTACATGCAGTTGCCATTATAGCCTGGAACTACAGGAAGTCATTCCACTAGCATGGAAAGGGTAGATAGTGAGTGGTTTACTATATTGTTTCTCTTGCAATGGAATGAAGTGGGATGCAGGATAGATATAATGGTCTACTCTCTAGACTGATTTGGCCAGAAATTTTAGCAGATTGGGAAAAAAAACAGCAAAATCCTGGAAATCCGTTTTTCGACTACTCGATATGGTCAGATTTTGGCTGGAGAATTGACCTTTAAAGTGCTGGAAAGTACAGTACAAAATATTTTAAAGTGTTTTTTTTTTTCATACAGAAATTGCTTCTTATATGCCCTAATATTATATTTGATACAATTATCCATCATTAGAATATCACTTCCAAAGCTTTTTCCCACTACAGGGCAGACATATATGGAACAAGGTCCATGTAAAAAAACACTTCCAAAAATGTGTTATGTAGAAAAACACATGCGCAGCACACATGCCAAATAGTAACCACAATGAAAGTAATGGTTAAGCCATGAGTTATTCTATACTTTTAAAATAAAGGACAAGGAAGGGGTAGTGAGAGTTGGAGGATGTTTTTCAGCAGAGGAGTACAACTGGGTGATAGAAATGCTAAGTACTAGCAAAATGCATCAGCGGGATTTACTCATCAAATGAGGAGGAGGATGTACCAGCATGGGCATCGGCAGAAATTTTTTCAGGGGGGGTCCTCATTTTACCATCATCCTTTCTGCACCGCACCTCTTTTTGACAAGTTATCATGAAGTGGAGGAGCTTTGTCATTATCAGTGAAGGCATGCAAAGGGTTGATAAACCCTGCACCAGATACAGATCCAAAGCACCAGATATAAACCAACCACACTAGATATAGCCTCAGTGCACCAAATATAGATTCACTGTGCCAGATATAGACCCACAACACCAGATATTAACCCACGGTACCAGCTAAAAATCCATGACACAAGATATAAACCACAGCACCAGATAAATATCCAGAGCTCTAGCTGAAACTCCACAGCAACAGATAGAACAACATAGCAAAGATATAACCCCATAGCACCAGACACAACACTATAGCACACAATATAACCCCACAGCACCAGACACAACACTATAGCACACAATATAACCCCACAGCACCAGACACAACACTATAGCACACAATATAACCCCACAGCACCAGACACAACACTATAGCACACAATATAACCCCACAGCACCAGACACAACACTATAGCACACAATATAACCCAACCAGGGCCGGCCTTAGGGGTGTGCGACCTCTGCGAGCCGGTTGAGGCACTGGATTGGGGAGATCAAAAGATCCACCAGTCCTCTGCTCGGCAAGTTCTGCTGGATCCGACAAGGGGATGGAGCGAACCTGCTGAGGGGTGTAGCTCCGCCCCCACCCTGTGAAGCAGAGCAACGCCTGCTTCACGGGGAGCCGCGGGCAGCAAGAGAAACTGCTGCTCAGCTCCCCATGCTTGCATTAAGCATGAGGAGCCTGTATTAAGCTTGGGGCACTTTCTCTTGCTGCCTGTGAAGCAGACGCTCTGAACAGCTACAGTTCTCCACACACCTTCCAGCTTCCACATGTCTGGCAGCTATTTTAACATGTGCAGCCACGGCAACATTCTTCATCTGTTCAGTCCTAGCTATCCTATTAACATAGCTAATATATATGATGCATGAACTATGGATGTATGAGCTATGTGTAAAGTGCAAGATAACATCCTGCCTATGTGGTACAAGTTTTTAAAATGTACTTACTTTTTTTTCACCACCTCCTCAGGCTGTGTTAACTGCATCCACAACCTACTGCCTCAGCTCATCTTCCTTCTCTGGTTTGTTCTCTTTGCTGCTGCCCCCGTCATCCAGTTGCAGTTGTGGCATAGTTGTGTGCCTGGTTCTCTTCCACTGACAATTTCGGCTGAAACCTCCTTGACTTACCCCCTTTCCCACTATTAGTGGCCTGGTCGCCTTTCCCTGAATCCAGGCTTGCCATTTAAATATAACTTTTTGTTTTTAACATGTTTAAGGATAGCTGCAGAAATGGTGCTCTTGCCTTGTACTCAGTATTTATGCATACATTCCTCGACAGGGATTGAATGTAAATTGATTGCACCAATAATTTTTATACATTTTTTCAACTTGGGCCAATGAAAACACTAAACTGGGCAACTATAGTAGCACAAATAGAATACCAAATATCAATGGAATTGGGGTTTTATACTCGTTCTGGACAAATAAAGAGATTTACACACAAAAATGTGGTTACCATGGACGAATTTAGAGGAAGCATATAGGGAATAATTGCCTATACAAAATTACCGTACAAAATAACAGAACCAACCCTTTTGGCTAAATATATAAATACATCTTTAAATAGACTTGACATCCCCCCCCCCCCTACCATCCCTGGTCCCTAGCCTCCCCCCTTAAGGTTCGCAACGATAGCTAGAAGAATGAATGAGGTATATATGTAGTATGTCTGATATTACGAAGTTGAGTCTCATGTAGAATATTTGGGGATATTGAACGCCTCGATCCTGTCCCATGGTGTCAGCATGGGTCATCTACAGGCATGTTCTTATGAATATTAAAAATCAAATGAACAATAGCTAAACAGAGACATAAATTGAAGCACATCACAACTTTATATCAAACATACAGAACAAGCAATTTACACTACAACAGTTAACTTATGATCAATTATAAATTAATTTCCTATACTATGCGCAATCTCGTAATCTGTTTGTAGTGTTTGGAATTTCTTTCTGCCTTCTAACTATAAAGCAAAAATTATAAATAATACCTACTATTTCTCTCAGTACAAAACAATAATATTATATTATATATATATATATATATATATATATATATATATATATTATATTATATACTAATGAGAGAGAAAAAAAGAAAAAGGAAGAAAAAGGAAATAATAAGAGAGAGAAAGAGAAAGGAATGGAAACGCACAAGGATGCTTTGAAAACACACAAAACTAAAAGTAACATATATCTAATTACAGCACGTGTTGCCGAATTCTGAGTGCAAAAGAAAAAAAAAAAAACTTGGGCCTATGATAAGTTTAGTTTATTATGTTTGATTTCATGTGATTATTGGTATTTCTGGACAATTTTTTTTAATGTGTGTAACCTCCTACAGGATGTAATTGGACATTTGAGGCTATCACTAAGTTTCAGTGCCCTTCAACTGATTTTGGTGTCGGATCATGATGTTGTGGGATCGCCTTTGATTTCCTAGTTGCGCATGTATTCTGTAGAAAGAAACTGGGTGGGATTGAGGCAATATACTTAATTTTTTTAGGCTTTTTAAAATTCAGTATAAAGATGTTTTATTATATTGCGTTTTGTGTGTTTTATTAATTGACATATTGTACCGAATGTGGTAAATGTGGTAGTACTTAATAAAGGTTAGTAACAATAATAAAAATAATTTTTCATTATGTAGCTTTGTAAATTTTACTTTGCAAAATATAAAAATAAAAACATTAAAAAGAACAAAAACATGTTTTTCCTTTTAGATCCTAATCTGTATTGTACTGGATTGTTAAAAGAAAAAATGAAATGTTATCATTTAATAGCTGATGTAAATCACACGAAGAATGATAGAGATGTGCATATTTAATTTGGATATTTGATTCAATCTTTCATTAATCCCTTCAGGACAATTGACATGCCAGGTATGTCATGCACATACATACTGTTTGTGACTATTGATGTGACTGCCACATCATGAGGTAAAATAAGCATAGGAAGCAATAAAAAATCGCTTCCTATGCTCAGCGAGTGTAACTCCCTATTGATGCATTTAGCAACATCCAAATTTGCCCCAGGAAAAATAAGCACCATAATGATAGGCAGCATACCATTTAATGTGGAACTGCCCTGTAGTGGGAAAAGGTTTTGGAAGTGATCAAGACAATTTCAGTGACTTGGGGAGTGTTTCTATATGGCACCTTTGCATTACTTTTGCCAACATTGTAGTTGAACAAAAAAAACTAAGATTTAGGGTTAGGGTTACAATTAGAGTCATATTAGGGTCATGGTTGGGGTCAAATGGTCACAGTAGGAGAAAATGGTTAGGACAAAGCAATATACTACTTTCAGTTATTGCCCTGTAGCCTGCAGAAAACAACTAAAAACATGTTTTATTTTTCTTAACTCAGGACAATTAAAATAATCTTTTTATCATGTGTTTTCTTCTGTGTTTGTATAAATATTTTTCATGGATTTTTTTGGAATATCGTGATTTTTTATAGTGAATTTGGTTCTCCAACTGAAGAAACTCGGTAGTTGCTTGTTGAGGCGCGATGCAAAGAGATCCATTTCCATTGGACCCCAAAGCCTTTCTAGGTGACAGAAAATCCAGGTATCCAAATGCCAATCTCCCGAATCTTTGAGGTGTCGCGAACTCCCGTCCGCTCCGACATTCGCTTATCCCGGAATGTGAGTGGCTTGCACCGGGATGTTGTGCTCCAGACAAAATTGCAGAAATTCCTTTGCCAGATATGATAGAGCTGTTGACCTCGTGCCGCCCAGATGGTTGATGTATCTCACAGCCGACATGTTGTCCATGCACAGTAGCACTGAACATCCTGGGAAGTTCCAAGCGAAACTCCTGATCGCAAAGGTGCCTGCCAGTAATTCCAGGCAATTGATGTGAAGGCTTTGCTCTAAAGTAGCCCAGCATCCTCCTGTAAAGGATGCTTCGCAAATAGCACCCCAACCGTGAAGGCGGGCGTCTGTCAAAAATTACTACATCCGGAGTATGACTGAAAATCGCTCTGCCATTACATGCTTCCATGTGTTGCAGCCACCACGTCAACTCTTCCACTGCTTCGAAGTCCAAAGGGATCATCTGATCGTAAGACCAATTCTGATGTAGAGCCCTTGTCTTGAGGCGTTGTAATGCCCGATAATGAAGCGGACCTGGAAAAATTGCTTGAATGGAAGCTGACAACAGGCCTATCACTTAAATGTCTGACCGAGATAACGTGTTTTCGCAACGTGCGTTTTATCTCCTTTTTTATGAGTTTTATCTTCTCTGTGGGAAGAAGCAGCGAATCGTGCATCGCGTCTATGGAAAACCCTAGAAACTCCATGGTTTGTGCGGGTTTTCTTACTGACTTCTCCCAATTGATCAGAAAACCCAACGATTGTAGAAGGTCTATTGTTAATGTCAGATGCAGTAGCAATGTTTTCTTGTTCTGGGACAAAATTAGAATATCGTCCAGGTAGATAATCAATCTCACCCCTTTCTGGCGTAAGAACCCAACTACCGGTCTCAACAGCTTGGTGAAGCACCAAGGGGCGGATGACAGACCGAACGGAAGGCATGAAAATTTCCATATCTGATTTCTCCATGGAGAGGTGCCGGTGTCACCGGCACCGTAAGATATGCATCTTGGAGGTCGAGTTTGACCATCCAATCTCCTAAGATTAACAGATCCCTTAAACAATGGATCCCCTCCATTTTGAAGTGTTGGTACAACACAAAATCGTTTAGAGGGCGTAGGTTGATGACTGGACGAGAACCCCCGCCTTTCTTTGGGACCAGAAACAGTGAACTGATAAACCCGTTTGGGTCCCAAGTACCTGGGACTATGGCCCTCTTTCGCTGTAGGCTCAGGACCTCCATGTCTATCAGTTGCGCATCTTTTTCTGAAAAGGGTCTGACCATTGGCATTACATTCTGATACGGATTTGTCATAAAATCTATGTGATATCCCCACTCTGTTTGTAACACCCATGGGTCTGAAGAAATCAGTTCCCAATTGTGCGCAAACCTGTGTAACCTCCATGATGGAATCGGGTACAATCAACATTGGACTCACCATAAGGACGTCGCTGTTGGAAAGCGCCTCTGAATCCGCGAGGTTGCCATCCTCTTCCTCTTTGTGGAAAGAAAGTGGGAGCTGCAGCTCTGGGTTGCTGGAACCCTTGCTGTTGCGGGATGAATTGTTGGAGGCATCTGGATCCTCTAACGGGACCCCTGAAAGAACGGCCGGCCAGACGGCCTCTGTTTCTGCCGGCCCCAGAGAAAACCTTCGGCTGGAAGACTTTTCTCATACTTGACTGAGCCTTGTCCAAGGTTGTAAATATCTGAACGAAGGACCCTAAATCCTTAACGAAGGTGTCTCCGAACAGGAGCCCGTTAACTTTAGGGCCCGGCTCTGTATGAGCCATGTCAATGAGCTTAGGCTCTATCTTGAGGAGGATGGCCTTCCTACGCTCTGAGGCCACTGCAGTATTGGCGTTACCAATAAAGCATATGGCCCGTTGAGCCCAGCCCCTTAAAGTATTAGGGTCGATAGCCGTACCCTCCTCCAAGGCTGTTTCAACCAACTCAAATATCTTGGCCAGAGGCCCCATAGTGTCTAGGATCCTGTCCTGACAGTTTCTCAGAGAGTAATCCAGACCCTTCCTGGACTTCCATCCTGACCTGGACAGAAATTGGGCCACTTTAGGGTCCACCTCAGGTGTTTTACATGCTGCATCAGGGACATTAGGTCTAGGGCATTCTGCCCTCAGTTTCTCTCTGGTCTGTTTATCCAGACCCTTGCGTACTCTGGACGCAATATAATCTGCCACATGTATTGAGGGTGACCACTCAGAAGATCTAGGGTATTGCAGGCTCTCGGGGTCAAATAGTGGGTTACCACTTGGGTCCAGTATACAACCCTCTGGGTGGCTAGTCTCCATCTGAACTGGGTACCCAGTATCAGAATCATCAGGTGACCTATCGTCTAACCCCAGTACGTCTGTCTCAGACTCAGCCGAGTCATAAGCACCCTCCTCCGAATCGGACTCAGAGTCCTTGTCCATCAAGTCTTTAGCCTTTTTCCAAGACCTCACCGATTTCGCCTGGTGGAAGGCTCTCTTGCGCGGTAACACGACCTCTGTGACATGCTGCATCATGTCCGCAGGAGTACTTGAGGAGTGCTTGACTTTTCTAAGGGCCTTACGGCCATCACCAGAACCAACAGGGTTTTCAGAACCAGGAATGGGAATTGCAGATGTCTGTGCAGCCATCAGGGCTGAAGTCATGGTGGTAGCCAAGTTAGCAGACACTGCACCCATAGCTGATTGAACTGCTCTATTAACTGAGCGTGTCATTGTGGCATCTAAAAGAGATTGAAACTCTTGGGAAATAGGGGCAGCTGGGATGTACCCATCAAGTTATTCAGAGTTGATCTGGCCCTGTTGAGGGACATCTCTCCCCACATCCCTATTAGATTGCATATTGCAAACAAATATATGTCAAAAAATATAAATATAGATATCTCACAATTGCTGAAGCAAAAACCGACAGTCTCCTGCCAATTTTAACATGTACTGATGTTTAAAATGGCGGCCGCGACTAGAAACGCGGTGAAACCCCGTTTAGGCTACACCAAAATGGCGTCCGAGTTGAATCCCTATGTAAAACTGAAAGGGACACCGAAAAAATGGCCGCCGCGTATAAACTGCGCATACGCGAGGGTGAAATCTCAAACCATTCGGGTAACTGATGAAGATAAACCGAAGAGACAGTAAGGGGTCGGGTACAATAGCTATACCACGAAAAAAACGAATGTTAAACCGAAATACAACTAGTAAAACGAACTAGCCAAAGAGAAAGTGAAAGGAAAGGTGGCCAGAAAGGCCAGAACAAACGGAGAATGATCTGGGGATAATATAAAGATAATAAAACAATCCCAGACCACCAATATAACAAATAAAACCTAGAACACTTAATAAAATAAAAACCTGGTCCTTAACCTATGAATAAAGGTCGGGAGCTTAGGGAAATGAATGCGTGGTTGCGAAGGTGGTGCAAGCAAGAGGGATTTGGGTTCTTAGAGCACTGGGCAGACTTTGCAGTCAGCTACAGACTCTTTGGACGGGATGGGCTGCACCTCAATAATGAGGGGGCTGCGGTATTAGGGGCGAGGATGGCTAGAGGGTTAGATGAGCTTTTAAACTAAGCTCTGGGGGGGAGAGTCAAGATCAAAATGAAGCAATGGCAGCTAGAGTAGATTGGAAGATGGGTATAGCTATGGCAAAGGAGGAGGAAAGCGCTGGTGGGGTTAACATAGATCATAGGGAGGTACATACAATTAAACCTGCGGGCATTACGTGTTTGTCAACTAAACAGAAAATGGGTATTAATCTCAAATGTCTTTTAGCAAATGCAAGAAGCTTGACAAACAAAATGGGTGAGCTGGAGATACTGGTAAGTGCTGAACAGTATGATTTAATCGGAATCACGGAAACGTGGTGGGATGAGACCCACGACTGGTCAGTTAATTTACAAGGCTACTCACTTTTTAGAAAGGACAGAGTAAATAGAAAAGGGGGAGGGATATGTCTATATGTAAATCCTAAACTAAAGCCCAGTATTAAGGAAGGTGTGCATGACGTAACTGGAACTGATGTGGAGACACTGTGGGTGGAGATTAGCTTAGACACTAAAAAGAATCGCACATTACTTGTAGGTGTATGCTACAAACCACCAAATATTAGCATTGATGGAGAAGATCAGCTTTTATTACAAATTGAAAAGGCTGCAAATCTGAATGAAGTTCTAATCATGGGAGATTTTAATTACCCAGATATAGATTGGAATTGTGGCACAACTAGTTCCACTAAGGGCAGCAAGTTTCTGAACCTGCTTAATAACACATTTATGGCACAATTAGTAGACACCCCAACTAGAATGGATGCCTGTCTGGATTTAGTAATAACAAACAATGAACAGCTTATCTCAAACATCAAAGTAAGAGAACACTTGGGCAATAGTGACCATAACATGGTTTCGTTTGAGATTAATGCAAAAAAGCAAATTGGTAACTACGCCACCAAAACACTTAATTTTAGAAGGGCCAACTTTGATGGACTAAGGGCATCAATGGAACATTTAGACTGGGAACGATTGTTTTCTGGACTAAACACAGAAGACAAGTGGAATGCCTTTAAGCACACATTACAAAAGTACACATCCCAATATATACCTTTGGGAAACAAATACAAAAGACACAAATCAAAACCAATGTGGCTTACCTGTACCGTGAAACAGGAAATGCAAAACAAGAAAATGGCATTCAAACATTATAAAAGCAACATTATCATTTATAAAATACAAAGATGCCAACAAAGCATGCAAAAAGGCAATTAAAATGGCTAAATTGGAAAACGAGAAAAGGATTGCTAAGGAGAGTAAAATTAACCCCAACATTTTTTATAAGTATATAAATGGAAAAAAGCTAAAGAGGGAAAATGTTGGGCCCTTGTTATCTCAAATGGGAAATTTGGTAAGTGAGGACAGAGAAAAAGCAGACATTTTAAATACCGTATTTATCGGCGTATAACACGCGCCGCGTATAACACGCACCTAATTTTAAGAAGGAAATTTCAGGAAAAAAAACTGAAGAACTTAAATTAAGAACTTTGAAGCCCAATATGCCATTTTAATATGCCAGGATATTGCCCCCAATATGCCATTTAATATGCAGGATATTGCCCCCAATATGCCATTTTAATATGCCAGATATTGCCCCTAATATGCCATTTTAATATGCCAGATATTGCCCCCAATATGCCATTTAATATGCAGGATATTGCCCCCAATATGCCATTTAATATGCAGGATATTGCCCCCAATATGCCATTTTAATATGCCAGATATTGCCCCAATATGCCATTTAATATGCAGGATATTGCCCCCAATATGCCAATTAATATGCAGGATATTGCCCCCAATATGCCATTTTAATATGCCAGATATTGCCCCAATATGCCATTTAATATGCAGGATATTGCCCCCAATATGCCATTTTAATATGCCAGATATTGCCCCAATATGCCATTTAATATGCAGGATATTGCCTCTAATATGCCATTTATTATGCCAGGATATTGACCCCAATATGCCATTTATTATGCCAGGATATTGCCCCTTAGTATGCTCGTTATGCCACCCTCCTCCCCCCCCTTCCCCAGACCCCAGTACTTACCTCTTTGCTGCTCTGTCCCCCGGTGCTCTGAAGCTGCGTGGCTGTGAGGGAAGCGTTGTGAGCTCCCCTCCAGCCGAGCGGTCAATAAAGTTTGTTTTAAAAAAAACAGACTTTATTGACCGCGTGGCTGGAGGGGAGCTCACAACGCTTCCCTCAAAGCCACGGACCTTCAGAGCACCAGGGGACAGAGCAGCAAAGAGGTAAGTTTTAGATTTTTTTTTTTTTTCGGCGTATAACACGCACACATAATTTTCTCCCTATTTTCAGGGAGAAAAAGTGCGTGTTATACGCCGATAAATACGGTACTTTTTTTTCTTCTGTTTATACTAAGGAAGAATAGATGGATGAGCCCCTGCTACCGGAAGTTACGGAACAGTCACCACAAACATGCGATTGGCTGACACAGGAAAAAGTGTTTATGCAATTAAACTCTGTTAAGATAGACAAGGCCCCAGGGCCAGATGGTATACACCCAAGGGTCCTTAGAGAGTTAAGCATAATTCTGGCCAGACCAATATTTATGATCTTTAGGGATTCGTTCAGTTCAGGTATAGTGCCAACAGACTGGCGAAAGGCGGATGTCATTCCAATATTTAAAAAGGGATCAAAATCTCTGCCTGGTAATTATAGGCCAGTGAGCTTGACATCTGTAGTGGGGAAATTATTTGAAGGATTGCTAAAGGTGTACACTCAAGAATACATCTTGAATCAGAATATAATTAGTAAAAGTATACATGGTTTTGTGAAAGACAGGTCTTGTCAAACAAACTTAATAACATTCTATGAAGAGGTCAGTAAAAATATAGATCTAGGTATGGCAGTTGATGTGATCTATTTGGATTTTGCTAAAGCATTTGATACAGTTCCACACAAAAGGTTACTCTACAAATTGAGAGAAATAGGATTGGGGGCAAATGTATGTATTTGGATTGAAAATTGGCTAAAAGATAGAACACAGAGGGTTGTTGTAAATGGTAAAGCTTCAAATTGGACCAGGGTAGTGAGCGGAGTACCTCAGGGGTCTGTTTTGGGACCTCTTCTTTTTAATCTGTTTATTAATGATCTCCCACGTTGTGCTGAGTGCCATGTCTCAGTGTTTGCTGATGACACAAAATTAGGTAAGGTAATAAAGACTAATCTTGATGTTTTTTCTTTACAGGAAGATTTGGACAGAGTAGGGAACTGGGCAAGAAAGTGGCAAATGAGGTTCAATATAGACAAATGTAAAGTTATGCATTATGGGAAAAATAATATCAAAGCAACATATACGTTAAATGGTATTTCCCTGTTAAAAACTACTAACGAAAAGGATTTAGGAATCATTGTAGATAACAAACTTGGCAACAGTTCCCAATGCCAGTCAGCAGCTGCAAGGGCCAATAAAATATTGGCATGTATAAAACGAGGTATAGATGCACGGGAGGAGGACATCATCTTGCCTCTTTAAAAATCAATGGTAAGACCTCACCTTGAATATGCAGTACAATTCTTGGCACCAGTCCTTAAAAAGGATATTAAGGAACTAGAAAAAGTGCAAAGGAGAGCTACAAAATTAATAAGGGCATTAGAGGATCTTAGTTATGAAGAGAGACTTAAAAAATTGCATTTATTTACTTTAGAAAAAAGGCGTCTCAGAGGGGATATGATAACATTATATAAATATGTGCATGGCCAATATAAGGAGCTCTCCAGGGACCTGTTCATTAATAGAAATGTACAAAGAACAAGAGGTCACCCCCTGAGACTGGAAGAGCAAAGATTTCATAGGCAGCAAAGGAAGGAATTCTTTACGGTAAGGACAATAAAATTATGGAACTCACTGCCAAGAGAGGTAGTGCTATCAACCACAATAGATGCATTTAAAAATGGTCTGGATGTTTTTTTAGAAAAGCAGAACATACAGGGGTATTAATAATAGAATAAGCATTAATAATAGAGCTTTTTGATCCAAGGAGAAATCTGATTGCCCTTTTGGAGTCAAGAAGGAATTTTTTTCCCACTAGGAGACAACATTCGAAAAAGCTTCATTAGGGGTTTTGTTGCCTTCTTTTGGATCAAAACGCTGAAATGATAGGTAGAAGGGTTGAACGTGATGGACTTGTGTCTTTTTTCAACCTAAATTACTATGTTACTATGTTACTATGACTAACACAATACAGTATAATACCAAGCACAATTATCAAATTGAAAAGGTACTTATCTGAGGGAAGAGCAAAGAAAGAGGAGGATCATTTCCTGGATTGGGACTTTATAGGAGTTGAAGAAGGGGATTATGGTCCTTGAATTTTGATTGGTTTGAAAAAATGTTATGTTAATTTTTATTCTTTGCTGCTGAGGGAATAAAGAAAGAGTTATGCATAATATGAGCCTCCGTGTATTTATAAATCAAGATATGATGAAAATTGTTATCTAAATAAAGCTTTGTTTATCGTGATAAAACAGTATATTATATGTGTGGGTGCAGTAATGGGAAAGAGGAAAATTACAGCTAAACACAAACACCTCAGAACTGCAAAAACAGCCATTGCAGACTCTGATCATAAATGTTATAAACGTCCGGTCACTAAATGGTGAATACCTCAAGAAGGGTCCTACAAACGGGTCCTGAAATAGTTAAATTATTTAATCAGTCATAATGACATAGTAAGCTAGGTTGAAAAAAGACCTAAATCCATCAAATTCAATCCACTTACCATCCTTCCTCCTACACAAAAAGACAATAAAGAGTACCATGTCATCTCTATTTATCTTCTATAATTCCACAACTGACACATATTACAATTTTACAACAAGATAAACAGCATTAAACAGATTATCCTTTCACAGCAAACACAAGCTCCAAGTGGCACAGTTATCTAGAACTAGTTTAAATGACAACTAAAAGGTTGTGAATATTACAGGGAAAGGAATATTCCTCATAATCAGTACAAATAACAGTATGGGGTGTCCTCTGTGTTATTTGTGCACATTATTTATTGAACATGTTTTGATGGGATCCTTTTGGACTTCCACATACCACAAAGCAGAATGCAAAAGCTATAAATGGCTGGTAAAAAAATGGGAAGGTGGCAACCCAATCTGTTGCTCTTTTGCCTTCTACTCTATCTTCTTCTCTGTGGAATCGTCTTGAATCTCTTCTAAATAGGTTTATTTTGCATATATGCAGCAGTTTCTTAAAGGGATTCCATCACCAATACATTGTTTCATTTGTAAATGTACAGAATAAAAAAATATCATTAATTATCTTGCACATTGCGTTAGCACAATTACTTGGAAATGCATAAATTAAGAGAAAAATATGTTTTAAATATGGCTGTGTGGTGTCTCCTATGAATGACATCACCTTGTAGCTTGGTATGCAAATTACAAATGTACCACAAATGTAAATAAATATGTCCATGACTTAATTTGCACTAATGCATACGTCAATAGATTACTATTTATTGATACTGTTGAGCAAGAAATGAGCACAATTATTGACAGTTTGTATATAAACAGATCAAATATATTAAAACAATTATATACTTAAACTATAGAATATACAGTGTTAAACTAACGTGCAGAAAATACCTATGACAATCATACGATTATGCTCTGTACAAAGTAGTATGTAATTTGCCATTTCACCAGGCTCTTCAGGGATTTTAATTTTTGGTTATTTCACAGAGCATAATAGTTGGATAAGGTAGTTTTGAAATACATGATTCAATTATCTCAACAAAGTTGACTAGAATTGAGTTGTATGAGTAATTGCCTCAATCTTTGCAGCTATTAGTGAAACACTGTATTCATTCAGTCAAGTTATAAACTAAAAAACAACGTATAACATTGAAATTTGTGTTTTTATATTGTGCATCTAAAATAAGTGGATCTAAAATGTAAAATGTTTTATTTTGACAGCTTAAAGGAATATATATTGAATAATTTTTTTTTATTATTCATTTATTTATGTGGTACGTGATTTTGGGATACATTGAATAAAACTTTAAAACAAAATCACAGTTTTCCTATCGGTTTAAATAAAAGATAATTAAACTGAGCCCTCTAAATTCTGGGACATCTTGCATCATAGAGAGGGAGTACACAAGAGGCAGACTGAATACCCCAGCAGCAGATGCAGATGTGAAACTTCCCATGAACAAAGTGCTGTAATTAATGTAAAATCAGCCTCTGTTTGTTGAACTAAGCTTAGGTGCAGAGGGGTGTGGTCTTAGCTATTTCTGTGATGTAGTACAAGAAGGAGTGCTTGAGAACATAGAGAATACGCTTGCCGCAGCAACAGCAATAACTCAAGTAACAAGCTTCATTGTTTCTACTTTACATGGTGCAGTAATTATCTAATAATACATTTGGACATTGTTGGTGGAACTTTCACTATAAAGGATCACTTTATGGTCTGAAAAAACACAAACTTGATTTTGTGTGCGGGTTACCTGTAGCTTTCATAGAAAACAAAATGTGCTTACATACATTTCTAGATTACAAACATTCCCCACATTAATATGGTTTTGTAAATTATATGTGGAACAACAGAAAAGGATTTAGCAGAGAGACAAACCACATAGTCCAGTGTAGCGTAACACAGTGCTTTAATTGTTATATAGAAGCGGGTGCAAAAACAGCATGAACCAGGAAGAGAGACCTTATGCCAGTATGAAACGTGTAGGGCATCCCTTCCAGGTTAAAGCTGATTTTGTACCCACTTATATATAAGAATTAAAGCACTTTATTACTGGTCTTGACTACGTGGGTTGTCACTCCGCTAAATCCTTTTCTGTTGTTCTACTGATATGGGCTGCCCAGCCGTTACAAAGATTACCTGGGCTGAGTTGAGCCCGTGTGGCTGAGTTGTAACTGTGTGGCAATATTCGTTCAGGTATTTTTTGTTCTATTATTTGTAAATTATATGGCAACAATCAGAATGTGCACTTTAGAGTTTCAAACCTAAAGTTTCTCACAGTTTTCTTTACCTGGCCCATGTGACATTTTAGCAGCCTACCATTTAAAAATCCTCCAAAATAAAATAGCAATTTTTTTAATAACAGGTAATCCATTGTTTCTTATTTGGAGTACTTTCAGAAATTTACTGCAGCCATTTTGCCTTCAATTTATTCTAAAATGAGGATGATTTTTATTATTTGTTTGCTATTATTTTCACAAATTTGCCGATGTTGTTTCGGAGTTCTGGCTAGGGTTTCCATCTTTTGAAACATTTTTGGCCATTCTGTACAATGGCTATTTAACATTTCTGTGCTGTTTGTGTTTAGCTGTATATTGTTTTTATTGCAACAAGTAGGACTTTCTTTAGATACCATCGTTTTTATCATATCTATTAATATAATGTAAAAAAACAAACACAAATTATCTGATTTTTAATTGAAAAATCTTTTACTCATCTACAAAAGCTAATGAAAAAAAACTGCTAAATAGATTCTACTATTTCTCCATGCATAGGTTTGTTGGGTTGTTTGGGGGCTAAAATGCCATATTTGGGAGGTGCAGTTCTTGGGTTTCCAAATTTTGACATGCAGACAACCTGCACCCATGTCCCATTTGGGATATTTGTGATGCAAGTCAGTGTATTTTACCCCCATCAAACCATATATTTTTTAAAAGTAGACATCCTAGGCTATTTCAAATGGTGGTATTTTAACACTTTCCATGCACTAATTCTACTACCAGCCTGCCTTTTTTTCCACATACATTTTACTTCAGACATGAATTCACAGATTTTGGTATGTGTCACTGCCAAACAACACACCAATATGTGTTCAGCAACATCTTCTGAGTACAGGAATAACTTCCATGCATAGGTGTGTTGGGTTGTTTGGAGGCTAAAAGGCCACATTTGGGAGGTGTAAATTTCTAACTTGGAATTTTGACATGTAGTCAGTCTGCACCCATGTTCCATTTGGTGTTATTCCCGTTTTTTTGTTGTTTGATTATCTTTTTCATATGATTCTTTTCTAGTCATATGTAAGTATTTGCTGCTTTTACCCATTGGGTATATGTAACCATAATGCTTTTGATGTGATGTATTTGTCTAATAAATTTTTGTATATTTGTACAACTGTACCTTTGCTGTTTTACTTATAGTGTGCTCCTCCAACCTATTTTTTGTATATATTTCCATTGAGGGTAGTGTTTGGACTTCCCTAGGGGTGATGCACCTTACTTTTACTGTTATTGTAATTTTGGTGTGCTTCTCTGATTGACTTTCTTTGTACCCATGTTCCATTTGGGCCATTTTTTAAGCCAGACAATGTATTTTTCCCCATAAAACCATATATTTTGTAAAAGTATATACCCTAGGCTATTTTAAATGGTGGTATTTTACCAATTATCCAGCCTTTGTCAAAGTTTGTGATAGTAATCTTTTTTTCCCCCACACACATTGTTCTTTAGACACGAATTGACAGATTTTGGTATGCGTCGCTGCCAAACAGAACCCCAATATGTGTTCAGCAACATCTCCCGAGTACAGGGATACCACCTATGCATAGGTTTATCAGCTTTTTGGGGGGCTAAAAGGCCACATTTGAGTGATGCAAATTTTTATTTTCCAACTTTTTAGAATTTTGACATGTAGAGCAAAGACTGGATTAATGGCTCTTATAAGAGCCTTTATCCCCTTAGTGACAAGATATTTTCACCTTGACTTTCCCTTGGTGACAATGGCTGTTTTGACATTTCTAGGGTGTTTGTGTTTAGCTGTAATTTTTTTCTTTCTCACATACAGTACCCACACAAATTATATGTTGTTTTTATCGTCATAAGAAGGGCTTTCATTAGATATCATTATGTTCATCATATCTTATAATTTACTACAAAAAAATCATAAAATATGATGAAAAATTTAAAAAAAACCCACTTTTTCTAACTTTGACCTAAAATATAATTTACACAAATAAAATCATTAAAAAAGACCCCGTCTAAATAGTTTCTAAATGTTCTCCCGAGTTGAAAAATATGCATGTTTCCATATTTTTCGATATTTTTTTGCGAGTTATGGGGCAAAAACTAAAAATAGTGTTTTTTGTTTTTTTCCTATATTTATCTTTTGACCCCAACCCGAACCCAAAATTTAACCCTAACACTAAATTTAACCCCAACTCTAATCCTTATTATATCCACTAATATTTTTTAACTTTAATTTAATTTTAACCCTATCCCTTATGCTAAAAAATATTTAATTTTAACCTGTTTTTAATTAATTAAATATGTATTTTAAATATTTTCCATTGCAATGCTACTAAACTACCACTAGGGGCCTTCAAGTAGCATATTCAGAGCGACGGAAGTGAAGTTACTTTCACTTCCGAAGCTCAGACCGGCAGAGGACTTAGCCATATTGACGGAGCAGCATGCTCTGTGGGGCGATCGTGGGGGTCCCAAAATAGAAATTTCGGTGCTGGCTATTGCCTCAATGTCGAGGCAATAGACCAGCACTGATAAAGTGGTTTTCGCGATCGTTGATCGCGAAAACCTCTTCATTCACTGCAGGACGTGCCAGGCACGTCCTTTGTCGTTAAGGGAGTTTCTCCCAGGACGTGCCTGGCAAATCTCCCTTCATGACCGATGGCGGTCCAGGACCGTCATGCAGGTCTGATCGCGGTATGCACGCTGGCATACCGCGATCGCGCAAACAAAGACACTTCAGCCATGTCAGTTGAGGACCCCCCTGTAATAAAAAAAGTACCTGCCGCCACGAGGTCCGTACCTCCGCTGCCGCTACCTCTGCAAACAAGGTAGACGGGCAACGAAGGCTCCGTTCAGCGCCTCAGCCCTCCAGGGCTCTGTTTGCTGCCTGCCCCGATCTATTTGCCTGTTTGTGACCTTGCCTCCTCCATACCGTCTTTGTACCGTTGCTCCTGTTGTGTTTGACCCGGCCTGCTGACCATCCGTTCATCCTGTACTCCCTGCGTATCCCTGCTACAGTGTGCGGTTGCAGTCAGTGTACCAAGTCCTGGGTGTTCATTTACTTGAGGCCCAACCGTAGGGTATAATACAATTCAGGTGAATAGACACTGTTCTGCCTCCAAGCCTGTTGCAGTAAGATACCAGGTCTTCGCATTGCGGATCCAATCATCTGATTCTGACCAGTCCATGACATTATCTCAGGCCATTTTATGGATCCCGCGGACCTGGCCCGAGTCCCGGCCAAACAGGAATGCCATGACAAAATCCTGACCACGCACGCTTCACATCTACAGTCCCTTGAACATAAACTGGATACTATTACCGATCTATTACGGTCTCTCACCACTCATATGAACCCAGTCCCGACTGCTCCTACCATGTCTGATCAAGGCTTTTCTGTCATGGGGGCTAATAGCTTTTCAAGACCACCTAAGATGCCTATGCCTGAAAAGTTTTCCGGTTCACCACGTGAATGTAGAGGGTTCCTAAACTAGTGTCTACTAAATTTTCGCACACAACCTGACGCCTTCTCCTCATCCTCCTCAAGAGTGGCTTTCATTGTTAATCTTCTGAAAGGAGAGGCCTTGAACTGGGCATCCCCTTTGCTTGAACAAGGCTCTCCTCTGTTAGAGGATGCAGACGCATTTATTGCAGCCTTCAAATCCGTCTTCGATGCCCCAGGAAGAAGGGAGTCTGCGGACTCACCTCATGGAGCTGCAGCAAGGCAAAAGATCAGTGGGTCAGTATGCCATAGAGTTTCGTACCTTGGCATATGAGACAGAGTGGAACCAGAGCGCACTAAAGGCAGAATTTCGCAGAGGTCTTAAATCCCTTTGAGTCCTCAAATCCCTTATTGCATTGTGTCTGAAACTCGATGCTCGTGGCCAAGAAAGGAGGTTGGATCGAGATAGAAACCCAAGACACTTCCAACCTAAATTCTATCATGCTACCAAGACTCCAGAACCTGAAACTAATCAAACAACAAGTGAACCTATGGAGATTGGTCCTATACTACAACTTTCTGATGAAGAAAAATCTCGTCGCAGAAGATTAAATCTATGCCTGTATTGTGGTCAAAGGGGCCATTTTGCTCTGAAATGCCCCCAGAAATCGGGAAACGCCCACGCTTAGTGGAAGAAGGAGGAGTCCCACTGAGCGTTAACATCATTAATTCTCCTTCAAATCAGAGACTTTTAATACAAGAATTGCTCCAGTGGACAGGCCACCAAGTGGCCACCCAAGCCTTCATAGATTCCGGAGCAGCTGGAAATTTCGTAGATCAATCCTGGGTAATACAACAAAATATTCCTCTAAAGTCTAAATCCCTGCCTATTTCTGTATCTGCCTTGGATGGTACCCCTGTAGGTACTGGTATAATCTCCAAAGAAACCATACCTTTGGGTTTAAAGATCGGTCACAACCATTACGAAGAATTAAGCTTTGACGTCCTTTCTAGTCCCCACATCTCCATTATATTGGGGTTACCATGGTTGAAAAAGAATAACCCCTCCATTGACTGGTGTTTGGGACAAGTTAATTATTGGGGTCTAGGTGGTCGGGACTTTAATGACAATCTGCCTACACTCAACTCTGTTCTTACCCTACCTCCTGAGGATCCTCGTTCCCGGGTACTACAGTTATATTGGAACTTCCTGGATGTGTTCTCTAAAACCAAGGCCGAGGTTCTTCCTCCTCATAGGAGCTACGATTGTGCTATCGATCTATTACCTGGTTCCTCCCCTCCGGTGGGGCATAGATATCCTCTCTCTGAACCTGAGAATCAAGCACTCGCTTTGTACATAAAGGATAATCTTCAGAGGGGATTCATCCGACCATCTTCCTCACCGGCATGCGCTGGATTATTTTTTGTAGCTAAAAAGGACGGTACCTTAAGGCCTTGCATAGACTACAGGGGACTGAACAAAATCACTATAAAGAACCGTTATCCGCTGCCACTCATTACTGAACTATACGACCAACTCCAAGACGCCAATATATTCACCAAACTAGACTTACGTGGTGCATATAATTTGGTCCGCATGCGAGAGGGTGATGAGTGGAAATCGGCCTTCAATACCAGATATGGGCATTACGAATATCTAGTTATGCCTTTCGGATTGTGTAATGCACCAGCAGTCTTCCAGAGTTTTGTTAATGATGTTTTTCGGGACATGTTGTTATCTCGTCCATGATCTATTTGGACGATATACTCATCTATTCCAAGAATCTTTCCGATCATAGAAAGCATGTTCAGCAGGTTTTACTTCGTCTTCGAGAAAATCACCTCTTTGCCAAGGCTGGCAAGTGTGAATTCGAGTGCTCAAAAATCAAATTCCTGGGTTATATTATCTACTCAGACAGTCTAGAAATGGATCCTGACAAAGTTTCTGCTATCCAAGACTGGCAAATACCACTCAATCTCAAAGGGATACAAAGGTTTTTGGGCTTTGCTAATTGTTATAGAAGGTTTACCAGGAATTTCTGCACCCATTTCATATCTCACCAAGAAGGGAAGTGATCCGGCTAAATGGTCTACCCAAGCTCTAAAAGCCTTCCAGTTCTTGAAACATGCCTTCATTTCTGCACCCAATCTTCGTAGGCCCAATCCAGCTCAACCGTTCATTTTGGAGGTTGATGCTTCTGAATCTGGCGCTGGGGCAATTTTATCTCAAAGAGACCAAACCTCCAACAGAGTCCATCCATGTTCGTATTTCTCTAAGACATTTACCTCAGCGGAACGAAATTATGATGTGGGCAAACGTGAATTATTGGCCATCGAGATGGCTCTTGACGAATGGCATCATCTCTTGAAGGGTGTTCAAATTCCCATCACTATTCTCATCGACCACAAAAATTTGTTGTTTATAGAAAAAGCCAAGAGATTGAATCCTAGACAGGCCAGATGGGCCTTATTTTTTACCCGTTTTAATTTTTCCATCACAAACAGGCCTGGGTAAAAAAATGGCAAGGCGGATGCTCTGTCTAGACGTTTTGAGACCGAATCTGCTCCCTCTGTGGTAGACCCTATTATACCGTCCTCTAGGATCATTGCCTCGGTGTCCACTTCCCTCCTGTGGAGAATTTCCAGATCCCAGTTCCCTAGGCCCACCAATTGTCGCCCTCCTGTCTGTCGTTATTTTGTCCAATCCAACCTTCGAAGACAAGTCTTGTCCTGGGCTCATGCTTCCTCGGTCGCTGGTCACCGTGGTATACGCACCACTAAGTTTATCATTGACCGGAAATTTTGGTGGCTTTCCTTGCAATCTGAAGTTCGGGATTTTGTTCGCGACTGCACCGTCTGTGCCAGATACAAAACTCCAAGACGTAGCCCTGCAGGCCTGCTATGCCCTCTTCCTGTCCATAATACCTTGGACCAATATTGCCATGGATTTCGTCACAGATATTCCCTTCTCTCAAGGGTTTACGACCATACTGGTAGTAGTCGACCTATTCTCCAAACAGGCTCATTTTGTTGCTCTTCCCAAACTGCCCTCGGCATCTCAGCTTGCAACTGTTGTCATGAAGGAAATCTTTTGTCTACATGGGGTGCCCCAAAGCATTGTTTCTGACCGTGGTTCTCAGTTTGTGTCCCGGTTCTGGAGATCACTTTGTGCTCAACTGGTTATTTCTCTTAAATTGTCTTCCTCTCATCATCCACAAACCAATGGTCAGACGGAGAGGACCAATCAGGTTCTGAAACAATATCTGCAGTTATATGTCGATGAGGATCAATCTACTTGGTCTTCTCTCCTCCATCTCGCTGAATTGTCATATAACAGCTCCTTTCATGAGTCCTTACTGAAATCCCCGTTTTGTGCAGTCTTTGGCTATGAGCCTACTCTTTGGCCGGACTTGGGATTGCCTTCAGAAGTACCGGCTGCTGACCATCAGGTTCAGGATCTCAAATCTCACTGGGCTTCTGTTTCTTCACAATTATCCCAGGCCACGGTGTTGCAGAAGAAATTTACCGACAAACATCGTTCACCTGTTCCCGTACTTCTACCTGGTTACAAAGTGTGGCTTTCTACCAAATATCTCCAACTTCGTCATTCCTCCAGGACTTTAGGTCCCAAACATATCGGTCCTTACGAGATTTTGTCCAAAATCAACGATGTGTCCTATGCCCTACGCCTCCCGTCCAATATGCGTATCCACAACTCCTTCCATGTGTCTCTCCTCAAACCTGTTATAACTAATAGTTTCTCTGACGTCCGTATGGTTCCTAAACCTGTCCTTGTTCAAGGGCATAAGGAGTATTTGGTACAATCTATTCTTGATTCTCGGGTACGCCGTGGTCTTTTGCAGTATTTTGTCCATTGGCAGGGTTACGGTCCAGAAGAGAGATCTTGGGTACCAGCATCCGATGTTCATGCTCCATCCAAAGTTTCCTTGTTTCATCGTAGAATTTCCTCTCAAGCCAGGTCCTGAACGCTGGTACGGCATTCGTAAAGAGGGGGGTAGTGTAATAAAAAAACGTACCTGCCGCCACGAGGTCCGTACCTCCGCTGCCGCTACCTCTGCAAACAAAGTACACGGGCAACGAAGGCTCCGTTCAGCGCCTCAGCCCTCCAGGGCTCTGTTTGCTGCCTGCCCCGATCTATTTGCCTGTTTGTGACCTTGCCTCCTCCATACCGTCTTTGTACCGTTGCTCCTGTTGTGTTTGACCCGGCCTGCTGACCATCCGTTCATCCTGTACTCCCTGCGTATGTGCAGTACCGCTACACACAGGAAATTAGCATTCCCTTTTTTGGGGACCTATTAGGGGCGGGTTTTACCACTTAAACTGTATTTAAACCCTCAGTTGCTACTCAGACCTTGCCTGAGATAGTTCCTTGTGGCTTGATCTAGCGTTTATTCCTGATTATTGATACTTCGTTTTTTTTACTCCTGCTGTGATTTCTGACTCCTCTGTTTGCTGCCTGCCCCGATCTATTTGCCTGTTTGTGACCTTGCCTCCTCCATACCGTCTTTGTACCATTGCTCCTGTTGTGTTTGACCCGGCCTGCTGACCATCCGTTCGTCCTGTACTCCCTGCGTATCCCTGCTACAGTGTGCGGTTGCAGTCAGTGTACCAAGTCCTGGGTGGTCATTTACCTGAGGCCCAACCGTAGGGTATAATACCATTCAGGTGAATAGACACTGTTCTGCCTCCAAGCCTGTTGCAGTAAGATACCAGGTCTTCGCATTGCGGATCCAATCATCTGATTCTGACCAGTCCGTGACACCCCCGCAAACATCCGGGCACTGTGACAGCCAAACACAGCGCCCGGATGTTAATAGCTGTCAAAGCAGGTGCCTCCTTTGACAGCTATAGTCTCTCCCTGCTCCACGGTGATCGTGGGACAGGGAGAGACTAAATATATTGTGTCAAGTCTCCCCCTGGTCCCCCCCCCAGTACAACCAGACCCCACCCCAAAGGATTTTTTTAATAAAAAAAAAAAAAGGGGGGTTTTTTATTTATATTTTTCTATTGTGCTAATCCTAACTCTTGGGTTAGGGTTAGAGTTCATCAAAACCCTAATCCTAGGGTTAGAATTAGGGTTTGTACTAACCTTAACCATAGGGTTAAGGTTAGAGTTAAATAAAAAATAAAAAAAATGTAAAAAAAAATAAAAATTAAATAAATAAAAAAATTCAAAATAATAATAATAAATTGTATAAAAATAAGAAGTTATTCCGTAGAGGACCAATGACATGTTATGTCTGTCTGTGGTCCTCTAGAGATATATATATTTTTTTTTTTTAAAGACTGCTAGTGGGGCCAGTGCTTTGCATTGGCCCCCAGCAGTAGATAGGGGCCTGCAGCAGCTGGATATATGATCCATACAGCCGAAGGATAGCAAGGATAGCAAAAATCGGTGCTTCCTACTATAGACTACATTTCCTATTCTGTTACTGTAGCCTTTTGCTGGCTGAGCATGAGAGGAAATGTAGTCACAAGCATTACATAATAAATACACGTTTTAAAGCTGCAATAACTGTATCCTAAATTTTGCCCTGTACCTGCCACATAAACCTAGCAAACCTATACTTGTGGGGTACCGCTATACTCAGGGGAAGTTACTGAACATATATTGGGGTTTTGTTTGCAAATAAAATAGAACAGCCCCTTTAAATTCATACCTAAGTTTCAAAGTGTGTGGAACTCAGGACTTATAGTTGAATCTATTTAGCAGGTTTTTTCATTAGCTTTTGGAGCTTAGTAAAATAATTTACAAAGAAAAGTCAGGAAAAGTGTTTATTTTTATTAATTTTAACCATATTTTACCATATTTTTTTCACAATACAATAAATTATATGAACAAAATAAAGTCATGAAAAGAAAGCCCTTCTTGTCCTGAAAAAAAAATATATAATATGTGTGGGTACAGCAACCGACAAAGAAGAAAATTAAAGCTAAACACAAACACCTCAGAAGTGTTAAAACAGCCTCGGTCACTAAACGCACAACATTCCAAAAACAGTCTGGTCATGAGGGGGTTAATGTGACCACTGCACATTAGTGTGAAATATATATACAGTATATATATATATATATATATATATATATATATATATACATACACACACATGTATATAATTAAATATATTATTCTCTGAATGAATGAAAAACGAATGCGTCCCACGCACGAATACATTTCTTGCGAAGTGGCCCTTTGCAGACTAAACTTGGACACCCCTGCTCTAGTGGGTATAACAAAACAAAAAAATACTTCTGCAGCAGATCCCTGTTTAGGCAGTGATCTATCGCAAGCAAGAGGTTAATAGCTATTACAGGGCCTGTGTTATACTGTAATTCATTAAAGTAAAAAAATTAACCCCTAAAAATTTTTTGTTGCTGTGTAAGATGACTGCATACACAGCGATCAATGGCAGGGAAGGGGTTAAACACTGGGAATGGCTTTTATAAAAGCCCTTGGGTGTCACCATTTTATTAAATTTATTATAATTAAAAACTTACATTATACAGCTCTGTCTCTCACCCTCACTGAAACTCTAGTGAGCAGAGGGAGGCAGATTTGCACGGGTCAGATCAATATTTACAAATATTAATCTAACCAGGTGAATGGTGATGCTCATCTGAGCAACCACCAAACAGTCTTTGCAACTGATTGGCTTTTATTGATGTGTTGCACAATACCTCTACATAGAGTAAAGAAGGTTTTCTCTATTTAGTGCATAACGTGCCAGGCAAGTCATGTGTCACAAAGAACACATTTTTCCGTGATGTGCCTGGCCACATGTTGGGAAGGGGTTAAAAATAAATACCGGCCATGTGATTGCCTCTACAGTCCTGCTGGCTGGCAACACTGGTTCTTGCACAGGTTATGTGCACCCACAGAAAACCATCCAAGGCATGTTCAACTACATCTCAATATTTACATAGATAACTGACTTATGAGCACTGTAATGTACAGTCTGTGACCATACTAACTTTCATCCAAGCTATGCCATCCCAGCAATATAACATGTATAGTGGAAGGTATTGCATCCACAAACATTATAACAGAACATTTTACTTTGTCTGTCTGTTTATATTTTTATGGTATTTTTTCTACATAATGGTATTATTTATGAAGTGCTGGTAAACACAGCAAAATATGCTGAAATGTAGAAATTAAAAAAAATTACATATTATTAATGTGAATAAGTCTTTTAAAAGATTTAGATTCAATTGGGTCAACACACATTGTTTAAATAAATGCTACAGAACAAGAATGTTATGTTAATCCCAATACCAGTCCTAAAACTTCCTTTTTAGCTACTGCAATTTCTAGAGAGTTTGAAATAAAATAATTTTTAACGTGTCGGAATGCCCATGCGGGCTCCAATATACAGGCAGGACAATTAGACCTTTAAAAAAAAGAATTGAGGAGCATGTCAATAACATCCAAAAAGGCAACACACAATATTCTTTGCCACAACATTTTGTAGAATGCCACCAAAAAATGGTAAAGGTCTAAAATTCTGGCCAATAACTAAAGTTAAAAAATATTGGAGAGGTGGTGACAGTATTAAAAGAATTGGACAGGTGCAAATGGAATGGGTTTTTAAGATGAGCACTTTACAACCTAAGGGCTTAAATGCAGATTTTGACTTGTTTCATTTTATATAAAACTATAGGCATGTTTTAAGTCTAATTTTTTATGCTAAATTTTTATATGTTATTTTTGTGTATATATTTTTTTCATATTTTTTTCATATAAAGATTTTTATTAAAGTTTGATTATATGTCTATTTTTATATACATTACTATTATTGCTATTTTTTCTATAAAATATATATTCCTGATTTTTAAGTGGAATAACTCTTTATTAACATGCATATGGACAGATTATCACAATATATTTAAATATGTGTATTAATAATGTATATTTTACTCTCTCACTTGTCCTTTCCATTAAAATATGCAAATATTGCATAATGAGATCCATTTATTGAAGAGAACTGCACCATGACGTTTTTTTATAGTTAACAAAAACTGAAATCACCTCTGAAACGAGTGGATTACAAAGAATATGAAGGAAAGGACATTGAAATACACAGATATGAACAAATACAAGCTTTCGGAAGAAGAATCATAGAGTAATATGAAGGATAGACATTTTGGACTGACGTCATACGCGCTCTGGGTCACTTGACCTGTCGGCACAACCGTCTGGGAGCCTTACAGGCAGCATGGAGGAGACCATGCTGCCTGCCACTAGCCACCAGGGAGAACAGGTAAGTGCTGGGGAAATGGGGGAAAATTGTCTGGGGCATATTAATGGGACATAACACTGGCATATTATTGGCAAATTTACTGGGGCATAAATAATGGCAAATAACACTGGCATATTATTGGGCAACTTGGCAGGGGCATATTAATGGGGCATACCACTGGCATATTATTGGGCCAATTGGCAGGGGCATATTAATGGGACATAACACTGGCATATTATTGGGCAAATTTACTGTGGGATATTAAATGGCAAATAACACTGGCATATTATTTGCAAATTTACTGGGGCATACTAAATGGCAATTAACACTGGCATATTATTGGGCACATTTACTGGGGCATACTAAATGGCAAATAACATTGAAATATTATTGGGCAAATTGGCTGTGGGAATTTAAATGGAAAATAACACTGGCATATTATTGGGCAAATTGGCAGGGGCATATTAAATGGAAAATAACACTGGTATATTATTGAGCACATTGGCTGGGGCTTATTAATGGCAAATAACACTGGCATATTATTGGGCAAATTGGCAGGGTCATATTAAAAGGGCAAATAATACTGGCATATTATTGGGCAAATTGGCTGGGGAATATTAATGACAAAATAATACTGGCATAATATTGGGCAAATTGGCAGGGGCTGATTAAATGACAAATACTGGCATATTATTGGGGAAATTGGCTGTTATTTATTAATGGCAAATAATATTGGCATATTATTGGGCAAATTGGCAGGGGCATATTAATGGAAAATGATACTGGCATATTATTGGGCAAATTAGCTGGGGAATATTAATGGCAAAAAATTTTTTGGGTGATGGGGCATGTCCTTGGTGTGCAACGTGGATTATGGGTCATGTTGTGGGTGTGCATCGTGGGTAGGGGGGGGACAAAATTTGTCTGCCTAGTGCAGCACAAAACCAAGATACACCACTGAGTGAGGGTGCTTCTCACAACTGCCTTTGCCTCTTTTGGGCACACGATAATACCCAGACCCAGGATTACGCTAGCCAGGATCATTATGGCAGTCTCCAATAAAACCATTCTCCACTTCTGGATCCATGAGGAAGTACCGTCTCTAGCAATTTTTTCTGATAATTTTTTTTATCTATTCCGAATGAATTGGCTTGACACACATCAATACAAATTCAAAAGCACAGGTAAATACTTCCATGTTTGACAGTATATCGATTCTCTGCCTTTATAATAAAAATGAGAATCAATATAAAAAATTTGTTTCAAAATACGGTTTGGTACATGTACCAACTGATTCAGGGCCAGGACCCTATTGACGTATCGACTTAATTAAAGTGGGGTGTGGAAAATAAGGGCCACCCTCACAGTGCAAATATTGCACTATTCTTGATTCACCAGTTACTGACCTGGTAAACATTGCCTTTTGGGGTTGACATGATATCATACTCTTTTATATTACTGCTTTATCGTATTTTGATTCATATTCATCTTGGAGCTTTGATCCCTGTTGTATTTCCCATAGTGAAATGTACATACATGTTTCAGAATGTATTTTGTTTGTTTCTCTACTTAATATTTTATTGTTACCCTCCCCTATTTGTACCGACTGATATACTTCAGATTTAAGTAGGATTTCGGAGTTGATACTAGAGAAAGACTTGAGTAATGTTTATTCGTAAAATGTTGAGAAGTGGGGGATTTTTGTGTTAAGCCGTTGAAGGCTTTGTGGGCCATGGAAATAGCAATTGATGGAGATAAAAGGTTTTTGTATGTTGTAGAAGGTGAGAGGTCATGTTGCAAATATGTACAAAGAGAAGATGTTATGGACTAAGAATATAACAGTTAGGATTTAAAAGTGAATATTAATTTGAAAAGGAAGACATAAGTAATAATGTGTATGGTATATAGTAATAAGAGGTAGAATTTTTGGATTATATTGAAAAGTATTGATTAGTGTTTTTAAATAAACTCCCTGCCCATCTAATATAATCTTTGGTAAATTTACCGTAATTGTTTTTATTTTTGTGGTGTGACCAGAATTATTTTTACAGTGCTACAGCACTACTTACATTGTTAGTGATATATGAATATAATTTTCAAACTATAGGAAACGTTAGATTACCAGCTGGAAGGCAATACATATTTAAATAAATACAGAGCTAGCATGTTTATATATAGTAAATATACATACACACACACATACGTGATGCTAAAAATGTTCATTTGTTGTATTCTAGTTTTTGTTATAATTAAGGCAAATGTGATACATTGGGAGAGATTATTGAGCTGTTGCTTAAAATTTTAGATACAAGTTACATTTTAATATATGAGAATGTACGTCCGTCAGTGATTAGTGGAAAGAATTAGCAAGTGTCATGGTCTCAAACATGCTGTGGTGTTGGAGGTGAAAGAGTTAATTATATAAATTCAGATAGTTTTTGTTGTATATGAAAGAGAGAAAAAGTTCCCCCAGAAATCCCCCCTTCATTTCCCCTTCTATCTGTTTGTCTAATTGCAGATAAGAGAGTTGTAGCAGTGGCTGCAAAAGTATTTTTTTGTGTGTGTGAAGGGAGGGGGAATGGGCCAAAGTTGTGTTCTGTGCTGTGGTCATGTTGATAGTATATTGATAATGGTCAAGAGATATATTTTGTTGTCAATAATTTTGATGAAGTATATGTAGCAATAGTGAATTTTTATAAAATATTTATTTTGGCAGGCCAGGCCTGTTAGTTTTATTGAAGTAGCTCCAGCCTATGTAGAT
Organism: Pelodytes ibericus; assembly: GCA_036172795.1. NCBI lineage: Eukaryota > Metazoa > Chordata > Amphibia > Anura > Pelodytidae > Pelodytes > Pelodytes ibericus. Next base: position 26,826,977 of record CM069867.1, on the reverse strand, counting down.
GTTGTTTCAGTGTTTACTGATAAAGACCAGCAAATCTAGATTATTACTGATGCAGTTCCAGTAAGAGGTCTTAATCACTAATGAAGTGCTAGTGATTATTAACAGTGATTGATTATTATTATCAGTTGTATATTACACTCATCATGCTCAGTCAGGAGATTTATAAAAAGAATAATAATATTTTTAAGAACAAAAGAGTGGTCTAGTTATTTTTATTCGTTCGTTTTATAGAATACAATGTAATACAACGGCTTTCTATAAACCGAACGAGAATTCTTATGAATGGGGCTCTCGTTTGGTTCATAGAAAGGCAATAGTATTACTTGTATTCTATAAGCCGAAAGTCTATAAACCGAACGACTTTCGGTTTATAGACTTTCGGCTTATGGAATACATGTAATCCTATTGCTATTCTATAAACCGAACGACTTTCGGTTTATAGAATAGCCATAGGTTTACATGTATTACATAAGCCGAAAGTCTATAAACCGAACGTTCGGTTTATAGGCTGTCGGCTTATGTAATACATGTATTCCTATTGCTATTCTATAAAACGAACGTTCGGTTTATAGAATAGCCATAGGATTACATGTATTACATAAGCCGAAAGTCTATAAACCGAAAGTCGTTCGGTTTATAGGCTGTCGGCATTTACCTATACAGAGACAGAGTCTCCATTCATAAAATTATGAATGGAGACTTTGTCTCCGTATAGTTAAAAGCCGGCATTTAACTATACGGAGACAGAGTCTCCATTCATAAAATTATGAATGGAGACTTTGTCTCCGTGTAGTAAAATGCCCACAGCCTATAAACCGAACGTTCGGTTTATAGGCTGTCGGCTTATGGAATACATGTATTCCTATTGCTATTCTATAAACCGAACTTTCGGTTTATAGAATAGCCATAGGATTACATGTATTACATAAGCCGAAAGTCTATAAACCGATCGTTCGGTTTATAGGCTTTCGGCATTTTACTACACGGAGACAAAGTCTCCATTCATAATTTTATGAATGGAGACTCTGTCTCTGTATAGTTAAATGCCGACAGCCTATAAACCGAACGACTTTCGGTTTATAGACTTTCGGCTTATGTAATACATGTAATCCTATGGCTATTCTATAAACCGAAAGTCGTTCGGTTTATAGAATAGCAATAGCATTACATGTATTCTATAAACCGAACGTCGTTCGTTTTAAAGACTTTCGGCTGATAGAATACTATTGGCTTTCTATAAACCGAACTAGAGTCGAGTCCCCATTCATAAGAAATTCTTATGAATGAGGAGGGACTCTAGTTAGGTTTATAGAATGCCAATAGTATTCTATAAGCCGAAAGTCTTTAAAACGAACGACGTTCGGTTTATAGAATACATGTAATGCTATTGCTGTTCTATAAGCCGAAAGTCTTTCGGCTTATAGAACAGCAATAGCATTACATGTATTCTATAAACCGAATGTCGTTTGTTTTAAAGACTTTCGGCTTATAGAATACATGCAATGCTATTGGCTTTCTATAAACCGAAAGAGTCCCCATTCATACGAATAGGTCAATTGACCTATTCGTATGAATGGGAACTCAATTTCGGTTTATAGGAAGCCAATAGCATTACATGCATTCCATAAACCGAAAGTCATTCATGTCGGTTTATGGAATGTAGTACAATGCTATTGGTATTGTATAAACCGACTCTATTTCGGTTTAGAATGCCAATAGCACGAATGGACGAATGGACGAATGAACGAATGATTTTCGTTTATTAACCATTCGTTCATTCGGATTTTGTTAGTTCAAATTTTTGTTATTCTTTTTTCGGACGAATGGACGAAAATGCTATTTTCGTCAGAAAATGCATTCGTCCGAAAACGAATGCACATGTCTAGTTCTGAATGCATGCCATGTTGTGTGTTCTGAATGCATGATGTCAGTTTTGCTTCAAGTTATTTTAAAGTATTCTGCAAATTACTCAGTCCTTGGGAATTGCAAACTCCGGAATAATATGTTTGATTTTTACATAGATCTATTGGTTGTAGAGAAGGGTTTTATTAGGCAGGGTAAGAGGAGCAATCAACAATAGATATTTCATTTAGTTTTGTGTCCATCATGTGTTTTTGTTGGTCATGCCATTATGTAACATTATGTAACATATTGAGATAGTTATGTTAGGCCTTCCATATTTAAGAGAGAGATACTGTGGATTTTTTGTTAGATTGTAAGTCCAATATCTCTGCAGAGCGAAACCAGGGTCTGCTCAGTCGTCAAGGGTCTAAACCTAATCTCAAAGGCTATTAAAGTTAAAGTTAATGTTAGATGTCAGTATTGTCCTGAGGCAGTCCGGTAAAACAGGAAAGCCATAGTCGGTTAGTAAAGCTTAAATATGGATGTGAAGATTTTTGATTCAATATGTTGTTTTAATTGATCAGATCACTCCAATTTTATCCAATGGTATTTAAATAATATAAGAGATGTGGACACAAATATCAAGTGAGCCACAGGTTTTGATTGGATATTCGAAATATGCTCGTGGTTAGGAGATATGGGAAGGAAGATAGTTAAGTGTTTTTTTTAATAATAGCAATAATAGGTGCTTTTTATATAATTGTGAGGTGTGATAAATGCATTATTGCTAAAGCTGTTAAACCAGCTCCAAAACCACACGTAATATTACATTACCTATGCTAGAGCTTCTCAACAGCAATATTAAGATTGTTCAGCAAGTGAACAAAAGAGTGGAACTGAAAGGGTTAAATTGATGTTGAGAAGCCCCCCTTGCTTGACCAAGTTCAGATAAAGGTCACAGTCCCTGAGGAAGTCAGATAGGACATAATGGTTTATTTAAGAATGTCTTAGACTACAAAAAGGGGAACTAATGTTGTAGTAAGTTTCAACTGTCTTTTCTGCTGACTGACTATATTGAGATTTATTTTAGCTTTTCTGCCTAGTGACAATATATGTACCCATTGTCCACCCCCCTTGTGACATGTATACGCCGTCTCTCATGTACTTGATGCTATGTTTGTGCAAAATCTATAACCAATCAATGTACAGGACAACGCCTAGATTTGTGTATAAATACCAATGTGTAATAAACTACATTCAGAGCTGAGGATAAAGAAACACGTGCCTTGTGTATATATTTTCCGCCTTCACAGCTCTCCAGATATCTGCTAACCTGCCACACATCAACGACCTTAGAAGTAACTGATCAAGGAGCAGAGACCGGCCGTTCCTTTCACTATGTGAACACTCTGATAGAATATATGATATCAATACAGAAATCGGAAACATTACAGAGTCTATTCATCAAGCTCCAAATAACACTCAAATTGACGAAACTCAAATAGAAAATCAAATTGCAGGAAAAAAAACACATTTCAAGTGAAATTCCGCAATTATACTCAAATTCGGAATGTTAACTTGAGCACATTTGGTTCACTCAAAATTATCTTGAGAGGAGGAGATAATATTAAAAGAATAGGTAAAAAACAAAATGGAGTGGCTATTCAGGATGAGCACTTTGCAACCAACTGGGTTTAAAACAGAATTTGACCTTTTTAATTTTGTGTAAAGCTTTGCACATCCTTGGCTGAAGTGCATCTTTTTTACTTTTATTTGTATTTTTACCTTAATGTTGTTTTTCATATTTTTTTTTTTTTTTTCAATAATATTTTATTTTTGCATAGTAAGGACTCAACATATTGTTTGTTACAGACAAATTAAATAAATGTAAGTGAACATTGTCATACAAATGTTTTTCGGAAAGGAAAAAAGATTACAACTGTTGAGAAGTAGGTATAAACTTGGAAAATTCGTTGCTTTTGATATACATAATAGATCGTTCTCCTATGTTAAGAAGTTGTTGAACAAATAAAATAAGATTAAGATCAATTAAAATACTTGTTGGTGCTAGTTTCCACTTTGTTGTCTTTGTCCTACTATATGCTATCCATTTACCATTTCTAGATCCGTTAACTATTGTGATCTCTGATGTCACAGTTATCTAATCGTTCAGTTTCTTAGTGTAACTTGGAAATGTTTAACAGTAATCAATATAAACCTTTGAGATCCTATATATAAAAGAAAATAAGAAATAAGAAATAAGAAAAGAAGTGGTGGGTATAAAAGATTTAGGGTTTGTAGAAAGGGATTAGAGGGGGAGGGTGAGGGGGGGAGAAGGTCAGAGCTCATGTTGGAACTTGACATGTGTCATCAGAAGTTCTTTTCCACATTTCCTTCATATCGTCATATTTCTTCATATTATTTGTGCTGATATAATGGAGTTTTTCCATGGTTAGATTATAATTTATTAGGTTCTGTACTTCGGGTAACGATGGGATTTTTGTCGATTTCCAGTTCCTTGCAAGAAGTGTTTTTGCGGATAGTAATATCATTCCTATCAGGATTTTTTCCATTCTTGGGATTCCACTTGGGAATATATGCAACAGTGCTACTTCAGGTGTTCTCGGCAATTTGATCTTTGTTGTTTTGTTTATAAGCGTAAAAATCTCTGACCAATAGTTTTGGATTGCTGGACAAAACCACCAAATATGGGACATGGAGCCTCTCTCTATACATGATCTCCAGCATGTGTCAGATGGTAATTTGTAGATTTTTGCTAGCCTAACTGGGACTAGGTACCACCGGTATAGTATTTTCCTGGCTAGTTCAATATGGTTGGTATTATGGGAGAATAGTTTTGGGTTTTGAATCGCTTGATTCCAGTCTCTGATATTGATGCTTATGTTCAGTTCGTTTTCCCAAGCTACCATAAACGGGAGTTTTTTTGGAATTGAGTCTAGAATAAGTATATGGTAGCAAAGTGACAGAAGTTTTTTCTTTTTTGTTAGGGGTTGGCACTGGAGAATCAATTCAGATAATGGTTCAGTGTGATTAATTAGAGTGTTGGTTCTGTTTTGTATAGCATGGCGGAGCTGTAGGAATTTATAATGATCTGAGGAGGGAAGTGAATATTCTTGTTGAATGTTCTGGAAAGGGCGCAATTTTTTGTCTTCTATGAGTAGACCAAGATGTGAGATCCCCGCAGTTATCCATGATTTTAGTGATAAATTTGGAATTAAGAGTTCCATGGAGGTTAAGGGGGTGGCTTGAGTGAGATGTTGTAATGCTGGGATATTTTTTGCATATTCATTCCAAATTTTTATTGAAAGTTTTGTACTGGGCAATATTATCTTATTTTTATCATATGTGTGGTCTTTGAGCCAGAGTGTGTCACATACTCTGTGAGGAAAGCATTGGTTATCTTCCATGTCCACCCAAGAAATTGTACCTGGTGATTCATGGTGTTGTATGGTCTGGGACATTCGTGCCGCTTTATAATAATGGATTAAGGAAGGGATCCCCAGACCTCCTTTGTTAGGTGGTAGTATAAGCCATTTATTCGATACTCTTGATTTTTTGTAACTATGGATGAACTCCTGTATTTTGGCTTGTATGTTGCAAATTAGTGTTATTGGTATATGGATTGGTAGTGTCCTAAATATATATAGTAGTTTGGGTATTACATTCATTTTGATTGCTGCTGTTCTGCCTATCCAAGAAAGGAATAGTTTATCCCATTTTTGCATTTCGTTTTGTGCTAAATTCCAAATTTTTGTTAAATTATGATGTATTAAGTCCTCTGGGTTTTTTGTTAGAGCAATCCCTAGATACTGGATATTATTTTTCCTCCATTCATAGGGGTATTGTGATTTAAGATTCATCAAAGTGGGTTCTGGAATGTTGATGGCTAGGGCTTGTGTTTTTGTAGTGTTTACTTTGTGATAAGAAATGAGACTAAATTGCTCTAGCAGACTATTTAGGTGTGGGAGTGATTTATCTGGTTCTGTGATGGCGAGGAAAATATCGTCCGCAAATAGTCCTAGTTTAATTTCTTTTTCTTTATTATCTTTAAACCCTTGAATGTTGGGATTGGAACGTATTGCTTGTGCTAAGGGTTCGAGTGCTAGGACATATAGAATAGGCGATAGAGGACAGCCTTGCCTAGAACCATTTGAGATATCGAATATTGTTGAGAAAAATCCTGCATAATTCACCTTAGCTGAAGGGGCAGAGTATAAGGCCATTATTGCTGTGATGTAAGCAGGTGGGAAATGGAATTTATGAAGTACTGCTAGAAGATATTCCCAATGTAATCTATCAAACGCTTTTTCTGCGTCTATAGCTACTAATAAAATTGGGGTTTTTTGTTTTTGTGCGTACGCTATAATATTACTAATTTTCCTGGTATTATCTGCGGCCTGGCGGCCGCCAACGAATCCCACTTGATCATAGTGCAGCAACTGTGGTAAGATAAATTTTAGTCTGGTCGCTAATATTTTTGCATACATTTTAAGGTCTGTGTTTAGTAGGGATATTGGTCTGAAATTGGGGCATAATAAAGTAGATTTGTTTGGTTTTGGTATAGTGGTGATATGTGCTAACATCATTGTCTTTGGGAATTTACCTTTACCCATACATGAATTGTATGTATTAACCAGATGTTGGGAAAGTATATTTTTGAACGTTTTATAATATATATTTGAGAATCCGTCTGGGCCTGGGGCTTTATGTAGTGGGAGGGAATCTATGGCTTCATTTACTTCTTCTATTGTGATTGGGTCGGATAGGAAATTTTTATTTTTAGGGTCCAACATTGGGAGGTTTACTTTGTCGAGAAAGGCGTCTATATCAGTTTTTTTGGGTTGTGGTGTTTTCTTATCGTCCTTTAAGTTATAAAGTGCTTGGTAGTATTCTGCAAAAATATTTGGGAATTTAGCAGGGTTTAATTCTTTTATGTTATTCTGTGTAAGGAGAGCAGGGATAATTTTCCGTGCTTCTTGTTTTTTGATTCTGTGTGCTAGTAATTTACCTGCTTTATTGCTGTGTGTATAGTATCTCTGTTTTGTTTTAAGTAACTGCATGTGGGTTCTTGCTAATTGGATCTCTGAGATTTCTTGTTTTACTGTTTGTAATTTGGTAGTATTCTGTATAGTTGGTAGTCGTTTGTGTTGGCTGGATAATAGTTGTAGTTCTGCCGTGAGTTGATTTAATCTTTTTTGTTTTTGTTTTTTATCAAAGGATGAGATGGCAATCAATTGACCCCTAATTACTGCCTTGTGTGCTTCCCATACTGTTTCTGGGGTTAAATCCTTTGTGACGTTGTTGGTGAAATATTCTACTAGATTTTTTTCTATTGTTTGTTTTGTATCTGTGTGTGTTAATAAGAACTCATTGATTCTCCATGTGCCAGAACCCCTGAAAGGAAAATTTGATTCTAGTGTCATAATTAACGGGGCATGGTCTGACCATTGTATATTGCCTATTTCGCATTTTGTGATTTTTTGTAATGTGGTCTTGTCAGTGAGAAAATAATCTATGCGTGAATATGATTTATGTACTTGGGAATAGAATGTGAAGTCTCTAGAATCTGGGTGTAAGGTTCTCCATACATCATATATTTGAGCTTCTGCAAAAATTTGTTTCAGTGTTGTTCCTTGGATTGTTTTCCTAGTGTTGTGTATGGAAGGTATGTTGATTGAAGAGTCTAATTTCGGGTCTGTGACTAGATTGAGATCGCCGCATATAATTGTCAGGCAGTCTTGTGTATTTAGAAGTTGTTTTGTTAATTGACGAATAAATTGCCCTGCATTATCATTCGGGGCATACAAGTTAATTATGCGATATTTGACATTGTTGATTAAAATGTTGATAAGTATGAATCGTCCTTTTGGGTCTATCTTTTTTGATATAATCTCTGTGGCTAAGGAATTGTGGAACCATATGGACACTCCTGCTCTTTTACTTTGAGCTGTGGCGTGGTGAGCTACTGGGAACTGTTTGTTTAGACATACGGGTATTTTATTCTTTGCGAAATGAGTCTCTTGGGCACATATTATTTGTGCTTTATGTTCTTTTGCTGTTTGCATTAACATATTTCTTTTGTGCGGACTATTTAGTCCTTTGGTGTTAATTGAGAGGAATGTTAACTCCATTTGTGTATTGGTTTTTGTTGATTATTGGCATCAGTGTTAATACTTCTGATTAAATTTGTGTGAGGAAAGGTGCACTTACAGGTCGTTGATCGGTGGTGCTGTTCTTTAGGTGTTAGGTATATTACTTCCGTCGTAGGTAGTTCCGTGCAGTGTGGGAATCCGCTTCTTTTCTGGGGTTCTTCTGAGGATTGGAGATCTAGGTCCTGTATATTGTAGTTAGAACTCTCGGTATAGGTGACCACTGGAGGGGAGGGGGGTAGTGTGAAGTAGAGGACTTCAAAGAAACAGAAAAGAAAAGGAAAAAAGAATAAGAAACAGGTTAACTTATTTACATCACTTGAGTGTGAAGAAAAATTATCCATCCCTTTCGGATGGATAGGTACAAGTGCTATTGGATACAACTTAATTGTGCTACAGACTTTATGTGGCACTAATCTCATACCCAGATGAGGTAGGGGGTGTCTACCGAGGAGTATGAGTGGTCTAGAGGGTTACTCTGTGGCTTCAGAGGAACTTAGGGGGGAATATATTATTATTTGTATTTGCATACGGAAATATGTATATTTTTTTTTTTTTTTTTTATGCGGGAAGGGAATATGTTGGTTGGCGAATCTGATGGGTCTACTTCTGGTTGGTTTTTGCCTTAATGGGAGGTTATATCTGAGTGAGTAAATCATCGTGTATTACTGAAAACTTTGACAACAATGGTTAGGTTAATCATGTTATAATTGGTTAAGATTGTTATTAAGTATGTAAGGTCAGACAGTTTCTTCGTTCAGTCTTGATTCTTCTTTCGATGTGCCTTTTTCGGGTCAGTCGCACCCCGAGCTTTACTTCAGTGGCTCTAGAGTTTGACGTCATGAGGATACACTTGGTTGTCGTCTGGTGGTTTTGTTCTGTATTCGAATTGTAGGTTTATGTCATTCTCCCATCCGATCTTTACTTCAGTGGGTCTGAGTTTTAACCAGAGATTTTCGGGTTATAATTTTTCGGTTTTACTTCATCTTCGGAGTTCGTGTCTTTCGAAGTTGGATTGAATATCCGAGATTCGTTTTCTGTATGGTGTCGGTGATGGGACCTAATTTATGTAGGTTTCTGTCGGGTAGTCACCACTGATGCCCAATCTTTCATTACTGGGGTAATCTTCTTCTTTTTTTGGGTGCGGTTATCCTCCGGTATTTGCAGGCCCCATTTTGTGAGGTATAGCAAGCCTTCTTCTGGAGATCCCAGGATGGTAGTGGCCCCTTTGTGCGAAACGATCAGTTTTACTGGAAAGCCCCATTTGTATTTTATCTCCGCTTCTCTCAGGGCGCTGGTGATTTGAATGAAGTTGCGTCTCTGCAACAGTGTTGATGGTGACAAGTCTGCAAATATTTTGACGTTGGTAAATGGGGCTTGTAGTGTTTCTGGTTGTCTGCTTGCCCTCATAATTTCTTCTTTGTAGTGGAAATAATGCATTCTTAGGATTGTATCTCTTGGGGTGTCCTGCGTTATGTGTTTTGGCTTGGGGAGTCTGTGGATTCTATCTATTAGCATATCTGAGGCTGTTGAGTCAGGTATTAGGGCCATAAAGAAGGCCTGCACCCAGTCTTTTAGGTACGCCGGGGCAACTTCTTCTGGTATGCCTCTTATGCGTACATTATTGCGGCGTGATCTGTCTTCTAGATCTCCCATTTTCCCTTTGAGGAATTGTACTTCTTTTTTCAGAAGTTCATGTTGTTCTGTTAGATCATTATGGGAGTCTATTACTTCATCCACTTTGTGTTCTACTTGACACGTTCTTTCCCCCAATTCTTTTATTTCTTTCATTAGATCTGAAGTCATTACCTTGATGTCTGTTTTGATGTCAGATCTCATGTTATTCAGCATCTGTTTTATATCGTCCACAGGTAGCATGTTCTGTGTTGACGAGGAGGAGGCTGCATCTTCCAATTCTGAAGTTTCATCGTCTTCAGGATTTTGCTGGGCGCCATCTTGCGATCCAACTTCGGTAAGTTTTGAAGACAGTTTTCTCTCCTTGTGTGTTAAATATTTTAACATTTTCCCTTGATTTCTTGTGCCTCTCTGTGAGGACATCTTGTAGGGTAAAAAGGGTTATTTTTCCGTGGTATGTCGTCTGGAATACAGCGTTATTTCCCCGTCGCCTCTAAGAGCTCACTTAAAACGCGGCCAGTGCGGTTGCCGGCTAGGACACGCCCCCCGTTTTTCATATTTTTTTTTTTAATATTCTCAATATACTTATTGTACATATTTTTTTTTCCTTTAAATCCTTCACACAAATCTTAGTATGCACAAGGTAAATTTTATTAGTGGACTTTTTTTGCATATAAGAATATAATACTGCTATTCTTTCTGTTTTACCTCTATACTGACTTTATGAGTCAATCCGGCTTTTAACTATGAAAACCCTTTGAGTATATACTGCTAGACCAAAGAAATTTCAGATATTTTTGGAATCATTATTGAAATGAATGAAAGAGTTTGCCAAAAGCCTAGAAGAGACGAAAAGATTCAAATACACTTGCGTCTGTTTTCAACGTTAGTTATTACTACAGAGAGCTCTGTAAACAACAAAACCAACAAGAATTACCGGAAGTAACATCACGCTCTGACGGATCCCAGAAGATAACATCATTTACGGACTCTAACTGTATGGACTTATCTTTTGGATATATATGGCCTCAATCCCACAGAGATCGCCACGTTCTAAGGAAGCCTCCAATAGAGGTGAATCGCATTAACGGATGGCATTTGTGGTATTGAGACCACCATTGTTGTTTATGTTTTTTTTAATTTATATTTTGTTCTAATAAACATGTTAATTTGAACTGGACATTTGGTGCGCAGCTTTCGCTTATGTAATACTGTGTACTTAAGGTGGTAGCTGGGGATCGCCCAGCCTTTACTTTGGTTTATTTTTTTATCATATCTCCATTGTCTTGCCTTATTTTCTATAAGAATGGACAATGAAAGCAGTAACCCCATTGAAAAATACCTACAAGAGATTCACTTGGACTCCAAAACCATGATATAATCTCACGCTCAAATAAAGAGAGCTTCAGACACAGAGTCAACTCAGAAATATTAGGCAAACAACAAAAACAGACTGGCAAACTAACCACCAAGGAGAAGAAGGCTATTGGATGACTAAAGAACAACAAGGACATTACAAATAAGTCAGCAGATAATGGGGGTGCTGTGGTGTTTATGGACAATAAGAAACACATAGTAGAAGCTAAGCAATACATAGTAGAAGCACACAGACAACTCTCTGACGACAGGCACTATGTCTGATGGTGTAGCAGCATTTCACAAATACCTGGAACAGGAAAACTTAGGAATGGAACCCACAACACAACTAATACAATTCATACTTAACCATACCTACTGCAAATGTGGCCAGGACTTCTATCTCCAAAGAATGGGGACAACAATGGGCAGACAAATGGCACCACATTACGGTAACTGCTCATGGCCAAATTGGAGGAGGATTACATCCTTGAATTTGCTTGTATTCCACAGACTGAGATGAACATCTTCAGAACCTCAGGAAGGAAATCTTCTACCATGGCTACAGTGATAAAGAAAGCCACTAATAACCCCAGATAAAATCTCCTGAGATACCAGCAGCCACAAAAAGGAGATTGCATACTATTAGTGGTGAAATAAAAAACAAATGGAAGTTCTGTGTGAAAGGAATAAAATTGCTGTTGAGAAGTTCCCTATTTGAGCCGAGTTCAGACAAAGGCCAGTCTCCGAGAAGTCAGTTAGGGTCTCATGATTTACGTAAGACTAGTTTCAGACTATGAAAATAGGAACTAAGGATGTATCATGTCTCAAGCTGTCTCCTTTCTGCTGACTGATTACATTGAGTTTTATTTTGGTTTCCTGCCTGCTAATGAAATGTGTACCCATTGTCACCCCCCCTTGTAACATATGCACGCCACCCATCACGTACATTATATTATATTTGTGCAAATCTATAACCAATCAATGCACAGGACAACGCCTAGTTTTGTGTATAAATACTGATGTTTAATAAACTACATTCAGAGTTGAGGACAAAGAAACACGTGCCTCTGTGTATTTGTTTTCCGCCTTCACAGCTCTCCAGATCTGCTAACCTGCAAACACATCAACAGCCTTAGAAGTAACTGATCAAGGAGCAGAGACCGGCCGTTCCTTTCAATTTGGTGTCAGAAGTGGGATTCGGACATACAGGGTGAGTACAAGTTGTGCATGGTTGTATTTTATACTTCTATGCTGTGCTCCCTTGTCTCTCCGAATCCCGTACCTACAAATTTAGTGGCTTAAGTAAAGCCGTGGGTTGTTGTTAAACACTTGTCACTGGGACGAGATAATATTGTGTTTCTGGTACACAATTTAAAATAATCTATTGATCTATGGTACTTGTCACTGGGACGAGAAAATATTGTGTTTCTGGTACACAAATAATAGATATAGATATTACGATTTCACTGGGAAATCGCTGAAGTGCGTGACACTGGGTCGCGGCACAGTTTAACAAAACCTACTAAGAAATATATATGTATATATGTAGATAAATATATACAAGCAATTTTGTGATATAGATATTAAGATTTCACTGGGAAATCGCTGAAGCGCGTGACACTGGGTCGCGGCACAGTTTAACAAAATCTACTAAGACATATATATGTATATATGTAGATAAATATATACAAGCAATTTGTAATTAGGAAGTGTTACTTTCTAAACTGCTGTTGGTGTGCTAAAGGTTATGATTATTATATAAGTTAAAGTATAAGATTATTTCTGTGAACATTGTTGAAAACTCATTTAAAGTATAAGATTATTCCTGTCAAAATTGTTGAAAATTTTAAAGTATAAGATAAGAATTGCATGATAAGTGTCAACATTTTTGGTAAAAATCGTTAAAGTATAAGATAAAAGAAAAAATTGTGTATTAAGTTGTGTAAACTGTATAAAATAATCTATTTTGTTTAGTCATAATGGGACAACAGTTTAGTGATTTAGCAACCCCAAGTTTTATAACAGGCAAATTGAAGGATGCCCCTTTGTATGATAGTACAAAGTGGAATCCACGTTATTACACCCAACTTTATGTGACTGCTGCATTTGATTCTGGTATAGATGATGTTTCAGGATGGACACAAAAAGGCTATGAGCATCCCTTCCCTGTAGAAGGGTCATTTGATTTGTATTACAGAAATATGTGTCAAAGTTTTCTAGATAATCCCCAAAATCAAGACCAAGGCTGGGAGCAGCCAATAATGACTTTGTTTTTCAAATTTTGGATTATAATGTGTGATCATGTAAGAGTAAAACAGAGAGGCAAGGTGAAGGGTGTAAAAATGAATAAGGGTAAACCAAAATATCCTAGAGAGCCCGAGAAAATCATTAGCTTACACATGCCACATGTAAATGTAACATCAAGCGCTCCCCCCGACTATGGAAGTGTGTGTGATAATCCCCAAGGAACGGCATTGTTAGCAGCCGCTCTAGAACAAATAAAGATAGATGAAAGAAGAGACGTAAAAACTATTTACCCAAGTTTGGGAATGCTGACCCGCTCCCAAGCTAGTGTCATGATGAAAAATGATTGTAAAAGTGAATGCACACGCCCAGTAACCCCCACACCAACAGAGGCCAGTAAAGCAGAGCCTGCTTTGCAAATGCCATTTTTAACTGTTGGAAGTCACGTAGTTTTGCAATCGGTTAAACCCGAGGAAATAAAAAACTGGGTAGGTGGATGTCCAGACCCATTTGTCAGCCCCAAAGGTGCCATAATATATCTCAAGCGTATGACAAAAGGCACAATGTTTACAGGAATGGACATCAGGTTCGGGTTAGACATACTTACAAAACATAAAGACATAGAATGGGGAAATGAAGTAGAACATTTAAACGCAAAATATGACACTCCGGGAGATGTAGATTCTTATGCCTGGGCACACGAGACACACAGAGAGGAAATGTGGGATAAGTTGCAAGCATATTTTGAAAAGCAGGGACGTTCACGTACGAATATGGGTGCTGTTATGGCATTAAAACAAAAGCCAGGAGAAACTGTTAGTGAGTTCTGTCGCAGGTTTAAAACCGAGTGGACAACCACAGCAGGTATGTCAATGCCCGAGGATAGGGACACTGAGAAAAATGGTATGTATAATCAAACCTTGATGGCAGGAATAGATGAGAAGACACAGCATGTTATAAAAATGTTGATAGATGAGTGGTGGAGTAAACCACCCACAACATTAGAGAATGAATTGCTTATAAAGGAAGCGGCTGGAGTCTTCCCCGCTGTGCAAATAAAACAACCAGATATGACACTATTTTCTGGCCAAGGTCCTGCAGGTGGTCAAGGATATCATTCCCGTGCCACAAGAGGTAGGGGACGTGGCCCCCCCCATAGGGGAGGCATAAGACATCAATCAGGAGGTCGTGCAGGTAAAACAGGACATTGTTTTAATTGTGGAAAGGCAGGGCATTGGGCAACAGAGTGCAGGCTCCCAAAATATGAAGATAACACATATGCAGGAAGAGAACAGCGCAGGGAGCAATATCATGACTCTCAGCCACAGCGCAGGGAGCAATATCAAGACTCTCAGCCACAGCGCAGAGAGCAATATCATGACTCTCAGCCACAACGCAGGGAGCAATATCATGACTCTCAGTCCCAACTGCCAAAATTCCCAGTTAAGTGGCAAAGCTCTGGTCCCCAATAGGGGTGCCCGAGGATAGACCCCATCTTTTTCGCATCACAATTAACAACCACATGGTCCGAATTACCCCAAATTACACTTGTTATAAATGGGGAACAGGTTAAATTCCTAGTGGATACGGGTGCCACTAGTTCTGTATTGAATGGCTGTTCATACAGTGGACCTACACGCGAATCAGATTCATCCTCAATGGGAATAGGGGGAGTAGTCACCAAATGTTATGATACCCCATTGTTAACAGTAGAAATGTTAGATAATGGAAAAGAATTTAAACATCCATTCAGGTTAATACCTAAATGTCCAGTAAATTTACTAGGCAGGGATCTGCTAGGTAAATTGCAAATGACTATTGCAATAGATAGGAAGGGTGGCTTAACCGTGTCTATTCCTACAGAGCACACAAATTTACACATGTTCCATGAGCCAATTGTGCATGATGAAGGTCGTTTAAATGTTCGTGCTCTCTGTCTCCCTGATGATGTCCGGGAGAAAATGAGAGCCTTAGCCGCATTTGCCAGCACAAAATCAGCATATGTAACATGTGAATTTGTCAATCCAATCTCATGTACTGAATATGATCCTGAGAGAGAAATGCAGGAAATAAAATCAAACAATACTGTATCAATTACAGGTATTTGGCTATCACCTAGTAGAGGTTATATTTGCACAGACAAACATGCATATGTGTGGGTACAAGGACAAGATCTTGTTTTACAGCATACATTTTTGCCCATGGATCATGTCCATGATATTGAATATTGTATGTCATCCACAATATCACAGCTACCTGAACCACTGAGAGATATAGACCCAAAGTTGTGGGCGCAAGGATCTACAGATCCAGGTAATATTGATTGTTCCCCATATCAAGCTAATCTAAAATCCAATGTTTCTCCTGTGTATATCAAACAGTACCCGTTGTCGAGTGACAAGGAGAGAGGCATAGCTCCAGTAATTGCGGATTTACTGGAAAAGGGCATTATCGAGCCTACCGTGTCACCCTACAACACTCCTATCAACCCAGTGCCAAAGCCAGGTAACAGAGGATGGAGGTTAACTCAAGACCTAAGAGCAGTCAATGCCCTAGTTCAGCCCCTTGCTCCCCTGGTCCCAGATGTCACTGCTATACTGACAGCAATTCCGCATACGGCTTGCTGCTATACAGTAATTGATTTAAACAGTGCCTTTTTCAGCATACCTGTACACCCTGATACAAAACCCCTGTTTGCATTTACTTATAGAGGGAATCAGTTTGCGTGGAACAGGTTACCACAGGGGTTTTGCGATTCCCCCACTGCCTATAGTACCGTAGTCCGTGCAACCCTGGCTGCTTGGCACCCTGCTCGTGGCTCTGTTCTCCTGCAGTATGTGGACGATTTGCTCCTCTGCAGTGAAAGCGAAGCTGCGTGCATGGAAGACACGCACAGTCTGTTGCAACATTTGGCAAGCACTGGACACAAGGTATCTCCTTCCAAGATGCAAATTGCCCAATCGGAGGTCAAGTACCTGGGATTTTTGCTGTCACAAGGGGAAAGACGTTTATCACCTGAACGTGTCAAAACTATTTCTATGTTCCCCAAGCCACAAAGTAAAGCAGCATTGATGTCATTCCTAGGTATGGTGACTTATTGCAGACAATGGATTCCCAACTGTTCATACTGGGATAATATTCTGAGACAGGCAGCACTGCAGGATGCCCCAAAAGACATTATATGGAGTCCAGAAAGGGAAGAAGCGTTCAAAGAACTTAAAAGAGCTTTATGTACTGCACCAACACTGGGACTCCCGAACTACAATTCACCGTTTCATTTGTTTTGTGCAGAGACAGGGACCACAGTAGCAGGGGTACTAGCACAGGAGCACGGATGCGGGTATAGACCAGTGGCATATTTTTCTAAAAAATTTGTTCCTATTGTACAGGGTCTACCGGCATGCCTGAGGCAAGTAGCTGCATGTGCCATGATGGTGGAGAGCTCCCAGGCCCTAGTACTCTCCTACCCTTTGATTTTACACACATGTCACCAGGTAATCAAGGTGCTGACAAACCTGACCACACAACACATGACTGCCCAGCGCAGGTCAGGTTATGAGACTGTGTTGACAGCAACACAAAATCTCACTATTAAATATTACCCTTCACACACTGGCCCAGCTGCGGCACTCGCTACTATGCTGAGATATACACCTGAGAAACAGGATGACAATGATCACGATTGCCTGGACGCAATACAAGTCCAGACATCCGTGAGGCTTGATTTGCAAAGCACACCACTACAGGGTGAGGTAGAAACAGTATTTGTGGATGGTTCATGTTTTAAACCAGCAGATGGAGTTTATCTGACTGGATTTTCTGTTGTCACTGATGACACAGTACTAGCAGCGGGAGCGCTGCCGTTCATTTCTGCACAAGCTGCAGAACTTGTCGCCCTCACACAGGCATGTAAACTCTTTGAAAATAAATGTGTTAATATCTACACAGACTCCAGGTATGCATTTGGAGTGGTACATGATTTTGGAATGATCTGGCGCAATAGAGGCTTCATTGCAGCCGATGGTAAAGGTATCTCACATGCTCAATTGGTAAATGATTTGTTAGACGCATTACTCCTTCCAGAACAAGTTGCAATTATAAAATGTAAAGGCCATGATGTTTCAAATTCCATAGAGGCAAAAGGTAATGCTTTTGCAGATCAAATTGCTAAAGAAGCTGCACAAAATCAGCAGATGTGGCCAGAATATAAAACTACAACAGACACTCAATTACATCTTGTTTCACAAATTGTCACCCCCGATTATGATCTTGTAACTTTACAGGAAGTAGCTGAACAAGCTGATATTGACTATTGGAAGTCAAAGGATTTAGAAATTGACCAATTTGGTTTATGGTCAAAGAGTGGAAAGGTAGGATTACCAAAAGCCTCTAGTCCACTAATCGTGTCCACATACCATGGGTTTGGACACAAAGGTAAGAAGGTGACAGAGGATATGATTAAAGATAGATTCATAATTAGAGATTTATCAGCAGTAGTAGAAGCACAGTTATCCAGATGTTTAACATGTCTGAAAAATAACACACAGGGAACAGGAAAGGTAGGAAAAGCTGATCACCTACCACCCCCTACAGGCCCAATGCAGCAACTACAGATAGATTTCATGCATATGCCTACAGCTAAGGGTGGATTTAAATACCTATTGGTAATAATTGATCAATTCGGCAAATGGACCGAAGCATTTGCATGTGTCAACGAGAAAAGCAAAACAGTGATAAAAATACTGGCCAAAGAGTGGCTCCCACGGTGGGGTCTGCCACTACAAATAAATAGTGACAATGGCACACATTTTACATCACAAATAACGTAAGGGTTAATGCGTAACCTAAATATTGAATGGAAATTTCATATGCCTTATCATCCACATGCAGCAGGTCAGGTTGAGCGAGCAAATCGCACAATCAAGGATAAATTGAGAAAAGGTACCAATGGAACATTCCACAATTGGCCAGATTATTTGCCAGCTGTATTAGCTGAGATAAGGATGACCCCAAACAAAACAACAAAGTTGTCCCCTTATGAGATTTTAATGGGAAGACCGTTCCCTACTCCATGGGCTAATGGTAAGTATTGCCCTGTGAGTAGTGAGAACATAGAATTGGTGCAGGAGGAATATGTTAACCAATTGATACAAAAATTGAACGGCAACTATGGTGATGTATCGTTGTCTCTTCCTTTGCCCTCAGAAAAACCAACTCATCCATTCAAGCCAGGACAACAAGTTTTAATCCAAAGGCTTCAACGGGACAAGCATAAAGACACAGCATACGGAGATCCAACCACCATCCTTGCCGTAACAAGGACAGCCGTGTTAACAGAGGAATCACCATCATGGATTCATGCATCCCGCATCAAACCCTTGAAGAAGTGATCCGGAAAGAAGACCCCAAAAAGAGACAATATGCTATATGGACAATAGTTCTACTAAGTACCATTATTATTTTTACATGGGGTATAATATGTGTTCACGAAGGATTCCAGAGCCCTAAAAACAACCCCGATCGTATTAAGCGAGAGTTGAGCTCATCAATATGGGAGTCACACAACACATTTATTAAAACTGCTAAATTGTTTTATAACACATCAAGGGTTAATCAGTCATGTTGGATTTGTAGCCAGGGTGCAACCAGTTTAGCTGCAGGATTCCCATATTTCGGGATTCCGTTGACTAACGAAATGCTGAATAATATGTCATTCAGTGAGAATAAAATAAATAACAGCAGAAGAGTACATTTAGCTAGACCAGTAACCAATGGCACGATATGTTATCAAAATATGAGAGAAAGGGTGCAAACGCAATGCCAACCTCAGACTGTTCCTATATTGATTAAGTTAGGAAGTATGCAGTTAACACGAGTTTATTTTCCAGGTACACAAGGAAATTGTTCAGCATTCTGTAAAACAAATTTTTTTAAATACACCAATTCTCAGGGTAAAGACACGTTATTATAATCCAGAAGGGCATAGCCACCCAAATGGCATCAAGTGGAAATGGTGGGTGGAAATATACAAGTTTATTGTCGCCACAGTAGGTATAAATGTTAAAGCAACACACCACCCAGACTTGTGTCTGTGTGGAAAAACTGTATGGGATCCACCCAGCACAGGCCCAGTACAGAATTTTGGTTACCCTAATTGCAGTATACCTATAGCGCAAACAATAGGGAACGATAGCTCCAACACAGCCTTAACAGCAGGCAATAATTTGTATTGGTTATGTGACACATGGGCTGTAAAAACCATTCCTTTGACACACAAAGGGCCATGTTATTTAGGTTATGTATTACCACAATTTACAGTACATTTTCAGTTACCTAAAGGAACTTTACGTCATCGTAGAGAGATATATCGTGCATGTCCTATCCATACCACACAAAGTGAAAGTGTTGGGTTAGGAATTTTCCCAATGGCAGGTGTCCCCATATTGGCGCAGAAACTTAATTATTTAATAGAAGACGTAGATGCTATGGCTAATTCAACCTCTAAATCGATAGCCTTATTAATTGAAGAAATGACACAAATGAGAGATGCGGTTCTGCAGAATAGATTTGCGTTAGATTACCTCCTAGCTGCCAGTGGGGGAGTATGCCAATTGGTAGGATTACAATGCTGTGTACACATAATCGATAACTCAGTTAACATTGCCCACGAGCTGGAAAAGGTTTCAGAAATCCAGAACAGGTTACGAAAAACCAACAAGGAGTTTGATTGGACGTTTGGGACAAGTTCTTGGTTAGGGGAAATAGGAGCAAAAATTGCTATGTTTCTTGCTCTTGCTATGGGTGGCTTGTTAGCAATTTATATGATAATTGTATGTGCGAAGTGTGTCATTGCCAAAGCCACCAAACCAGCACCAAAATTCCAACACCACATGTATTTTTATTAATTATGCTAAACCTTCTCAACAACAATATTAAGATTGTTCAACAGGTGAACAAAAGAGTGGAACTGAAAGGAATAAAATTGCTGTTGAGAAGTTCCCTATTTGAGCCGAGTTCAGACAAAGGCCAGTCTCCGAGAATGTCAGTTAGGGTCTCATGATTTACGTAAGACTAGTTTCAGACTATGAAAATAGGAACTAAGGATGTATCATGTCTCAAGCTGTCTCCTTTCTGCTGACTGATTACATTGAGTTTTATTTTGGTTTCCTGCCTGCTAATGAAATGTGTACCCATTGTCACCCCCC
Organism: Pelodytes ibericus; assembly: GCA_036172795.1. Taxonomy (NCBI): domain Eukaryota; kingdom Metazoa; phylum Chordata; class Amphibia; order Anura; family Pelodytidae; genus Pelodytes; species Pelodytes ibericus. The sequence goes on along the minus strand of CM069867.1, from coordinate 26,806,522 downwards.
CTTGTAACATATGTACGCCACCCATCACGTACATTATACTATATTTGTGCAAATCTATAACCAATCAATGCACAGGACAACGTCTAGTTTTGTGTATAAATACTGATGTTTAATAAACTACATTCAGAGTTGAGGACAAAGAAACACGTGCCTCTGTGTATTTGTTTTCCGCCTTCACAGCTCTCCAGATCTGCTAACCTGCAAACACATCAACAGCCTTAGAAGTAACTGATCAAGGAGCAGAGACTGGCCGTTCCTTTCAATTTGGTGTCAGAAGTGGGATTCGGACATACAGGGTGAGTACAAGTTGTGCATGGTTGTATTTTATACTTCTATGCTGTGCTCCCTTGTCTCTCCGAATCCCGTACCTAAAAATTTAGTGGCTTAAGTAAAGCCGTGGGTTGTTGTTAAACACTTGTCACTGGGAAGAGATAATATTGTGTTTCTGGTACACAATTTAAAATAATCTATTGATCTATGGTACTTGTCACTGGGACGAGATAATATTAAGATTTCACAGGGAAATCGCTGAAGCACAAATAATAGATATAGATATTAAGATTTCACTGGGAAATCGCTGAAGCACAAATAATAGATATAGATATTAAGATTTCACTGGGAAATCGCTGAAGTGCAAATAATAGATATAGATATTAAGATTTCACTGGGAAATCGCTGAAGTGCGTGACACTGGGTCGCGGCACAGTTTAACAAAACCTACTAAGAGATATATATGTATATATGTAGATAAATATATACAAGCAATTTGTAACTAGGAAGTGTTACTTTCTAAACTGTCGTTGGTGTGTCAAAGGTTATTTGTACATATGTTAAAGTATAAGATAAGAATTGTATATTAAGTTGTGTGAACTGCATAAAATTATCTGTTCATAATGGGACAAAAGTTAAGTAATTTAGCAATTACAAGTTTTATATCAGGTAAAAGGAATGATGTCCCTTTGTATGGAATCCCCATTATTATATTTAAATTTATGTGGTTTCAGAGCGACGGAAGAAATTGTTTTTCTCTCTTCCGTCGCTCTCCTCTGGCATTCTGTATTGGAAGAGCATGTAGGGGGCAGTAGAAGGTGTTGCATGGAGAAGGTGGCAGGAGAAGGTAATGCATGATGCCTCTATTGATCAGCTTTCACTGCCTATGTGTGTTAACGCGCATACGATCACATTCGCGGTGATCATATGCGCGGGGGGGGCAAGGGGGGGCTTAAAGCACTCTCAGAGGCTGCTTCGGATCCAAACGCGAAGGAGCGCAACGCTACATGTAAACGGAGGACGTATATATACGTCCTCATGGTCCTCAAGGAACATGCTTTTCGGGACGTATATATATGTCCATATGCGTTAAGGGGTTAATGCTCTGCTCTGCTTGCTTTATTTTATCTTAGCCTGCAGGAATCTTAGGAAGTAGAGGCTTAGATCCAAGGAGAATTCTGATTGCCATGTGGTGGGGGACGTCTTGTGACGATGCAGTTATATCAGGTCTCGGGACCCTAGAAGAACATGGTCTCCACATTGACTGCCTAATGTTAATTGCAGTATCCTTGCAGTTTTATGAAGGGCAGAATGCTTTTCTCTCTGGTTCACCAGATGTACAACATATCCACAGTGTGATATGTCAATTGGCTAGGAGGTTCCTGTTCAAAGCTCCTAACAGAGCTCATAAAAGACCTTTATCAATATTGCGTGGCTCAGAAGGAAAAGACAATCAAGTGGCGGACTAATTCTCCCTTGACTGAAGGGACACAAGCGACTTGCTGAAATAAGTATTTATTTTCTGATGGATAGTCTAATTTCTGACCAATACATGTGTTTAGAAACTGCAAATTAGTTGAGGTGAGAACCTTGTGAATTTCCCCGACTAAGAACATTCACCAGGATTGTCCCTGCACAATTTATAGCTAAATTGTTGAGTTTAATAGTCATATCACCTCAAATAATCTGCATCTCACCTTTTAATGAATAAACCCCACTATTCTTATATTAGACCACACCAACTATTTGTGAACCATAAATCTAATATGGCCTGCTTATAAGTGGGCTCCTCAACTACTTAGAGATAATCCCATCTCCCATATCTGTAGTCTAGTCCCAAGCAGCTGTTTTGTTTTTGTTTTCCATTTTGCTTACGATTAAAGTCATCCATGATGATAACGTCCCCCTTCAATGTCATTTTAGCTATTTCTGTAACTTATAGATTATCTAACTCTTCTATTTGTCAGGGGGCTTATAAAGCACACCTACACGAGTTACTGTACAATTACCAAATTCTAATGTGACCCAAACTGACTCTATGTTTGCCTCATTAATCATCAGCAGTGAAGTCAACGGTTGTGTTGTTGGTGTTCAGCATCAGACGTGTAAGGGACACTACCAATTATATAAGATGTAACTGGATTATCTGTGCATTAAAACAAACACATATATAAGACATATGAAACTGCTTTTTTGTTTCTATATTTTTAATTAATTGCATATAAAAGTAAAAAATAAAATTAGGTGTTTATCTCCAGCATCCATTTTGAGAATATGTACCAATGATGCAAACCCTGCTATCTTACTGGCTTTTGTGTATCATCGTGGGCAGGGCAATGTGGATGTGTACAACCTTTTTTACCTGCATTAAAACACAAAGAGAGGAGGTTAACCTGATCTAACAGGATCATAATTCCACCTCCTTGTAATTTAATAGCTACATTACTCACCCATTCAATGCAAGTCTATGGTCAGACAGGCTCCAAAGGGAGATACTAGTGCTGATAAAAGTCTCTGCAGGGTGGTAGCCAAAAACATTATATTTCACAAAATGACGGCACCCAGTCACACTTGTTTAGTAAAATATTTCATAAAATAAAGTCCCATAACAAAAACAAAAAACATATCTGCAATCAACTTGTTGTGCCATTTTGTCAACAGGTTTTAGCAGGAAGCAGTGAAGCTAACTGTTTACAGTTTATTTGTTTTACTTTGGTTCCTGACAAATTAACTGTTTGACTGTACTAAGCTAAGCTTTAAGGTAGCTGTGGTACATTTTTTAATACTATTTTTAGTATTAGCAGAAGTATTAGTTTTTATCAAATTAAAATAATAGTTTATTCTTTTAAAACAATTTTTAGGCAATTTGATTTCTTCTAAAAATAATTAATTTTTTGAAAGTCTGGCCTGTGTTTGCAGTAATATTTCCGCAAGCACACAGTACAGTGTTGCATAGTGTTAAGAAATCTCTAAAGTGAATAAATCTGGCTCTGTGTAGCCTCTTTTTTTAATTTTTTTATTTTTTTTTTGAACAAGCATAGTTAAAAATAATTGTACATTTAATTTTTTTTTAATAACAATGAGTAAAACACTATACACCACTTCTTTAACTTTCTATAACTGACTTATAATAGGGTCAGCCACCACCAGTAGTAGTCATTCTAGTATGCAGTATTTACATAAGTTTAGTCAGACAAGTAGTTCTGCTGCTGTGTCTGACTCACCCCCTAGGAGGCCAGGCTTTTGGTAACGTCCAGTTTCAGGTCCTTTGGTGCAAGATTCTGGTGAAAAAAAGGTTCCAACAGCAGTCAGTAGTGCTTCAAGGCCCAGTTAGAAGGGCTGTTTAAGGCTAACACAACTACTACTAAAAATACAACTAGTAATAGTAACCCAGGGAGTAAAAAGAAGTGAGTTCTGCCCCCAGTATATTCCTCTCTCACAAGTAGCACCCTCTCTTCATTCATTGGTGAAAAAAGGTAAATAGTAAGGTCCAAACAGAGCACATTTGGAACAAAATTTGGGGACAGTGAGTTAGTTTTCACTTTGCATTGACTTTAGAATGTATATGCTAAATTGTGCCCTCTATAATCCTGACTCACCCTGGCTTATGTGCTATAAATGTATATTTAATGTGGTTATTTAGTCATATTCCATTTTGAGGGAGCACTCTTATTGATTATAATGTGTCGTGTGGAGTAAGGGACAATGGTTGATGGTTTACCCCTGTAGTGCAGGCACAGCCTGTGTGCTGCTTAGGTGTGATTTTCCCTCTTAAGCTGATGCTGATATTCATACTTCAACTATGTATCATCCATTGTTCTGTGCTTATTGAATTTACTGTTAAACTAATTATGACGTGTTATTGGATATCTGTAGAAGGTCTGGTTAATTGCTGTTTATTTCCTGTTTGGTTGCATGTTAATATGTGGGTTGAGTTATGTTAACTTGATTATGTCTGTATAAAATACGCTGTTGCTATTAAAATAAATGTTCATTGCTGTTCTAATCCTATACTGGTGTTGTCTGGTACTTGGAGTAAATGGCTGAGGGTCCTGTCTGGTGAATAGGAGTAGTTACCTACAACACTAGTTCTGTCTGGTGGCTTGAGGTGACTTTCGTAGCAAGGAAGCAGAGCTTTGACAGATGTACCCAGTCAGTGTTTCCGTCACAATCCTGATTCACTATAATTTATTGATGCCCACATCTGCACCCAAGTTTGTGAGTACATACATTATACATTTTTCTTTGTCACTTTGTGATAATACTTACTACACTATCAAGCTTTATTGTTTGTTTTATTTTACGTGTATGATACTGCGCTACTCCATAAACACAAGTCTATCTATTTTGCGCCTGTGAGGAGTACTGGAGACAGGCTGTGATCATGAGTGTAGGTATTTTATATATATTGCAAAATATTTTCACTGCTTCCTAAGATCACGTCATTTATTTGTTTTGCTATTATAACAGTATAGGCTCATAAAAGTATAGGCACATTATTGTATTTTATATGGTGATACATTGTGTTACAATACTACTTGAATGTGTGTATCTGTACTACAGTTGCATATTTTATGTTGTATAGATGAGCTGTTTTGGGCATATATATATATATATATATATATATATATATATATATATATATATGGTCAAATTCTATCATATTGATCACTACAACTCTTGAAAGCTTGTCTTTTTAAATATTACGTTAGTCCAATAAAAAAAGTCTCATTAAATACTGCAATACTCTGGTATTTTGGCATCGGATCTACTGGACTAATAAGTCTAATGCAATCTACACTATATAGTGTAGATTGAATTAGACGTATTAGTCCAGTTGTTAAGATGCCAAAATACCATAAATATATAAAGTATTTCAATTGTACTTTAAAATCGTAACAGAACTATGCAAACAAAAATCAAATTTATAGCAAATTTATGTCTGTCCATGTTTTTCAGACTTATGCTTCTCTGCAAAAATGGAATAGCATCAGTGAGTGGTAATAGAGGTATGTGTATAAGAGCTGAACTTGCAGACACCATTCCAGCAGGTAGTTTGATATAGAGATGTTGAGGTTGCTAAGCAACAAGCCTACAAGTGATACATGTAAATAATGAAACCTTTGTGTTCAACTTGATCTACATCGTCATATGATTTCTGACTATGGCAACTTTACTCACATTTCCCTTTTCTCTCTTCCTTGATGTATTTGTGGCTTTTTTTTTCTACAAGTTATCTAACCTAATCTGTATTTGCATATCTTTATGTATGCTGCAAATCAGAGCATCTGTTAAATAAACTTGTAACATGTAAGAATCCATACAATGTGCTATGGTTTTTTGCATGATAAATGTACATTGGTAGAAATTCACTCTTTGTTTTTACTATATTTTAAATATACATATTCAATGTTCTAGATTAGTTACACTAAAACAACATCACAATGGAGGCAGTTTTATCAAAACATTTACACGATTGGTTGTAGGATCAGACATATTCAACTAGAAACTATATATCTTTAACTCTCTGTAAAATGGGATTTGCAAGCAACAAGGTTGGTGGTTGAAATCGAATTTCAGAGGGATTTTGTCATGTAAATAGTATTGGAAAAATAGCGCACAAATGTTTTGTGCTGTATCAGCAGAATTTCAAGCACATTAATAGTTTAAAACAAGAGGTTTAAAAATTGTGGCTTGGTTGGGACAGCAAGGCAGCAGAACATAAGTAGCCAGATTGGGACAGAGCCAGCCTAATGATGTCATGAGATACAGCCTGGTTTCTTACTCACTCCTGTTTATCACTAGTGGGCAGGAATAGGTGGCTGTGTATGTATTTTTTTTTACCTGCCTTCCAACAAAAAATTATCCTCCTATTCAATGCAAGTCAAGGTTCAATATCTCTGACTTGTAGACTGCATTCTGGGTCCCCAGCCCTATAGTGAGATACTTGTGCTGTAAAGTCACTGTGGGGTGGCACCCAAAAACCCTGCATTTCACAAACTGGAGGCACCCAGTCACACTTGTATAGTAAAATATTTTATTAAATAAACTCACATAACAAAAACAAAAACATATCTGAAATCAACAATGCAAAATAAAACATTTTTAAACAAGTCTCTTAAAGCCACAAGTTATGTTTTAAACGGGAGATTTCACAGACACATTGAAAACACCTAATTGTTTGTTTTTTTTTTGCAATTTTCATAACACAGTGTATAAATCCCTTACAATATTTTTTTATTATCTACAGTCATAGTAAAAACAATGGTAGGTGATCCGGTCCTTTTAACCCGTTCACCACAATGCCCGTACATGTACAGGCTCCCAATGCAATGTATTGGTGACAGGGAGGAGCTAACCGATATTTTAATGCTGCCATAGATAGCCTGGAAAACAATATATTATATTTGGGGATTCATTAAAATAGCAAGCTTACACTTTAATATGAATGCACACATAACTACAGTTGAAAAAAAGCTATTGTCCAGAAAGGACAAAGAAAACCATTGTCCTTAAGGGGTTAAGGTCTAACCATAGGACCCCAAGTGGTTGCTGAGGTAATGAAAATCTATAAAGAGTGATAGGTAAATGTAGTCCTCACTTACCACATTCTAAGCTGTGGGGTCACACTTCAGCATCAGCATTTAATGTGTCTGGAAACTGGGTCCAAAGGTGTTAACTCCCCCCCCCCCCCCCCCCCCCCCGACAAATTCAGTAGCTCTTTTTGAATTTTAGAGAATACATGTCATCAGTCGAGAAGGTGTTAAGAACTGGTACCCAGAAACATAGAAACATGGGTTGCACTTCAATTTCAAGGACTGGTCTTACCATTGTCTTGTAAAAAGCAAGGTGACATGTATCTCCCTTAAATCAATATCCCTTTTTATAAATGTTAATAACTCATTGGCCTGTGCCTCTGCTGGCTGACATTGCTCAGTACTGCCTGCAGTTGGTGAGTTTTCTAGTCTTGTTTTTATCCCATTGCTGCAGGGTATACAGTCTCTCCAATATATGTTTACAATTATTAGATCCTTGTCTACTGAATCCTTTTTCCAAGTCTTTAAATAAGTGGTATGTTGTATTTCCATATTGTTCATCCCAATTTATGTACTAAACTGGTTAATTTGCTGTGGCATATATTTCCAAATTCTTATTTTTAAAAGCTTTACAGAAATAACATAATCATAATTGTTACTACGTCAGTTAGAATATTCACCATAGAGATTGGCAGTGTTTGAACTTGAAATCTATTGCGTATGTTGCTAGATTTAATGTACAGACCTTGGCTTTCAGAAAAACACAATGCACTTCGCATGAACAGTAAGCAAATATAAATCAGTCATACTCATTTTTCTGTTCTCAAAAAGATGTGTACAGTAATATTGTTAGATATACATGTTTTCAACTTTTCGATTTAATGTCAATGCTCATACTAATATTTGCAAATAAAATGCAGCCGGAAACTCAGAGATAAAGTGACATCTGTCTTTATCTTTAATTACACATACTTATACAATAAAGAATATTGGTCAGACCTGATATCAGTGATGAATTTATTGAGTGCGTTCCTGTTCTGTTAAAGTGGGATATCACTACACAGCTTGTTATTGATGGACATGCCCTGGGACTGGAAGAGCAAAGATTTCATAGACAACAAATACAGGTATTCTTTATGGTAAAGACAATACAGATATGGAAATCACTGCCAAGAGAGGTGGTGTTATCAAATATAATAGATGCATTCAAAATTGGTCTGGATGTTTTTTTTTTTTTTTTTTTTTTATAAGAGCAGGACACACAGGGCTATTAATAATAGAATAAGCATTAATAATAGAGCTTCTTGAGCCAAGGAGAAATCTGATTGCATTTTGGAGTCAAGAAGGAACTTTTCCCCCTATGTGGGAAAATTTGGAATAGCTTACTTAGGGCTTTGTGCCTTCTTTTGGATCAAAAGCAGGAATGATGATTAGAAGGGTTAAACTTGATGGACTTAAGTCTTTAAAAAATAGCTTGGGGCCTGGTGGTATTTGCATTTGCTGCTTTTCTAGTCTCTCATTTTCTCCTTTTTTACCTCCAACATTTACTCTCATTAAATAGGACTAGCAAAAATATATAGGAATCAGTTGGGTGAATCCCAAGGCTCCAGATAGAAATTCAGTTAAATTCTGGATTTATTGGGGGGAGTAGTCCCAACTGTCCATAGGCGTGCGCAGCCTATTGCATTAGGGTGTGCACCCTAAAGCACAAACACACACGCCGCAAACGGCGTCCCCCCCCCCCCCCATTATCATATTATTTTCCCATATCATGACATCACATGTTCCACCCCTTTCTCAGCATTTAAATTAAAAGAGAGTTAACAGAGTTACATGTTGCAATAAAGCCCCCTATTAAGAATGGTGGAGAATAAGTAACATAACTTAAGTCTCAATATGCCAGGATTATTCCCCTCAATACCCCAGGATTATGCTCCGCAATATGCCAGGATTTAGCCACCCAATATGCCAGGATTATTCCCCTCAATACCCCAGGATTATGCTCCGCAATATGCCAGGATTTAGCCACCCAATATGCCAGGATTATTCCCCTCAATACCCCAGGATTATGCTCCGCAATATGCCAGGATTTAGCCACCCAATATGCCAGGATTATTCCCCTCAATACCCCAGGATTATGCTCCGCAATATGCCAGGATTTAGCCACCCAATATGCCAGGATTATTCCCCTCAATATCCCAGGATTATGCCCACAATATGCCAGGATTATTCCCCTCAATATCCCAGGATTATGCCCCACAATATGCCAGGATTATTCCCCTCAATATCCCAGGATTATGCCGCTCAATATGCCAGGATTATGCCCCTCAATACCCCAGGATTATGCCCCTCAATATGCCAGGATTATTCCCTTCAATATCCCAGGATTATGCCCCTCAATGTCCCATTATTATGCCCCTCTTTATCCCAGGATTATGCACCTCAATATGCCAGGATTAAGCCCCTCAATATCCCAGGATTATGCCCACAATATGCCAGGATTATTCCCCTCAATATCCCAGGATTATGCCCCACAATATGCCAGGATTATTCCCCTCAATATCCCAGGATTATGCCGCTCAATATGCCAGGATTATGCCCCTCAATACCCCAGGATTATGCCCCTCAATATGCCAGGATTATTCCCTTCAATATCCCAGGATTATGCCCCTCAATGTCCCATTATTATGCCCCTCTTTATCCCAGGATTATGCCCCTCAATATGCCAGGATTAAGCCCCTCAATATCCCAGGATTATGCCACCCAATATGACAGGATTATGCCCCTCAATATGCCAGGACTTTCCCCCAAAATATGCCAGGACTTAAACACCCAATATGCCAGGACTTTCCCCAAAAATATGCCTGGACTTAGCTACCCAATATGCCAGGACTTAAACACCCAATATGCCAGGACTGTCCCCAGCAATATGCCAGGACTTTCCCCAGCAATATGCCAGGACTTTCCCCCAAAATATGCCTGGACTTAGCCACCCAATATGCCAGCCAGGCCTTCTTTCCTTTACTTACCTCGTCGCTGCTGCTGCTGCTGCTCTGTCTCCGGTGCTGGGCCGCCTGTGACTGAGAGGGAAGCGTTGTGCGCTCCCCTCCAGCCAATGCGCTTTCAATAAAGTTTAAAAAAAAAAAACTTTACTGAATGCGCATTGGCTGGAGGGGAGCGCACAACGCTTCCCTCTCAGCCACAGGCGGCCCAGCACCGGAGACGCAGCGACGCCGACGAGGTAAGTAAGGAGGAGGATTTTTTTTTTTTTTTTGGAAGCAGGGTTCCGGCGCCCCCAGCCAAGATGCGCCCTAGGCAGCTGCCTAGGTCGCCTTACTGGTGGCGCCGGCCCTGGATTAGGGTGTGCCCAGGCACACCCGGCACACCCCGTGCGCACGCCTATGCAACTGTCCATCACAAGTGTCTTCTTTCTTATTTGTGTCAAACATTGTAATTTCAGGTTTGAAATATAGTATCTGGTCGTTTGTAAGCTTCTGCTACAGTGCGCACTTTTTTTTTTTTACGGATGCTACTGATGTGTTAATATTATATGTTAATATATGCTATTCTATATTTATGTATTTTTGTTTTTTCATAACAAAAGGTAAAAAAAAATACTATGCATGTTAAAGCAACCAGTGCCTGTTATAAAGTTTCAATGAGCTACATAACATGGGGGAAGCCACATTGCAATGTCAATATAAAATACAGTATGTGTCCTAACTAAGGTAGCCTGAAAGCCGGCAAGCATTACCCAATGGCACAAACGTAATTAAACCTGTTAAGTTTAAGCTAGAAATATAGCTGCTGGTGTTGCAAAGGAGAAAATCTATTGAGACAGGTTCACACAGAATGTACAAATTGACAAAGATAGGTTTAGAAGCAAATACTTGTATTCAAATTGAAAACATATTAAAAGATAGAATGCTGAGAGTTGTTGTAGGGGACTCTAGTAATGATAAGGTGTAACGCACATGGTCCAGAATGGTAAAGGTACCCTGAGAGCCTGAGATCAGGAGCTACATTGCAGGGTGGAGACACAGGACCTGGCGCTGGGTAACTGCAATCCCTTGGAGGTTTGGGACCCCAAGTTTTTGCAGCCACAACCAGGCTCTGTGAAGCAGCTGCTGTATCCAGGTCCCAGTGCTTAAGAGGAAATGAACTAAATGGCAGCCAAGCAGAGCTAAAACAAAAAAGTAACTAAGGGATAGCGGAACTGAAAAACAGAGTGCAGGGCTACTGGACAGAGGCAAGACATAAGAAAGCAAAAACCAAACTAAGGGTAAACAATACAAGGCACAGGGTATGCCACATTAAGCAAGTCCCTAACTAAGACCGTATTTGCTCGATTATAAGACGAGGTTTTTTTCAGAGCAAATGCTCTGAAAAATCCCCCTCGTCTTATAATCGAGGTCTCTTATAATCTGACCTCAAATTGAGGTCAGATTATAAGACATGGATCCAGGTCCCCAGCAGAGCTGCAGGGGACCTGGATCCCCCTCTCTAGCAGCAGGGGATGTCTGCGCAACGAGCGCAGACTCCCCTGCTTCCGCCCGGCACGACCGCCGGGGCTTCTGTGAAGAAGCCGGGTACTTCAGCTTTCGTCACAGAAGTCCCGGCGAGCGTGCCGGGCGGCAGCAGGGGAGGTCTGCGTTCATCGCCCAGACTTCCTCTGCTGCCCCACTAGGCACCAGGGACAATCGGGCAGCTGGGGGATGTCTGCACTATACGTGCAGATATCCTCCATACTGCCCGACACGGCAGACTATTATGACGGACAGCAGACATCCCCCGGCTGCCCCCACTAGCCACCAGGGATTGAAGTACAGGTAAGGGGGGCTTGCAGAGAGACAGGGGGAGGGAGGGGGGCAACAGAGAGACAGGGGGAGGGGGGCAGAGAGACAGGGGGGACAGAGCAGGAAGGGGGGGAGAGACAGAGGAAGGGGGCAGAGAGAAACATGTGGGGGGAAGAGACAGGTGAGGGGGGAGGGGGGAGTGAGACAAAGCTGGGTGCAAGGGAAAGAGAGAGGCAGCATTGGCACATAAAAAGAAATAAACACAAGAAATGCATTTTTTTAATATCATTTTTTATTAAAAAAGCAATTTACATGTGAATATATACAAGTTTTACTTTTTTTCTATAGGGTAGTCTTATATTCAGGCTTTTAGTATTTTTCCTAAAGGAATATCCAAAGTTTGGGGGGTCGTCTTATAATCAGGGTCGTCTTATAATCGAGCAAATACGGTAATATTAGCAAAGCAAAAACAAATAATACAATCTAAAAGACAAACTTGGAATAGACACAGAGGAAATACCTGTAGACTGCACTACTAAGGACTGAACAGAAATGGGTGTGGTTTAAATAGAAGTAAACTGACAAGGCAGAGCTAATCAGTAAACCTGGAATGAAACATAAAGACAGACAGAAAGGAAAACATAACAGGATTTCATGGCAGGGCTGGAATACAGGGCAAGGCAGGAATACAGGGCAAGGCAGGAATACAGGGCAAGGCAGGAATAAGCATGAATAATAAGCAAGAAATCAATGCAAGAAGGATACAGAAATGCCTGGATACAGCCTGGACAAGCCTGCACATGGGTGCATGGTTACATAAGGATTCACATCTCCTTCCCCAGGCAACCATTTATTTGAATTTTAACCAACCTTTCACAACCAAGGAGAGGAGTTTCGTAGCAGAGAGGAACATGGTATCATTCGGCACGCCATGATAAAAACTGGGGTAGACAGGTACACTGAGACAGGACTGGTAGCTGAGACAGACTGGTAGTTCAGACTGGGCTGGTATGTCAGCACAGATAGCACTGGCAGGCCAGCATAGACTTGCAGGTAAGCATAGATTAGAGGTGCAGGTGGAAGGCAAGCTAGGAAACCTTTCCCAGTGGGTTGAGCTTCAAGGTTAGCAGTGCTAGGTCCTAAAAAGCAGGATGGTCAGACAGAAGGCAGACTGGAGAGCGAGTAGTCCACCAATGCCAAGGTAAAACAGGAATCTGTGCACTGAAAGTAAATAAAAAAGGCAACAAACCAAAATCAAAGGCCCTGATTGCAACAGTAAACCCCTTCATAAAGGCAGATCTGTAGATCTCTGTAACTGGGTGCCTAACTAGGTCAGGTGCAAGGCTGAGAATCTGGAGTGGAAATGCTATACATAGTTGCTATACACAGTTGGCCCTAGTGGCAGCAATAGAAATATGCTAAAGCCATGTTAGCCAAGGTGCAATAGTGACTCAATCATAGTGGTGTCCAACTATGTGAACCAAGATTAGCTAATATTTTCTTATTTTTACACTGAACTAAATAAATATTTCATGAGAGACAGGGTATTTTTTTCTATGACATCTCTCTTTAACAATGCAGAGTTCAAGTACATCAAAAATGTGCATGTACAGATATGAGTACATCTTTGATGCGCTACACGGTCAAAAAGGAAAATCAGTTTTTCAGGAAATAAACTTAATCCATTTCATTTGAAGTAGAAATGTTGTAGCACAATATGCATGCTTGAAGTCATTTTACAATTTACAATTCTGAAAATGTATTGTTGCAGTATTTACCAAACTACTGCATATCTTATAATTGTATTCCACTACATAAGCTCTCTACTGAAAATTGAAATATATAAAAAATTATGGCTGCAAAAGACAATGCATTCCTATAATGTTGGAGAAAAAAGAAACAATCTTCAGAAGGACCAACTATTCATCCCGTTGACATGTAGAAAGTCTAGAGAATTTAAAACAGCTGTATGTCACTTGTATAGGGACAATTCAATTTCTGAAAAAATAGATCTATCCTGGTGATTGTATATAGAAACATAGAAACATAGAATGTGTCAGCAGATAAGAACCATTCGGTCCATCTAGTCTGCCCAATTTTTTTTTGAGTACTTTTATTAGTCTCCCGTTTCCGGTCTTATAACTAGGATAGCCTTGTGTCTATCCCACGCATGATTAAAATCCTTGACTGTGTTTACCTCTACCACTTCTGCTGGCAGGCTATTCCATACATCCACTACCCTCTCAGTGAAGTAATACTTCCTGATGTTTAGATGATGTATGACAATTGTGTATATTTTAATTTGATGTATAGCATCTGATAGAACCGCTGCTAAAAATGATATCAATGAAGATACAAAGTGAAACAAATGTTTAAAAAATCACCTTCAAAAGTATGACTTTATGCTGAGCTCATGTCTTGTATTCCATTGTTTTATTAAAACTGAGTTCCTTTGCGGGGTAGAGCTAGTTGGGATTGTGAGCAGGTTTGAATAGCTCCTCATGCTAGGGTGATTAAAGTTTTAATTTCTACATGTATACACTGACCAAACTCGGTAAAAACATCTTCCCTAACTTGGGAACCAATATTGTTCAGGCCTGTGGCAGCAAAGCAAACCCATACCCCTGATAGAATATATAGCTAGTCTGACCACTCAACTGAAGAGACTGTGCTCATTCAGAACACCAAAAACCACATACAGAATTATATACTGACCTGACTCCTGCGACCAAGGGGAATATTTACACCCTGTTTCGTGACTTGCAGGAGTTGTTGACAGCAGAAATGGTGGTGGTCAGGCAGGATGTTCAGCATTCAGACTCCTTAAATTTGCCCAAGTTGCCGAGTTGAATTGGTAGAATTGCTGGATAGAGCACCAAACTCGCCACCTGGAGAGACAACAAACTTATTTAATGCAATCTTGGCTTCGTCTAGGTTGTATTCCAGTTAATACCTGCTACTCACCTTTATCTTTTGCCTTGGACCCTGCCTTGTACTTCACCGGTCCTTCTTGAACTTCGGTGACTGCTCGATAATGAACACCAGCATTTGAATTGCTTATCCTTAACAGACTCTGAATGGTAGAAATACTCCCTATTCACCTCAGATCCCTATCCCTATCCTCAAACTGGTTGATCTCTATCTTTATTACCATTGTTTCTGCTTATGGCTGTTAGATGCACACCCTCAAAACTTTACTCAAGCCTCAATTGCATTGTCAATAAACATTTTACTACTTGTTTTTATCCCATATAATCTACTGTACATATTGGGAATTTTTCGGTGGATAGTTTGCATCATCAAATTATTAGCCCCTTGTTCTTTTGTTCAGAACACCCTGATGCTTGTCAGTTCACCCTCCCTTGGGTAACCATTTTCCCTCTCTGCTGTCTCTCTCTCTCTTTCTTTTCACTTTCCCAATTAACCTATTCCCTTTTCCTTTGACTTTGCTCCTTATCTCTCTCCAATATAACGTTTGACTAATAGCAGATAAGAGACACTGGTTCTCAGATCCACCCTGAACTGCCAGTGTGACTTAATCTTTTTTAACTAGTTTTTGCTTACATTTAGAATTATTTGTGCTCATGTGAGGGAGGCGTGAGATGTGAGGGAGGCGTGAGATGTGACGTCCCATGTACCTGCGTCGATCTTCGTGCTCGCCGTGAGGTCCAGCTAATACTCAGCGCGCCCCAAAGCCATCCTAAAGCCGGGAAACGAAACCGAGGATGATGCGTCCAGCGGGGGAATATGCAGATCTGCAAGCCTCACTTCACATATAATCGGATGCAGCATTTGAATCTATACACAACAAAAGGACAACTGTAAGTGACTTCAGTAGCGCCAGTAGCACAAGCCAAAGCAAAACCTAGAAAAGTTTTCTCTATGCTTCACTAACGAATTCCTATATTTAGGGAGTTGAAGATAATAAAAAACTGCCTGTTTTTTGGAAGTGCAAAATGCTGTTCCTAAATGTCTATTTTGCAAGAGCAATTGAATTCCATATCTAAATGACGCAGCAATTAAACTTAAAAGTCTGATAACTATAAATGACTAACAACAGTGTGCTCCTTGAAACTTAGTAGCACAAATAGCGCAATCAGCGCAATCAGAAACACCTTTATGTACCTTTATGCACTGTGACAAAGCTATATACCTTGGGAGAGGATGATAACTAAAAAACTGTCTGTTATTTGGAAGTGAAAAACATTATTTTCTGTCTGTCCTTGCAAGCGGATGAGCACCTTTCCTTAAAACTCATTATGGTGAACTTTTATATGTTTAAGAAAAAGGAATGTGTCAGAGGAAATTATACTCAAAGGTGCAGATACTTATATTATGGATATCAGTCATTAAATGAATTAAATTGTGGAAATTTTATTACAATACAAATTTTTCTAGTCTTAACTGTTAAATCAAATCAAAGAGGTTTCTTGTAAAAAAGCTTATACAGCAATCTCTGAGCTATTACTATGAAGGTATACTATGACGGTAAACTAAACGAACCTGTGCTAAGCAGACACAACATTCTCTGGGCAAGAGTTGTGTCTAAGCATGCAAACTAAGTAGGCTTAAACCTAACAGACTATACAGCAATTCCCGAGAGAAGCAAAAGTGTCCGGGGATATTCTGAACACAAGGAATAACCAATTACATTACGAATAACTGACACTTAAAGATTGAAGCTCTGGAAATAGTCTCAACTATTACATAATTTGGGCATTATCTGTGATCTTAAGAGTCATAATTTAAGGAGACTCTGCATTAAAACTTATATGCTTGAGTCACAACCAGAATAGATTCAGCCATTAAAAAGTCTACGCATGAGTTTTGGGCTCTGGCTGCATCCATATAATAATCAAAGGTCATTCTGCACTAACAATACATACAGTGGTCTCTGGACCGAGCTGATCATACGATTTCAATTAAGGAGAACCTTAAAGTAAAAAGCCAAACTATATTCCTGGTCCAATAGCTGTTACACTTAAGAGCTTTAAATAGAGTGGTTCTGTGTCAAAGATTTCATAGTATTGCTCTTGGTTAGCGCAGATCATACGAATTATAACTAAAGATATATTTGTTTAAATAACAAGAAGAGGAGGAAGGAGGATATGCGAAAGAAAGAAGAACTAAAATTGAACAGTAAATTAAATAAAACAGGCACGATAGGACCAAAAAAAGATAAAGATAAAAAGAAGAAAAAGAGGAAGAATTTAAAGACTTAAAACTCTTTCAAGACCTCTCCTTAGCAACGAGAATAGCTAGAAGGAAATTCTCAGAATTAAATGTGATTTTAAGAAAAAATTAGATAAAATACTGATGGCTTTTCCCAACAGCCATATTCTGTTCTTATCAAAACAATTTGTATCAGTTTAAAGATCCAGAGATGCTTAGAGAAAAAATTTCTACTTGGGGGTTATTAGAAAATTTGTAACCAACTGGGATGATTGATCCAAGTCAAATACCTCTGGGCAAGCTCAGGGAAGGGGAAAGAGTAAGCCAAGATATATGTTTGCTGACATTAAGCGAAATTATTACTTTTTTTTTTTTCTTCCCCTTCACTTCCCTACGTAGTTATGGGTGGGGAGTTTCTTTTTCTTTCTCCTTTCCTTCTCCGATATTGAAGCTGATAAAAAAGGAGGGGAAAGGAAAAGAAAAAGGGGAGGAATATGATATCACCAAATTTCTATGTTGATTAAGTTTGTTTAGTTATTTTATGTAAAAGATAACTCGAGATAAGGGAGTATAATATTGTCACTAAATTTGTGTGATTGTTTAAGTTAAAAGAAGGGTAACAGAGGAGGGGAGGAGGAAAGGAAAAAGGGAGGATTACATTACCACTACATTTATATGCTGACTAAGTTTGTTTAATTATTTTATCTGCAAGATATCGATAGATAAGGGTGGATAATAATGTCACTAGATCTATGTGATGGACTAAGTCTGTTCACTCTCTTGTGTATAAGATATTTATAAATAGGGATAGATAATATTATCACTAAACATACGGAATCTATAGAGATTTCCCTTTTCCTCCCCACCCCCCCCTTATCCTTTCTCGCTTCTTTTTCTAATTTCTATTCATAGATAAGAGTTTATATAAATATCCCTCTTACCCCCATGGCTTGAGAATATATTATGTCATTTTAATTTAAAGCTGGACCCTAGGACCTTACTCCTGCGGTGGCAGCAGGAATAGGCTTAGAATTATTAGAGTAGTGATGATTCTTTGTCTAAGGATGATTTTTTGTTTCTGTATGTATGAATGTAATGTTTGTGTTGACTCATGGTGGGAGGCTCGCGTGGGGGGGGGGTCGGGGGTAGGAGGGGTGAATCATAAAACAATAACAAATAAAAAATCTAATTCAAACGTAATGTCGTTAAGATTAATGTCCGTGAATGCCAGGGGACTGAATTCTCCACAAAAGAGAGGCCATTTGTATAGATCATTGATAAACAAAAAGATTGATGTAGGATTCATGCAAGAAACTCATTGGATAGAAAGAGCTAACACACTTTGGAAATATCAGCATTACCCAGTACTATATTGTGCCAATTTAAAAGGAAGAAATAAAAAAAGAGGAGTCACTATAAAATTTGAATACATTTATGACGAATCCGATGAAAATTAAAGATTTTTGATTCTGATTGTAAAACTGAATGATATATTATATACTTTAGTTAATGTATATGCACCAAATCAAACCCCCTATCGATTTCTTAATGACTTGATGGTTAAAATTGAAAGGGTCTCTTCGGGTACACTTTTAATAGGAGGTGACTTCAATTGTGTTATTGATTGCAAACTAGATAAAAACAACAATTGGAAAGAGGGAGACCTACATTCTAAACATTTTAAACAACAGCTCAAATGCAAAAATGTTTATTAAAAATTCACTCTTTCGGGAGAGGGGCGTGGCTTCGTACCCGCATGGACGCCTGAACTCGGAGCTCCGCAGCGCCAGAGCCTTCAAAGCTTACAATAGCTTCCCAAAGAGGATAAAGCTTACCCATTACGGTTCCCTGGAGGGGTTAAATGGGTCCACCATCGAACACCTGCAGTAACACCAAAAAAGATCCGCCAGAAGTAGCTCCAATCTTCAAAAAACTCTCCCCAACCGAAGAATAAGCCTCGCCGGACGAAATGGCGGGAAAATCTGTGTCGCAGACGCTCACAACCAAACAGGATCTTGAAGATGTCTTCTCAAGAATGCAGGCCTTCATACATAAAGAAATAAGCACTGCCATCACTGCAGTTAAAAGAGACCTGCAAGACCTGCAAACAACGATCGACACGCACGCTGAGCAGATTGCCACGTTATCAACCGACTATGAGCAGATCGCAAACGACTCAGTTGACCTGCATCACAGAGAAACTACCCTGGAACTGATCACAGAAGATCTAGGTAACCGCTCCAGGCGTAACAACATACGCATACGAGGTCTTACAGAAATGGTGAATACTGAAGCACTGCCTGCCGTGTTACATCAAATGCTGATTGAGCTGCTCCCAGAGGCACCGGCAGAAAAACTGCTACTAGATAGAGTGCACAGGGCACTAAGGGCTCCAGGCCCCCCTGGCTCCAAACCACGAGATGTCATTCTCCGCTTTCACTATCACCAGACTAAAGAGACAGTCATGAGAGTGACCCGACATACACCGCTAAGCTCTGAAGGGAACCCGATACAAGTCTTTCAGAACTTAGAGCCAGTGACCCTATACAAGAGGAAACAATGGAAGCCTCTTACAGACACTCTACGTAATGCGGGACTCAAATACGCATGGGGCTTCCCGTTCAAACTAATTCTCACAGTAAACGGATCAATAAAAACCTTTTCAACATACGAGGATTTACAAGCCTTCACGGATGCCATGCTGGTGGATGACACCCTCGGGAGAATCAGATCCCAACGCCGTGAGAGTTCCTTGGACTCACCTGCCAGCTCAACCAATGGAAACAACCGGAGATCTCCACCTAGGGACCCGATACCACAGCAAACACCTAGACCACAGAAACCCGGGAAGATCTGAACATGACTCCATTCCTCCATATACACCCAGGACTCTGATATTGATGCGGATCATCAGTCCCTTCCTGAAATCTTCCAGCTGCACAGCACACTACAACCTGGGCTCACCTGGAACCTCTATGGCTCTCGATAAAGCACCCATTTATTCTCATCACTCTGCACTCTGATGGGCCAACTCAGTCACTCCGACTCCCGATGGCAACAGATACAGAATACCCGATCCCCAGAGACAAGCTACCACCGCTAAGTGTTATTGTTACTTAACTGAATTTGCACTGTAAATGTAGTTCTAATAAGGTCAAATTAGTCCAATACCCTTGGCTGTAATGCAAGTATAGGACATATACGGGGTTGGTACATTCCCCTGTCCCTCTCTCTATTGGAAATCGAGGGGGGGTGGAAGGGAGGGATAATTATGTCTATGCTTCAGTACTGCTCATGCGACATCATAGATGTTCTCATAAGCAAAAACCTAATAGTACAAATTGATAGTTTGTAATAACAGATCGAATCAGATCTGGCCAGGTTCCCACCCACTCCCACCATTTAAATAAATTTAAAGAAAGCCACAGAAACACGCTGAGGGAGTTCAGGGAGAGGAAGATTAGGGGATTTCAGGTTTATTAAATGTTGTAAATATTTTTTGACTTATCTCTGTGTTTGGTTAATTATAAATGAACAGAGCAATTGGCTGAGACTAGGAAAATAAACCAAATTTAAATGGGGATGATATGCCCACCGCTTATATCCACACCCCTTAAGACCAGCAGAGCACTATGCCTCTTGTGAGGATTTACCAAGTAACACTGTGGCATCGGGAGAAAGTCCTACAAGTCTCAGCCATGACACTCAACTGTTATCAGAATGATACCGGATAATTTGATACTGTGAATTCAGATCCAATCCTCACCATATGTAACAGGTTTGACCCAGAACCCTAATCACACCTACACCGCGGTTACACCACCACCCTCTCCAAAGACGTTGACCCAGCTACCTATATTACTAAGCAGACCCCTCGGGTAGTAATCTATAATGGCTCGCAGTGTGCTGCGCTGCAAAGACCCTCCGACCCCCAACACTTTCCGTAAAATACTTAGTTAAATTAGCCCGCCGGTACGACTATCCCGGCTAACACCACAGTGAATACCCTTTTTATCTAAGTGACTGGCCACTGAAGTAAGCCCAGTCTGGTGACGTATTGACAGAACCCAAAACTCATTAGAACACAACATAGCTTTACCTGAAGAACCTATTCCTGTTCTCACCTTATCTCCTGCTTTCCATTCCTATTCTTCCTTCTAAATCTTTTTCTCTACCCTCTTCCTATCCTCCAGTCGCGGGACCTCTCAACAGGACTATACAACATCAACCCTACATAATGCCATCGGATTTTAAGTTTCTCTCCCTCAATGCCCACGGCCTCAATTCCCCCCAAAAGCGCAGATCCCTTCTCTGCTCACTAAAAAGTAAAGGTGCAGACGTGGCACTAATACAAGAAACCCATTTCTCAAAAACTAAAACCCCATTTCTCCGAGATCAGACATATCCGACTTGTTACACATCCAGTAATGTACACAAGAAATTAGGAGTGGCAATCCTGATTCACAAATCCTGTCCTCTAACAATCACATACTCCTTTTCTGATCCCACGGGCAGATTTCTTTTTATAACGGGCCAACTGGGCTCCCTGTCTGTAGCGATCCTAAATGTATATGCTCCAGCCATTCCTGATGCCACTTTTTGGACAGGTCTATCCGATTTTCTCACCTCTCACCCAACTGATAAACTTATTTTAGGTGGAGATCTCAACGCCACTTGCATTCCCACCCTGGATAGATCATCCTCACATACACACGCCAACATTCACCAATCAGACAAACATTTGTTAACATTCCTCACAAACCATGCCCTGCTGGACATCTGGAGATTACAACACCCCTCCACCAGGGATTACACTTTCTTCTCACACCCTCACCTCAGTTACTCTAGGATAGACATGTTCTTAATATCCAAATCTTGCCTCTCCCTTGCTTCCTCCTCGGAAATCAATACCATCTCATGGTCGGATCATGCAGATATTACACTTACCATCACCATCCACGAATACACAAAGCCATGGTCATGGAAATTAAACGAATCCATATTACACAACCCTGCAGTGGTTACCTCTGTGAAAACCCAGATAATGGACTATTTCTCTCTCAATAAAGGCTCAGTAACAGACCAAGCGATCTTATGGGCGGCCCACAAAACAGTCCTACGGGGACTTTTGATTAGCACAAGCTCCAGACTAAAGAAGGCAAAAGCTGAAGAATCCTTAAAACTGCAAACAAAACTCCTTACACTAGAAACCCAAAATAAAATAAACCCTACAGCCGACACGACAGAACAACTGGTCAAGATACGCACAGAGCTGAGACGCCTAATCCTGGCGGACACCGCTAAATCCTTAAAATACACAAAACGGACCTATTACGAGAAAGCCAATAAAGCAGACCGTTTATTAGCATCTATGTTGAGATCGCAAGCAGCCGATAGGTTGATCCCAAGTATCCGAACTGTCAAGGGCACCATCACTACCAATCCTCAAGACATCGCTCAAGAGTTCCTGCAATACTACTCGACCCTCTACAACCATTCTCCCGACAAAACTCTCCTGAACTTAGACCATATCACAGAAATACTTGAATATTTGAAAGAAAAAACCCTGCCTAAAGTGACCGATGCTGAGAATGCCATTCTAGATGAACCTATCTCTGAGGAAGAAATTAAAGCCGCCATACAAACACTTAAAGCCAACAAAACACCTGGCCCAGACGGGTTTTCTGCCCTTTATTATAAACTATTTGCAGAAGAGTTGATCCCACACCTCCTCCCATTGTTCAACAACATACTAGAAGGTTGCTATTTCACAGAAGACATGCAAGAAGCTAATATCACTCTCATACATAAACCCAACAAGCCCAAAGATCTAACAACCAACTATAGACCTATATCCCTCCTCAACGTAGACTACAAAATATTCACAAAAATATTGGCTAACAGACTGAACCAGTTTCTCCCACGATTGATCCACCCAGATCAAGTGGGTTTCATCCCAAACAGACAGGCCCTGGACAATACCAGGAGATGTATAGACCTACTTTGGCTCGCGGCCCGCAACAAAAATCCCACATTGTTCTTATCTCTGGATGCCGAGAAGGCTTTTGACCGCATGAATTGGTCTTTTTTACGCCTAACTTTGGAAAACATGGGCTTCTCACAAACCTTTCAGAATTGTCTCTCTGCAATTTATCACAAACCCTCATCCAAAATTTGCATTCCAGGTGCCAAACCCCTCAAATTCTATAACCACAATGGAACAAGACAGGGATGTCCACTTTCTCCACTACTGTTCGCAATTTCTCTCGAACCCCTCCTACAAACAATTAGAGACCACCCGAACATAAAGGGACTTACCATGGCCAACAATCAATATAAAGTAGCAGCGTATGCGGATGACATAATGCTATCACTGTCTAAACCACTGTCCTCCCTACCATATCTTTTTAAAGAGCTACAAATATTTGCAAAACTGGCAGGATTCAAGATTAACACAAGTAAATCCGAAGCCTTACCAGTCAACATGTCTCACCAGAATATCAAACTTCTCCAACTTAATTTTGAAATCCTTATCCAGGATAAACCTCTTACATACCTAGGGCTCCGCCTATCAGCATCATACAAACAACTATATGCACTAAATTACTTACCAATATTTCAACACTTAAAGAAAGACCTCCAAAGTTGGCAATCACTACAAGTTTCCTGGCTAGGTCGCCTAGCAACTAATAAAATGAACATATTACCAAGATTACTGTATCTTTTCCAAGCTCTACCGATTCAACTCCAACAAACAGATCTTAAGGCAATACAAAGATCAATTGACACTTTCATATGGCAAGGGAAAAAGGCAAGAGTGAACAGACATACAATGTATATGCCTAAAGAAGCAGGAGGTCTGGGTCTGCCAAACCTGACAAAATATTACATTGCCGCACAAATGGCCCAAATCGCTGCTTGGCATGCCCCAATCTCACAAATCCGTTGGGTAGATCTAGAGAACGATATTTTTCGTCCAGATGTCCTACCCCAATTTATATGGACTCCAACAGGGGACAGACCCCTTACGCGAACTCTATGTCCCACTATCCTCAATTCATTGTCGATATGGAACCGACATGCTATAAAATCTACCCTAACCACGGATCACTCACCGCTCACGCCCATTTACAGGAATAGAAGTTTCCCACCAGGAATGACCCCTCAGAAAAATTTGATCAAGGCGATATCTCCAGGGTGTACGACCTCTACCGGAATGGGGAGATGAAATCGTTCCAGTTCCTAGCCCAAACAATACCCCTCTCTTCTTTTGATTTTTTCAGATACCTGCAATTAAGGGACTTTGCCTCTAAACCAGCGGTCATCTCGGCCGCTACGACTAAACCTACCTGGTTCGAGAAACTATGTATGGACGCTCCTAGACAGAAAAGTTTGATCTCCTTACTTTACTCCGAACTTATCATGTCTTCCAAAGGTCCCACATTGTCCTACACGGCAGCCTGGGAAAAAGATCTAGGCATGGCCCTAGACAGAGAAGACTGGGTAGACATTTGGGAAGCGACTTCAAAGATCTCCATTTGCACAGTACATAAAGAACAAGCATACAAAACCCTCATGAGATGGGTTCTTCTAAACTGGCCAAAATACAGATAAACCAAAACCCCCTATGCTGGAAAAACTGCGGCAAACATGGAACATACTTCCACACCTGGTGGACGTGTCCTTACCTCCAAAAATTCTGGAAACAGATTCAAAGTCTGGCATCACAAATTCTTTCCAAACCAGTACCATTAGACCCCTGTATATTTCTTCTCTCCTTACCCCGAGAAACTTTCAACAAAAAAGAAAATAAACTACTAGCCAGAATTGCCTTAGGGGCCAGAAGGGCTCTAGCCCAACTCTGGAAACAACCAATTACCCCTAATCTTTCTAAGGTCATAGCTCTCATAGAGGAAGCAAAGGACATGGACCAGTTGACCGCATTCGTACATGACACACCTTCCAAATATGAAAAATTATGGTTGCCATGGAAAACCCATTTCCACAAATGAAAATACACCAACAGAAACCCTAATCATAGACTTTCTAAAAACATCTACCCCATTCTTACCGATAGATCCTAGACACTCAGAGCACAAACCCACACATTCCCATCCACCCCCTAACCCTTTTTTCTTTTCCAATCTTTCTTCCTTCTTACTTTGTTTTGTCTTGCCTTGTCTTTATATACAAATGTTTTTAACCTCTGAAATATAGTCATAGTTCCGGGTATCCAAAAGTCTAGTATCTAGACCCTTAGATGATAGTTTAACTGCTGAAATTTTGGACTGACAAGTTCCAGCAGGAAATGTTGTTTTACTGTAAGGTTATAATATGAGTTTATTATGACACAATATGTTATTCATGGTTTATTTGTATTATAACACTTCTGCAACAAGATGAAGATTACGTCATATGTTCAAAGAAATGTTAACTCATGTTTTCAAATTCAAGTTTAATGATAAATCTGAAAATCTGAAAAATAAAGAATTTAAAAAAAAAATTCACTCTTTCACTGTTGGAGAGTTCAACATATAGGAAATAGAGATTATTCTTTTTATTCTTCTGTACAACAATCATATTCTCAGATTGATTATTTTCTTTCCAAGGCTGAAACACTTGATTTAATTCAGGATTCCTCTATTGGATCAATAACTTGGTCTGATCATGCCCCATATCTTCATAAAGATCTTTAATAATCGAGAATACAGGCTCAGAGATAAATGGCGCCCAAATGATGATCTGTTGATTTCTGAGGCCAATATGAAAGAAATGAGTAATCGTGTAAAAGAGTATTTTGAATATAATGACAATGGAGAGGTGTCAGACCTTACACTCTGGTGCTCTTTTAAATGTGTTATCCGAGGGGAATTTATAAATCTAGGAGCATTTCTAAAAAAAAAAAGTAAGGGGGAGAATCTAAATAATCTTTATATACAGTTAGCAAAATTAAAAAAAATACATAAGATCAATTTAGATAAATCGGTACTACAGGACACAATGAATATTAGAACTGAGATTAATAATAAAACAATAGAGATGAATAATAGAGCCATTAATAAATTTAAAAAATCATGGTATCATTCTGGGAAGAGAGCAAGTAAAATTTTAACTAATAAATTAAAAAATAAGAAAAGTTCCCAGAATATAAAAAAGATTATAACAGTAAAGAATATTCATTGTACCACTCCTAATCAAATAGGGAATGCTTTTTGTGAATATTATAAAAATTGATATCATCTGAAAGGGAGTGGTAGTTCTCATTTGGAAATTGATACCTTCTTGAATAAACTGAATCTAAAATAATGTAAGAATGAGACAGCGCTAAATATATATACCAAGACAGTTTAATATGATAGACTGCAAAGACAAATACATATAAAAAATAGAAGATTTATTACAAAGAAATATCAATATACAAGTGAATGACCATAAGAAATATACAGCAAAATAGTCTAAAATCACAAAATAAGAAAGAACTTGTATGAACATAATTACAATATATAATAATACACAAAATAAAGGGCCCCAAATGGATGAAAAACAAAAAGAAGGATTATTAAAATTATATAAAAAACACAAATAGAGCCAAAGATCCCTAACCCACTGGGTCTGTTCGCCTGGCCAGGTCTATTGAACAGTTAGGATATTGCACTATATAGAAACACAGCTACACCCCACTACAAATCTTATATTTTATATATTTATTTGTCTTTCCAGTCTATCATATTAAACTGTCTTGGTATATATATTTAGCGCTGTCTCACTCTTACATTATCTCTTCTTTTTTGCAGTGGATTTTTGCATTGCATTCCATTATAAAACTAGCTGCTTCCATGTTTTTATTCTTTTAATCGAGTCATTTGCTACTCCATATATTATCCGGGATTTTCCTATCCCCATCTTGTACCTTCCGTGTCTCCAGTGGTCAGTACCGGTTTTATTATTTATCATTTGTATATTTCTTTGTCGTTGGAGTGAAGGTCACTACATACACATATTATTTATTAGCGCTGTGCCTCACCTTTTTTCCTAAATCTAAGACAAGACTTTCTGAATAGACCCCTTTCTCATATTGAACTAAATTACGTTCTTAAATCTTTAAAAAGATCAAAAGCACCAGGCCCAGATGGCTTTACTCCCTTGTTTATCAAAAGTTTGGAAGCATTATTTCCTTATATCTTCTTAGGGCTTATTCTCAAATATCAGAAACTAAACTGATCCTAACTGAAATGACTCGTGCCACGATAATCCCGATACTTAAACCAGGTAAGGATCCTACACAGGTTAAGAATTATCTTCCAATATCATTAATTAATTTAGATGTTAAAATGTATTCAAACATATTGGCTAATAGACTTAAGCAAATTATACCAGAAATTATTCATCGGGATCAAAGTGGCTTTGTCAGATCAAGAAAAAGTTACTGAACGTCATTCATCAGATAAATATTTGTGATTTTAGTTCAACAGTTGTAGCCCTAGATGCTGAAAAAGCCTTCGATCGGGTAGACTGGAGATTCCTAGAAATAGTACTGCAACATTTCGGTATTGAGGTCCCTTTTCTGAACAATATAATGGCACTATATAAGACCCCTAGTGCTCAGGTCTCAGGGTTTATGTTACAGTCAAATATATTTACCATCAATAACGGCACCAGACAGGGATGCCCTTTGGCCCCCATTCTATATATTATACCAATAGAGCCACCCACAGTCTACATTAGAATGTCTGAACAGATTAAAGGAATAAGGGTTCATTCGGCTGATATAAAGATCTCGCTCTATGCGGATGATGTAATTTTGACTCTCTCAGACACAACAAATTCTCAACTAGAAGTATTCAATCTAATAAAAGAATATGGTTATTTATCAGGTTATAAACTTAATACAGAAAAAACTCAAAATCTCTTAAAATCAAATTCAGAAATGAAGATGCAAGAATTAAAAAAGATATATAAATATAATTGGGACTTAAAATATATAGATTATCTGGGTACTAAACTTACTTTTAATATGAATACAATTGTTGAGATCAACTATGGAGCTCTCCTACGCGAGTTTAAAGATACTTTATTAAAATGGAGAAATTTAGAAATTTCTTGGATGGGCAGGATAAATGTAGTAAATAGTTACTTAATCCCTAAGCTAACTTATCTATTTAGAAATATTCCTCTTAGAGTAGACACAAACATTTTGAAGGATTTCCAAAAAACAATAACGAAATATATATGGCAAGGCATAAAACCTAGAGTAGCGCAACACATTCTTCAGAAACCAAAAGATCAAGGAGGTGTTTCCTTCCTGGATTTAACCAGAATACATTCAATATGCATGATGAGTCATTTCTTTCAGACCAGAGATGATTCAACTTCCCAAAAACTGCAATGGGTTGAATTGGAGAGTTCTGAGTTAAACAAACATACAGCCTACCATTTATTTTGGTGCGACAAAAAGCAAGTAAAAAACATAAATATAAACAATCTTATTATAAGTGGAATCTGTAGAACTATAGAATCAATGAAAAAACTCTTTGCAATTGGTAACAGAATACTGAGATCATCTCTCCTAGAGTCCATTGAATTCGCTATTGGGGAAATTGATTTGAACACTTGGAAGACAAGTGGAATATTAAGCATTGGTATGATATTATAACAGGATGAAATCTCATCATTTGCTAAGATTCAATCAACATACAGCCTTTTGGATAAAGAGGTCTTTAATTATTTAAGGGTAAGAAAAATTCTGTTTCATAGACGGATAGTAGAGGTACCTCTACTTGACTTATTTTTTAAAACATATTATGAAGATACACTTGTATCTAGATTAAACAAATGAATATGCTCTTTGACTAAATATACTAAGGAACAGGCATGGCTAAAATGGGAGGGTTACATGGACAAAATATTCACTTGAGAAGAGTGGTTACTAGGCCTCAATATAAACTTATTTTCCGCTGGTATTTGGTCCCAATAAAAATGCATAGTTTCTCACCAACTACATTATCAGATAGCTGGAGATGTGGTAAGGCAAAAGGCACCCATCTACAAATATGGTGGGATTGTTCAGAACTACAGGGAATGAAAAATAATCTTGAATATCTTTTAATCCATATTTGTCATAGACAAATCAAGATTTACCCAAAGATGTTTCTTTTCCATATAGATTTGCCTAGTGACGATAGTTCACAAACCGCATTAATGCTTCATATCCTCCTGGCAGTAAAATTAAGTATTGCGAGAAGGTGGAAAACTGCAGGTCAGATTTTATGGACCGAAATTATGTCACAGATAGATGATCAATTCAAAATGGAAGCCGCATTTTATAGTAACCAGGATCCAATGAAAATATATGATGAGACTTGGTACCCATGGGCAGCTTATAAACAGTTAGATTTATCATCAGAACCCATTCAAAGCTTTAATTATTAATTTGCTGTTCTTGCCCCACGTGGCACTCCCTTACCTTTCGAGCCCCCATGATAGAGTCAATAGTGCGAATGAGTGAATGAATGAATGAATTATTGCTAAGAAGTTGTTTTATTTGTTATGTTGTGTTTATAAATTGTAATTTGTGTTTTTCTTTGTTGTCTAAAATATGATAAAATACAACAAAGATAATATAAAAAAAATGGTACTGAAAAAAAAAAAAAAGAATCAGATTACTACTATGATCAAACTTTATGTGGACTCATTAGTTGACTGTAAGGGCCTGTACCAGGTCAGAAAGGCGTTTCAGTCTAGTTGCATGTTATTGTTCATTGTACAGGGTTGAGAGCAGATATTTAAACAATGAAGTAAGGATTGGAATAAGGACTGTAGTGTAGACAAAACAAGAGTTTTGCAAGGAACCGCAGTGCAGGAAAAGTATTTATTTTTTTATTTTTTTAGACCTCTTTTTGGTGATTGGACATTACATCTTGCCCGGGAAGTTCACCATTGTGTCGTTTATCGGAAATAAAAATATAACGCTTACAACTTGTGTGTTAAATTAGTGTTACTATATAACAGCATTACCCGTGAGTTTCCCTGGGTGTCAAGTTCTATTCTTCTAATGTGTCTAGTGGTCTATTGGGGTCCCTTCTATTTTACTTAACCTATCTTATTGATCAGTTCTTCCCCCTCTCCTTGAGTTATTTGCCAGAAAGGTCTTATTATGGGGCATCCCCACCATATATACAGTACATCCCCCTTTTCATTGCTGCATCTCCAGCAGTTGGGGATGTTTGTTTTTGACATTTTAGCTAAAGTTGTAGGCACTTATGTGCATTACCTTGAACTGGAGTTTGTTATATCTACTTTTTTCATTAAATCTTGAAGAATCGCTTGTGGTTTAGTAAGAGGGACGTTTGCTACCAAGCCCCCAAGAAAACTCCTCACACTCAGGTATTTAAAACAGTCTTCCTTGTTAATAATTTTTTTTCTTGTAACTCCCTAAAGTACTTGGTAACATTCCACTCCATCAGGTCTGAGATACTTATGATTCCCGTCTTTCCCAATGTTCTAAGGTCCAGATTTACATTCAGATTCTGAACGATAGTCAGGGGCAAGGAGGAAAGCAGCTTGTCCCTCAGACCTAATTTATTTTTGATAGTTCTCCAGTTTTTATAAATATGTGAAAGGGGTTGGTTCATCGCTCTATCCCCCTTCTCTCTTTGGTATTTTTCTGGGGTCCAGAAGTAGGTTAAAAAGTCTCCCAAGAGGTTATTTTTTTCTAGCTCTATATTGAACCACGGTTCCCTTTTTGATCTTTCATTTAATGTTACAAAGGTTTGTGCCAGCAACATCTCCTGTGCATAATCCTGTGTTAGGGGCATCCCCACCCCCCTTGTTTTTTACTTTTTGTTAGTGTCTGTAGGTTCACTCTGGGGCGTTTTGAAGACCACACAAATCTATTGAAGAACCTTTAGATAAGTTCTAGCCAACACTTTGGAACTGTAAATGGTAACATTCTAAAAATATATCAGAATCTTGGCAGGTTATACTATTTTACTGCATTAACTCTACCCATCCAAGATATAAATAGACCTTGCCATTTTTTAAAAGCGTTATTCATCTCCTTTATTAAGGGGAGAATATTTAATTGAGGCCAAGTATCTGGGTCTTTTGAGATCTTAATCCCCAGATACGGGAAGGACTCTTTTGCACAAACAAAACCACATCTTTCTAGTTATCTCTTGGGAGTCATTCATTGATATTGGGAGAATCGTTCATTTGGTGATGTTCAATTTATAATTAGACAAGTAACTATATTGGTCCAGCAGCGCCATAAACCGTCTCAGAGAGCCCAATGGCTCCCGAACCGTAAGCAGAACATCATCCGCATAAAGCATAATTTTCTGGTTACCCTCTCTACCCCAGCCCATGACCCCGGGACACTCCCTTATCTCCCTAGCAAGTAGCTCCAGTGCCAAAATATACAGAATGGGGGAAAGAGGGCAACCCTGATGAGTGCCGTTTGCTAAAGGAAACCATTTTGATCATACACCGGAGCCAATCACTCTGCCCTCTGGTGCCGTGTAGAGGGCCATGACTGCCCGGTGAATTATTCCCGTAATCCCAAATTCCAACAGCGCCCATGTATCCCCAGCTGATCCTGTCAAACGGCTTTTCTGCGTCCAGTGACAGGACCAGCTGGGGAACGTCGGATCCCTCCATCTCCCCCCAAGAGATTGGCCAAAGTTCTTAAGTGATTAGTTGCTGATTGTCCTACTATAAATCCCACCAGATTATCGTGAATCAAATCTGGCAATACCAATTTCAATCTCTTTGCCAAGACCACTGTGTAGATCTTGGCATCGAGATTCAAAAGAGATATTGGTCTGTAACGTGTTAGTAATTCTGGGTTTTTCCCCGGTTTCAGAATTGGAGTGATGTTGCCTTTCAATATTTCTGGTGGAAGTGGTCCCTTCCTTATTGCCTCATTAAACAATCTATCCAAATATGGGGATATTTCTTTTTTTAAGGTCTTGTTAACAAGGGTATCAAAACCATCGGGTCCTGTGGACTTTTTTATTTTAAGTTCTCCAATTATTTCATGTACTTCTTTTAATGTTATCTCCCCATTTAGGCCTATAAGAGCCTCCTCCGATACTTTAGGGAATTCTTTACCTTCAAAATATTGATTTATTTCCTCTGCTTTAGCCTCTTGTGGAATATTATAGAAGGTACTATAAAAGGTATTGAAGGCGTGGCCTATGTCTGTTGGTACCATTTATTTCTCTCCCTCATGTATGATTTTAGAGATATTGTGTTTAGTTCTTTTTTTTTTCAGCTGACTAGTCATTAATTTATCTGCCTTGTTACCCCTAAAGTATCTGTAATGTTTAAAGCTCTCAATGATTTGCTAGCTACATTTACTAACTGTAGATTGATTTTTTTCTTTAATGTCTGCTATTTGTTTCGATCGTTCTCTATTTGGGTTAGTCTTATTATCTTTATTCAATTGGGATAGAGAAATATATAGGTCAGACAGACAGGACTCTCTCTGTTTCTTAGCGTATGCTCCGAGCCGGATAAAATGTCCCCTAATTACAGCTTTGTATGTGCACCAAAGATTGGATACCCCCATGTTATCTATGTCATTTTCCTCAAAGAATAGTCGGGATGTATCTTTAGTATACTCTATATCTTTTTTTTTCTTTAATAAGTTGTTATTTAGTCTCCACTCAGCTCTTAGGACATTATTTTGATCCCTGAGATCCATGATCACCATGTTGTGGTCTGACCATGTAATTAATGTGGATAAAAAAAATTTTAATTAATGCTGCTAAGTTGGATTCTCCAATAAGAAAATCAATACCAAAGTAAGCACAATACGTTTTTGAAAAACATGTGAACTCTTTCTCTGTTGTATGGAACATTCTCCACATTTCCAATAAAGCTGATCTGTCTAAGAGGGCTTGAAATCTTTGAGCTTGATAGATTGTATTTTTGTTTGTGATCTTAAGTCTGACCAGGGGTCCAATATGCAGTTGAAGTCCCCCATCCAAATAAAAAGTCCCTGTCTGACTATTGACATCTTTTTTTCCAAGTTTATTAGAAAACGGACAGGAGAGACATTTGGGGTGTACACATTAACCAGGGTATATATCGTTTTATTATTCTCTACTAATGAAATTATATATCTTCCATCTCTATCTATGTCCAGATTTTTTAAATTTACTTCTAGGTCTTTAGAAAAAAAAATTGCCACACCTCGTTTCTTTTGTTTTCTTAGGGAGGCTTCTTTGCACAATAAATGGAATTTGTGGTTCTTCACTTTGTACTTGTCCTCACTTCTCCAGTGTGTTTCCTGGAGAAAACATACATTAATTCCTTCTTGTGATAGTTTATTAAGTAGTATCACCCTTTTCTGTGCAGAGTTAAGACCCTGCACATTTACTGTGGCAAACCTCAACATAATTCCCGGGAGCTATCTTCCTTCCATTCCCTCCCCCCTTGCGACTCCCAGCCGGGTCGGGACGTGAGAAGCAGAATCCACATAAAAATACAAATAAACATACACAAAAAAACAGACAGATATTTGTCTGCTAACATCTCCCTGTGGGGCTGCATACTTCCACAGATAGATCTCAAATTTAATCTGCGGACTAGACTTGCCATTCTCCGATGGCAAATGGGAACCTGAGAATTAATAAGAAGATTGTCTTGTGGACCTCCGATAAATATAAATAGGGGTGTTGATCAGGGGGAAGAAAGAGGAAAAGGAAAGGGGTTTTAGTAGGAACTGCAGTATAAACAAAGTGCTTTAACAGGCACTGTAGAAAAACAGGGGTATACCAGTAAAACAAGTCAACAACTGTTGACAATTTGAAATTATGTTTCAATGTGCATCCATTGTCTGCAACGAATGGGTGCTTAGAGAAAGGTCTACATGGATTTTTTTTGCTGGTACAATTTTTCTTTTTTTTCTTATAGAATTGATGTATTAATTTTCCTTTTGAATGGCCCCTTGACCTGGGCTGACGATAAGGAGTGAGGGCATCACTGATCATTGAAAGACATTTAAAAAAAGTATTGTTTTATTCTCAGGACACTTTTTGTGTGCCAGGGAGGTGTAGAGTGATTTTCACTGCCCATGCTCACGGCACTCAAATGGGGGGGGGGGGGGGGGTAGGTAATGTTAATGAATTAATTTTTGCATTATGTTGCCACAGATGAGGAAGAAGACTAATTAATTTATTTTATTTCAATCCTGTTCAGGGGCCTTGGTCAAACCTAGGAGTTTAATTAATTATGGGGAGTATTGATCATTCTAGGGGTTTTGGGCATATTTTGGAATAACATGGTAATAATGGGCCAGCTCCCATCACTGTGGATCCTGGGGCCAATTCAGGACCTGATATATATATAGGAGATTTTTTTTCACTTTTTTTATGGGGCAGGATTTTTAAGGCTAAGTCGAACTCGACCGTCCTCTCCCTAGAAATGAATGGGAGGGGAAGGACTAAAAAGCACGAATATCTTTACCTCATCTCGATGTAATCAAAATGGTTAGTGAATACCATTTTGCAAGGTCATGATGATGCATCCGATTGTGTGGCAATGGCTCAGAGGCTGGAAGTTGTAATGAGTGCTAATTTTGACCTCCACCAGCATTTCACCTCTTAGTGACTAGACACCGCCGATGTACTCACACACTGAACACTACTGTGTTCAGTAGTGAAGGCACCTCCTCAGGGAGGAGTGTTGCATGGGAGCATGTTGGAGAGAAGGGGTACTTGTGCTGCAAGGAGGAATGTCAGGGAGGGAGAAAGGGGAACAGGTGCTGTAGGGGGGCATGTTAGGGAGAGAGAGATGGGCTAGTGCTGCAGGGAGGGAGATGGGCATGTGATGTAGGGATGCTACAGGAGGGCATGTCAGGTAGACAGGGGGAGATGCTGCACTGGGGCGGTGAGATGGTAAAGGCTGCACAAAGGGGGGTAGGATGGTTGGAAGGGGATGTGTTGCAGTGGGGAACATGCAAACTGGGGGGGTGGAAGGGTTCTGGGGGTGATAGTACTGGATGGGAAGCTTCAGGAAGGACATGATATATGAGGGGAGCAGGACAGAAAGCGTGTCACTTGTAGTGACCACCACAGAACAACATGTTCAGCAGAATGTTCTCAGGTATTTTCATAATGTATGTTGTTTAACAGTTCAGTAGCATACCTAGTTTTGCCAGGTCCTGCATCTTGACACAGCAAGACCTCCCCCATGGTAACCCTTATGATACCTGAGTTTGTATTATTTAGAATGGACAAAAATCATACAGTATATCCCATGCCTGATGAAGTGTGCATCCTAGTAACTGTTCTCTAAACTGTTAGAGATGCTCACTGGCTGTATCTTTAGCACTAGATCAATAGATATGAATGCACGTATTAAAATATATAACCTATGTTATTTGGATAAATAATAACAATGTCAATATGTCTACATATTTATGTGTACTTCTATGTATAATATAGTTTTATTTAGAAGCTACATTATTAATAAAAAATTATTGCACTTTTAGCTAATCATTAAAATTATTAAAACTGAATTATTCAAGTTTTCATATGAGTGAAAAGCTTAAATGAATATCACATTTATTTCAGCTGCTTTATGCTAAGCATCTAATTAAAACTGCTCTGTGTGTCCATTAAACGCCTGCAGTCATAAATTGGTGAGTTGCAGTGCCCATTAAACCTTTGACAAGATAAAAAAAAAAAAAAGGAACAAACAAATAAACATGGCATTGGACTATTTGCTAGATTAATACATTAGTTACTTGCTATTAACCTTGGTATTAGAAGGGGGGGGGGGGAGAGGAATAGTCCCTTGTAGTGTATCATACATATATTTTTTATAAGGATGGGGTGGTTGGTAAGGTCTCCAGTATACTGACTTGTGCACCCTCTCACTTTTGCTTTTTCTGGACTGTTAGAGCACTGGGTGTCACATGACATCAGGCCTTTGACACACAAGTATATGGAGGCAGAGCAGAAAGTGTCTTTGTCCATTTGCTAGAGACAGACTTGAGCTGGACCAAAAGTGATCCCGCTTCCCTAACAATGAATGACATTAAAGTCATTAAAATCAGCCAGCCCATAGATTGACACTACACAAACCTACACTGTTGATTTTTTTTTCCCTGTGAAGTTGAAGATGGCAGAGGGGGGAAAAGGAGCTGGTGAGAAGGGAATAAGGAAGAAAAGTGTGCTGCCTGGTTGTTTATTTGGTGAGAAAAGTGAGGACCAGATGAAAAATTACAGGGTGCGGGCATATG
Source organism: Pelodytes ibericus (assembly GCA_036172795.1). Taxonomy (NCBI): domain Eukaryota; kingdom Metazoa; phylum Chordata; class Amphibia; order Anura; family Pelodytidae; genus Pelodytes; species Pelodytes ibericus. The sequence continues at coordinate 26,770,499 of CM069867.1, read as the reverse complement.
TGTCATTATAGGCAGGTCTTAATAAAGGCAGGTCTTAACCCCTTCATTACACATAACTTACATATAGGTCCTGTGCCTAAATGATCTTCACAGGCGATCAAAAGCAATTGCATGCATCATACTGGAAAGGTATATGCCCTTTTGTTGTGTGCAAGAGCTTTGTAGGCAGTCAATCATCACTTTCATCACTCTGTTGGAGTTGCTAGACTGCCTTTAGCATAAGAAAAAAGTAGACCAATAGTTGTGGCTAAGATACAGGGTTAGGATTAGGGTTAGAGTCATGCTAGGTTTAGGTTTAGAGTTAGGTATAAGTTCATCAGAGTTGGGGTCAAATGGTGACTGTATGGGAGATTTTTTACAGGAACAAAAAAACACTTTAGGTAATTGCCCTATGACTGGCAAAAAAACAACAGGAAAACATGTAAACATGGCTATTCCTAAACACGAATATTAGAAACTATTTAGCCAAGGCCTTAGTATTTGTAGATGTGTAAATGTTTTTCAAATAAATGTTAGAAAACATGTTTTTTTTTTCACTTTTTTTTTTCACATTTTTCATCGTGATTTTTGAAAAATTAAATTATATGATGAAAATAATGGTATCTTAAGAAACAGCATATAATATGTGTGGGTCCATCAAATGGGAAAGAGGAACATGATAGCTAAACACAAACATGCACTAAGCTGCTTAAGTGGAGGAGTTAGAAGCAAAGATGGAGTTAAAAGGCAAAAGGAGGGTAAAGTATAAATCCTTGTTTATTCTATTTATATTCAGTGTTTTACACTAGAGAGCATATTGGACACTGCCACTAAGTGCATGTCTTGCAGCATGTATGCTGTCTTGGAGCAAGTTCCCCAGGGTCCATACCGCTGCTGCAGATGCTGAGCAGGTTGCTGCTTTGGAAAATATCATACTAGATCTAAAGAGGCAACTGGCAACACTTAGGGACATAAGCAACATGGAGCGGAGTTTACTGCTCACAGAGCAGGCATAGCCTGGGGCCAGTGTAGAGGAGGGTGATGATGGAGGAGAAGAGGTTTCTAGGGCAAAGAGCTGGGTTAGTTGTGTAAGGGGCAGTAGGGGTCGGAGAGCTAGGGAAGCTTGTTCTGAGCTGGTTCAGCCCAACATGTTTGCCAGCTTGTGTGAGGATGCTGGGGGGATTAGCTCAGAAGAGGCATTTCTGGGGCAGGTGGACTCTCCTAGCAGCCAGGTGAGTAGCCTCTCCAGCACAGTTGGGAGCCGGGACACTAGGAAGGCTAGACAGGTTGTGGTGGTAGGGGATTCTATTATTAGGAAGGTAGATAGGGTAATCTGTCACCAGGACCCTGAATGCCGAACTGTATGTTGTCTCCCGGGTGCTCGGGTTCGGCATGTTGCGGACCGGGTAGGCAGATAATTGGGAGGGGCTGGGCATGATCCAGCAGTCATAGTACACATTGGTACTAATGACAAAGTTAATGGTAGGTGGGGGGTTCTTAAAAATTATTTTAGGGAACTAGGAAATAAGCTGAAGGAAAGGACCTCCAAGGTAATATTTTCGGAAATATTACCAGTACCTCGCGCTACGTCAGGGAGACAGCGGGAGCTTATGGAGATTAATGCGTGGTTGCAAAGGTGGTGCGAGCAAGAGGGATTTGGGTTCTTGGAGCACTGGGCAGACTTTGCAGTCGGCTACAGACTCTATGGACGGGATGGGCTGCACCTCAATGATGAGGGGGCTGCAGTATTAGGGGAGAGGATGGCTAGAGGGTTAGATGAGCTTTTAAACTAAGCTCTGGGCGGAAGGGTCAAGATCAAAATGAAGCAATGGCAGCTAGAGTAGATTGGAATGTGGGTCTAGCTATGGCAAAGGAGGAGGAAAGCACTGGTGGGGTTAACATAGATCATAGGAAGGTACATACAATTAAACCTGCAGGCATTACATGTTTGTCAACTAAACAGAAAATGGGTAGTAATCTTAAATGTCTTTTAGCAAATGCAAGAAGCTTGACAAACAAAATGGGTGAGCTGGAGATACTGGTAAGTGCTGAACAGTATGATTTCATCGGAATCACAGAAATGTGGTGGGATGAGACCCACGACTGGTCAGTTAATTTACAAGGCTACTCACTTTTTAGAATGGACAGAGCAAATAGAAAAGGGGGAGGGATTTGTCTATATGTAAATCCTAAACTAAAGCCCAGTATTAAATAAGGTGTGCATGACGTAACTGGAACTGATATGGAGACACTGTGGGTGGAGATTAGCTTAGACGCTAAAAAGAATCGCACATTACTTGTAGGTGTAGGCTACAAGCCACCAAATATTAGCATTGATGGAGAAGATCAGCTTTTATTACAAATTGAAAAGGCTGCAAATCTGAATGAAGTTCTAATCATGGGAGATTTTAATTACCCGGATATAGATTGGAATTGTGGCACAACTAGTTCCGCTAAGGGCAGCAAGTTTCTGAACCTGCTTAATAACAAATTTATGGCACAATTAGTAGACACCGCAACTAGAATGGATGCCTGTCTGGATTTAGTAATAACAAACAATGAGCAGCTTATCTCAAACATCAAAGTAAGAGAACACTTGGGCAATAGTGGCCATAACATGGTTTCGTTTGAGATTAATGCAAAAAAACAAATTGGTAACTACGCCAATTGATGGACTAAGGGCATCAATTGAACATTTAGACTGGGAACGACTGTTTTCTGGACTAAACACAGAAGACAAGTGGAATGCCTTTAAGCACACATTACAAAAGTACACATCCCAATATATACCTTTGGGAAACAAATACAAAAGACACAAATCAAAACCAATGTGGCTTACCGGTAACGTGAAACAGGAAATGCAAAACAAGAAAATGGCATATAAACATTGTAAAAGCAAGGGATCAACATTATCATATATTAAATACAAAGATGCCAACAAAGCCTGCAAAAAGGCAATTAAAATGGCTAAATTGGAAAACGAGAAAAGGATTGCTAAGGAGAGTAAAATTAAGCCCAACATTTTTTATAAGTATATAAATGGAAAAAAGGTAAAGACGGAAAATGTTGGGCCCTTGTTGTCCCAAATGGGAAATTTGGTAAGTGAGGACAGAGATAAAGCAGGCATTTTAAATACTTTTTTTTCTTCTGTTTATACTAAGGAAGCCCCTGCTACCGGAAGTTACGTAACAGTCACCGCAAACATGGGATTGGCTGACACAGTTAAGATAGACAAGGCCCCAGGGCCAGATGGTATACACCCAAGGGTCCTTAGAGAGTTAAGTATAATTCTGGCCAGACCAATATTTATGATCTTTAGGGATTCTTTCAGTTCAAGTATAGTGCCAACAGACTGGCGAAAGGCGGATGTCATTCCAATATTTAAAAAGGGATCAAAATCTCTGCCTGGTAATTATAGGCCAGTGAGCTTGACATCTGTAGTGGGGAAATTATTTGAAGGATTGAGGTGTACACTCAAGAATACATCTTGAATCAGAATATACCATATTTGCTCGATTATAAGACGAGGTCCCCCTAGGAGGCAAAATTCGAAATAGCTTCCTTAGCCTTTTTTTGCCTTCTTTTGGATCAAAACGCTGGAATGATAGGTAGATGGGTTGAACTTGATGGACTTGTGTCTTTTTTCAACCTAAATTACTATGTTACTATGATTGCAACTAAACCATTAGTTGATTTGGTGGACGATGTTCAATAACTTTAGTGTGTTAATATAATGCACTTTGGGTTTTTTTTTTTCATTTAATGCACACCATTGAATCAAGCTCATTATGTCCTATTTTTCATATATTGCAAACTGCTTCCAAGCATTATATTTTGAGCAGCACACATCTGTTTACATGTAACTATTCATAAAGTTGGTTTTTTTTGTGTTCTGATATAAGTTCAGAAAGATTTAAATCCATGCTTAAGAAGAACTTTATGAACTATTGTAGTCTGACAGAATCCATAAAGTACAAAATGTGAAAAAGAATAAAACATAACCTCTGTGAAGTGTAAAAAGGAAAAAAAATAAATCTCTCCATTATGTGAAGCAGCGGTTCAGAAAAAAACATGACCTTCACATTTTATTTCTGTTATACAGTTCATGTTAACACTACAACACAATTGATCTTCAATTCAATTTTAAAATAATGATTAATTTTTTTTCCTGACAAGCCGTTTTACTAACATTGTAAGCATATTCTTTAAAATGTTAACTCATAATATAAAATACACTATCTGGACAAAAGTGTTTGGACACCTGACCCATGCACTAGCAGGAACTTCTATGAGATTGCATTCTAAACACACAGCATTAATATGTAGTTGGTCCCCCAGTTCCAGCTAACTTTACACGGAACTTATACAGACTTTTTTTTCCCTTTGCTTTGTTTTTTCTTGGATTCAAAATTCTTCTGGCAGTACCGATGAATGATGTGGTAGTGGTAGTGCAAATTATTAAAAACTGGTTATGGGAGTATGTTTCAGGAGGTAATGTTTGGTAGAAACCCGTCACAAGAATAGCTCCTATGAGGTTTCAGAATAGTCAAAACTATCAGTGTCGGTAGGCAGTCAAAAGAAGTAAAAGTCAAAAACTTAATCACAAGCACTGACTGCAGGAACAAAATTGTGTTTATGTATCCCTCTGGCAATTGATCTGTCCAAGGGGTCAATCATGAGTTAATTTGGAGCCAGTCTATAAAAAATGAATTTTCTAGTTAAAGGACAGCTGTGTTATGTTTAATTGAAGGATTTCAAATATTTTAAATTGAAATATGTTTATATAAGATCACAAGCTGGCTCTGTGAGCTGTGTTGTATGTGCAGAGATATCCATGGCACTTAGAAATATATATATATATATATATATATATATATATATATATATATATATATATATATATATATATATATTACACTGGACAAAATTATAAATGCAACACTTTTGTTTTTGCCCCATTTTTCATGAGCTGAATTAAAAGATCTAAGACTTTTTCTATGTACCAAAAGGCCTATTTCTCTCAAATATTCTTCACAAATCTGTCTAAATCTATGTTATTGAGCACTTCTCATTTGCCGAGATAATCCATCCACCTCACAGGTGTGGCATATCAAGATGCTGATTAGACAGCATGATTATTGCAAAGGTGTGCCTTAGGCTGGCCACAACAAAAGGCCACTCTAAAATGTGCAGTTTTATCACACAGCACAATGCCACAGATGTTGCAAGTTTTGAGGGAGCGTGCAATTAGCATGCTGACTGCAGGAATCTCCACCAGAGCAGTTGCCCGTGAATTGAATGTTCAATTTAGCAGTACATCCATCCGACCTCTGAACTGTGCCCTAATATCACTCTCTCTCTTTATGGGCAGGTGAATGTTATGAACAACAAACACAGGTGCATTTTATTGATGGCATTTTGAATACCTTGATGAGATCCTGAGGCCCATTGTTGTGACATTCATTTATGACCATCACCTCATGTTGCAGAAACTGCACATTTTAGAGTGGCCTTTTGTTGTGGCCAGCCTAAGGCACACCTTTGCAATAATCATGCTATATATATATTGACAAAAAAGTACTTCTTTCTTGAGAACTACATGTAATTCTATGTATTCTATAAACCGAAAGTCTATAAACCGAACGACCTTCGGTTTATAGACTTTCGGCTTATAGAAAACGTATAGTAGTAGTGCCTTTCTTTGAACCCATTCATAAGAATTATGAATGGGTTCATAGAAAGGCAATACTACTAATATAATTAATATAATCAATCATCTTATAGCAGTTTATTGGTTCTAATTGGTCCAGCTGTTTGATTTATGTTACTTGATGGATGGATTTTTCAAAAGAACTGGTTATTCCCAAGGCCCCAAGAGTGTGTGGCAGAATTGTAGTGAATTGGTGACAGTGCTATAGAGAAATAAACACCTAAGGCTAGTACAACCGAGACTTTGCATTTAAAATATGATTATTATTTTTTGACACTTAGATAAGATAAGTGCAGATCAGTTTTTGTTCTTGTGACTCATCATTGTGTCAATTCCATTGTGATAAAATAAGTGATACCAATATTTATGAAATTGAAAGGGAGTTGAACAAAAGCAAAGGAAAATTAAGGTGGCCATCGTATTTGCAGTTATCTTTGTTCTTTTTCAATCCTTCCTTAAATGTTATCCAATCCCTTTTTAACTCTTACCTTCTGTTTTCTAACCCCTTCTATCTAAAACTTATTTTAAATCTGATAAGATATTTAAGTGCAGTTCTGTTAAATGTATATATTATGATTCCGCTGATGTAGAAGATAAAATTCCATTCATGCAACCATTCATACCTGTCCTGGCATGAGAGTGTTGGCATTAGTGGGGAGGAGTCTCAGTCCATTCTGTAACCAGAGGCCAGGATCTCTAAATATCATTGTATAGCCCCAAGTTCTCAAGACTAACATACACCGCCTTCTCCATGAATCTCTGAGAGTTAATCTGTGAGACAATTTCTCCAGTTTCTCGCCAAACAAAGTTTGGTGGCCATTAATATATGCACAATGAGCATTTATATTTATTCTTCCAATTTAGGGAAATCCAAATGAAATAAAAAGAGTTAGGGTGGGTCAGTTCAATGTGGGACTGTGTTAAACCTTTAAGTTTTTTTTAACTTGAACTTCAGAGGTAATAGGCACGTACATTGCCACTAAATATGCCTTATAGTTCCTATTTCCCTTCGCATCTCCTACACAAATCACTCTTGTTGGGTTGAAACTTGCGTAACCTATTTGGTGTCAGGTGTCTGTGTATAATTTTTTTTTTTCTTCTTTTTTTTTTTACATACAAGAGTAACAAGATGACAAACAAAACAAAAAAAAAATTTGATACTGGCACATGGAATATTATATTCAAAAACAGTAGGTACTAGGGGGCTTTAACGTTACTAATCGATACTAGTACATTATTTACATAACATGAATTACTCTGTTATTCCTTTCTTTTTTTTTTCTCTCTCCCTTCTTCCTCCCTTTTTTCCTCTTTATCCCTTATCACTATGGTTGGGATTTTCACTATGAACTTCTCTGTCGTACTATCCCTTCCTCCCGTCTCCTCTATCCCTCTCTCTAATATTTCTATGATCCGTGTCCCAGGTTCAACTCTCCTTCCTTTCTCAATTTTAACACCAAATACTGCTTTGGGCTTGAGGGGGTTGAATTAAAAAAATAAAAACACACAATACAAACCAATTTAAGAAATATACATGACAAACACAATAATATTTCATTCTCATACATTCCAGTCATTCTGTTCCCGGGTGTGAGGTTATGTATAATTTTGAGATAATTCTCTAACAACAAAATATTATAAATGTTTGTTGTTTTTTCAGGTTAAATGCATTGGTCCATTCACTGGAAAAACTATAATTTTAATTCTAACATGTATAGCTTGGAGGAAAGACGTAACAGGGGGAATATGATAGAAACATTTAAATACATAAAGGGAATCAACACAGTAAAGGAAGAGAGTATATTTAAAAGAAGAAAAACTACCACAACTAGAGGACATAGTCTTAAATTAGGGGCAACGATTTAAAAGTAATATCAGGAAGTATTACATTACTGAGAGGGTAGTGGATGTATGGAATAGCCTGCCAGCAGAAGTGGTAGAGGTAAACACAGTCAAGGATTTTAAGCATGCGTGGGATAGACACAAGGCTATCATAGCTATAAGACCGGAAACGGGGGACTAATAAAAGTTCTCAAAAAAAAAATTGGGCAGACTAGAATGTTTCTGTAATAAATGTAATTATAAAAAATACTTAAAATAGTACAAAACAGATAATAATGTAAAACAAACAGCTGGTACTAATACACGTGTGCAATGGAAGCACACTTTTATCAGAACCAGTTGTTTTTTTTTCATTATCATCGCTTTTGTACTATTGGTTATATTTTTTTTATAATTATAATTGTATTTTATATGCACAATATTGTTTAGACTTGGGAATTAGTTTTCAAGACTAATGCCGATTGAGATGAAAATCTGCATTTTCGGCCAATCGTCCGACAGCAAACGCAAAACTGCATGAAAAAATTCATAGATGAATGCAGAATGAACGAAAATCATTAGTTCACGTTTCATTTGTAGCTTCACTCAGGAAGCTCTGATTTTCTAAAAACAGACATTTCAGCAGACATTTCGACAAACATTTTGACTTTCATATTGCTGCCAAAACGGCCCTGAAATAAGCTGAATTTCGTACAAATAGAATTCCCGAAATTAAAATAATGCACAAATTTCATCCAAAACAAATGCATCAATGGATGAAACTTGTTTCGGACAAAACAGATGTTTTTTTTCTTCCAAAAGGATGAAAATTAAACAAGAAAAATGTCGGCACCCAAATCAATCCAGATTGTACTAGCCTTAGGTGTTTCTTTCTCTACAGCACTGCCACCAATTCACTCCAATTCAAATATATAATTTATATATATTACATATCTATACCATATTACCTTTATTATTATTGCTGTTTATTTTTATTTTGTTTTTTATTTTTTTTTTATGTTTCAGTTACTATTATCACATTTCTATTTGTCATTAGTCTGTTTTTCTGCCATTGTCACTTTTTTCTGCCAAGGGTGCAAATTTGATTCATCCATGTGGCAGAACCCACCATCACTGGAGCTCCTGGAGGGGAGTATTGACATTACAGTATATATACTGTTACTGTCCCTGGTTGTCCACTGTACCCAGTTACTCATTTCCCCAGAGTCACACTGACTCACCCTGGCTTATGTGATATAATTATATGTTTAATATGGTTATGTACTCAAATTCTGTTTTGTACACTGGATTATGTCCAATGCATAATTCTGAGAGTAGAGTAACTCTGCAGGGTTGCAGTGTGTCACAGAGGATGAGTCAAGGACAATGGTTGGTGGTTTACCCTTTGCAGTGCACAGTAGTGTATCTACCGCGAGGCAAACAAGACGCTCGCCTAGGGCGGCGCCTTGTTTAGGGTGGCACTTTCCCAGACGTTGTTAAAGCACAATGGTGCTTTAAACACTTCTGGTGCGGCGAAGATTTTTACTTTCTTCTCCGTTTTGTTAAAAGTTGTTCCCTCCCTCTCTTTTCCCTTCCCCTCCCCTCCCTCTCTCTTCCCACCCCCTCCCCTCCCTCTCTCTTCCTACCCCCTCCCCTTCCCACCCCCACCGCTCCTTTCAGTCTTCCCCTAACCCGGTGCTGCTTGTCATGATTGGGCTCCCTCACTTCCCCTCCCTTCGTTCCCCGTCACACGTGCCAGTGTAAAGTCTCCGCCCCCTGCCTGTCAGAGTACAGCAGAAGGTAAGCTGGTTCAAATGGAAAACGGTGGTTGTGAGTATGAGTGTGATGGGAGTCTGTGTGTGATGTGAGGCTGTGTGTGTGATGTGAGGCTGTGTGTGACTGAGTGTGATGGGAGTCAGTGTGTGACAGTGTGGTGGGAGTTAGTGTTTGACTGAGTGTGATGGGTGTCAGAGTGTGTGTGATGGGAGTCAGTGTGTGTGACTGAGTGTGATGGAAGAGTGTGTGTGATGTGAAGGCCATTTAACTGGAAGGAGCAGGCGAATAGTGAGCCAGGCGGATACAAGGGAGCAGCTTCTAAAGTGAAAAAAGCTTCTTAAGTGTGGGAGTTAGAAGCAAAGAAGGAAAGTATATTTTGATTTTTACTGCAAGGGGAGCACTGTTTATTTTGTGTGCATTTTTGATAAAGATTGGTTGAAAAAAAAAAAACTGTTTGGAGGGAAAAGGTTTGCAAGGCTGTTTGCAATCAGTTAATTAACCTTCTCTGGGAGTCTCTTTACTTTGAAGGCCATTTAACTGGAAGGAGCAGGCGAATACAAGGGAGCAGCTTCTAAAGTGAAAAAGCTTCTTAAGTGTGGGAGTTAGAAGCAAAGAAGGAGTTAAAAGCAAAGAAGGAGGGTAAAGTATAAATCTTTTATTTTTTTTATTTTATTCTATTTTTAATTTTGTGGTTTACACTAGAGAGCATGTTGGACAATGCCACTAAGTGCATGTCTTGCAGCATGTATGCGGTCTTGGAGCAAGTTCCCCAGGGTCCATACCACTGCTGCAGATGTGAGCAGGTTGCTGCTTTGGAAAATATAATATTAGATCTAAAGAGGCAACTGGCAACACTTAGGGACATAAGCAACATGGAGCGGAGTTTACTGCTCACGGAGCAGGCATTGGCTGGGGCCAGTGTAGAGGAGGGTGATGATGGAGGGGAAGAGGTTTCTAGGGCAGAGAGCTGGGTTAGTTGTGTAAGGGGCAGTAGGGGTCGGAGAGCTAGGGAGGCTTGTTCTGAGCTGGTTCACCCCAACATGTTTGCCAGCTTGTGTGAGGATGCTGGGGGGATTAGCTCAGAAGAGGCATTTCTGGGGCAGGCGGACTCTCCTAGCAGCCAGGTGAGTAGCCTCTCCATCGCAGTTGGGAGCCAGGACACTAGGAAGGCTAGACAGGTTGTGGTGGTAGGGGATTCTATTATTAGGAAGGTAGATAGGGTAATCTGTCGCCAGGACCCCGAATGCCGAACTGTATGTTGTCTCCCGGGTGCTCGGGTTCGGCATGTTGCGGAACGGGTAGGCAGATTATTGGGAGGGGCTGGGCATGATCCAGCGGTCATAGTACACATTGGTACTAATGACAAAGTAAATGGTAGGTGGGGGGTCCTTAAAAATGATTTTAGGGAACTAGGAAGCAAGAGGGATTTGGGTTCTTGGAGCACTGGGCAGACTTTGCAGTCGGCTACAGACTCTTTGGACGGGATGGGCTGCACCTCAATGATGAGGGGGCTGCAGTATTAGGGGCGAGGATGGCTATAGGATTAGATGAGCTTTTAAACTAAGCTCTGGGGGGGAGGGTCAAGATCAAAAAGAAGCAATGGTAGCTAGGGTAGATTGGAAGGTGGGTCTAGCTATGGGAGAGGAGGAAAGCAGTGGTGGGGTTAACATAGACCAAAGGGAGGTCCATATAATTAAACCTGCACACATTAAGTGTTTGTCAACTAAACAGAAAATGGGTAGTAATCTCAAATGTCTTTTAGCAAATGCAAGAAGCTTGACAAACAAAATGGGTGAGCTGGAGATACTGGTAAGTGCTGAACAGTATGATTTAATCGGAATCACAGAAACGTGGTGGGATGAGACCCACGACTGGTCAGTTAATTTACAAGGTTACTCACTTTTTAGAAAGGACAGAGTAAATAGAAAAGGGGGAGGGATTTGTATGTATGTAAATCCTAAATTAAATCCCAGTATTAAAGAAGGTGTACATGATGTAACTGGAACTGATGTGGAGACACTGTGGGTGGAGATTAGCTTAGACGATAAAAAGAATCGCACATTACTTGTAGGTGTATGCTACAAGCCACCAAATATTAGCATTGATGGAGAAGATCAGCTTTTATTAAAAATTGAAAAGGCTGCAAATATGAATGAAGTTCTAATCATGGGAGATTTTAATTACCCAGATGTAGATTGGAAGTGTGGCACAACTAGTTCAGCTAGGGGCAGCAAGTTTCTGGACCTGCTTAATAACAAATTTATGGCACAATTAGTAGACACCCCAACTAGAATGTATGCCTGTCTGGATTTGGTAATAACAAACAATGAGGAGCTTATCTCAAACATCCAAATAAGAGAACAATTGGGGAATAGTGACCATAATATGGTCTCATTTGAGATTAATGCAAAAAAGCAAATTGGTAAATACGCCACCAAAACACTTAATTTTAGAAGGGCTAACTTTGATGGACTAAGGGCATCGATTGAACATTTAGACTGGGAACGATTGTTTTCTGGACTAAACACAGAAGACAAGTGGAATGCCTTTAAGCACACATTACAAAAGTACACATCCCAATATATACCTTTGGGAAACAAATACAAAAGACACAAATCGAAACCAATGTGGCTTACAGGTAACGTGAAACAGGAAGTACAAAACAAGAAAATGGCATTCAAACATTATAAAAACACGGGATCAGCATTATCATTTATAGAGTACAAAGAGGCCAACAAAGCCTGCAAAAAGGCAATTAAAATGGCTAAATTGGAAAATGAGAAAAGGGTTGCCAAGGAGAGTAAAACTAACCCCAAAATGTTTTATAAATATATAAATGGAAAAAAGCTAAAGAGGGAAAATGTTGGGCCCTTGTTATCCCAAATGGGAAATTTGGTAAGTGAGGACAGAGAGAAAGCAGACATTTTAAATACTTTTTTTTCTTCTGTTTATACTAAGGAAGAGCAGATGGACGAGCCCCTGCTACAGGAAGTTATGGGACATTCGCCGCAAACATGGGATTGGCTGACACAGGAAAAAGTGCTTAAGCAATTACACTCTGTTAAGATAGACAAGGCCCCAGGACCAGATGGTATACACCCAAGGGTACTTAGAGAGTTAAGCATAATTCTGGCCAGACCACTATTCATGATCTTTAGGGATTCATTCAGTTCAGGTACAGTGCCAACAGACTGGCGAAAGGCGGATGTCATTCCAATATTTAAAAAGGGATCAAAATCTCTGCCAGGTAATTATAGGCCAGTGAGCTTGACATCTGTAGTGGGGAAACTATTTGAAGGATTGCTAAAGGTATACACTCAAGAATACATCTTGAACCAGAATATAATTAGTAAAAGTCAACATGGTTTTGTGAAAGACAGGTCTTGTCAAACAAACTTAATAACATTCTATGAAGAAGTCAGTAAAAATATAGATCTAGGTGTGGCAGTTGATGTGATCTATTTGGATTTTGCGAAAGCATTTGATACAGTTCCACACAAAAGGTTACTCTACAAATTGAGAGAAATAGGTTTGGGGGCAAATGTGTGTATGTGGATTGAAAATTGGCTAAAAGATAGAATACAAAGGGTTGTTGTAAATGGAAAATTCTCAAATTGGACAAGGGTATTAAGCGGAGTACCTCAGGGGTCTGTTTTGGGCCCTCTTCTTTTTAATTTGTTTATTAATGATCTGCCACATTGTGCTGAGAGCCATGTCTCCGTGTTTGCGGACGACACTAAATTAGGTAAGGCAATAAAGACTAATCTTGATGTTTTTTCTTTACAGGAAGATTTGGACAGAGTGGGGGACTGGGCAGTAAAGTGGCAAATGAGGTTCAATATAGACAAATGTAAAGTTATGCATTATGGGAAAAATAATAACAAAGCAACATATACGTTAAATGGTTTTTCCCTGGGAAAAACTACTAATGAAAAGGATTTAGGAATAATTATAGACAACAAACTTGGCAACAGTGCCCAATGCCAGTCAGCAGCTGCAAGGGCCAATAAGATATTGGCATGTATAAAACGAGGTATAGATTCACGGAAGGAGGATATCATCTTGCCTCTTTACAAATCAATGGTAAGACCTCACCTTGAATATGCAGTACAGTTCTGGGCACCAGTCCTTAAAAAGGATATTACTTGAAAAAGTGCAAAGGAGAGCTACAAAATTAATAAGGGGTTTGGAGGATCTTAGTTATGAAGAGAGACTTAAAAAATTGAATTTATATACGTTAGAAAAAAGGCGTCTCAGAGGGGATATGATAACATTATATAAATATTTGCAGGGCCAATATAAAGAGCTCTCCAGTGACCTGTTCATTAACAGAAAGGTACAAAGAACAAGAGGTCACCCCCTCAGACTGGAAGAGCAAAGATTTCATAGACAGCAAAGGAAGGGATTCTTTACGGTTAGGACAATAAAGTTATGGAACTCACTGCCAAGAGAGGTAGTGCTAGCAACCACAATAGATGCATTTAAAAATGGTTTGGATGTTTTTTTAGGAAAGCAGAACATACAGGGCTATTAATAATAGAATAAGCATTAATAAAAGAGCTTATTGATCCAAGGAGAAATCTGATTGCCTCTTGGAGTCAAGAAGGAATTTTTTCCCCCAGGAGGCAAAATTCAAAATAGCTTCCTTAGGGGTTTTTTGCCTTCTTTTGGATCAAAAGCTGTAATGATAGGTAGAAGAGTTGAACTTGATGGACTTGTGTTTTTTTTCAACCTAAATTACTATGTTATGTGAGGCTGTGTATGACTGAGTGTGATGGGAGTCTGTGTGTGATGTGAGACTGTGTATGACTGAGTGTGATGGGAGTCTGTGTGTGATGTGAGGCTGTGTGTGACTGAGTGTGATGGGAGTCTGTGTGTGATGTGAGGCTGTGTGTGACTGAGTGTGATGGGAGTTAGTGTGTGATGGGAGTCTGTGTGTGATGTGAGGCTGTGTGTGACTGAGTGTGATAAAATGTACCAGAGACTGATTGCAGTTTTCTACATATAGCAGCCAGCCATCACATAGGTTCTAATAATACCAGTCATTATAAAAACTGCAGTGTCATAATTCAGAAATATAAACGCTATAGTTCTAGTAAATACAATACATATGTTGGGAATCTCAAATAAGATTAAATTATTGTATAACAGTGATGGCTAACCATTCTACTCCTGATGTTTATGACTGTATTTCCCATGATGCACGGCCAGTGGAATGAGAGATGCAGTAGTGTATCTACTGCGAGGCAGTGTGTGACTGAGTGTGATGGGAGGCTGATTGTGATGGGAGGCTGAGTGTGATGGAAGGCTGAGTGTGATGGGAGTCTGTGTGTGATGTGAGGCTGTGTGTGACTGAGTGTGATGGGAGTCAGAGTGTGTGTGATGGGAGTCAGTGTGTGTGATGGGAGTATGAGCTTGATGTGAGTCTGAATGTTATGTGTGATGTGGGGTCATGTAATGGAGGTGATGGGGCATGTCTTAGGTGTGTAACGTGGGTGTGCAGCTTGGGTAGGGGGGTGCCCGGATTTTGTCTGCCTAGGGCAGCACAAAATCAAGATACACCACTGGCAGTGCATGCACATCCTGTGTGTATCTTTAAGGTGTGAAGAAATGTCATTATTTAAGTCATGTTTTGTGTTTGTAAAGTGAGTTATGCTCTGTTTAGTAAAAACATGTCTGTTATATTGATATATATTGATGTATTGTCCAGATCGGTCCACAATTTACAGATAGCATAATATCTAGATTACATTGTGTTGCCTTTGTGAAAAAGGAATGGGCTCTGACAGTTTTGTGGATGAAAAATCCACTTTATAAGGTGTCATAAAGTGATCATGATGGCCTGTGTGACAGGGACTCTTGAAAGGCCTTGCGGCCCAAACACCTCCATGTGGACTATGGACCCTCATAGGGTCAAGGACTTCCCCTTCCCAAAAAAAGCTATGGGTCATGGAAGCCTCCATGCCATAGGGTCCCCTGGCACTGGAAGGGGTGATAGCATCCCCAAAGGACAAATCAATGCCCTGCTTGCTCCTAGTTGTTACCTGTCCCCTGGATTTATTATTGACTCTGTGGGGCTCCATGTTATCCCCTGTTACCACGTACCAAGATGCTGTCACTACAAACTTTGGCGGGGACCTGGGGCCCCCATTTAGTACAGCAAGACTTCCAATACAAGGTGTGCAGGCTAAGTTGTGTGTGCAATGCTAAGTTTGGAGGTGTTAATAAATGTTATTATATATATTAGTGTTAGGATCACGTACCGTGGTTCTGATGTGGAGCCCAGTTGCAGGAGTAACACTCTTACAATACACTACATACCTGTTAGGACCAAATTGGTACAGGTCTTCCGGAATGTAGCTTTGGTATGAGTGTACAGAAAAGGTATGATGTGGTGGTACTGCTACTGATGAGGAGTCTGTTGTTCAGCAGAAGACAGACACAGCCAGCATAAGAAGCCATGGGTGAGGAAGCCAGATATCAGGGAGGTCAAACAAGCCAGGTAATTCAGAACGGATCAGGATACAAACGCTTAGGGTATAAACAGCACAGATAACTGAGCAAGGAGGATTTGGCACCAGGGAAATTTAAAGGGCAGCAAGCCCGCACCCCTATGACACCAGGGAGTGACATTGAGTGGGGTCTTTAAAAATGGGTGCCCCCACGTGCATTATTGGATAGTGGGTAGGGGAAGTGCATGGTGCATGCTGAAGGCCCCTCTGAGGCCTGGGGGCTGGAGAAGCACTGCAAAGAGGAGTGCCACGACGGACCTGATGCAGGCCTCGGGCAGTTACTTGGTGAGGTTTGTGGCCTGAGGGAATATTTATTATGACAATTAGTGTTGAAATGTGTACTTTTTTTTTTTTTTTTTCCCGAAAGAACAACTAACTAAACAGATTAAACTCCAGCTGACTTTAGAAAAAGGTCTTAGCTGGATAAGTTATACGTCAAATAAAACAAAAACATCTTTGGGAGATATGCATAGAGAATTTAGAAAGGGCTGAGATATAAGATCCCTAATAGCAGAAAAATTAGACGTAGGGCCCTGCACACAATAGGAATTTAATATACTAAACAAAATTAAAATGTACTAGTAATCATAAGTTTATACGAATAATATTGAACTCCCGAATCCTGTTCCGTCGACTATCCGTCCCACCCACTGTATGCATGTGTGTATGAGTGCGCCACTGTAGCACCCTTCCTGAGTATAACTGGAATAAGTTCTAACTTGGATAGGTAGTACTCAGGGGAGGGAAGAGAGGGAAGAAGGACAAAGAGCGAAGAATGGACATTGCCGCGGTTGCTCATGTTTGATAAGTGTTTTTTTTTTTTCTCACACAATTGGGATTAAATTCAAGTTTTTCACCTAGGTATCATATAAGTAACAATGAAGGGGAAGAGAGTGGAGGGAGGGAAGGTAGGGGAGGGGAGGGGGAGGGGGAGGGGGGAGATGGAGGAGGGAGAGGCTGAGGGGGAGTGAGGGAGGGAATAGAATTGGTGAAGGTGAAAGAAATAAGCATAAATTAAAACCAAACACAAGGATGATCTGAAAGCACATTATAGTTATGAGAACAACAAGAAGGAAAAGAAAATTGAAATCTTCTGCAACAGAATCTGAGTGTGGGGAAGAAAAAAAGAAAGAAAAAAGAAAGGGAAGGAAAAAAAAAAAGAAAGGGAAGAAAAAAAAAGAAGAAAAGAAATGTGTACTTTTGTAATCAATTCACAATGATGAATAACATCCACTTGGAAACTATTTAACCCCTTAAGGACAGAGCCTTTGAAACATTTTTGTCCTTTCTGGACAATGGCTATTTTAACATTTCTGTGCTGTTTGTGTTTAGCAGTAATTTTCTTCTTCGTCATTTGCTGTACCCACACATATTATATATTGTTTTTATCGGGACAAAAAGGGCTTTCTATGGATGCCATATTTTTGATCATATCTTATCATATTATTAAAAAAAAATAATAAAATATGGTAAAAAAAAAAAAATACACAAATTTCTTTGTTTTTATTTGAAACAACTTCTCCTCATCGACAATAGGGAACGAAAAAACATGCTAAATAGATTCTACTATTTCTCCTGAGTACAGGGATACCACCCATGCATAGGTTTGTTGGGTTGTTTGGGGGCTAAAATGCCAAATTTGTGAGGTGCAGTTTTTTGTTTTCCAACTTGAAATTTTTACATGCAGACAGCCTGCACCCATGTCCCATTTGGGACATATTTGAAACCAGCCAGTGTATTTTACCCCATCAACCCATATATTTTTTAAAAGTAGACACCCTAGGCTATCTCAAATGGTGGTATTTTAACACTTTCCATGCACTAATTCTACCACCAGCCTTTGTCAAAGTTTGTGGTAGTAATTTTTTTGTGTTTTTTTTTCACAAACCTTGTACTTCAGACATGAATTTACAGATTTTGGTATGTGTCACTGCCAAATAACACCCCAATAAGTGTTCAACAACATCTATTGAGTACAGGGATACCACCCATGCATAGGTTTGTTGGGTTGTTTGGGGGGTAAAAGGCCAAATTTGGTAGGTGCAGTTTTTGGTTTTCCAAATTGAAATTTTGACATGCAGACCGCCTGCACCCATGTCCCATTTGGGACATATTTGAAAGCAGCCAGTGTATTTTACCCCATCAACCCATATATTTTTTAAAAGTAGACACCCTACGCTGTTTCAAATGGTGGTATTTTAACACTTTCCATGCACTAATTCTACCACCAGCCTTTGTCAAAGTTTGTGGTAGTAATTTTTGTGTGTTTTTTTTTCACAAATATTGTATTTTAGACATAAATTCACAGATTTTGGTATGTGTCACTGCCAAACAATAACCCAATATGTGTTCAACAACATCTCCTGAGTACAGGGATACCACCCATGCATAGGTTTGTTGGGTTGTTTGGGGGCTAAAAGGGCCACATTGTGAAGGTGCGCATTTTCAACTTGGAATATTGACGTGTAGCCAGCCTGAGCCCATCTTTCATTTGGGACTTTTTTTTTAAAGTAGGACAGTGTATTTTACCCCAAAAAGTATATATTTTGTAAAAGTAGACACCCTAGGCTATTTTAAATGGTGTTATTTTAACACTTTCCATGCACCAATTCTACCACCAGCCTTTGTCAAAGTTTGTGGTAGTCATTTTATTGTGTATTTTTTCCCACATACATTGTACTTTAGACACAAATTCACATATTTCGGTATGTGTCACTGACAAACAATACCACAATATATGTTCAGCAACATCTCCCGAGCACAGGGATACCACCCATGCATAGCTTTGTCAGCTTTGTTGGGTGTTGAAAGGCTACATTTGAGAGGTGCGCTTTTTGATTTTCAAACTTGGAATTTGAACATGTAGAGCAAGGAAGGGGTTAATAGCTCTTATAAGAGCCTTTGTAGTACTGTACAAAAAAATTAACCCCTAAAAATGCACAGACAAGAAAAAAGGTTCTGCTGTGCAGTGATCAGTGGCAGGGAAGGGGTTAATACACTACACTATACAAAGGGTATGGCTTTTATAAAAGCCCTTGGGACTCACAATTTTTTTACATTTTATTTAATTTATTACAATTAAAAAATTATGTTATACAGATCTGTCTCTTTCCCTCACTAAAACTCAAGTGAGGAGAGGGAGGCAGATCCATATGGGTCAGAACAATATTTACGAACCAGACGAATGGTGATGCTCATCTGAGAAATCACCAAACCACCTTTGCCACTGATCGGCTGTTACTGATCGCTATACACGCGTTCAGACAGCTTCAAAAGGAATACACGTAATCCCCTAGTGGGTATAACTAACCCCTAGCGAGTCTGACAAAAAAAATGCTGATAGCAAAAAAAAATCCTTCTGCGACTAGATTGCTCCATATGCGCTGCTTAGGCAGTGACCATATGCACTGCTTAGGCAGTGACCATATGTGCTGCTTAGGAAGTGATATACGGCAAGGAAGGGGTTAATAGCTCTTAAAAGAGCCTTTGATATACTGTAATAAAGCAAAGTAAAAAAAAATAACCCCTAAAAAAATGCACAGACAGCAAAAAATGTGCTGCTGTGTAAGATCACTGCGTACACAGCGATCAATTGCAGGGAAGGGGTTAAATACTGGAAACGGCTTTTATAAAAGCCTTTGGGTCTCAATTCTATTAAATATATTATAATTAAAAACTTACATTATACAGCTCTGTCTCCCTCCCTCACTAAAACTCAAGTGAGAGGGAGGCAGATCTACACGGGTCAGATCAAATATTTACAAATATTGATCTAACCAGACGAATGGTGATGCTCATCTAAGCAAACGCCAACCCGCCTTTGTCACTTATCAGCTGTTACTGATCGCTATACATGCGGTCAGACAGCTAAAAAAAATTTTTTTACGTTAAACGTAGTCCCCTAGCGGGTATAATTAACACGTGACGGGTGTAATAAAAAAGTAAAAAAAAATTTAAAAATGCTTCTGCAGCAAGATTGCTGCATTTGCGTCAGATCGCTGCTTAGGCAGTGATCTACAGCAAGAAAGGGGTTAATCTCTCTTAAAAGAGCTTTTTTTTATACTGTAATGAATTACAGTAAAAAAAAAAATGAACCCCTAAAAAATGCAGACAGCAAAAAATGTGCTGCTGTGTATGATCACTGCGTACACAGCGATCAATGGCAGGGAAGGGGTTAAATGGCTTTTATAAAAGCCCTTGGTGTTTAAAATTTTATTAAATATTTTTTTTATTATGTTATTTTATTTTTTTACTTTATCTGATCTGTCTCTCTCCCTTACTATAACTAGTAAGGTGAGGGAGGCAGATCAATACTTGTCAAAGGCAATATTTGCTAATATTGCCTTTGACAGTATGATAAGTGCTCATCAGAGCACTTACCATACATGCCTGCACACAGATCACATAGATCTGTTGTGCCGGCATCGATTGGCTCCCCCTAGAGGATCGGAAGTGAAATACTTTCACTTCCGATGCTCTTGCCATTAGAAGGGAAGCGCTGCCTGTATAGGCAGCGTTCCCTTCTACTGAGCCGATGGGGTCGCTCAGGAGAGCGACCACCATCGGCTCTGGGGCAGCTGAAGGTGTTGTTAAGTGCCTCGCTGGCGAGGCACTTTAACAACACCGCAGATGCTTAGAAAGCGAACGATCGTTCGCTTTCTAAGCACATGTGTGCAGCGGGCGCAGCCATTTTTAAATGGCTGCTACGATCACTCCGTGGAGTGATCGTAGCGCGCCCCTGCACATTTGGGGGGTGTTGCACAATGCCTCTACCTAGAGGCATTGTAGCAACACCGTTAGAGTAAAGAAAGCGACCGCTGGTCGCTTTCTTTACTCCATTTAGTGCATGACGTGCCAGGCACGTCACCTGTCGGCAAGTCCTCGATTTGACACGTCACTTGTCGATTTGACACGTCACCTGTCGTTAAGGGGTTAAAAAGAGTTCTGTATATATCCAGATTATGAAACAAACAGCAGGTACAGGTACAAATCCCAACCAGTTTCTGATGATTAATAGTGTGATTCACATACATGCAGATTTGAATTATAAACATTTCAGGATCCCTCTTTCACTAATAACATAATATACAATTATAAGCAACCAAACACCCTCCCTCTCCCCCAAGAGTCCTACTTGTCCTTATAATATCATTTAACAAGTCTCACATTCCAGTTATCAGTACAAATAGTCATGGGAAATTATGATATATCCTGGGGTTCCTATTAATCAAGAGTTGGGTGGTATTTTCAAAAGCCGTCTTTATAGAAGATTGTATCTCCTTCTCTAAAGTAATGATATAAGGATGCCAAAAATGTTAATCTTTTTGTGGTTTAACTATGTGTGTCATTTCCAAAGAGGAGAAATGGGTAAGCCATGTATGTATTCCCTTAGGTAGAAGCTGTGATTCTGGACTAGATTTAAGTATCAGATTGAGATGTTTAGTGGCCATAAGGCCCAGATTAATGAATCCAGTGGGTTTTCCAAATCTGACTTTCCAAAGTGGCGTATAGTTATATATATATTTTTTTTATTGAAAAGGTAGAAAATTGACATGACAAAGTACAAATACATGACAAAGTGTGAATACATTCATTGTGTAAAGTATATCTGTAAAAAGATTCTATGTGGTAGGTATCTTCGTGTCTTTCATGCACCGCATATACGAAATGAAATAACATATTATGACTTGATCTCTGGTTCGCGGTCAGATCTGAGGCCGGGGGGGGGGGGGGATGGGTGCCATTAGGATAGCCGGTCCCATGGGGAAGGTAAGGTAGAGAAATTGTCTTGTAATGATTACGGGGTGGTTTGAAGAAGGTTCTCAGATTCTAATTTCTTCCATTTTAGCCATATATTCTCAAATGTATCTATTTGGTTTATAGATCTGAAGAATCCCTCTTCCATAGAACATTGGAAGTTTATCTGCCCCAGAATTTCCTGCCAACAGGGAGGGTCTTTTGATTTTCATCTATGAGCTATACATAATTTTGTTGCCATTAAGATCTGAATTAATAGAGAGTTATTATTTTTTATTACTCTTTGGAAGATCTAGATGGAATAGAAATGTTTGGGGTGTAAAGTTCATAGTTGATGTTATAGATATATTTAATAAGAGTATTTATTTTATTGTGAAGTGTTTTTAAAGGAGGGCATTCCCACCATAGGTGGATAAGCGTGCCTCTTTCTGGGCATTTCCAGCATAAATTTGGAATCAGTGGTGAAATGTTATTTAGATTTATTGGAGTCATATACCACCTATGGTGTAATTTATAATAAGTTTCTTGTAGGGTTAAACTATGGATACATTTCCTCAATGTGCTACATGGGTTTAGTCAGTCCTGGAGGGAATATTCTTGGTTCAGGTCCTTCTCCCATTTTAATATACAGTTGGATTTAATGTCAAGTGAAGTTTCCTCTTTAAATGTAATAATTTTTCCTAATGTTCTTTTATTATTTAGAGTTATTATAAAGTCTTCCATTTGGGAGGTAGGGAATACACCTTCTTTATTATTTAGGTTTTTAAGGCTCAAGTAAGAGAAAAATTGAGTTTGGGGAAGGTTATAAATTCTGTTCAAATTATCGAATTGAAGAAGTTGCTCCTGTGGGCAAATCTGTGATAAATTAAAGATTCCCGTAGTTTTCCAAATGTTAGTATCAAAGTCTTGTAAATAACATCCAAATATATCTATAGGAGAAGATAATGATATTCCTCTTGGGGTCACTAGTTCTTTTTTAAATTTGTTGACTGTACGGGCCAGATCATGAGACCTGATGGTGTAAGGATTCATGTTCTATCCAGAAGAGATGAAAGGGTGGAATGAATGTGCACGTATTTGTCTCTATTTTGTACCAGGTGGTATTAATTGAAGTATCTCTATTCCACTTCATAAAGTGTGAGACCATTGATGCATCGTGTAGTAATTCTATATTTGGCATTGAAAGACCGCATTTATCTAGTCTTTTTGTCATTGTTATGTATGCTATTCTAGGTCGTTTGTTTATCCATATATATTTGGTGATTATACTCTTGAAGAGTTGCAGAGTTTTTAAGGGGACTTTTAGGGGAATTGATCTGAAAAGGTATAGCATTTGTGTATTATATAAGTGTTTACTGAATTAAGGTGACCCATCCAAAAGATCTCTAGAGTTGAGCGGACACCTGGATGTTCGGGTTCGGCGGGTTTGGCTGAACTTCGGGAAAAAGTCCGGGTTCAGGGTCGAACTTGACCCCGAACTTGACCCCGAACCCCATTGAAGTCAATGGGGACACGAACTTTTGGCCACTAAAATGCCTCTAAAAAAGTCCTGGAAAGGGCTAGAGGTCTGCAAAAGGAAGTAAAATGTGGGTAAGAGTAGGACAAGTGCCCTGCAAGCAAATGTAGGGAAATTACTTAATTTCAATCCAACCAATCAGAGTGCTCTGTGTCATTTTACACAGTGTGGGAAAGTTCAAAAAAACTTTCCCACGCTGTGTAAAATGACACAGAGCACTCTGATTGGTTGGATTGAAATACAACCAGAGTGCTCTGTGTCATTTTACACAGCTCATTAGGGTCCCCACCCGCAGACAATGGATGGGGACCAGGGCGGGGGCAGGGGGAGTATGTTACTAGTGCCTGGGCAGCAATAGTTGTCACTAGTAATTTAAAAATTAAGGTGATATAAATCGCCGAACCCCGAACTCCAACACTGACATACAGTGGAATGTCCGTGTTCGGGTCCGGGGTCCAAATACTGTAATATTCGGTATGAACCCGAACAGTGCGGTTCGGGTTCGCTCAACACTACTCTAGACCCTTCCAGTTCTTAAATTTGTCTTTAAATTGATTCAGCATTTATTGGTAGTTGTTTGTTAGAATAAGATTTAGATCCATCGACAATTTGATTTGATGTGTATTGATTGTGTATTGTTGATGCGTATAGTTATATTGATGTAACTCTTTGCCTGTATGTAGTGGAACAGTGTGAATGGGGCATCGACGAACATTTGTTGCAGTCTCCAAAGGGGAGAATTTTCTTATTAGCTTTAAATGGCCTATCCTGGTTATTCAAGAATATTTCCAATAATAGAAAGCACGGAGAGCTCTACCCTCTTGAAAGACTGAAGCGGAGAATATCTCCATTGTAGTCCTAATTTTATTTGCAATAATTTACATGCTTTAATTGTGTTAATCATAAGGGACATGTGAAATACCCTCTGGCGATTGTTGATATGGGGTATGCAAGTTGAAGGAAACATCAGGTGTGCATGTTTTTGCAATACGGTTATCAGTATAAAATGGAGTATCCGACACCCCGTCCATGGCATATATGTAAAGTGCTATTAGGTTGTAATTATATATGTTGGGAACATTGCAACATAATTGTGAGGTGGAACATTTAAGTTTGGCTGAACCAATTCTCGGTCGCTTACCTCCCAATATAAATTTAGTGAATGCAGTATTAATAAGTTTAATATCAAATTTATGTATCAGATGCGGTAACACTTGCATAAAATAACAAAGTCTGGGGAAGCTGACCATTTTTAAGAAGGCAATCCGTCCCAAGAATGTTAATTGAAGCGAAGTCCATGATTTGAGTTCCAAGAGCATTTTATTCATAGCAGGTGTAAAGTTTAAACGATAAAGAAGATGTGGGCATTTAGGCAATTTAATACCTAAATAGTTAATGTAAGTGGATGCCCAGGCTCTTCCCAAGGTCTGGAGTCCCGGAGGTTGTAATGAGGTACTTAGATAGAGGGGTTATTGTTCTCTTTTCTGATCAGGTTGACAAATTGGGGACCAACTAATATAAATTTTATAATCCTGATTAGGTGCGGCCAAGACACTCTATCAAATGCCCCCTCTGCATCCAGGCCCAGCAGTGCCCTGCCTTTGACTCCTCTCTCTGGCCTCTTTAGGTGTGCCACCGCAAAAGCAATGTGAATGCCAACCACTGAGTGTCTATCCTTTAAAAAGCCTCTTTGTGATTCATGCATGTGGTGTCCCACATGCATTTCTCTATAATTGTGGTTAACAGTTTTAGGTCTTGATTGAGCACGGTTATGGGACTATAAGAGGCTACCTGAGATTGGTACTTATTGTGTTTTAGTATCAAGACAGTATGAGCATTGGTCATAGTGTCTATGGATTTGTCACCCAAGAAAATACCATTGAACAAGTCCCTTAAATAGGGTGTTAGTTGGTCAGAAAGCAATTTATAGAATTATTCCGTGAACCTGTCCAGACCAGGTGATTTATTAATTTTTAGCTTTTTGATTGTAGAGTTTATATCAATTGATGTAATTGAAGCATTAAGAGTTTTCCTCTGAGATTCTGACAACCGTTGGAGACCAGGTTTTTCGAAGATCTCCACGCCTATGTTAAAATGATCAGGTTCTGCTTTGTAAAGTGATTCAAAGTGGCATTGAAATACCTTACACAAGTCAGAGGGATTCGTAAGTAATTTGTTTGATGTGAGTAATGTTTACCGTGGGGCGTTTATGCCGAGCCATGGAAGCCAGAAGCTTTCCAGGTGTATTACCACATTTAAAAAATGTATTATTTGTGTATTCCACCTGAGACTGTGCCTGTTTTGTAGATCAGTATCAGGTAGTAGTTTAGTTTGCATATAGATAGCCCTAATCTCCTAGGTTTGTGAGATCTGGAATATGGAAAATGCCTCTGTCATGTGTTCATGGAGAATATCATAATTGGCTGACAAATCTTTCCTTTTCCTAGCAACATAGGAGGTTAGCTGCCTTTGCTCTCTCCTAGAATAGCAATGGGGTACCTGTGGTTAATATTGTCATCTACAAAATTATGAGGACAAAAGAAAAAAGGATGAGCAAATCCAAAACAAATTGCAAGCGAGGCAAATATATGTCTAAAAATCAACCTGAAGCTAAGAAAAAAGCAGACGCAAAGACTGCATGAAAATGTAGCAAAAGACCTGGAGGTATTCTCAGCACACAGTGAAAAAAGACACAATAAATAATGATAGTGTGATTACAGTGATATAAGTGGAACAGTAAATAAATGTAGAAAACTCGAATACTCTGTATTATTGTGATGATACTGTTGAAGAATAATATAAAAAAAAACACCAGTATAAATAGACAGAACTAATATATTAGTGCAGTTGGTGACACAACAAGTGAATCAGTGAATATAAATAAACACAACAATAAATGTAGCTCCCAGTGTTATAGGAATGCAGATCTTGCAAAAGAATCTAGAAAATAAAGCACATACAGATCTAGTGCAATATATCTGAGAAATGTTGTATATAGAAAACAAATTAATAATGGAACCACGATGAAACCACACACAAGCGGGGCTCCTAAAATCATAGGAGCATCAGTATTCCCTCAGATATCGATAGTAAATACGTGTCTTTGATTGGAGTCTGATACCATGTGATATAGGTCACTGGAGCCAAGGGACCAAGATGTAGAACGAGTATAGAAAAACTCCGGTGTAGACTTCCAATAAAAGTTTAATCCTGGTAGTAGCAGAAGATAAGAATAACACACAGCTAGAAATGCTGCCGTAAGACCAATCAGACCGAACACCCTTATGCGTCCCACAGTATCGTCTGGAAATTTTGTGCACAGAAAACTTTCTTTCGTGATTCCTGCAGGCCACACCACTTTGTACGGATGTCGATAAGGTACAAAAAAAACACCCAACTTGTTGGGTCCTCGGACTTTGTCAAGGGGAAAGGTCGGATCGCGGATCACGCCCTTAAATAGTTCAATATCCTGACAATCTAATTGCTTGAATTTGGTAGTGTTATTGTCTTTGCAGCAAAGTTAAAATACGATTAAAAGAGTACTAAAAACTGTAATACAAATTAGTATAACAATTCTTAATAATCAGAGATGAAAGAAACATATAAAAACAGAAAAAGGCATACAATATAATTTCTATACATATGAATACATAAAAAATAACAGTAAGTCATAAGGGATAACCTCTAAAATATAGCTGCGTTGGTACAAACAATTATAGTGTGTGAGAAAAAACTACACAATGTGGCATTCATTTGAAAAAAAAATGATGAGAAATTATGGAAAATGGAATAAAATAAAAATTAAAAAAAAATTTAATAAAAAAAATAATAAAAATAAAAAAATAAAAAATAAAAATAAGGATGAAAATAAAAATAAACATAAAAAAGAAAAGAAAAATGACAATAAGGAAGAATGAAAATAAAAATAAAAAAATAAAAATTTTGCATATTATGGAAAATAATATATCCCACATACATAGGGAAATATGAATGCTGACTCTCTTGAACAAAAAGGGAGACACTATAAAAAAGCTTTCAATTTGAAATCTACATTGATCCCAGAGGGGACAAGGGTTTTAAGATTATAGATCCAAAAGGCCTCTCTTTTGCTGTAGCCTCTTCAATCTATCCCCTCGTCACCATGAGCTTTGGATGGCCTTAATCCCCATAAATTTGATTTTATCCTGGGAGCCTTTAGGACAAGATCTACAATGGTTAAGTAAGCTGTACTTCTCGCATCCCTATTAGACCCAAATGTTCGAGAATCCAGACTTTCAGTTGCTTCTTAGTTTGGTCCACATACTGAAGGCCACATCCACATTCTATAAGGTAAACCACATGGGTGGTATTACAAATAATACAATTCCTAACCTTATAGGACTTTCCTGTTACTTTGGATGTGAAATCTGTCTTTTTTCTGTCTTGGTTAGAGCATGCCTTACAGTTCCCGCACTTGAAAAAGCCTTGGCCCTTATCTTTAAGCCAACTGCAACCATTTTTCTTGACAACCTCTCGAATAATGCTAGGTGCCAGTTCAGATTCTAAATTTGGGGCTCTCTTAAAGATCAGTGTAGGCTTTTCAGGAAGTATAGGACCCAAAATGTTGTCTTCCTTAACCCCATTCCAATGTTTGGCAATGATACGTTTAATGGTGGGGCAGATATATTATACTCTGAGAGAAAAGATGCTCCAAAATCCTACGTTTAGTGTAATAATTTCAATATTTTGTAGAGTAGCAGATCTATCTAATGTTTCAATTTCGCTTACTGCTTTATTCAACGTCTCTGAATAATAGTTTTTGTCTAAAAAATGTTTTTTTATTACGTGTCGGATCCCTAAAAACTTGTAGATCAGTACAGTTCCTCCGAATCCTCCTAAACTGGCCTTTAGGATTATTCTTAAGACGCTGTGGATGATGGCAACTTTTCCTGTCGATATAGTTATTACTATCCACCTTTTTGAACAAGGTTTTTGATTTTAAATTACTTTCCTCTATGTAGAAATTGATATATAAGAAGTCATTGGTCTCCATACTGGTATTAAATGTAAACGCTAAACCCCAATCGTTATTGTTGAGGTACCTTTTGAAGACATTTAACTGGATCTCCGTACCTCTCCAGACGAAAAGAATATCATCAATGTTCTTTTTCCATAGGACCAGGTCTGCTGTCTATTCTTGTCAAGTATTATGCACCCCCGACAAAAAGGTGAACTCTTTACTCGTACAGTATGTGGGGCACCATGGGTCTTGGAGATGTAATTTGTGTGTAAGAATGCAAATATCTTCAGGTATTGTCTGTGGAGTTGTCACCAACCTGTTTGTCCAGATTGTCACCTCCCACAATCAACCTTGAATGAGAAAAATCTGTTAATAGTTCATATGTCTTACAATAAAAGAAATCGTTTGGGACATTGGGAGCATAACTATTCATCAGTACAAATCTTTCGCTATCCACAGAAATATCCAACAGGGTAAATCTACCATCAGGATCAATTATTTTCATATGAATAATATATTGAAGCCTTTTGCTGAAGATAATGGCTACACCTCTCTTTTTTTAGATATAGGAGG
Organism: Pelodytes ibericus; assembly: GCA_036172795.1. Taxonomy (NCBI): domain Eukaryota; kingdom Metazoa; phylum Chordata; class Amphibia; order Anura; family Pelodytidae; genus Pelodytes; species Pelodytes ibericus. The sequence goes on along the minus strand of CM069867.1, from coordinate 26,741,856 downwards.
CTACTATACATTCTTTGTTCCAAGAATCTTTCAGTACACATCCCTTACCAACTTTCCAGTGAGTCTCTTGTAGTACAATATGGGGGTGGAAAACTTTTAGTTTGTTTGTGACTAGTTTGCGTTTGTATAGGGAATTTAAGCCATTTATAGTCCAAGAGATCACTTTGATCCTACTATCTCTTATATTTGGGATTTGAGGTCCCTTAGTCAAAGGTGTATCAGCCAGTAAGAAAGAATAATGGCCTCATAAACTGGATACACATTATCATAGAACTTCCCATGCCACAGTGCATGGGGTAGTCCCATAAGTTCCCAAGAAATATGGTGGAGTCATGAGTAATTGATAATAATATGACAAATGTAGGAAATAGATAAAACCATGTAAAACATTCCCAACTGAGGTCCTCAAAGGGACCATATATAGCCAACCGGGCTAAGAAGGAATAAACATTGTCATTGACATACTGCAAAAGGGCAATGGGCAATGGCTATAAATAAACAATACCATGGTAAAACCATGTATCCTGTGGTCTGTGAGACATAGTCCATCTTCTTCACAGTTTGAAGAGCTGTAATTCTTGAATTTTGGCATTGCTTCTCATGCTGAGTCCAAAAAATATATCTTGTTCTCATGGGACAATCTGAGTCTCACTGAGTACAATAAAGTGAATTTAATGCTGTTTTCAAAAAGCATCTTGCAGATTGGGTCAAATTATTTTTGTTCCGCCACCACAGTAACGGAATTGTCCTTGTAGATTAAAATTTTGTTTTGGCCATAAAGCAGCGTTTCCATTTTCCTGTAGACAGTCAAGATCTTGGTCTTGTCCGCAAAGTTCAGAACTTTAAAAAAAACTGGACATGGTATAGCATTTTGTTCCTTCCATTCTGAACCTAAATGGTAAGCACTTTCAATCAATAGTGGGGAGGCTTCGGAATATGTGAGATGTAGGGCTTCTGGTAACCATCTCTGTAATGTTGGGAGGAGATGAAACGGTTTGACATATTCAGGTATGTTTATGATTTGTAGGTTATTCATCCTGCTACAATTTTCTAGGTCATCTATTTTATCCTGTAAAGCTAGGATGATAGTTGACACTTCAGACACTTCCACCAGCTTACCTATTCGTCTTCTAGGTCACTTTGGCGAGAGTCCAGTGCTGTGATTTTGTACAATTATTGGTTATGTGGGCCATTGCAACGTGAATGTAAGACTTTAATTAAATAAGTTTAGCCTCAAAGAGTGGCCACCTCAATAGCTTGTGAGGGAAAAGTGGACGGGATCACCGGGCTCGCTGGCATATCAGGTAATAGTAGTCAAAGAAGTTGGGGGTTCTTTTGTTTCAATTTTTCACTGGAGGAGCGTAGTTTTTTATCCTTTTCATATTTGTCTCGCTTCTGCATCTGCAACATGTCCAGAAATATGTCCATAGTTCAGGGGGATATATAAGAAACAGAAAATAGCTTCCAAAAGAGTGATGGTGACCTCCAGCGGCCAAAACAAATAATATTTGACTTTACTATACTGGTAACAAAAGAATATTTGTATGATGATGCAGTGTGGTACAACACAAGAGGAAGTCTTGGATACCATTCTGGAAAACCAAGCCAGGTTCCTCTTTTCTTTTTTTTTTTCTTTCTCTTTCTCCTCCCTTTTTTGTGTGTTTTATTTATTGCTTAGATCAAAATGTGGCACAGTCAATAAAGCAACATGTGCAGTGCACTAAGTGCACTTAATGAGGAAGTTAAGTATGGTATAAGGATATATTACACTTTACCAAACTTATATGAGAAGGGTGGAACAAAAACAAAACACACAAAGATGCAGTAAAAATGGCAATGTTCCACAATAAAATTAACCAGAAACAGTACCTTGAGAGTTGTATGTAAGACAAAGTTCCACTTTCATGGATTGTAATCTGATATTTACAATGATTGAATTAAGTTTCCATGTCATCAAAAAAAATACTTGACTTGCAAAAGGCAGATGATGTAGATTGGCTGACATCAAAAACGTGGAAGAAATATCATTAACAGATAGGCAGCAAGGGGTTAAACAGAGACATTCTGATTCAAAACTTTACCATACCACGTGGTTGCAGAGGCCTTCACCGGTGACATATAGAGCTTTAGTCATCACTTTCCTACCCATTCATCGTTAGTCATCGGCGAAGTGTAAGTTTGAGGCGATTTTTTATTTTAAAACGTGGTGGTTTTTTTTCTTCTCTCCAGTATAGTCTCAGAAGGGAGATGGATGATTGTCGTGGGCCTCCACTCGTTCTGTCAAGCGGGACTGCGGGGCAGATAAGACGGCAAAGGAGCTGAGGTGAGGATATATCCTTTTGTTTCACACACTTATCAGCTAAATTTGGTGGAGTTTAGGTTCACCCAGGAACTGAGTTTTTTCCGGTTTACTTGCAGTTTAGGCTGGGGATGTAGCGGAGCTCGTTAAGATGCAGTCATTATCTTGGATGCTGCTCCCGGAAGTAAATGTTTGTATTTTAAGGTCATGTTTAATTATGTTATGTCCTACTGTATTTAATTACCTGTTTTAAATTAGGTTCTATATTGTTTGAGGCTTACAATGTTATAATTAGTTCCACTGTGCATGCCCCCTAGTTGATGTCATATTTGTCTATACATAGGCTTGTGCTGTTTCACAAATAAATGTTCATTCTTTCTGTACCTAATTGCTAGTAGTCCTGTCTACTATTTGGAAACAAATAGCAGGTTTCCAGGGAAACTTGTTGGGTGAATGATGAGCTATAATCACGGCAAAGGATGTGACTTCCTTCAAAGGACAGAGAAGCTACCAGTATTGGGTAGCTTTTCCTTTAACCCCTTGCCGACACAGGACGTGCTAGGTCCGTCCTGTGTGGCGAGGCATTAGTGACACAGGACGGACCTAGTCCGTCCTGTGTCAAAACGAGCACTGAAAGCAGATTTTTTCCGCTTTCAGTGCTCAACCAGCATTGCAACGATGCTTCCGTACTGAAAAAAAGAGCAAAGGAAGCAAATTTAATCACTGCCTATGCTCTGCAAGTGTTACTGATATAACCAACCTATACATGGGTGGTATCCCTGTACTCAGGAGATGTTGCTGAACACATACTGAGGTGTTATTTGGAAATACCCCATCATATTTTCAGATAATGTTTACCTAAATTGCAATCTATGTGAAAAATGTAAAAAAATATATATATATTTTGCTTGTTGGTGATAAAATGGCTACATGAAATGTGTCAAAATACCCCAAGTTAAATGTCCTGAGTTGTCTAGTTTTCAAAAATATGTACATGTGGGGGGTCATTCATGGATTTAGCACAGATATCAGTGTTAAAATATCACAATTGCTAATTTTGAAAGAAAAAAAAGGATTTTGAAATAGCTTTGCACTACTTATAGTTCTGGTCCTGTAAAATGAATAAAAAAGCAAAAAAACATAAAACATGGGCTATTTCTGAATTTAGGACAAATATTAGAAACTATTTAGCAGTGTTTTTTGTTGTCTCTTGTTGATGAGTATAACATTTTTCAAATAAAACTCAGCAAAAAATCTTTTTTTTTTCATTTTCTTTGCCATATTTTTTTAATGTCAATAAAAACAATATACGTTTGTGCGGGTACAGTAAGTGAGACAGAAATAAATTACAGCAAAACACAAACACCTCAGAAATGTTAAACCAAGCGTCGGTGACCAAAAGTCATGTCACTAAGGGGTTAAATATGGTGCCAATAGGTGGTCAATGCAGCAAATAAAGAAAAAAAAACCTCTGAGAGAGCTCCTAGATATGGCATCATAAATTGAACACTTAGATTATCAAAGTTTGTGAAAGCAAACATTGCCTGCTGAATTCTGCCCTTGAAATTGACCCACACAGCCTCTGCTGTGTTTGTAAAACCATTATACTTGTAGCACATTGGTTATAAATGTAACATGCTTCAAGGCAATCAGGTCAGCTGCTGATTTGTCTTTGTTAATTCAATCCACAATCCCTCTGAGCAAAATTAGTATTCTATCTTCCTTTAATTGAGTCATAATTGAGATAATACAAGACACCAGGTTTGTTTTTAGGGTGATTTTATTCACTGGTTTTACTTCAGTGGATTCCTTGTAAACAAATACTAAAAGTGACACAGGTTATATATCTCTAATAAGTATTTAATAGGTATTGAAATATTAACTCTTGTATTATAACAAAACAATTTCCTTGGTATTTTATTTTTTTTCTAAAAAATAAATGCTAGAAAGTTTCATATCACCAGCACATTATAATATATATTTATATATGCCACTATCGTGCAACACATTTGTTTTTTAATCTTTGTTTTTACAGCCAATTTAAGTTAAGATCAAAACAGAAAAATTTGAGAAAGATAAAAGTTGTCCCTCATCTGATTATTTTGTGTCTTGAAAAGGCAGGTCTTTCATCATCTGAGAGCTATTGAATAGGTATCAGATGTATTGGCCAATATGTATTTAAGATCAAAATCTAACATATGTCAATAATGAATAGAATAGACTATATTTTAATGTGTGCATCCATCAAAACTGTTTTGTTACCTGTACCTTAAAAGTGCTGTGCATAGCATGACTCCATATAAGTGTTGCAGCATGTAAAAGAAAGGGATCTAAAGAAACAAATCTAGAAATGTATTTTGTTACCTAATGCTCCTTGTCTCATGAAAAACCAGTAAAAGGTATAGAAATTCCTGCCAGTCGCCCAATGCCCTCCTCTATCTGTGACATCACCACAAGGAGAATGCCTACAAACCCTCCCACATGTCATCTCTGTGCACTTTAAAAACCAATGGTCCATAGGGGGTGTCCAAGCATGGAACAAGGCTGGCAGCACAGTGAAAGAGCTCCTGCTACGACCAGGGAGATACAGCTGATAAACGTACATTTGTAAAGCTAAAAAGCAAGCTAACACGGAGGAAAATAATGTCTACTCACAGACAGAGAAAGGAATCAATGATTAAATGTCTCACTCCAAGGGGAGATAAACGTCCTCCGGACTTACTCGAGGCCTTGCTTCATGATGGCACCGAAACAGACCCTGAGGATGAGGAGACATCTCAAGCCGATGATGCGGCATCTGTGTCTTCCATACCAGCGCTTGTACCTTGTAGGTGATATGAAAAATATGTTTGCTACTCTCCGAACACAAATTAAGGATTACATCCAGGCATTCACACGTCTCTTTACAGCGGAACTTAAGGAACTAGGTGAGCAGACAAAATGGAGATGAAAATGGACGACATGGTGTCCACACATAATACCTTTGCAGATCGCCATAACGATTTACAAAAAGAGGTAAAGTGGATGAAGGAAAAACTCTGGGACCTCAAGAACCAATCTCGTCAGAATAATTTAAGACTCAGAGGTGTTCCAGAGGATGTACTCCCATCCCACCTGCAGGATTGGACCCTTGCCCTATTGTCCACTATGCTACCTGAGGCCACTACTCCTTAACTACTAATCAATCGGATTCACAGAATCCCGAAACCCCGTAGCCTACCACCTGATATTCCAAGAGATGTGATTATTTGCCTGCATTACTTCCACATCAAGGAGGAACTATTGAGAGTTAGCAGGCAACCATCTCCATTACCGGACCCGTTCACTAAAGTACAAAAAAGAAACATCACCCTGGCTCTCCGCGAAGCAGATATTAAATATAAATGGTGGATCCCCGTAGAAAAACAGGGTGACAACTTCGATAGCAATGAGGGAAGAAGGCCTCCATTACCTAAAACAATGGAACATCCCACTGAAATACATCCTCCCAGGGTTTACCACATCCTGGGTTGGAAGAATAGAGATTGGCTGCTTCTGTACCTCCAGGAGGTTTATTTGGTCCACAGTTTTCCAGAGACAACACCCAAGTGAATGAGGTTACCTGTTATTCTACCTATAAAACACCAAGATTAATGTTGGACGTTCTCGCAACTTTACCGGAAGAGGAATGATTAACACTATATTTGTAGTGGTTGATTTTATTTTTGGTCATAGACTGTATAGGATTCCTGACCCAGGTTACAAACATCTTGGAAAATATTACATAATCAACCAAAATACTTGTCAAAGTTTTCAGCAGAAATACATATATGTTGTAAACTTATTGTTTACAGAAAGTCCATCTGAGCTGACCACGAGGTTGTGAAATCATCTTTCTGATTGCAAAGCCCAAATTTTAATATCTAAAAGCTAGGTAATTTGCAGTCAGTGCACAGAATACCAATGGCGGCTGACTGAGGGTTAGTCAAAAATTTTAACCCCAAACCTGTGGCTTTACCAGGTGATGGACAATGATATGGCAGAACCACTGTTTTTGATCCCCAGGATCTATTAAATATCGGCCTCTTTAAACAACATGTGACCACTTACAACAAGTACTAATTGGCAGTTACACGATGATTTGAACATACTGAACATAGAAAGCAGACAAGTGGATCACTATTTTTTTCTTTTCCTTTTTTTTTTTTTTTTTCCGTTCAATATCTTTTATTGCAAACTTTTACATTTGAAAATACAGACAAACAAATAATACAATGCATTATACAAAGTGCTCTTTGTCCTAAACTCTAAATCTATAGATACACTCCAAAAAATAGGACGAAGATAGAGTGCAGATAATGATGCTGTAAAATCCTTGTTTCCATTCATACTGGTGACGTGACCTTGTATACTAGAAAAATAAGTTTAGAATGCCGCATAAGGTAGATGCAAATACGTCAAATTAGACAGAAAAAAAAAAACATAACAAAACTTTGTTACATTTTAATATATGATTGTATATATAGCGAACGTCATTAGTGAGAAAGTTAGAAATCTACATCTATATTTTCAGTACCATATCTCAGGTTCTGGAGGATGAAAATTCTAATTAAGCAAATGCTTGTTAAAGTTTACTGAAGTTTATATGTTAGTTTTGGTTCAAATTATGTTACTGTAAGCACAGGACTGCTCCCCGGTCCCGGTTTTCACGAAAGGAGTTATACTGTTATCTAGGTATCTTTTCCTACCACCCCCTCTTGCACATTCCATCTGGGAATGAGGAATATGCTTCTAGTATTAATAATTAATGGGACTGACATTACTATTTTGATTGCACAATGTTCAATTTGCAGATTCTCCCCTTCTTCCCTTTTCCTCTCTCCCCTTCTTTTTATCTCTCCTCCCCTTCCTAGTACGTCGACTCAAGTTGCAGAGTGCCAATTTGACATACCAACAAGTCAGGAAGAAACAACTTACCCAACTTTCATCCAAGCAAGTAACTAGCTATGAAGATGCAGACGACAAGCATCTGATGTTCATGATACAACAACTTTTGTGTGCATCTACCACCACCCTATTCAACTCGAACAGTGGAACAAAATGAAACATGCTTGATCATGGCAGATATATACCCCATGAATAGTCATGAGTATTAAAATCCTTTCTATGAATGTCAAGGGGCTCAATTCTCCCCACAAAAGGCGCCTATTTTTCAAAGAAGCCCAAACCTCCAAAGCTCAGATATTATGCGCATTTTGCTACTAGTAAAATTCCTCAAATATCTTCTTGACAACACCCTACAGTATTCCACTCCAAAAACAAACAAAAAAGAAAGCTTGTGTGTCTTCACCTTCACTGCTGCCTCATGTCCTTCTTTCACCTTGTCTCCCACTGATTTTCAATCAGTTCAATCAGTAGTGTAGCATGAGGGGAAGAGCAAGTGTCGCTGGCAGTGTTTTCTCTCTTGCCACTCCCTTATAACCAGAAAATAGAAAAAATTGTATGAGGGGTGGTCGGCACACTGCAATGCATGAGGGGAAGAGGCCATACATTGCTGTGTTCTGGATGCCCGTTCAAACCAATATTTTTGTTATTTCCCTGCCTGGCTGCGTGCCACAAAAGAGGGTAGAGGGTGGAAGATTTTCCATTCATTGTATTAGCATTATTGCAAGCATATACATACATTCAGAGAAAAGAAGTTTAAGTGTGTCTGTGGAATCTTCTGTTTATAACATTACTTGTGGTTTAATATGCTACTGAACTACTTTTCAAATGGAAAATGTGTAATTTGCATATCACGCATCAGGTGGTGTCATGAACAGGAGACACAACAGACATTTAAAATATATTTTTCTCTTAATTTTTGCATTTATTTTAATTCAGTTTATTTTTGATACTTTTTATTAAAGAAAATGTACATATATAAACATAAATACAGTATTCACATATATATATAAAAAATGGGCAAAATAAAGCTTTTTATCTAAAAATATGGATTTTTTTTGTCCCAATTTCAAAATGTTCTCTACTAGTTGAAAATATAAAAAATAAAAACATGGGGTGGGTGTAAGTTCCTGTATGTGTATTTGGAGAACTTCAAGAATTATACATGCCAGAGACACATGCCCCTGAAGCTCGAACAGCTTATCAGTGGGAAAAGAACATCCGAATAATGCAAATGTATTAGTAGAACACCATCTACTGACATACAACTGTACATCTATATACACAGAAATGTAATTTATGTACTTGTGCCCTAAAGTGATTAGAATGTTTCACTCTTTATAGGTTCAGTCACAGATTTAGCAAGTAATGAGCAAGCAATGAGTGTATAGTTATTTTCTGTAACTGTAAACTTATTCAGGAAATAGCTATGATAAATGCATTTAACTGTACATAAATGCAATTAATGCAATCTGTATTGAACTGTTGTAATCATCTTTTTACTTTCCCTGCAATAATATCTGTGGAGGAAGAGGAAGGCATCCTCATGATGATGCTGGATCTCAGTGATTACTCTACATCAAGAGCCGATCCACGACCTCTGAACCATCCTCCAAGTTATGGCATTTAAGGCTGCTGCTGGAATCCAGCCTTTGTCAAAAAACGAATGCCACCTCTCACTACCCCTCCTGCTCTGGACTTGCACATATTAAAAAAAAAAGAATTAAAAGGAAAATAAATAAATAAAAACATATTAACCAAAAAGAATCATTTTAATTTAAAATCAGTGGGAGGTATGGGAATGTTTCAGCCAGGGGTAATTACACTATTAACATTGCTAATGGGAAGAGTGAAGATGGGTCCTGGAGAAGAGTAAGCCACCCAACTGACAGGCAAACATTGAGTCCAGCTTCCCCAAGGTCCGTGCAAGAGATTAATTTTTGCTAGCAAGATTACGAGGTGAAGACATCATTTACAGGTGATACTGTAAATTGCAGTAATGCAACATAAAAGGGGAAACTAATATATGAAATAGACGCATTACATGCAAAGCAAGATAGTTCAAGCCGTGATTTGTCATAAGTGCGATGATTATGGCTTACAGCTCATGAAAACCCCAAATCCACAATCTCAGTAAATTAGAGTATTACATGCAAACAATAAAACAAGGAGTGTACATAGAACAATATGAGAACTCTGAAAAGGATTACATGCATATGGACTCAGTACTTGGTTTGGGCCCCTTTTGCAGCAATTACTGCCTCATTGCGGCATGGCACGGACGCTATCAGCCTGTGGCACTGCTGAGGTGTTATGGAAGACCAGGATGCTTCAATAGCGGCCTTCAGCTCTTCTGCATTGTTCAGTCTCATGTCTATCATCTTTCTCTTGGCAATGCCCCATAGATTCTCTATGGGGTTCAGGTCAGGCGAGTTTGCTGGCCAATCAAGCACAGTAATCCCACGGTCATTGAACCAGGCTTTGGTGCTTTTGGCAGTGTGGGCAGGTGCCAAGTCCTGCTGGAAAATGAAGTCAGCATCCCCATAAAGCTCGACTGCGGAAGGAAGCATGAAGTGCTCCAAAATCTCCTGGTAGATGGCTGCATTGACCCTGGACTTAATGAAGCACAGTGGACCAACACCAGCAGATGACATGGCTCCCCAACACAACACAACACAGATTGTGGAAACTTCACACTGGACTTCAAGCATCTTGCAGTGTATGCCTCTCCATTCTTCCTCCAGACTCTGGGTCCTTGGTTTCCAAATGAGGTGCAAAAGTTGCTCTCATCAGAAAAGAGGACCAGGTCTGTTTTTCTTTAGCCCAGGTACGCTTCTGACTTTGTTTTTTGTTCAGGAGCGGCTTGACAAGAGGAATACGATATCTGAAGCCCATGTCCAGGATCTGTCTGTGTGTGGTGGCTCTTGATGCACTGACTCCAGCCTCAGTCCACTCCTTGTGAAAGTCCCCAACTCATTTGAATGGCCTTTTCCTGACAATCCTCTCCAGGCTGGCTTCATCCCTGCTGCTTGTGCACTTTTTTCTTCCACACTTTTCCCTTCCAAGTTAACTTTCCATTAATGTGCTTTGATACAGCACTTGGGGAACATCCAACTTCCTCCGCAATTACCTTTTGAGGCTTTCCCTCCTTATGGAGGGTGTCAATGATGGTTTTCTGCACAACTGTCAGGTCAGCAGTCTTCCCCATGATTGTAATTCCTACTGAACCAGACTGAGAGACCGTTTAAAGGCTTAGAAACCCTTTGCAGGTGTTATGGCTTACTTAGCTGATTAGAGTGGGACACTGTGAGCCTAGAATATTGCACCTTTTCACAATATTGTAATTTACTGAGATTGTGGATTTGGGGTTTTCATGAGCTGTAAGCCATAATCATCGCACTTATGACAAATCACGACTTGAACTATCTTGCTTTGCATGTAATGCGTTTAATTCATATGTTAGTTTCCCTTTTTACATTGCATTACTGAAATAAATTAACTTTTGCACGATATTCTAATTTTTCGAGTAACACCTATACATGGTAAGTCCTGTGCAGGGGCGTTGCTAGGTCTCCAAAAGACCTGGGGCTGGAGCCCATGGCAGATTTGACTGAAATTAGACCTGGCGTCCGGGTATTGTTGTTCCCAAATGGTGCCTTCGCTGCTGTGATAATTTTTTTCCCTTTTGTTTTATCCAGTGGAGCACAAGGGGGAAGTGTGTGCACCGACAGCTTCCTGTGTGTCTCTATGTTACTAACTGTATGTGTGTGTCTGTATGTTACTGACTGTATGTGTGTGTATCTGTCTGTACAACGTAATATTTAGAACATACGTTTATAACCTAAATAAACCAAAATAAGATATATAGTATTAAAAAAAATTAAAACTGTTACTGACTGTGTGAATGGATGGATGTGACTGTGTATGTTACTGCATGCGATTGTGTGTATGAGTGCAAGTGATAGTGTGTGTGTGTATGTATGTTTGTGTGATTTTGTGTATGACTGCAAGTGTGTGTGTGTGTGTATGTTTGTGTGTATGACTGCATGTGATTGTGTATGTGTATGTTTGTGTGACTGTGTGTATGACTGCATGTTATTGTGTGTGTGTGTGTATGTTTGAAGGCCATTTAACTGGAAGGAGCAGGCGAATAGTGAGCCAGGGGAATACAAGGGAGCAGCTTCTAAAGTGAAAAAGCTTCTTAAGTGTGGGAGTTAGAAGAAAGAAGGAAAGTATATTTTGATTTTTACTGCAAGGGGAGCACTGTTTATTTTTTGTGCATTTGCTGGTTGAAAAAAAAAAAAAAACTGTTTTGGAGGGAAAAGGTTTGCAAGGCTGTTTGCAATCAGTTAATTAACCTTCTCTGGGAGTCTGTTTACTTTGAAGGCCATTTAACTGGAAGGAGCAGGCGAATAGTGAGCCAGGCGAATACAAGGGAGCAGCTTCTAAAGTAAAAAAAAGCTTCTTAAGTGTGGGAGTTAGAAGAAAGAAGGAAAGTATATTTTGATTTTTACTGCAAGGGGAGCACTGTTTATTTTGTGTGCATTTGCTGGTTGAAAAAAAAAAAAAAACTGTTTTGGAGGGAAAAGGTTTGCAAGGCTGTTTGCAATCAGTTAATTAACCTTCTCTGGGAGTCTGTTTACTTTGAAGGCCATTTAACTGGAAGGAGCAGGCGAATACAAGGGAGCAGCTTCTAAAGTGAAAAAGCTTCTTAAGTGTGGGAGTTAGAAGCAAAGAAGGAGTTAAAAGGAATGAAAGAGGGTAAAGTATAAATCTTTTATTTTTTTTATTTTTTATTCTATTTTTAATTTTGCGGTTTACACTAGAGAGCATGTTGGACAATGCCACTAAGTGCATGTCTTGCAGCATGTATGCGGTCTTGGAGCAAGTTCCCCAGGGTCCATACCGCTGCTGCAGATGTGAGCAGGTTGCTGCTTTGGAAAATATAATATTAGATCTAAAGAGGCAACTGACAACACTTAGGGACATAAGCAACATGGAGCGGAGTTTACTGCTCACGGAGCAGGCATTGGCTGGGGCCAGTGTAGAGAAGGGTGATGATGGAAGGGAAGAGGTTTCTAGGGCAGAGAGCTGGGTTAGTTGTGTAAGGGGCAGTAGAGGTCGGAGAGCTAGGGAGGCTTGTTCTGAGCTGGTTCACCCCAACATGTTTGCCAGCTTGTGTGAGGATGCTGGGGGGATTAGCTCAGAAGAGGCATTTCTGGGGCAGGCGGACTCTCCTAGCAGCCAGGTGAGTAGCCTCTCCAGCACAGTTGGGAGCCAGGACACTAGGAAGGCTAGACAGGTTGTGGTGGTAGGGGATTCTATTATTAGGAAGGTAGATAGGGTAATCTGTCGCCAGGACCCTGAATGCCGAACTGTATGTTGCCTCCCGGGTGCTCGGGTTCGGCATGTTGCGGACCGGGTAGGCAGATTATTGGGAGGGGCTGGGCTTGATCCAGCGGTACATATAGTACACATTGGTACTAATGACAAAGTAAATGGTAGGTGGGGGGTCCTTAAAAATGATTTTAGGGAACTAGGAAAGAAGCTAAAGGAAAGGACCTCCAAGGTAATATTCTCTGAAATATTACCAGTGCCACGCGCTACGTCAGGGAGACAGCGGGAGCTTAGGGAGATTAATGCGTGGTTGCGAAGGTGGTGCAAGCAAGAGGGATTTGGGTTCTTAGAGCACTGGGCAGACTTTGCAGTCGGCTACAGACTCTTTGGACGGGACGGGCTGCACCTCAATGATGAGGGGGCTGCGGTATTAGGGGCGAGGATGGCTAGAGGGTTAGATGAGCTTTTAAACTAAGCTCTGGGGGGGGAGGGTCAAGATCAAAATGAAGCAATGGCAGCTAGAGTAGATTGGAAGGTGGGTATAGCTATGGCAAAGGAGGAGGAAAGCGCTGGTGGGGTTAACAAAGATCATAGGGAGGTACATACAATTAAACCTGCGGGCATTACGTGTTTGTCAACTAAACAGAAAATGGGTAGTAATCTCAAATATCTTTTAGCAAATGCAAGAAGCTTGACAAACAAAATGGGTGAGCTGGAGATACTGGTAAGTGCTGAACAGTATGATTTAATCGGAATCACGGAAACGTGGTGGGATGAGACCCACGACTGGTCAGTTAATTTACAAGGCTACTCACTTTTTAGAAAGGACAGAGTAAATAGAAAAGGGGGAGGGATATGTCTATATGTAAATCCTAAACTAAAGCCCAGTATTAAGGAAGGCGTGCATGACGTAACTGGAACTGATGTGGAGACACTGTGGGTGGAGATTAGCTTAGACACTAAAAAGAATCGCACATTACTTGTAGGTGTATGCTACAAGCCACCAAATATTAGCATTGATGGAGAAGATCATCTTTTATTACAAATTGAAAAGGCTGCAAATCTGAATGAAGTTCTAATCATGGGAGATTTTAATTACCCAGATATAGATTGGAATTGTGGCACAACTAGTTCCGCTAAGGGCAGCAAGTTTCTGAACCTGCTTAATAACAAATTTATGGCACAATTAGTAGACACCCCAACTAGAATGGATGCCTGTCTGGATTTAGTAATAACAAACAATGAGCAGCTTATCTCAAACATCAAAGTAAGGGAACACTTGGGCAATAGTGACCATAACATGGTTTCGTTTGAGATTAATGCAAAAAAGCAAATTGGTAACTACGTCACCAAAACACTTAATTTTAGAAGGGCCAACTTTGATGGACTAAGGGCATCAATGGAACACTTAAACTGGGAACGATTGTTTTCTGGACTAAACACAGAAGACAAGTGGAATGCCTTTAAGCACACATTACAAAAGTACACATCCCAATATATACCTTTGGGAAACAAATACAAAAGACACAAATCAAAACCAATGTGGCTTACCTGTACCGTGAAACAGGAAATGCAAAACAAGAAAATGGCATTCAAACATTATAAAAGCAAGGGATCAACATTATCATTTATAAAATACAAAGATGCCAACAAAGCCTGCAAAAAGGCAATTAAAATGGCTAAATTGGAAAACGAGAAAAGGATTGCTAAGGAGAGTAAAATTAACCCCAAAATTTTTTATAAGTATATAAATGGAAAAAAGCTAAAGAGGGAAATGTTGGGCCCTTGTTATCTCAAATGGGAAATTTGGTAAGTGAGGACAGAGAAAAAGCAGACATTTTAAATACTTTTTTTTCTTCTGTTTATACTAAGGAAGAACAGATGGATGAGCCCCTGCTACCGGAAGTTACGGAACAGTCACCACAAACATGGGATTGGCTGACACAGGAAAAAGTGTTTATGCAATTAAACTCTGTTAAGATAGACAAGGCCCCAGGGCCAGATGGTATACACCCAAGGGTCCTTAGAGAGTTAAGCATAATTCTGGCCAGACCAATATTTATGATCTTTAGGGATTCGTTCAGTTCAGGTATAGTGCCAACAGACTGGCGAAAGGCGGATGTCATTCCAATATTTAAAAAGGGATCAAAATCTCTGCCTTGTAATTATAGGCCAGTGAGCTTGACATCTGTAGTGGGGAAATTATTTGAAGGATTGCTAAAGGTGGACACTCAAGAATACATCTTGAATCAGAATATAATTAGTAAAAGTCAACATGGTTTTGTGAAAGACAGGTCTTGTCAAACAAACTTAATAACATTCTATGAAGAGGTCAGTAAAAATATAGATCTAGGTGTGGCAGTTGATGTGATCTATTTGGATTTTGCTAAAGCATTTGATATAGTTCCACACAAAAGGTTACTCTACAAATTGAGAGAAATAGGATTGGGGGCAAATGTATGTATTTGGATTGAAAATTGGCTAAAAGATAGAACACAGAGGGTTGTTGTAAATGGTAAAGCTTCAAATTGGACCAGGGTAGTGAGCGGAGTACCTCAGGGGTCTGTTTTGGGACCTCTTCTTTTTAATCTGTTTATTAATGATCTCCCACGTTGTGGTGAGTGCCATGTCTCAGTGTTTGCTGATGACACAAAATTAGGTAAGGTAATAAAGACTAATCTTGATGTTTTTTCTTTACAGGAAGATTTGGACAGAGTAGGGAACTGGGCAAGAAAGTGGCAAATGAGGTTCAATATAGACAAATGTAAAGTTATGCATTATGGGAAAAATAATAACAAAGCAACATATACGTTAACCCTTTAGTGACATGACTTTTTTGGCTTGTCCGACGCTTGGTGACATGGGCTGTTTTAACATTTCTGAGGTGTTTGTGTTTTGCTGTAATTTCTTTCTGGCTCATTTAGTGTACCCGCACAAACTATATATCGTTTTTATCGTTATAAGAAGGGCTTTCTTTTGATACCATTATTTTGATAATAGCATATAATTTGATGTAAAAAAAATAATAAAATATGGCAAAAAAATTGAAAAAATAATTTTTTTATGACTTTTATTTGAAAAATCGTATACTCATGTACAAGAGACAACAAAAAAACACTGCTAAAAAGTTTCTAATATATGTCCTGAGTTCAGAAATAGCCCATGTTTTTATGTTTTTGTGCTTTTTTATTCATGTTACAGGGCCAGAACTATAAGTGGTGCAAAGCTATTTTAAAATCCTTTCTTTCAAAATTAGAGATAGTGACATTGTAACACTGATTTCTGTACTAAATCCATGAATGACCCCCAACATGTACATATTTTTGAAAACTAGACAACTCAGGGCATTTAACTTGGGGTATTTTGACACATTTCATGTAGCCATTTTAGCACCAATCTATGCCAAAGTTTGCAGCAAAAAATCTTTTTTTTTTAATTTTTCACATATATTGCAATTTAGGTAAACATTACCTTAAAATCTGAAGGGGTATTTCCAAATAACACCTCAATATGTGTTCAGCAACATCTCTTGAGTACAGGGATACCACCCATGCATAGGTTTGTTGGTTTGTTTTGGGGCTAAAAGGCCACATTTAGGGGGTGCGCATTTTGGTTTTCCAACTTGGAATTCTGACATGCAGAAAACTTGTGCCCATGTCCCATTTGGGACATTTTTGAAGCCAGAAAGTGTATTGTACCCCACAAAACCATTTATTTTTTTTAAACTAGACACCCTAGGGTATTTCAAATGGTAGTATTTTAACACTTTCCATGCACTAATTATACTACCAGCCTATGTCAATGTTTTGGGTAGTAATTTTTTTTCACATACATTGTACTTTGGGCATAAATTCACAGATCCTGTTATATGTCAGTGGCAAACAACACCTCAATATGTGTTCAGCAACATCTCCTGAGTACAGGGATACCCCCCATGTATAGGTTGGTTAGGTTATTTGGGGGTTAAAAGGCCACATTTGAGAGGTGCGCTTTTTGGTTTTCCAACTTGGAATTCTGACGTGCAGAAATCCTGCGCCCATGTCCCATTTGGGACATTTTTGAAGCCAAAAAGTGTATTCTACCCCACAAAACCATATATTTTTGAAAACTAGACACCCTAGAGTATTTCAAATGGTAGTATTTTAACACTTTTCATGCACTAATTCTACCACCAGCCTATGTCAATGTTATGGATAGTAATTTGTTTTTCACATTCATTGTACATCGGGCATGAATTCACAGATCCTATTATGTGTCAGTGCCAAACAACACCTTAATATGTGTTCAGCAACATCTCCTGAGTACAGGGATACCACCCATGTGTAGGTTAGTTAGATTATTTGGGGGCTAAAAGGCCAAGTTTAGGGGGGGTGCATTTCCAACTTGGAATTTTGACATGTAGTCAGCCTGCGCCCATGTTCCATTTGGGACACTTTTGAAGCCTGTCAAAGTATTTTACCCCATAAAACCATATATTTTGGAAAACTAGACATCCTAGGGTATTTAAAATTGTGGTATTTTAACACTTTCCAAGTGCTAATTCTACCACCAACCTATGTCAAAGGGTTGGGATGTCATTTTTTCCCCACACACATTGTAGTTCAGGCAGGAATTTTCAGATTCTGGTATTTGCCACTGCCAAACAACACCTCAATATGTGTTCAGCAACATCTCCTGAGTACAGGGATACCCCCCATGCATAGGTTTGTTGGTTTGTATTGGGTCTAAAATTCCACATTTAGTGGGTGCGCAATTCCAACCTGGAATTTTGACATGTAGTCAGCCTGCGCCCATGTTCCATTTGGAACATTTTTGAAGCCGTCCAATGAATTTTACCCCATCAAACCATATATTTTTGGAAAATAGACATCCTAAGGTATTTCAAATGGTGGTATTTTAATACTGTATAGGTACTAATTCTACCACCAGCCTTTGTAAAAGTTTGTGGTAGTACTTTTTTGGGTGTTTTTTTTCCACATGCTTTGTACTTCAGGCATGAATTCACAGATTCTGGTATATGTCACTGCCAAACAACAACCCAATATGTGTTCAACAACATCTCCCGAGTACAGGGATAGCACCCATGCATAGGTTTGTTGGTTTGTTTTTGGCTAGAAGGCAACATTTGTGAGATGCGCATCTCAAAATTCCAACTTGGAATTTTGACATGTAGTCAACCTGTGTCCGTGTCCTTTATGGGATATATCTTTGAAGACAGCCAATGTAATTTACCCCCACCAAACCATATATTTTTTTATCGGTAGACCCCCATCACTACTTGTGGCAAGGGCTCAGCAGCCACCGATACATCGCTAGATGATGTATCAGAAAGCTGAATAGGGTCAAAATCGAACCCTGAGTCCGCGGCTTCAGAATCAGTGCGTAAGCAGTGATCTCGAGCAAAGAAGGGGTTAATAGCTCTTAGAAGAGCCTATCTAGTACTGTAATACATTACAGTACAAAGAAATTAATCCATAAAACAGTGCAGACAGCAAAACATACTGTTGCTGTGCAAGATTACTGCTTACACAGTGATGAATGGCAGGGAAGGGGTTAATACACAGTGAAAGACTTTCATAAAACCTGCCAATTTTATTTTATATCACTAATACTGATCTGTCTCTTTCCGTCACAAAAATGTAAGTGAGGAGAGGGAGGCAGATCAATATTTGTGAATATTGATCCGACTAATTTTGATCTAACCAGGGCGAATGGTGAGCTTAATTGAGAAATCACCAAACCGCCTTTGCCACTAATTCGCTGTTACTGATCGCTATGCGCTCAGGCAGCTTAAAAAAAAAAATCTCAAATATTTTTACTTTACATGTAATCCCCTAGTGGGTATGTGTAAAAAAAAATAAATAAAATAAAAATATGCAGACAGATAAAAATTGCTTTGGCGTCAATATCATTGCGTAAGCAGAGATCGACGGCAAATAAGGGGTTAATAACTCTTAGAAGAGCCTTTTTAGTACTGTAATAAATTACAGTACAAAAAAAATTAACCCCTAAAAAATGCACAAACAGCAAAAATAAATGCGCTGATGTGCACGATCACTGCTTATGCAAGATCAGTGGTGGGGAAGGGGTTAAACGCAGGGAATTGCTTTAATAAATTTTTTTTTATTGTTTTATTATTTGTGTGTTGTGTATTTATTGTTTTTTTTTTACTTTTACTTACTTTTAGAACTTTGATCTGTCTCTCTCCCTCACTAAAAAAAATGTGAGGAGAGGGAGGCAGATCATAACTGGTCAGATCAATATAGAGTTAATATTGATCTGACCAGTCAGTGGGGATGTTCAGCAGAGCATCCCCACTGCCTGTCAGTGTGCCTGGCAGTCACTGATTGCCTCTGTGAAGAGGCAATCGTGTGACAGCCAGAGAGCACAGGAAGCAGGTACTTCCTGCCTCCTGTGCTCTTGCCCTTAGAAGGGCAGCGCCATCTTGGTCACTCAGTGACCAAGATCGTGCATTTTTTTTTTGTGTTCCTGATTGCCTCGACTTGCGAGGCAATCAGGAACACTTACTGAGCATAGGAAGCGAAAATTTCGCTTCCTATGCTCGTTTTTGAAATGCCTGCGTTTTAAAGGCACTGTGCCTTTAAAACCGGCATTTCGATCGCTAATGCCGACGGGCATTTTTTTTAGTATTGTACGATGCTTCCACACGGAAGCATCGTTACAATGCGGCTTGAGCACTGAAAGCGGAAAAACTCCGCTTTCAGTGCTCGTTTTGACACAGGACGGACTAGGTCCGTCCTGTGTCACTAACGCCTCGGCACACAGGACGGACCTAGTCCGTCCTGTGTCGCCAAGGGGTTAAATGGTATTTCCCTGGGAAAAACTACTAACGAAAAGGATTTAGGAATCATTGTAGATAACAAACTTGGCAACAGTGCCCAATGCCAGTCAGCAGCTGCAAGGGCCAATAAGATATTGGCATGTATAAAACGAGGTATAGATTCACGGGAGGAGGACATCATCTTGCCTCTTTACAAATCAATGGTAAGACCTCACCTTGAATATGCAGTACAATTCTGGGCACCAGTCCTTAAAAAGGATATTAAGGAACTAGAAAAAGTGCAAAGGAGAGCTACAAAATTAATAAGGGGATTGGAGGATCTTAGTTATGAAGAGAGACTTAAAAAATTGCATTTATTTACTTTAGAAAGAAGGCGTCTTAGAGGGGATATGATAACATTATATAAATATGTGCAGGGCCAATATAAGGAGCTCTCCAGGGACCTGTTCATTAATAGAAATGTACAAAGAACAAGAGGTCACCCCCTGAGACTGGAAGAGCAAAGATTTCATAGGCAGCAAAGGAAGGGATTCTTTACGGTAAGGACAATAAAATTATGGAACTCACTGCCAAGAGAGGTAGTGCTATCAACCACAATAGATGCATTTAAAAATGGTCTGGATGTTTTTTTAGAAAAGCAGAACATACAGGGGTATTAATAATAGAATGAGCATTAATAATAGAGCTTTTTGATCCAAGGAGAAATCTGATTGCCCTTTTGGAGTCAAGAAGGAATTTTTTCCCCCCTAGGAGGCAACATTCGAAAAAGCTTCCTTAGGGTTTTTTTTTGCCTTCTTTTGGATCAAAACACTGAAATGATAGGTAGAAGGGTTGAACTTGATGGACTTGTGTCTTTTTTCAACCTAAATTACTATGTTACTATGTTTGTGTGATTGTGTGTATGACTGCATTTTATTGTGTGTGTATGTTTGTGTGATTGTGTGTGTATGTTTGTGTGTATGACTGCATGTGATTGTGTGTGTGTGATTGTGTGTATGACTGCATGTGATTGTGTGTGTGTGTGATTGTGTGTATTACTGCATGCGATTGTGTGTGTGTGATTGTGTGTATGACAGCATGTGATTGTGTGTATGACTGCATGTAATTGTGTGTGTGTGTGTGAATGTGTGTATGACTGCATGTTATTGTGTGTATGACTGAATGTGATTGTGTGTGTGTGAATGTGTGTATGACTGCATGTTATTGTGTGTGTGTATGTTTGTGTGATTGTGTGTATGACTGCATGTGATTGTGTCTGTATGTTTGTGTGTATGACTTCATGTGATTGTGTGTGTATGTTTGTGTGTATGACTTCATGTGATTGTGTGTGTATGTTTGTGTGTATGACTGCATGTGATTGTGTGTGTATGATTGTGTGTATGACTGCATGTGATTGTGTGTGTATGATTGTGTGTATGACTGAATGTGATTGTGTGTGTGTGATTGTGTGTATGACTGCATTTGATTGTGTGTGTATGTTTGTGTGATTGTGTGTATGACTTCATGTGATTGTGTGTGTGATTGTGTGTATGACTGCATGTGATTGTGTGTGTGTGATTGTGTGTATGACTGCATTTGATTGTGTGTGTATGTTTGTGTGATTGTGTGTATGACTTCATGTGATTGTGTGTGTGTGATTGTGTGTATGACTGCATGTGATTGTGTGTGTGTGTGTGTGTGATTGTGTGTGTATGACTGCATGTGATTGTGTGTGTGATTGTGTGTATGACAGCATGTGATAGTGTGTGTGTGATTGCATGTGATTGTGTGTGTGTGTGATTGTTTGTATGTATGACTGCATGTGATTGTGTGTGTGTGAATGTGTGTATGACTGCATGTGATTGTGTGTGTGTGTGTGAATGTGTGTATGACTGCATGTTATTGTGTGTGTGTGTGAATGTGTGTATGACTGCATGTTATTGTGTGTGTGTGATTGTGTGTATGACTACATGTGATTGTGTGTGTGTATGATTGTGTGTGTGTATGTTTGTGTGATTGTGTGTGTGTATGTTTGTGTGATTGTGTGTATGTGCCATTGTCTGGCTCCTATATTTTTTGTTTTTCTGGCTCCTAAAATTAATTTGTCAAGCCCTGGTATATATATATAATATTAACAATAAATGCATATGTATATATGATTTATATGATTATGACAATGAGCAATAGGTATATATAAAAGGTATAATATAAGAAATGAGCAATAAAACATAAATGATGTATATGATACCAATGAACAGTAACTTTATATGCAAGGCTTTATATCGAACTAAATATCGAAATTATTGGGGGTATGTAATAAGGGTTCAGCAGTTTCTATTTATGCCACTAACAGCTCTGAATGTTCCCAAGGGTCCAATAACATTAGTACTATATTACATAGGCCTCTTCTAATTCTAATCTGAGATAAGTGGGTTGTAACTTTTTATTTGCCAAAATGCTTTAGTGGAATCGTGGTTGATGGAAGATACAGCAGGCCGGATTTGCTAAACAGCAACCTGAGAATTTTCAGTTAAATGCCCCAGGGAGGGATGTTAAAGTTTGCAATATACCTTGCTGATGCTCTGCAAACCACGGTATGGGTCCCTGGGGCGGAGTATTTGGAGAGCAGGGTGGGCCAATGCTCCAACAGCACTAGTTGCTGTGTAACAGACCAGGATTTAGATTTAACTACAGAGTTTCCTAATTGGCACTCACCTGTAGCTGGTCAATTAGCAGACAGGCCTTTAAAAGAAGAGATCAGCCTGCTACAAGGGGGAAGAAAAAAAAAAAAAAGGTCAGCTAGGAGAGCTGAGACAGAGAGAACAATACTTCTGTTTATTGCAAAGCTGTTTTTGTTTTTTGAAGAAATTGGTAAGTGGGAAAGCCACCCAATTATAGATAGTAATTTCTGTCTAGTAAGCGCTCAAGTAAGAGCAAGGAATTTTGTTTTTGTTTATTAT
Source organism: Pelodytes ibericus (assembly GCA_036172795.1). Classification (NCBI taxonomy): domain Eukaryota; kingdom Metazoa; phylum Chordata; class Amphibia; order Anura; family Pelodytidae; genus Pelodytes; species Pelodytes ibericus. The sequence goes on along the minus strand of CM069867.1, from coordinate 26,719,556 downwards.
TATTTGAAGCAGCTGTTCTCCTACCGAATAAAGAAAAGGAAAACCGAACTGAATGTGTCCTGGACTTTGTATACCCTAGAAGGTTGTGGTTTATTGCAAGATCGGTGGGAAAATCCTATATGTAAAAGAGGTGGTTTGTCACAATATATATATATATATATAAATCATAGTACATGGGTAAACCTTCTCTTGGATTCAGGTTGGGAACCTGTACACTTAATGAGATCTGTGACAGAGGAGACTTGTTTGTCATGAAGACAAAGAAGATTTTTAATGCAGCACTTGCAACTAGGTCAGCTACTGAGGTGCATAAGGGTCTTGGTTGTCTACTCGCAGATACAGCATTGCCATGTAGCTGAATGTACAATATCAGAACCTGAGAATAGCCTGTGCCAGACCACATTCAAAAGCTAAGGAGTGGGAATATGATTTTATATCCCATTTTCAATTTTCATTGGTCCAGTTTACAGCTGTAGGTCTGTTCGCAAGAGGAACAGACCTGCAGCTTCCAAAGAAGAGGCGCTGCCCTATGCTGTTTGTAGGATTTCAGCCCCCTGTTGGCATTTTTACAACACTTGATATGCCAGAGGAATACTTGTGAAAAGGCATGATATTATATCATAACACATCTCATCTCTAGCACATTATACCTTATCACAAGAACAATATCAATGGCATAGCTTACCATATGACATACTTCTATATAAGCACATAGTAGGCACATCACATTATCATGTGATTAACATGAATTTGAAGGGGTTAATATTTTTAAAAAATAAATGTATTTCATTTCAAAATTATTTATTTACATTTTTATGCCTAAGAGGGGGAAAATGGCAATCTTATGCTGGGTTGGCTGCAAAAAAATGGGAGAGAGGAAACAGAGGCCTGTTTAACCTCAGAAATGCTGGGCTGGCTGCATGCACCCACATACATACACACACTTATACATACAAAGTGTCTACTTATAGGCAGAGAACATGGCAGCAGGAGCTGAGCAGGACAGATATTATCACAATGAGAAATGACCAGCAGTGTCAGTGAGATTGCAGATCTGAACTCCCTTGTGTTTTGGAAGACAAGCAGGGGTTTAACCTCTTCACGGCCTTATAACGAGTTAAATCATCATACGAGCTGCAGCATACGCATCCTTATGACGAGTTCACTAGTCATGTAGTTAAGCTGGCAGCCGGTCTGAAATGGATCCAGGACTCTGCCTCACACCTGAGGCAAAGTTCCTGGATCTGATCGGTTGGTTTCCGGGCATGTGATCGCGGTGATCACTCAATCACCACAATAACATGCAAATTAGGTGGCAAAGTCAATGTGTTCACACACTGACTTTGCCTCCAAATCACTCCCTTCATGTACTTATTTTGAAGCACAAAGAGTGACCTGCAAGTGAAAAAAAACAATAAAAAAAACTTGTCCTATAAAAAATAAGTTAACCCTTTCCTTGCTGATCACTGTGATCAGTTTCTTTCCTACTTTGTGGCCTTCTTTCTATTTCCTTTTTGCAATTTTAAAGTTTTTTAATTGAATAAATTATTTTATTGTAATTTATTAATTGGTTTACAGTTAACCCCTGCATGCCTGTTGTGATTCTTATGGCTCTAACTAGTAACATTGCACTGGTCAGGAGTTGTTTTCTGTTTTTATTGGGTGGGGGGGACCTATATTTTTAATTTCTATTAGTTAGTTAGTTAATTAGTTGGGATAAGTGGGTTAGTGTTGTTCTAGTTGTGTAGATTATTATTGGGAAAATAATGGGTAAAAACAACCACATATCAAAAATGTAAAAATATATCTGGTCATTGGCCCAGAAAAACCCTGGTTCTGTCAGACATATTGTACCAGAAAATAAGTATATTATATGTTTTGCACATTATACGTCATACACAGGCAAAATGGAAGAATTGAACTCTTGTTAAAAGCAGACTATTGATTTGATTTTTGCTAAGAACTTAAAACTTGTTTCCAGAGAGTGTAATACCTTACCAGACAAGTGGTTAAGCCATTGATAACTAACCTCCAGACTAAGTCGCATGGTAAACAAGGATTGTTTACTATAGTAAACTTTGGAATGTAAGTTAGAAAACAGAGACTGTACTTTTCTCTCTGAATGTGGTATTCCATAAGACCCTGCAGCCTTCTTCTCAGCGTTGCTTGTGATGTCATATATGGGAGGGCATACAGAGGCTGAGGAAGCTTGACTTACAAGATATACGATCCTGGCAACAGATCTGAAAAGAAAGGCAAGTATTCTTAAAGTGCCACTAAACATTGTTTTTCACTCTTGCTTCTAATATAGCCCCAACAGACCCTGGGCTTACTTAACAAGAAGGGACATTATTACGTAAACTTCACTGGTATATTTTTCCACATTCTGGCTCATTTCAGTGATGCCTGAAATGTCCAATTAAAAGGATCGTTAGGATCTCCGAATTGATATAGAAACCTCCATGAGAGGTATACACTATATGGACAAAAGAATAGTGACACAGATCTTAATTACTGAAATCAGCTGTTTCAATCAGACCAAATGCCACAGGTGTAAAAAAAATAAAGCACCAAGCCATGCAAATATTTGTGAAAAAAAATTGGTTGTTCTCAAAGATTAGTGAATTCAAGCATGGCACTATGATAGTATCTTTGCAATAAGTCAGTTCATAAAATGTCATCCCTTTTTTTAGTTTTTATTTATTATGTAGTGGTGTATTCACAATGTACTTTCAAGAATGCCCAGGTGTCCCTGTGAGGACATAGTCCCCTCCTGCACATGAGGTAGGTGAAGCTTTATTTACTAATAGCCTATTGGTTGTATGTTTGTCACCTGTTGATTTATTCTCCTCTGCAACTTTTTTTAGATTGCAGATATATTACCGGTACTAGGGACAGTCGTGAGGGCCAATCCATGTTTTGACAACAGTGCTGAGTGATGTGCATGTTACCAGGTACACTCAATAACAATTACAAATTTGTAATTACCTCCTAATATATTAAAATTAATGCTTGATGGGAGTGGATATACCGTATTTGCTCGATTATAAGACGACCCCCCAAACTTTGGATATTCCATTAGGAAAAAAACTAAAAGCCTGAATATAAGACTACCCTATATGAAAAAAGTTCAACTTGTATATATTCACATGTAAATTGCTTTTTTAATAAAAAATTATGATATCAAAAAATGTATTTCTAGTTTTTATTTCTTTTTATGTGCCAATGCTGCCTTTCTCTTTCCCTTGCCCCCATTTTTCTCTCTCTCCCCCCTCCCCTTGTCTGTCTCTTAACCCTCTCACTCCCCTTGTCTCTGTCTCTTAACCCCTTCCCTCCCCTTGCCTGTCTCTTAACCCCCTCACTCCCCTTGTCTCTGTCTCTTAACCCCTTCCCTCCCCTTGTCTGTCTCTTAACCCCCTCACTCCCCTTGTCTCTGTCTCTTAACCCCTTCCCTCCCCTTGTCTCTGTCTCTTAACCCCTTCCCTCCCCTTGTCTCTGTCTCTTAACCCCCTCCCTTCCCTTGACTCTGTCTCTGCCCCCTCCCTCCCCCGTCTCTCTGTTCCCCTCCCTCCCTCCCCCTGTCTCTCTGCCCCCTCCCTCCCTTCCCCTTACCTTGATCCCTGGTGGCTAGTGGGGGCAGCCGGGGGATGTCTGCACGATACTTGCAGACATCCTCCATGCTGCCCGACACGGCAGTCTATTATGACGGACAGCTGTCCGTCATAATAGTCTGCCGTGTCGGGCACCATGGAGGATGTCTGCACGTATCGTGCAGACAACCCCCAGCTGTCCGCTTTTCCCTGGTGGCTAGTGCGGCAGCAGAGGAGGTCTGCGCGACGAGCGCAGACTCCCCTGCTGCCGCCCGGCACGCTCGCTGGGACTTCTGTGACGAAAGCGGAAGTACCCGGCTTCTTCACAGAAGCCCCGGCGGTCGTGCCGGGCGGAAGCAGGGGAGTCTGTGCTCGTTGCGCAGACATCCCCTGCTGCTAGAGAGGGGGATCCAGGTCCCCTGCAGCTCTGCTGGGGACCTGGATCCATGTCTTATAATCTGACCTCAATTTGAGGTCAGATTACAAGAGACCTCGATTATAAGACGAGGGGTAGTTTTCAGATTTTTTTTCTGAAAAAACCTCTCTTATAATCGAGCAAATACGGTAACTCAGTTGTTCATCACAAGAGTGATATTGGTGACAGAGGATTGTTACAATCTGGGCTAACAGACCAGGAAGGAGACTTGCTGCAGGGCATGATGTGGGGTCTGACCTAAGTGAAGCTCATACAGGACTGGCTGCTGAGACAGGACTGGTAGATGAGACAGGACTGGAAGCCCTCTGAGATGGTGTGACTGAAACAGGAGAGGCCAGAACCAGGTTGGCAGAGCATGGAACCAAACAACATAATCCGGACACAGAAGGAGTTTTTCAGATGAAAGGAATCCACCCTTTGGTTGAACTTCAGCCTCCCAGGCTTTTGCACTCAGACAGATACCACAGGAACCACAACAAAAACAGCAGGAGACCAGGATACAAAAATAAAAGAATGCAACACAACAGAAGGCCAAGGCAAAAGGCATAGTCAGACTGGCAGAAGATTGAGGCTGGCAGCAAACAGGCAGAGTCCGAAACAGGCAAAAAAGCAGCAACAGGAAATCAGAAGCCAAAACCAGGAATGCTAGCAAGGCACAGAGGTACAATACAGGCTGTAACCAATGCAAAGGCCCCTTTTGCTGTTAGCTATAGGTATAAATTGGTCTGGCCTGCAAGTTGACAAGGCCAGGTGATACCAACAGGGTGACAATAGAAACACTTGATTGGTGACCACTACAGGCTGAAGTGGAAACAGCCACAAAACCTGAAAACAATATACAGGAGCTAGGGAAATAGGGTTGAACAGTGACAGGGTTTCAGCTAATGATAGAAAATTGTCTCATATGACATATTATGAGCATATTAATGGTCTGATGTTCAATTGTAAATCTACTGATGACTATAGCAAGGTTCATACCATGGTCGAAATAACTGATCAATTCCATTATCCATTCCACCTACAGATTTCTGAATATTCCACAATGAGGAAGATGCTTCCCATTTGTTCCACAGATGTGTCTAAAAGACAGGAGATGGATATCCTTTGCGATCTACTATTTTTGTTATCATGCAGCATGTGCATTCTGTCTTTAGTTCATCATTGTGTAATTGATCATTGAAAGGAACGGCCGGTCTCTGTTCCTTGATCAGTTACTTCTAAGGCCGTTGATGTGTGGCAGGTTAGCAGATATCTGGAGAGCTGTGAAGGCGGAAAACAAAATACACAGAGGCACGTGTTTCTTTATCCTCAGCTCTGAATGTAGTTTATTACACATTGGTATTTATACACAAATCTAGGCGTTGTCCTGTGCATTGATTGGTTATAGGTTTTGCACAAACATAGCATCAAGTACATGAGTTGCGGCGTTTACATGTCACAAGGGGGGGTGGACAATGGGTACATATATTGTCACTAGGCAGAAAAGCTAAAATAAATCTCAATATAGTCAGTCAGCAGAAAAGACAGTTGAAACTTGCTACAACATTAGTTCCTCTTTTTGTAGTCTAAGACATTCTTAAATAAACCTTTATGTCTTATCTGACTTCCTCAGGGACTGTGACCTTTATCTGAACTCGGTCAAGCAAGGGGGGCTTCTCAACATCAATTTAACCCTTTCAGTTCCACTCTTGTTCACTTGCTGAACAATCTTAATATTGCTGTTGAGAAGCTCTAGCATAGGTAATGTAATATTACGTGTGGTATTGGAATTTTGGAGCTGGTTTAACAGCTTTAGCAATAATGCATTTATCACACCTCACAATTATATAAAACACCTATTATTTCTATTATTAAAAAAAACACTTAATTATCTCCTAACCACGAGCATATTTCGAATATCCAATCAAAACCTGTGGCTCACTTGATATTTGTGTCCACATCTCTTATATTATTTAAATACCATTGGATAAAATTGGAGTGGTCTGATCAATTAAAACAACATATTGAATCAAAATTCTTCACATCCATATTTAAGCTTTACTAACCGACTATGGCTTTCCTGTTTTACCGGACTGCCTCTGGACAATACTGACATCTAACAATAACTTTAACTTTAATAACCTTTGAGATTAGGTATAGACCTCTGACGACTGAGCAGACCTTGGTTTCGCTCTGCAGAGAGATATTGGACTTGTGAAAATTCAAAGTATCTCTCTCTTAAATATGGAAGGCCTAACATAACTATCTAAATATGTTACATAATGTTACATAATGGCATGACCAACAAAAACACATGATGGACACAAAACTAAATGAATTATCTATTGTTGATTGCTCCTCTTACCCTGCCTAATAAAACCCTTCTCTACAACCAATAGATCTATGTAAAAATCAAACATATTATTCCGGAGTTTGCAATTCCCAAGGACTGAGTCATTTGCAGAATACTTTAAAATAACTTGAAGCAAAACTGACATCATGCATTCAGAACACACAACATGGCATGCATTCAGAACACAAAAAACAGTCAGATGAAATGGCAGCAGACAAAACAATATGGTCTCCCATCCACGACGTGACTCCAGAGGCCCCTACAGTCCATATAATATTCATACTGTTCTCCCCTTTTATTCTTAGAAATTGACATTGTCTGTTTTTAAGGATAACCATCAGGAGTTGCCTGGTCAACATAATCATTGTATCCAAGATGATAAGGCACACTTCCTCGATTTCACACATTGGTAGGTCATCCAGCTTAGTTGCACTGTAAGCTTCCATAATGGGGAATATCTGAGCAGTGTCTTCCAGTCTTCTCGTAGGGGCATGATGTCAGTGGTCAGGATGCACTTGAGGATGAGACCCTTGAAACAAACAACATAAACAATTAGCAACACTGATCTCACACATGCTAAACCACTTACAAGTTTCGCTCCAAGTGATCCTAGCCAATTTCCCAGTCCCAGGGGATCTCACGGATTACTTGTGGACACTTTTTAACCTATTCCTTAAATCCATAATCCTTCTTGATTAGTCTCTCTTACAAAAACTAACTAACTTATTTAAAATATCAGATACATTTTCTGAGATTTTATATACTGTCTACATAAAATTCCACAAACATATTATCAAAATACAATTTCTTATGGGTCGACTCATTGTGTTTGGTAGAGTCAGTCTGCAAAAATTCACTATACTCTAAACATACCTGTAATATCACAATTAAACAAATCTCTACTACAAAAATTACAAGCCTTCAATAACAATTGTATACATTTGTACATATGAAAATATACTTCCCAACAATGATGATCTTTTGTATACTGTTGTATCTGTTGCAGACTCCTGGGTGTATTCTTTGCGAGTTATCCTAGGTTGACGACTCATCTTATGTTGGCTAGTGGTCAGGGATTATTATGCCCATCAAAACATTAAATTGCTGCTCCTTTGTTGGCCTGTTTGTCAGTACAGGAATGTGATTTATGCAAATAACATGGATCCAGGAGTTAATTTGAACAATTTTCACAACACTATTCCAGTAGACTTTGTTAGAATCCTTTCTTTACTTGTATTGTAAGTATTTCTTCTTTTAAAATAAACCTTTTCTTTCTTTAGAAATAACCTTTTATCAGCAATAGATTCGTTGGTGCACTGTGAACTTGTCTTTTGTTGGCTGTACAGCTTTAATCTATATGGAAATAAAACTCAAAATATTCCAATTAGTAACATGCAATATTTCATTAAATATTTTGGATTATTTGCTTTACTTTAAAATATTATTATTAATATTATGACTCTTAACTCATGTCTCAAAATAACTAGACCACTCTTTTGTTCTTAAAAATATTATTATTCTTTTTATGAATCTCCTGACTGAGCATGATGAGTGTAATATACAACTGATAATAATAATCACTCACTGTTAATAATCATTAGCTCTTCATTAGTGATTAAGACCTCTTACTGGAACTGCATCAGTAATAATCTAGGTTTGCTGGTCCTTATCAGTAAACTCTGAAACAACATCAGTATAGGCTGGAACTAATTCAATAAAAATAACAGACGTGACCTGTCAAAATAAATATTTTATAAAAATTCACAATTGCTACATATACTTCATCAAAATTATTGACAACAAAATATATCTCTTGACCATTATCAATATACTATCAACATGACCACAGCACAGAACATAACTTTGGCCCATTCCCCCTCCCTTCACAAAAAAAAATACTTTTGCAGCCACTGCTACAACTCTCTTATCTGCAATTAGACAAACAGATAGAAGGGGAAATGAAGGGGGGGTTTCTGGGGGAACTTTTTCTCTCTTTCATATACAACAAAAACTATCTGAATTTATATAATTAACTCTTTCACCTCCAACACCACAGCATGTTTAAGAACATGACACTTGCTAATTCTTTCCACTAATCACTGACAGATGTACATTCTCATAAATTAAAATTTTACTTGTATCTAAAATTTTAAACAACAGCTTAATAATCTCTCCCACTGTATCACATGGGGTACTTTGCCTTAATTATAGCAAAAACTAAAATTCAACAAATAAATATTTTTAACATTACGGATATGTGTGTGTGTGTGTGTGTGTGTTTATTTACTGTATATAAACATGCTAGCTCTGTATTTAAATTAAATATGCATTGCTCTCCAGCTGGTAATCTGACGTTCCCTATAGTTTGAAAATGATATTCATATATCACCAACAATGTAAGTAGCGCTGTAGCACTGTAAAAATAATTCTGGTCACACCACAAAAATAAAACAATTACGGTAAATGCAAGTTACCAAAAATTATATTGGATGGGCAGGGAGTTTATTTAAAAACACTGATCAATACTTTTCAGTATAAACCAAAAGGTCTACCTCTTATTGGTATATACCATACACATTATTACTTATATATCTTTCCTTTCAAATTAATATTCACTTTTAAATCCTAGCTGTTATATTCTTAGTCCATAACATCTTCTCTTTATCCATATTTGCAACATGACCTCTCACCTTCTACAACATACAAAAACTTTTTATCATTATCAATTGCCATTTCCATGGCCCACAAAGCCTTCAACGGCTTAACACAAAAATCCCCCACTTCTCAACATTTTACAAATAAACGTTACTTAAGTCTTTCTCTAGTATCAACTCTGAAATCCTACTTAAATCTAAAATATATCAGTACCTACAAATATCTTAAAATTAAAACACCTTCTCTTATCTATTTTATCTAAAGTGTTGGAAAATGTGATATCTTATGTTGGGAAGAATCAAAACCCATCTTCAACATACACTAAAAATTCAAATACAAAAATCCTTCCAACCTACATAAAATTATATACTTATCAAAACCTAAATACAAAAAGGAAAAATGTACCCTAAACAAATAAACATTTCTAATAGGTAACATGTGAAACCTGTTAAATGTTTAGAGTTTTTAAACAAATATTAGATTTCTTTTTACCCTCATAATTTTACATGATGCCACTGAATATATAGATTGAATCAAAATAAACCTTAATAAAAATCAAATAATGGCATTTATGAAATAAAACAGCTGTTATACTATCCACTGGATTGATCACGTATATATAACATGATGTCCAAGAGAGACCTTGAGTAATATATGACTCTTACTGTTTTACACACATATTTTAATTTTTCTTACTTAAAGATACAGTTACGCAAGCGCAGTAGCAAATTAATGACAGTAATAAAATTACCGACTATGCCAAAATAAAACAACTCTGCTTACCCAAAATAACACAACTACAGTGACTATTGTTAATTTCCTGCTAAAACTAATTTATTATAAAACTTCTTGTCACACTGATGAATATAACCCAGAAGACCTTCACTCATGAATCATTCAAAATTATACTAAAAGGCTGAAAATGCCGTATTTTTTTTTGTGAGCGCTCTTTGAGTGATCCATAAGATACGTCTTCTGTACTCCACTAAATATAAAACACTACCTTTTGTTACATCTCCATAAAACACGACTGCTACTTTGGGGCTGTTGACACGAAACTAGGACATGTCTCTACTCTTGTGGTAAAATATTAAAGACTTTTACTGTAACACTATTGCCCATTTGCGCAAAAAATAAAAATACAAATTATATCTTAAAAATATCAGTTGCAAAAATTACTTATACAAATATTTAAACAATAATGACAATTCTCCTAATGACAACATTAAACATAATTATGCCACAGCTTCTATGGTCTTATCAACTTGCACAGCTAACATATCCAAAACACCAAGATACCGTGTACTTGGGAGTTACAGACACGAGACTCTAATCTTCAATATGTTTTACAGAAGGATCTGTATCCTCTGTTACATAACTTCAGTTCAGAACTATTATCTTCTTACTTATACATGTGTCCCAGCCACACTATAAATACTTAACACTTATAATTCTGTTTAACAATGCAATGTTATAATATTCTTATACTTTATACATAAAATTTCTACTATATACATAAAACACTGTGTACTGCAGGGCGACAAATCAAACATACCTTATGGCCACAGACAAAGCAGTAAATTCCTTATCTGACTATGTGCATGTCGCTCTACTGTGTGGGCTCTGAGCAAACAGGAAGTGCTGGATACAGCGACTCTGTCTTGGCTTTCTGTGGGACAGGACTCTTAGGGTATTTAGATTTACCCTTGTTAATTTTCTCTTCCTTTAAGGTTTATTTATTATGACATTATCATACCTGAACTACATACTGCGGTCACATAAATTTAAATATAATAATGGGGATTCCATACAAAGGGACATCATTCCTTTTACCTGATATAAAACTTGTAATTGCTAAATTACTTAACTTTTGTCCCATTATGAACAGATAATTTTATGCAGTTCACACAACTTAATATACAATTCTTATCTTATACTTTAACATATGTACAAATAACCTTTGACACACCAACGACAGTTTAGAAAGTAACACTTCCTAATTACTTGTATATATTTATCTACATATATACATATATATCTCTTAGTAGGTTTTGTTAAACTGTGCCGCGACCCAGTGTCACGCACTTCAGCGATTTCCCAGTGAAATCTTAATATCTATATCTATTATTTGCACTTCAGCGATTTCCCAGTGAAATCTTAATATCTATATCTATTATTTGTGCTTCAGCGATTTCCCAGTGAAATCTTAATATTATCTCGTCCCAGTGACAAGTACCATAGATCAATAGATTATTTTAAATTGTGTACCAGAAACACAATATTATCTCTTCCCAGTGACAAGTGTTTAACAACAACCCACGGCTTTACTTAAGCCACTAAATTTTTAGGTACGGGATTCGGAGAGACAAGGGAGCACAGCATAGAAGTATAAAATACAACCATGCACAACTTGTACTCACCCTGTATGTCCGAATCCCACTTCTAACACCAAATTGAAAGGAACGGCCGGTCTCTGTTCCTTGATCAGTTACTTCTAAGGCCGTTGATGTGTGGCAGGTTAGCAGATATCTGGAGAGCTGTGAAGGCGGAAAACAAAATACACAGAGGCACGTGTTTCTTTATCCTCAGCTCTGAATGTAGTTTATTACACATTGGTATTTATACACAAATCTAGGCGTTGTCCTGTGCATTGATTGGTTATAGGTTTTGCACAAACATAGCATCAAGTACATGAGAGGCGGCGTATACATGTCACAAGGGGGGGGTGGACAATGGGTACATATATTGTCACTAGGCAGAAAAGCTAAAATAAATCTCAATATAGTCAGTCAGCAGAAAAGACAGTTGAAACTTGCTACAACATTAGTTCCTCTTTTTGTAGTCTAAGACATTCTTAAATAAACCTTTATGTCTTATCTGACTTCCTCAGGGACTGTGACCTTTATCTGAACTCGGTCAAGCAAGGGGGGCTTCTCAACATCAATTTAACCCTTTCAATCATATATTTTAAATCCTGAACATCTACTTTGTAATTGCAGCTTTTGTGATGAACGTTTCAACATATATGTATGTAGTGATCTGATCACTGGGAGGTTGCTGGAGCCATGAGGTTCAAGAGTGCCAGTTCATACTCCTTGAAGTTGGATGGGTGTTGCTGTGGTTTTTTTTTTATTTATCTTTTTCATCCCCTCCTCTTGATATCTGAGTGCCTGAGTGACAAAATGTGCTCTTTGGTGTCACATTGGAGTATATTTTGTAGCTCGAAATTCATTTTCCGATATGACCCCAATGTGCCCCAAATCATTCCGGTCTTTTGGCCAATTACTTCTGACCCCAAATTTGATGTATATTATGTAGCCTCTTAAATGTGCAAATCTTATTCTCAAGTTTCCTAATTCAATTTTATATTTCTATAACTACTTTTTCTATTTTACTTCTGAGTCTTTGCCAGTTGTATGTTATTGTCTAATTCCTGTTCCTGGCCTTATTTCTTTTCATGTTATGCTGACTATTATTCCTGACTTCGATATTTATCAACTCTCAACTGCCTTGCCTCTTCTTCCTTCGTCTGACTATCCTCTCCGAGTCCTCCTCTCTGGGTGACTGATAGCAAGTGGTGCTGCCATGTCCTTGGTGGTCTCCACCTGGTGTATGATCATTGGTGTGAATACCCTGACTTTGCAGCCTCAGCTCCCAGAGTGGGTCCATTACTATTTCTGCAGTGAGGATAGGCTTCTCTCCTTGCAGGCTGCCTACAGCAACAAATAAGTACATACCCTTTAACAGAGAGATATGAAACACTGTAAAAGTATTTTAACGTTTTTAAAAGGATGATATAATCTAAAAATAGTTTTTACTGTGAATGTAGGAAATAAAAAAAAATGTTGAAAATGTTCTATATGTAAAATTAGAAACAAATGCCTGAATTATTCAAAGAATTTGGTTTAAATGCATCTATGGAGTCTCTACTTTCATACCATCCACTTTGCGCAGGACAGTCCCTATTTGGGGTGTCTGTTTCTCTGCCTCACCAACCTCAACCTCTCTATTTTCTTGATAGAGGTAGAGCGAGGCACGACAGAGGGATTCAGGAGTGTAATCCCGCAGATTACATTCTCGGGTGTCTGGGACAGCAGTAAATGTCCCCTTGTGCATGCCAACTTCAGTGATAGTGCATGCGTGGCAGTGCTGTCTTTTTGAGTGAAACTTTATATCCCAAGCTCCACCCCCCAGTTCACTGGGAGTTTGGAGGTATGCTGCTTATAACATCACCTGTGTTTTGATATCCACATAAACTGCTTTACAATGGGAAATGTGTAATTTACATATTAAGCCATGGGTGAGTTCATAAATTGTCTCTCTCTCAGTTAAGTGGTTCAAGTAGTTCTGTATATTTTATGCTGTTTATCCTGAAGTGCTAGCTCTGCAACAGTATGCGCTAATGTCTTGAAATAATGTGTAGCACTATGGTCCTTAGTGGCTTCTGATTCTATTTGGTGCAGCGTACAAGTCCTGCTATTTCCGGCAATTCAGTTTTAGCTTTCAGTCACCTTCCTTCAAGTGCAAGCTCAGCTACTGGCTATATTTGTGTACCGATGTCCTGTTGCTTTCTGTGAACAATGAATCCTGCCATTTCATCTGCGATATCAAGTGCATTGTCATAAAGGTTATAATAGTGGCCATTCATCCTCCTGAGATTCTTACCCAGGCAGCTGATTGTTCTTAGTTTGCTATTCAGATGTTCCATAATTCCTCACCCACAGGGGAAAGCTGGATCAGAGTAAAAAAAAACTCCTATTGTGATGGAAGCGAGTTGCAGGCCAGAATGGCACAGGTTATCTAAAATGAAGACTGAAAAAACTATCTCAAAACATTTTTCAAGTCTGTTAACAGCAAAAAGATGAAAACAGAAAATGTAGGACAACTAAAAACTAAAGGAGGCATACTGGTTACTGAAAATAAAATGAAAGCACTAATATTTTCTCAATTTGTATCACTCTGCAGTTTATTCCCACATGAGGAACCGGTTTAAGAAATTTCACAGATAAAGGACACCATAGTTATACAATATTTATAGCTGACACAGGCAAATGTGACACCTTTAGTTCAAGTATGGATCCCATTCAGAGCTGGGAATCTATTGACCAGGAAACCATAGTGGGAAAACTGTTTGAAGCATTGTTAAGAGAAATCCAGGACTTTGTTTCAGGCAACACTATTATTACAGATAGTCAACATGTATTTTTTGACTAATATGTCACATCAAACTACTAGCTTTCTATGAAATGGTATCTTTAAATACAGACCAAGTTAATGCAGTGGATGTAATAATGTATTTGCTCGAATATCAGGCAAACCTGATTATAAGACAACACCTTCAAAATATGGATATTCATTTAGGAAAAAAAGAAAAATCCTGAATATAGTAAAACAGTTTTACTTTTTCATATTTAAGAAAAATAATGATTGGAAAAATGAATTTCTTGTTTTTATTTCCTTTTATTTTGCCAATTTGCCAACAGACTTATCCATCCCTCCACGCAGCCAATGCTGCCCCCCCCCACACACAGACATCTGCCCCCAAGATTTAGCCAATGCATCTCCCCACACAGCAATCTACCCCCAAATTTAACTAATGCATCCCCCAAACACAGTAAGCCATCTGCCCCCCTGACTTAGCCAATGCATCCTCGGATGCTTCCCAACACATGATGGAACGCAACGTGGTCACGTGACCCCGATCTGCCGTTATAAAAGTCCCGTTGGAAATGCCGGGGCAGCACTGGAGGAAGTCTGCGTGCATGCACAGCTCTGCAGGGGACCAGGATCCTAGTTTTATAGTCAGAGCTTTATTTGAGTTAATTTGCTCTGAAAAAATCCTTGTCTTACATTCCAGAAAATATGGTATAACTAGATTTTGCAAAGTATTTTTTTCTTTCTTTCTCTTCTTTATTATTTTACTACTAAAATAGCAAAGTATAGCAAATTATTTTTATGCTGTGCCACACAATAGGTTACTGAGTAAACTAAGTCGCATCAGATTGAAAACAAATATCTATACTTAGATAGGGAAAAGATTGAAAGACAAATTACAAAGGGTGGTTGTAAATTACACGTTTTCTAGTTGGACAAAGGTCTTAAGTGGGCTGCCTTAGGATTTTATCCTTGGGATACTGTATATACTCGAGTATAAGCCGAGTTTTTCAGCACAATTTTTGTGCTGAAAAATGCCCACCTCGGCTTATACTCGAGTCGGTGGGGGAAAAAAAAAAATCTAAAACTTACCTCGTTCCTGCTCTGTCCCCCGGTGCTCTGAAGCTGCGTGGCTGTGAGGGAAGCGTTGTGAGCTCCCCTCCGGTCGCGCGGTCAATAAAGTGGGGGACAGAGCAGGAAAGAGGTAAGTGCTGGGGTCTGGGGGAGGAGGGTGGCATAACGAGCATACTAAGGGGCAATATCCTGGCATATTGGGGGCAATATCCTGGCATATTGGGGGAAATACCCTGGCATATTGGGACAATATCCTGGCATATTGGGGCAATATCCTGGCATATTGGGGGCAATATCCTGGCATATTGGGGGAAATATCCTGGCATATTGGGGCAATATCCTGGCATATTGGGGGCAATATCCTGGCATATTGGGGGAAATATCCTGGCATATTGGGGGAAATATCCTGGCATATTGGGGGCAATATCCTGGCATATTGGGGGCAATATCCTGGCATATTGGGGGCAATATCCTGGCATATTGGGGGGAATATCCTGGCATATTGGGGCAATATCCTGGCATATTGGGGGCAATATCCTGGCATATTGGGGCAATATCCTGGTATATTGGGGCAATATCCTGGCATATTAAATGGCATATTGGGGGCAATATTTACCAGTAGCTGCCTCATTTTCCACCCTAGGCTTATACTCGAGTCAATATTTTTTTCCAGTTCTTTGTGGTAAAATTAGGTGCCTCGGCTTATATTCGGGTCGGCTTATACTCGAGTATATACGGTAATTCTTTTTACTTTTTTTTATCACGGACTTGGATTTGGGAGAAGTTGTTGAAAGCAATGTCTACATTTTTGCAGGTTACACAAAATTAAGGTAATAAAGTCAGAGCAGGATGTAATATCTCTGCAAAGGGATTTAGACAAAATGGGAGAATGGTTAGTTAACTGGCAGATGCATTTCAATATAGATACATGGAAAATCATGCACTTGGTTAAAAAAAATAAAAATGCTACCTATACTCTAAATGGCTGTGTGTTGAGTAATTCTTCTATGGAAAAGGGTTTGGTGTCATTGTTGACAATGGACTGTTGTCATGGTTATTCTGGGTTTGTGGCTGTTTCCTCTTCAGCCTCTAGTGGCCGCTATTCTTCGGTGCCCATTCTACTCCTGTTGTCAGCTGCCTCGTTATCCTCAGCCCTTCCCTATTTAAACCTGCAGCTTATGGCAATAAGTGCATTTGCATTGCTTTGGTTGCTGCCTGATAGTGCCCTGTGTATTCTATTTCTGATTATCTGTTGCCGACTCCTGCTAGCCCTTACCTTGTCTGTTTTGTCGCCTGTCCTGACCTGTTTGCCCGTCCTGACTATGTTTGTTTGCTGTCAGCCTCGATCTTTTGCCTGTCTGACTATTCTTCTGCCTAAACCACTGTACCTTCGCCTTGATCCAGTATTCCGTAGCCAGCTTCCTGTTTGTTGGGTTTAGTTTCGGTATCCTGGTAATAGTTCAGAGTGCAAAAGTCCTGGGGGAAAGAAACCCGCGGCTGAACCATAGTGTGGAATTCCTTCAGGCAGAATATTCTGTTTTGTTGCCAGGGTCCATTACAAAAGACCTATTTCGAGTCTGCACAGCAGTTCCAGCCTCATACCTGAACATGACAGTTATCACAGGCCCGTGTTCTTATCTGAGAGCTACCAGTCCTGTCTCAGTCTGGTCATAGCTACCAGTGCTGTCTTTGTTCAAGTCTCAGCTACTTGTCCTGTCTTTATTCAAGTCTCAGCTACCAGTCCTGTATTTGTTCAAGTCTCAGCTACTTGTCCTGCCTTAGTTCCAGTCTGTTACCAGTCCAGCCTCAGTTCCAGTCTGTTACCAGTCCTGTCTCAGTTCCAGTCTCAGCAACCAGTCCTGCCTCAGTTCCAGTCTCTTTCTATATTTACAGAAAAAAAAACAATCTTTACATGATACAGCCCTTTCACCCCCTGCCAAAAACTCACAATACCTTGCAATGTCACTGGATGTTTGGTTGCACCAGATTGTGAATAAAATCTATCACTACAAAATTTCATTTATACAGATTTATTTTAAAGTCTGCTTGGAAACAGTGCTGCTTTGCTCGCGATTTTTACTTTGTATAACTGCTTTGGAGACAAGAAGGAATTGTTTTCACCATTACTGTATTTTTTTGTGTGCCTTCTTCTGGATCAGCATGATCTTGATGAATGACGTGTCTTTTTTCAACCTAATTAAATATGTAACTATGTGTAAATTATGTATCTATATAAATTACTTTTTTTTGTTAAAATACATTTTAGTTAATAAGTGTTCTCACTTGTGTTTCATTACAAGTGATGTAATTGTTATTGTCCTGTGTGTCAAATAGTAACCTTTGAGTGCTTTTCTAGAGGGCTGATCATCAAATTGAAAAGGAAATAGATTCGGATCAGCACCAAAAAATGTACAGGTGCCGAGGTACCCAGACGTCACCCAAATCTTCAGACACCATAAAAAAGTTACAAGACCCAGCACTCAGTGAATAGTGGGAGTTTTTATTCTGACACAGGCGACGTTTCAACCCTTAAGGGTTTTCTTCAAGCCTAGCGTAAGGTGCTTTCACAAAACTTTATATAGTGCACAAAGACAATTTAACAAACGTATCAATTAAGAATTAAAGTGCAATCGTTATTCAACACAGTGTTCCAAATGTGCAATAAACAGAATCACAATAATTACGATAATTATCACATATAAAAATACAATATAATATCATATAATACAAAACATAATACATAAGCATAATCTGTGAGAAATATTAATAAGGTGTATCATTAAAAAAGGTGCTGTTTAGACGTTTAGTTATTAAGATGTGTCTTTATAGGAAAGAGACTGGTACTTATATTTAAATTAACCTATCCTCATTTGTTTAGTCTCTTATATTGTTATTCATAGTGATAAAACATGAAACCATCTAAAAGATTCAAAAATACAAAATAGTCATATTATTATTTATATTTCAAGCTACGGAATCAATACAATTATATTATTAAAAATTATATTATAAAAATATAATCAAAGTAATAAATTACATGATATGTACAAAAACACAGCAATAAATACTCACATATACAAATAGCACCAGCAAAAAAAATTGATCTAGATCCAAAAGTAAAGAGGGACAGGAGGCACACACTATGCACAAGTAAACGGAGGTCACCCAACTTTTTGGCTATAGAGCCTTTTTCAAGGGGACCGCTTCCATTTCCTCGCCAACAGAGCTTTTACTGGTTTGAAGACCTGCCCTATTACTATTCTATTTATTGGTGTTATTTTGTTAGGGAGCATATTTAGTACTGCTACTTCTGGGGTCCAAGGTAATCTTATTCCTATCTTTTGATATAAGATTTTATATATCCATTTTTTATGTGTGGGCACGACCACCATATATGGATATCATGTTTACACCCCCGCCAGCATTTTTTTTTCTGCTCTTGGGTACATTTGGGGGATTTTCGTGGGAACAACTATACAGAATCTTCCTATTAAGTTCTAAATGATTAACACAATGGGAACCCTTTCCATGTGCTGCCAGCACTGCACCCCATTGCTCCTGTGTGAAGATTTTCCCTATCTCTTTCTCCCATTGCACCATAAAAGGGAATTTTTCCAGAACTTCCTGTTTAGCAGGACTTCATAGCAAGTAGACAGTACTTTTTGTTTTTCCATCCTTATGCAAAGATTTACTATATAATTTTTCCGGTCTGCAGTAAACATTGATTTTATTTTTTGCTGGATACTTTGTAAATAGTGTCGCATCTGTAAATATCTGAAGAACTCTGATTGGGGTAAATTGAACTCACCCACTATCTCTCCAAATGTCTAAATTTCTCCCTGGTTAAATACTTGATATACCCATTGGATTCGTCCCCTTTTCCATTTTCTCAAATCTAATTGTGGGATAAGGATTTCTAATGTACCCAGATCTTTGGATCTGTCATTAAGCTTGTTCCCAAATAAAGTATACTTTCCTGTTTCCAATCAAACCTATATTTATTTTTTAATTCCTCCTCTATTTATTTCAGTAATGCTAAGGGAAGTGCCTGGGATTTTTCCCTATTTATCATATGATAGGTTATTTTACTAAACTGCTCCAATATTTCCATAAAATGTGGAAGGGCCCCTTCTGGGTTGGAGAGGGCCAGCAGAATATCATCCGCAAAAAGAGCCATTTTTTTTATTTCCCTATCTGATGAGACTCTATACCCTGTAATTTCTGGGAGTCCCCTGATCATTATTGCCAATGGCTCTAGGTCAATTACATTTAGAATAGGTGACAATGGATAGCCCTGTCTAGAGCCATTGGAAATCTCAATCCTCAATGCAGGCGATCAAACACCTTCTCCGCATCAAGTGCCAATAGTAAACACTGAGATCTTGACCTATGTGCATGATGGATAAGGTCTATAAACTTTAGAGTGCTATCTGTTGCTTGGCACCCCTTAACAAAGCCAACCTGATCATAATGTAACAGTTCTGGCAAGATCTGCTGAACTCTCGAGGCCAAGACCTTCGCATATATTTTAGCATCGGTGTTCAGCAATGCAATTGGTCTATAGTTGGCAAAGTCCCCCGAGTCTTTACCCACTTTTGGGATGGTCACTGTAAAAGCCTCCAGCACTGATCTTGGAAGCTGTCTTGAGGTGCAACATCTCATAAACACTTTTTAAATACGGTATAAAATTTTAAATATAAGAATTTGGTAGGCCATCCGGGCCAGGAGCCTTTTTTGATGGTAGATTCTTTATCGCTGTTTCTATCTCCAGTATAAAAATTAGAGCCCCCTTCTGGGGCTATTAGTTGTTATGGCAGACTCCCTGATTAAGGTAATGGAAACCTAGTTGCTCATAAATTGTTTTGTGTGGGGTCTGTCAGTTATTAAAAAATAACTTTTTTTTTAATAACAGACAGACCCCACACAAAACAACTGATGAAAATCATCTGCCCTTCGCACACGGCCATTATAAAAGGGAGACACTCAACACAAAATGTCTGTTGTGTCATAGCAGCAATTTACTACACTAAACATACTGGGAGTAAACAAAAAATCATTTCAGCTGCTTTGAATATCCTGCCATTACTTGGTATGTTTTTTTGAAGTATCATCATTTTGGGTTGATCAACCTGTTTTGTGTCCTATATAGGTCACCAAAGTATATTTTTTAATTTAGCAATTGAACCTTTGATTCGGGTTTTGAAATCTACAAACAGTATAGACGGCATCCCAATTGGTGGTACTGAGCTAAAGACAACAGTGTTTGTGGGTGACCTTCAATTGTTTTTGTCAAAACCAAAACACTCTATCTCCCCCTCCTAAATATTCTAGAATTATTCCATTGGGCCTCAGTGTTTATGCTTAATTTTAGGGCTAATTTAACAGGCCTGGGAGAACGCATTTCCCTTAAAATACCTGCCAATTGGTCTCAACTTTATAATCTAAATGTGCCCCCCATTTTGGTCAGAATGAAGCAGGACTTTTGTACATGGTATACATGTAATATCTCTTTCACAGGTAGATGTCACTTATACAAGATGATAACTTTCTCTAGGTTGCTTTACCCACAGCAGTTGCTTGCACTCACACAAAAAAAAAGCTGAATTAACTAAACACAAGAAATTGCTTTAGGCTTTCGAATGGCAATGCTAAAAAAAATTAAATTGCTTTGTTCCGATTGTAATAAACTATTCATCTGGGAGGTCTCAACTTGCCAAACCCCATGAAATTCAATATGGCTGAACATTACAGGATGGCAGTTGTCTGGATATTGGACAGAACACATGTACATATTTAGAACAACAACTGTCACCGAACACATCTTGCCTCCCGCCTGCATCTCAAGTTTCTTTCATGGTCTGGGGATACTTTGTATAATCCTCTGTTATTCCATATAGTTAAAGCCTGGAGAATTTCCAGAAAAAGGCGGGCCTTCAATACAACAATTCTTTTTTTTGCCGCTGATAAACAACTCCCATTTTCAAAATAGCACAGCACATAAGGTGTTTCAAATTCAGAACAACAACAGTGGAAAGCTGATCTTTCATTTCCTGAATCATCAAGACTTTACAAAACTATTTTACAACTTATAGCTTACAACTGACAGAAAACATTATACATTCCACTATCTTCAACTAACCAGTTACATCTCCAAAATCCTCTCCTGTCTTGGTGACACATAACTTTCTATTCATCTTCTTTGTTTTTTTCTAAAAATAAATAGCACAATGTAGACATATGAAATATAAATTTATTGTATACAAATTGTTATTGTGTTCTATTTATCATTTAAGGAACAAGTGTTCTACATTGATCAATAAGACGCTTCCAGAGTGATTTCAGTAGGACTATCAGATTTAACAGGAGGCATCCATTCAACATTCAATAGGTTCATAATATCATTCATTCAAATATAAACGACACAATGTAGATGTATGAAATATAGGGTTATTGTACATTGATTATTGTCGTGTCACAGTTATCTCTATTTGGGCTATTATGATTGACCAGTTTGGTGTCATTGGATTTTTCCAATTTCTGTCCGAACATATCTTAATTGCCATTAAGATGTGTGTCATGAGTTTCTTTTAAGTTATGTTTTTAGGAAAGAATATAGGTAATTCATAGGGAGATCAAATTTTTGCTAAAGGGAGGTGAATGGAAATATTGACCCTTGTTCAAATAAATCTCCAAGTGTCGTTTTTCCCCCTTTTCTCCATCCCGATGTACTAATATCAAGGGTCTCAATGAAATAATTTGAAATGGGGTATAAAGAGATAAACAATTTGAAATTTCACATTTTTTGTATTGTAATCAAGCAGTCCTGGATTTTTGGATTATTTATTTTAAACATATTTATTTTCTCTTTACTGTACCAAAGAACACCTGGTGGCGGCTATAGCTAAGATAAATCTGTTTTTCTCTCATTTGTACCAGTTGAGGTTTAATACCCTGGGAGTACTCCACTCCTTTGAGTGGAAATCATGCAGACCTCATAAATCTTTAAACTATTGGGAAATGCCACACAGTCCATCTTGGAATCCCGTATATGTGTTTTCGGTGAGATCCTAGGTTTCTTAGCCAGTCAGATGTAACTAGAAAATAATTTCGGAAATTGATTTAAAATATCAGGATGAATTCTTAATAGAGTCCCTATATTTCAAAGGGAGTGGGGGGAAAGACGGTTTTTTTTTTATGAGAAAAAAAAGGAGGTTAAGAAGCTATATCTACATCACTTTTTTATTTAATCTTTATTTATTAAGTTTTTATGCTTTAGGTAACATAAAATTAACACATTGGTGTACACAGGATTACATATGTAGCTTATCTCAACAGTTATAGAAATAGAAAAGAAATTGTGTAAAATATTATATATATGCATATAATTATCAGATCTAGTATAAGGAAAAAGGAAAAATATAGGATTCTCAGGAATATGTTGGTGCAATTTCCAGTTATCAAGCTGCATAACCAAAAAAAAACGTCAAATAAAGGCATGATTGGGAATCTTGCTAGAAAGTATAAAACAAAATGTTACCATGTGCAGGTTTTTTTTTTTTTTTAGAGAATGCCCTCTACAGGGAAGACATAGAACACCCCACTGCAAGCGGCGCAGTTGTGTTTCGAAACAGATCCTACAAGTACTGTGAATTCAATTTAACACAAATACCATAATTACTGCAGAACATGCAGTGTTAAACATTGATCATGCGTCTTACAGTCTAAACATATATTCAGCCATAAATAGGAAATATTACTTGGATTATGCTAGGGCAGTAAATTTGAAGAAATAAGAAAGGGCGTGTAGTGGAGCAGAAGAGCTAGTGAAAAAGAAAGAATAAATAGAATAAGAGTGATAGAGATAACAAAGAATGTAAGAAGGAAGGAACGAATGTTGAAAAGTGAAATAAGTAGAGGAGAAAAGAAAGGAAAATGAGCAGTAAGTGGCAGTCTGATATCAGTTAGGAAATACAGAGTGAGAAAGAAAAAAAAAAAAATCAGAAGAGTGGTCCAAGAGAGGATCCACTGGCAGCAACAAGAGATTGCTGCGGGAAGGGGGCACTGGGCCGGCTTTTGGACCCAGAAATCGTCATCTCCAACCGGAGGAGACTTAAATGCCCTGGGGGGGGATGCAGAAATATTTTAAAAAAAAGATTAGATGTATCACAAATATGCTGAGCAGTAGCATAGTGCCACCCGAGTCAATAGCCTTAATCTCACATAAGAAGTAAGGCTGCCGCATTGCACCCAACCCAGCTTGAAAGGACACAAATTAGAGCAGAAAGGTAAGTAAACTTTCGGGGACAATGTTAGATAAGGCACAACAAGTTTAAGTATGGTGGTTCGGTGTTTCTTTCGGGAGGCAAACTTCTCAGGTTTCAAGAGGAGCAGGCGATCCTTCTCGCCGGTCCAGTTGCACTTGAGGGAGGGCAAAGGGTGTAGAGGACTCCCGCAGAGCTGGTGGTATGGGAATGTCCAAGCCAATCAGAAAGGATCGCATGTCCGCCAGATCTTCTATCACCAGTAACTTGTTGTTGTTATTCACTGAAAGTGACTGAAAAGGGCCCCATCTGTATCTGATCTCCAACGAGTTGAGGTAAGTAGTTAGGGGGGCCATACTCTTCCTACAGCGCAGAGTTGAGGGCGGGAGATCCTCGAATATGAAAATGTCGGTGTCTTCATAGCGAGTGGTAAGGCGCTTGCGAGCTGCTGAAATAATTGCCATCTTGTCAGACACTGAACGCATCTTAACAATCAAGTCTCGTGGGGCATCCTTTGGGGCACCCTGGGCTTTCTTAACTCTGAACAGGTCATAAAGTGTCTGATCCATGCTGGTATGAGCCGCTCGGAGATGTTTAAACAAACCATGTATGTATGGACGGAGGGCAGTGGGCCCTATTGCCTCCGGGACTCCGCGTATTCTCACATTCGACTGGCGAAGCTTCCCATCTTGCATGGTGACCTGTCGTGTTAGTGCGTAGAGCTGTTGAGCCATCTGCTCGCTACGGTCTGTTATTATTTTTTGGGCCTCAGCCGATTTCTGCATTGCAGCTTTCAGAGAAGCTACTTCAGATCGCAGCTCTACCACCTCAGTTTTCACCTTCTCCACCTCTGACTTCCAAAGGGCCTGCACCTCTAACAGCATTGCCCGGATGTCATCTTTAGTTGCCAAAGTGTCACCCGCAGTTGAAGCTGCTGCTGCAAGTCTGGGCTCCCTCGCAGTCGATACTGTATCTGGATCATCAGAGGAGCATTCTGAGTCAGTTTGGATGTTAAGAGGAGTGTGGATCAATGTGGGAGGCTGCGGCCTACTCGGTCTCATTAAAAATGGTCCGATATCTGGGGATTTTGTAAACTTAAGTTTATCTTTGTTCTTGGTCTTTTTCCCCATCTTGTCTTTGTCCCTCTGAGCTTTGAGGTTTGCAGTTATAGGTGGTTTATTCATCGATGTATCCAGGTATATGCCTAATTGTCAGGAGCTCCTGGCAAGCACGTCTGCTCTCCTCAGCAGTCAACTCCGCCCCCCATCTACATCACTTATAAGTCATAATTAAATGGGATTCTTGAGTAGGTCTATGTATCCTCTTAACATGTTACATAAATAAAATTACAATAACAGTATATAATGAATTCATACATAACTATATAAATATATAGCACCTCTATACAAAAACTGGGATACAATACTACATATTTATGAATAGAGCTGTGTATCTATTTAGCATGTTACATATATAGAAATAGCAATGAATTCATACATGAGTACCTCTATACAAAAACTGGGATACAATACTCCGTACAGAAGTGAAAACCATGTTCTGATGTTAGTGGACCAAAAATTAACTACTGTGGTGGGAAAACTGTTTGCAGGTTTGCAAAGGGTATATATATCCAAAATGTCATCTTGGACAGGAATTTCATTAGCAGGAGCCATGTTGGCTTTGTGAAAGACTGTCAAACTAATCTTGTCAAACTAACTTAATTACATTCTATGAAGAGGTGAGTAAACTATAGATATGGGTGCTGCAGTTGATGTGATTTATTTAGACTGTGCTAAGGCATTTGATACAGTTCCACACAAAAGATTACTATACAAATTCACAGAAATAAGCTTAAGGCCAAATGTTTGTTTGTGGATTGGATATTAACTGAAAGATAGAAAGCAAAAGAGATGGGAAGTTGTCAAACTGGACAGATGTGATAAATGGAGTACCCCAGGGATCTGTCCTGGGTTCTCTTCTTTTTAATCTGTTTATTAATGATCTCCTGGTGGGCATAGGGAGCCATGTCTCTATGTTTGCTGATGACACAAAATGATAGTGGCATAATATAGTTTGAACTAGAGGATTTGGACAACTTGTGTAACTGGGCAGGTAAATGGCAAATGAGATTCAATGTAGACAAATGTAAAATTATGCATTTTGAATATAATAATAAACATATAGTTCCTTATGGTGTTTCCTTGGGGTAGTCTACTAATAAAAAAGATTTGGGAGTAACAACTAGCACTCATGGACCATACGCGCCTGCCTATATGATAATTGATACTATTAATCAAACATATATTTATTAGTAAATACCCTTATTCATTCTTTACTCATATCCTATTAAAAAAAATCCAATTCCTTATCTATTCATTTTTAAAATTCTTAGGGATGAAACGTATAGCATACTCACTCCCTCAATTTCGTTCCCTTTACTTAATTATCATTTCTGAATCTTTTCCTTTATCCAGTCCCTCAGAAGCTCTGATCACTCAAAGGAAAGCCATCTAGACTCATAGAACAGCACAACTAGTATCCCTCTAGCTCAAAGCCTATCATCTGAAAAAAGACCTCCAAAAATGTAAACAATTTGTCATTTGTAATTGATTCCGGTCAGATAATTTTAGTTCCAGTCCTATCCCTTTTAATTGCTGTTTGCTAGCATCTGATTGGTGTCGCATCATAAACTCTAGATTTTCCATTTTTTTCTTGTTGTTTTTTGTTTTATTACCAAGCAATTCTAAGGGCAGGGGGAAGTAGTCGTGCTGGGGGTAATTCAAAATAAAGTGAAAAAAACAACTAAACTGTATTTTTCACTTGTGCTATCTAATACAGAAGCACAAATGAAAAATGAGCTGTCCCTAATCTGAACATACACTGGCATGTACATGCAGTTTATCCATTGACCAGCAGATCCCATGGGAAATAGGCAGCCCAGTTTGGTCAGCGAAAGTTTAGTTGTCCTTTAATTAGGATTTTTTACCACCCACACCCTAATTTCAACGTGGGATCAAATATTTAAGGTCCCCTATGCTGATCCCATGTGAAACAGAGGTCTCTCGCTGTGCTAGCAAGCAGAGATCCCCAGAAAAAGCAGCCCCAGATCAGACAAGCAGCGTCTAGACCTGCTGTGTCTCAACTGTGACACAGCATAGAGCTGCATGTATCTATTAAGATAAACATTCGGTTCCTTTGAAAAAGATTAATTTCCTTTAAGTGATTTAAACATTTTCTTCCTGGGACAAAAAATTCCTTCTTGACTCCAAAAGGCAATTAGATCTCTTCTTGGGTTAACAAGTTTAGAGATCTATATAAAATGTATAACATTATGCCTACCAAACAGGTTATTTGGTCATTTTGGTCTTAGTTAATGTTTCTTCAAATGTTATAGTTGTGTACCTTGTTAATAACTTATTGAGCAAACAAGAAAATAGTTTTCACTCTACTAAAACAAGTAGAACATATGAAATTAAAGATTTTATACAACCATATCATTTACCTTTTATGATGCCCCTTCTGTTTACAATTTGTTAGAAGAACCACTGGGAATCAAAAGGTCAGAATAGGAGAATATCCAAAACTATTCACGAAAGAAAGGGAATACCTGGGACATCTACCGCTCACTGGATGATAGACTTTTCCCATTTGCTGCAAGTCAGTGCAATGTGATACTGTACCCTGTTCTGTTAGTTGAAAATGTAGAAATCCCGCTGATTTATAATGAAAGGCCGGTACAAACAGGCACAGGCACAGCAAAGGGTAATGCTTTATTCATGTCAAGCCGTGCTGGCACTTAATTATTCACATGCTCATTTTGTTGCTTTCTAAGAATAGGAGAATGCATTGGTAATATCAAACATGGGTATAAGAATCATTGCCTTGCTACGCATCTTCTTAATGATCATAATAAGGACACACAACTTTTCTTCCATTTGCAAAGCAACTTTGGATTTGTGGTGACCATAGTAATAACTATTGCAAGAAGCAAATGTTTGGAGTCTATTGTGTCTATTCACTAAAATTCGAGAATAGTTCGGGGAGGACGACTTTGAGGTCAATGTTCATTTTGAGACTAAGTCAAATTCAGCACCTGCATTTGACTTAATCTCAAAAACAGCTTCAATCGTTTTGCCTCCCATTCATTTCAATGGGGAATATTCGAAACTGGGTATTTTTTTTAAGTCAAAAACTCAGGTGTCGAATTTGACTTAGTCTCAAAAATAACTTCAGAAAGATTCAAAATTACTGGGGCAAGGAGCCTGCCATGTGACTCCCAGCCATCTGAAAATAAATGGACTTGCCAATTAGCAATAATATGGCCCCACAGTGATGAGGGGAGTTATAATTAATCCCCCATACACTGGGGCAATAATTGAGGAATTTCCCCACTGTCTCATAGAAATTTAAACTAGTCAATTTCAACTAATCGACACTTATATTGTCATCACTAAATTCAATAAATTCAAATACAACTCTCCAAGTTTTAAACTGTATTAATCTGTTTCTCTGAACATTAAATTTAGACAAATACATCATAACTGATTATTCTCCACTGGAGCAGGTTTAATTTAATATTAAGATTGACTTGCAATCTATTTTACAGTAAGTTTGCAACCTCTCATTACTCTCTTTTTGATTTAATTTACTGTATGCTCTTGTAGAAAATGTTCATTCTCTATGGAACCAAGGCAAGCTCTATTTAATACAACATTGGCAAGCAATCACATTTTGAGATATAGATTTTGTCAAACTATGGTATTGATGTCTTTATTTACTGTATGCTGTTTAATAAATGATAATTATAATAACACCTGGAAATAGAGGAAATTCTAACTAAATCAACTACATTTGTCTAGCCATTCCATTAAATATTTAATTAGATCTGCATACATTTTGGGTACAAAATAAAATAACATTTTTCATTCATATACAAAACCCCCAAAAGGTTTGGGAGCTTAAAGACAGATAGAGCTTGAGTAGTCTACCTTCTGAGCTTGCCTGTTACTTAGGCTAGTTTTGCTTGTCATACCACAGACAAAAGTATTCATGCATATCAGACTGGTCATGTGTATGAAGGTAGTCCACACTGAAAATGGAAGGCACATCTATTTAATTTGCCAAATAACCCCTAACTTTATAAGGTGCCATATATCACTTGAGATTATAAGTGCCACATTTTCACAGAGCTGCCATTTGTCCAGTTTTTACCTGCTCTTTCTGTATTTACACACAGACTTTGCTGCTATCCACAGTAAATTATTAGGATGTTGTCTCAACTACCTCAATCTACTCTTTAAGGGATCTGGAGGTGCTTCTTACCTAAATGGCTTCACAATCCCTGCTAGTAGTGTGTATGATCTCTCTGTTTCACTTTGGACAGGACCACATGTCTCTGACAAAATAGCACCACATACGCTACAACAAAATGACTGCTGCATGTTCGTGCTCTCCTTTGGTGGCAGAGCCCTCTAGCTAATCTACATTGTATTTCCTGTCCAGAGGATTATGATGTCACTGCGAGTCATGGCAGGGCAGCCTCCATTAGACCCTGCAGCCCTACATAACCCCTGAGCAAATCTGACAATTTGCTCATTCTTTGTTGGTGCTCTCTTTCGGTTTTTGTTCCTGCTTGTGTTCCTGCCTGCTTTTTTTCTGACGTTAGCCATATTTATGACTTTTGATTTACCTCCTATTTTTGACCACTGCTCTGTTTCTCCTTTTTATGCCCCCTTATCCCCCACTGCTACTGTGGATTTATTCCATTTCAAGTTCCTTGAAGGCAGAGGTATGTTGCATCCATCAAGTTCAACCCTTTCCCTAATCCTTGATTACTGATGTTGATCCAAAAGAAGGCAAAAACACGTTATTTCAGCAATTTCAAATTCAGCTTTTAATTTGGAAAATGTTGTTCTAGACTCAAAAAGGCTATAAGATTTCTCCTTGGATCAACAACCACAAAATAAATATTGATGGCTATACTAACATTTAAAGCTCTCTATGTTCTGGTTTACTAACAATTTATCAAGGCCCCTTTTAAAGGCATCTAATGTATTTGCTAGCACCACATCTTTAGGCGGTATATTCCATATCTTTTATTGTCCTTACAGTAAAAAAAATTCCTTCTGTTGTTGAAGACTAAACCTCCTTTCCTCAATTCTTAGCGGGTAGCCTCTTGTCTTTTTTACAGTTCTGTTAATGAGCAGGTCTTTAGAGAACCCTTTGTATTGGCCTTGTACATATGTAAATAACATTATCACATCCCCTCTAAGACACAGTTTCTCTTGCATGTACACATTTAACATTTCTAGCCTTTCTTCATAAATAAAACTTTCCATTCCCTTTATTAGTTTTATAGCCTTCCTCTGCATTTTCTCTAGTTCCATAGTGTATTTTTTTAGACAAGAAACCCAGAATTGAACTGCATATTTAAGGTGGGGTCATACCATGGACCCTCATAGAGGTAGAATAAAATCTACCTCCTGTGAGTCAATTCCCATTTTAATATACCGTATTTGCTCGATTATAAGACGAGGTTTTTTTCAGAGCAAATGCTCTGAAAAATCCCCCTCGTCTTATAATCGAGGTCTCTTATAATCTGACCTCAAATTGAGGTCAGATTATAAGACATGGATCCAGGTCCCCAGCAGAGCTGCAGGCGACCTGGATCCCCCTCTCTAGCAGCAGGGGAAGTCTGCGCAACGAGCGCAGACTCCCCTGCTTCCGCCCGGCACGACCGCCGGGGCTTCTGTGAAGAAGCCGGATACTTCCTCATCGCGCAGACTTCCTCTGCTACCCCACTAGGCACCAGGGACAATCGGGCAGCTGGGGGATGTCTGCACGATACGTGCAGATATCCTCCATGCTGCCCGACACGGCAGACTATTATGACGGACAGCTGTCCGTCATAATAGACTGCCGTGTCGGGCAGCATGGAGGATGTCTGCAAGTATCGTGCAGACATCCCCCGGCTGCCCCCACTAGCCACCAGGGATCAAGGTAAGGGGAAGGGAGGGAGGGGGGGCAGAGAGACAGGGGGAGGGAGGGAGGGAGGGAGGGGGGCAGAGAGACAGGGGGAGGGAGGGAGGGGGACAGAGAGACAGGGGGAGGGAGGGAGGGGGACAGAGAGACAGGGGGAGGGAGGGAGGGGGACAGAGAGACAGGGGGAGGGAGGGGGACAGAGAGACAGGGGGGAGGGAGGGGGGCAGAGACAGAGTCAAGGGGAGGGAGGGGGTTAAGAGACAGAGACAAGGGGAGGGAAGGGGTTAAGAGACAGAGACAAGGGGAGGGAAGGGGTTAAGAGACAGACAAGGGGAGGGAAGGGGTTAAGAGACAGACAAGGGGAGGGAAGGGGTTAAGAGACAGAGACAAGGGGAGGGAAGGGGTTAAGAGACAGAGACAGGCAAGGGGAGGGGGGAGAGGAGAAAAATGGGGGCAAGGGAAAGAGAAAGGCAGCATTGGCACATAAAAAGAAATAAAAACTAGAAATACATTTTTTGATATCATAATTTTTATTAAAAAAGCAATTTACATGTGAATATATACAAGTTTAACTTTTTTCCTATAGGGTAGTCTTATATTCAGGCTTTTAGTTTTTTTCCTTAAGGAATATCCAAAGTTTGGGGGTCGTCTTATAATCAGGGTCGTCTTATAATCGAGCAAATACGGTATGTCAATGACTTATTGGCCTTTGCAGCTGCCAGCTGGAACTGTGCACTACAGCTAAGTCTTCAATCTACAATTAATCCCAAATCTTTTTCATTAGTATATTTCCCCAAGATAACACCATTTAAACTGTACGTTTAAATGGTGCATTTTTATTAGTATACTCAAAATGCATAATTTTATCCGATTTACCAAATTTGCATTTTTTTATTGCTAAGTTTTTAATGGAATATTATCAATACAAATATTTTGAGCTATATATCTTTGATATTTTTTTTATTAAAGAAACTCCTTTTTAGGGGATAAGTAGGGTTGCCACCTGGCCGGTATTTTACCGGCAGACCGGTAAAAAATTGGCTTGACCCCAATGTTAAGTCTATGGAGGGAGTAGCTTGGCCGGTATTTTTTTGAACAAAAGGTGGCAACCCTAGGGATAAGCCCCTCTAAGCCAAAAACTTTAACAGAAAATAAAAACATTATAAAAAGCTAAAACCAGATAAAGTTATAGTGGTAGAACTCTGATAACTACATGCCTCCCAAATGTCACACTTTTTTCAAAAGACGGTCCCTATTTTGAAAGAAAATCCCGATTTCCAGCCGAGGTCTACCTCTGTCCTATTTTTCTGGAGCTCAGTGGGTCTGAGGCCCTTCAGTATAAATTTAATTCTCAGGTGTGTGGGACCCAGGAGACTGATTGGTGACTATGCACAACATTATGCAGTTTGAGTGACAACGCCTACCGTGTCAAGATATGTCACAAGTATACAGACAAGAAATTAAGATTCATAACTTTTAGAATACTGCAAGCATTACAATAATATGACACACTATAGTTCAAAGCATAATTTTAACAACATAATTATTGCGGCAAGCTCACTTACTTTGCTTTAGGTGCTTTGCATTTCTTTGTCCTTTTCTGAAACGATTTTATTAGTTTAAAACAAGAAATGCTAAAACTCGTTAAAAAAAAGAAAGAAAAAAGCTCTGCCAAGATGGAAAAGTAGCAATCGTCACAAATGCTGAAACAACTCGGCAACACTTATTACCATGATTCCAGAACTGATTAAAAACAAGTACGGATATGTCTGGTCTTACATAGGTTCTGTATTTATTTATTAGACTCCCTACCACTCAGAAGAGATTGGAATGTCGGGTGACAGAATTTTAAACCAAGAAATCACAGCGTGAAGATGATAACCTTTGTTTACTGCAGGCAGAGGCAGGGTTTTCTTAAACAAAAAAACCAAAAAAACATACAGAAAATGTCACTCAAGCCAAACAAAAGATGGAGGAATAAAGCAAGCTGTGTGTCATGTAATATTTTTTTAAATAAGAAGATTTGATAAGATTGTCTTGGAAGCAATAAGAGTGTTACAATTTTTGTTGGGCGTGGTGGCTTGGTGATAGGCAAAAATGTACATTACTAACTCTTATTTTTGTTTTGGAAATTAATTGTGAAAGAAATAAACTCTTAAAGGGACTCTGTCAACCCAAACATTGCTTATACTGTGAATGTAGAGACTACAACAATTATTAAATAGTATCTATCCGTTGTGTTAGCTGAATTGCAAGCAAATGCATAAAATAGGAGACAATATGTATAAATGTGTCTATGCTGTCTATGGTTATTGTATTTTATTTCCCATTGAAACTTAGTTCATTTGCATATCAAGCCACAAGTGATGTCATAAGCAGTAGACACCACAGCACTACAGACATTTTGAAAACATATATTTCTCCTATTTTATGTATTTGCATGCAATTTTGCTAACACAATATATAGATAATGTGTCATCATTTTTAGTCTCTACATTCCCAGTATAAGCAAACAGTCTCCAGTGCCATTCACTGGAGACTGTTTGTATATAATGCTTTACTCTTAGATAGTTAAAGAGTTCCTTAGTGGGGAAACTATAGTCCTGTCTGAGATGGGAACCCTCTTCCCACTGAATTTTGGAGTAATTGTGAGACTCTTGTAATGCCTTTGGATTATCAACATGCTAGGTAAATATCTTGGGGACTGTGCATTATTATGTCAATAGGGGCTGATGTGAGGACTTTGTTAATACATCTGTTTTTCCTTTTAAAAAATTACCAAAATTCTATCATATGCCCCATGCATAATCCATGAAGAGATTTTGTAATATCTTTAATACTGAATTTAACCAAAGAGCTATTTCCAGATTAGGGATCTCAGTCAGAACACTCTCAATCACCCACCAATCAAGATCTATGGAGTTCGTGGATTGGATCTTATTTAACATACTATTTAACATACTATCCTCCCAATAATATCTCATATTAGGGAGCCCCATTCCTCCTTTTACATAGTCTAGGTAGAGGGTGTCCTGACTGATCCTCTGTTTCCTACCCAGCCATATAAGCTTGCGAAAGCTTGCTGAAACTGTTTAATGATTAGGGGTTTCAAATAGCCAGTAGCCATTCTTAATATATATAACATTTTAGGCAATATATATGCCTTAATGAGATTAATACGCCCCATCCAGGACACCGTCAAGTGCTTCCATCTATTCAACTTTGTCTGTATTTCACTTTGCCTAGTTTTACATTTGCGTTCGGTCACTTGAATCCCGGTATCATGATACCTAGATGTTCTATACTTCCTCTTGACCATTGAAATGGGTACATAGAATCCAAGTTGTTTGTCTCAGTATCAGTCATGGCAATGGACATCGCTTGAGATTTTTCCTTATTTAAATTTTTTTTTTCCCCTTTACATTTATAATTCTTTATTCAATTATTATTACTATTCAGCATACATGTCCATAAATTTCAAAAAGAATAAATCCTCATACAAACACACATATATAAAAATTAGCATGAATCCGTTTAAGAGTACAGGGCGCATATCAACCACCGGAAAAATAAATACAACTTCATGAAATACAGAAAAACAAAGCAAAAAAGAGAAAAAAAGGGTATATATAGGTTCCGCCAGGATCCACCACGTCCGCCCCAAGTCCGCCACCCATCTGCAGGACTAGCCGTGTTGGATTAATCACAAAGAACTAGTCTCACAGTCTCCCACAAAGCTCAGATCTCCTCAAATTTACCCTCCAGTCCCTTCGAGAGGTAAAAAGCCCTCTCGGAAGTCAACTGGAGTTCGATCTGTTTACTAATATCCGCCCTTTTGGGGAGGTCTTGTCTCCTCCAGAATCGGGCAAGAGAGAGCTTTACTGCCATAAGTAAGTTAATTGCAAAAATCTGTTTAGGTGATCTACTGGAACCTAGATTCATATGAAACAGAAAAGTTTCTGGTGTCATAAAGTATTCCTTTGAAAAATAAAGTTTAATATTTGTGAGATTTTACTTTTAACGGGAGTCAGACATGACCACCAGGTGTGGAGATGAGTACCCTCCCCTCTACCACATCTCCAACAAAGATTTATGTCAGGATTGATTTTATTGTGACGTGATGGAACCTTATAAAATGATTCCTGTAAGTTGATACCATGTAAGACGCCTCTGGTGTTATGACATGCCTGATTCCAAATCTCCATAGAGAATGTTTTCCCTAGGTCCGATTCCCAATGATATAAAGAATTGGGTTTGTCATGTATCGATGAATTCTACAGCAGTACCCGAAGCTTGGACACAGCCCCTGACCTCTTAGCAAGATGCATGTAATTAAACAATTGAGATCTAGATAAGTTTGATGACATATGTAGCGTATCATAGGGGGTGATTCCCCCCTGCAGCATTATATCGGACATTTTTAGGAGACCAGAGAGGGACCACTGTTGAGTATCTAAGTCAGGAATACCGATCGCAAGGGCCCCCAGAAGAGCCAGACTGGTAATGCCCTGTGCCTCGGAAAACAGCTTCTTAAATTTGAACATGCCTCTAACCACTTAACATTATAAGATTGGTGATTTTTAACCAGTAGTAGTAGTTTTTGTCCAAAAGAAGTAATAGGGGTTTCGGCCCAGACAATCTAAGGTTTTCATTTGGCACCATACAGTCTCATGTTGAGACTTGTATTTCCAAGCCAGGAAATTTGTGAACAGGCAGATATCTTGGAGTTTATATAAGTCTGGAAAACCCAATCCCCCCATCTTAAGACTACGTTTCAGGGATGAGTTGGCAATTCTTGTTTTTTTGGAGTCCCAAACATAGGATGAAAATATTAATGTTAATTGCTTTAAGCAAGTTGTGGGAGCCCGCATAGGGATTGATCTCATCAGGTACAGAACCTTCGGGACTACATACGCCTTGAGAATGTTAAGCCAGCCCATCCATAAAGGTTCTATACCCCTCCAGCTCGAAAAGAGGTTTCTGAGATCTTGAATTAGAGCTTCATAATTAATGAACAGTGTTTGTCTAGGGTCCAAAGCAATCTTAATTCCCAGATAGTTCAGTGTCTTGCTATGCCATTTAATACCTCCTACCTTTGAAAGCTGATCAAGCTGAGAGTTTGATAAAGAGCTCATAAGAACCTGGGTCTTAGCTAGATTAACTTTGTAATTAGGATAGGAAGCATATTGGTCAATTAGGAGGAGAACCTGTGGTATAGATATTTCAGGGGATACCAAAGAGAGGAGCACATCATCCACATAAAGCAAGATTTTGTGCTCCCGGTTACCCACCTGTATGCCCCTAACCTGAGTTGTTTTCCTAATTAGAGCAGCAAGAGGTTCAATGCTGAGGGCATACAGGAGGGGCGCCAGTGGGCAATCCTGCCTTGTGCCATTATTGATGTTAAAATAATCAGAGTCAAGAGATGGGCCTGAGATCCTAGCCCTCGGTGCAGAGTAGAGGGCCATAGTGCTGTTTCTAAAGCTACCCGATAGTCCGAAGGCCTCCAGCGTTTCCGCCAGGAATAGCCAATCAACCCAAATGCCTTCTCTGCATTGAGGGCAAGGAAAACTACAGGGACCCGTTCGGACCCTATTTGATGTAATAGGTTCAGAACCCTCCTGGTGCTATCATCGCCTGAGCGATTATGTATGAAGCATGTCTGGTCCGGGTGTATGAGGGCGGGGATAATACACCCGAGCCTTGCTGCCAGGATCCCGGAGAAGAGCTTGACGTCCAGATTTATCAAAGATATGGGCCTATATTTAGGTATAAGAGTGGGATCTTTGCCATTCTTAAGGATTGGGGATATAGAAGCTTCCAGCATCTCAGGGAGAAATGTACCTAGGTGAGCTGATTCCCTAAATACTCAAAGTAGTAAGGGTGTAATATCTGATTGAAGTGTAAGATAAAAGAGTGATGAAAGTCAGTCAGGTCCCGGAGCCGTGCCTCTCTTAATGGCTTTTAAAGCCGAGGTCAGTTCTAATTCCGAAATCGTCTGATTCAGAGTAGTCAATCTCTCCTCTGAGACCCTGGGGAGGCCTAAGCTATGCAGAAAACCCCTAATCTGAGATACAGATCTTCCCACAGATTGGAGATTAGAAAGAGACTCATAGTATTGGCCAAAAGCTTTGCTTATCTGGCGTGGGGAAAGGAATTCCTTACCCTGACAACAAATCTTATTAATTCTGGATTGATGATTTCTATACTTGAGCAGTTTTGTAAGCGTTTTACCGGGTCTACCATTATTCAGGTACCACCTAGTTTTCAGTCGAGATATTGCTTTTTTAAATTGATTGTCTAATTTCAGCTTGATTGCTTGTTGGACCTCCACAATAGAGCTAGTAGTCATGTGGTAGGATACTGCATATTACAATTTTCAAGTCTAGCCAGCTCTATGTAGAGGTCTGAGAGTGGTTTACCTCGTGCTTTCTTGGAGATAGAACCCCTTTTAATCAGAATTCCACGCATATAGCACTTGAGCGTGCACCATAGTGTCTGATCTCTAACCTCCCAATTGTCATTGTTACGAAGGAAATCTTGAACCGAAGCACGTAGCTCAAGCTTGTTTGCCTCTGATGACAAGATGGATTTGTTTGAGCGCCATTTAGATCTTATTCCATATTTGATGTTATCTCTGATATCGAGGAAAATGGGAACATGGTCTGACCAAGAGATGTTACCTATGCGGGGTCCCACACAGCTCTCGAGATGGACAGATCACATAAGAAAGAATAAGAATAAGAGTGATGTGGGTTGGAATAAAACATAACATCCTTTTCATTAGGGTGATTAACTCGCCAGGTATCATATACATCATTCATTGACAGGAGTTTAGCGAATGAATCCGCACCTTTCCTAGTTCTTAAATCCAGCCTGGTGCCTCTAGGGAGTCCCTTGTCAAGGGCATGGTCTGCTATTGTATTAAAGTCTTCGCCATAGATAGTCACCCCCTGTTGGAGATTATCAACTCTGTCGATCAGTCTGTTCAGGAAACCTACCGTGGGCATAGATGTAAACCAAGGTAAAAAGGATGTCATTGATTCTGCAGATGACTATACCAGATCTGCCATTAGTATCGGCTTCCCAATGGATAAGTTCAAATTTAAGAACTGCAGAAATGATGATTGACACTCCCCTTTACTTTATATTGGAAAGGGAGGAGTCGAAAATAATAGGAATTCTGCAGTATTTCCAAAGTCTTAAGCCCTCTGATTTCCAGTGGGTCTCCTGAACAAAACAGACGTCTATCTGATTATGTATCAGGAGATTATATAGATAGGATTGCTTTTGTGGGGAGTTGAGGCCCTGGGCGTTAATATACATAAGTTTAATTGGCATAGTTGTGTCTAATTATAAGGGGTAGTTCTACAGGCATGGGAGGGGCCGAGGTGGGCGTGCGGATCCAGGCAGGGCCTGAGGTAAAAACAGAGAGGAAAGAAAGAAAAGGGGGAAAAAAAACATATGAAACAAACAAATACAACATACCAACATTCTTTTTGGGGAGGGGTCAACAAAGAACTATTATTAATGAGGTAGTGTACCAGTAAGTTAAGCATTAAAGTGCATTTTAACCTTACATTAAAAAAAAGTGAGGTAGTGTACCAGTAAGTTAAGCATTAAAGTGCATTTTAACCTTACAATAAAAACAGTGAGGTAGTGTACCAGTAAGTTAAGCATTAAAGTGCATTTTAACCTTACAATAAAAAAAGTAAATACATATATATGTATATATTTATTAAGAGCTGTTTTAGGCTATAAATTATTATTAGTGAGGTAGTGTAGGCCGCCCAGAATCTCTACCAGTCAAGGCTGCTGTATAATATAATTCTAATAAGGTGAAGTATTAAGCCCTCTGTATCGGGTTGTCGATATAAAGTGCTAACTTTTAAAAGTAAGAAAAAAAAAATCATCTAGCAGTTGGGACAGTGCAACCCCATCATTCAACATTGGGAGAAATTGATCGCTTATTTGAGCTGAAGAATTACGAAACATATTGAGGGATATTTCTCTTTCCCCTCATCTTTGCCCCCCATCTTCCCTATATGCCTTCCCGTTCAATGCGGATTTATTAAGTAAACAAGTAATCTTTAAAGGGGTAGGGACTAAATCCCATATGGCAAAAAAATGAATTTATCAGAGGGGATAAGTATTTAAAAAGATCAATTATTCTCCCCCTCCCACTCCCTGTCCC
Source organism: Pelodytes ibericus (assembly GCA_036172795.1). Lineage (NCBI taxonomy): Eukaryota > Metazoa > Chordata > Amphibia > Anura > Pelodytidae > Pelodytes > Pelodytes ibericus. Next base: position 26,680,879 of record CM069867.1, on the reverse strand, counting down.
CCCCCAGGTACCCCAATTATAACTGTAGTTATTGAAGGAAGAAAAAAGTGGAAAAGGAGACAGACCCATATATAGGTAGATAAATAAAGAAACAAATACTCATAATCTGCAGTTAGCGCCCCCTTAACATTGATGGATTATATAGTCATGCTCTATTGAGCGATATAATACAATTGCATATCTATTTATCATTAGGCAGTAATCCCCAGTCAAAAAGGTACTCTCTGGCCCTTGCCTGGTGTTCACAAATATTTTTTTTTGCCTTGAAATGAAATGATTCATTTAGTGGGGAATCCCCATTTATATGGAGTTTCCCTGGCATGTAATATTGTGGTAGAGGAGATAAACTCCCTTCTCTGGAGCATAGTGCCATGATAAATATCCGAGTATAGAGCTATTTGGGAATAGGTTGGGGCCTTGGTTGGATTAAGTCTGGCTTGTTTTACCAGAAGGTCTTAAACTCTTGCATTATGAAAACATGCTATAACATCCCTTGGAGTATCTTGAGATAGGGATTTTGGCCTGGGGAGCCTATGAATTCTTTCAAAAGGAAGTGACCCAATCAGATCGGAGTCCAGATATAGCGTTAAGAATTCTATAATATAGTTCTCCAGATCTGAGTTTTTACCAGACTCATCAACTCCCCTGAATTTAAGGTTTCTTCTCCTTGAGCGATCCTCTAGCTCCAGGACCTTTTGTTTCAAATTGGAGACCTCTGTCTTAAGTTTTTCATTATACGTCTGAATCTGTTTAAGACTATCCCGAAGAAGGTCTATCTGAGACGATTGGTTTGTCAGGCTTGCTTGTAGTTGTGCAATTTTTTTTCTAATGTCCAGTGACTTTTTGTCAGAATCTAGTTTGATTTTACCATATAAATTTTCAAGAGCGGAATTCAACATATCTTGAGTAATAGATGGAGTGGTTAAAGAAGAGTCCAATAAGCTTTCCTCTATAGATGAGTTCGGGCCAGATTTAGATGGAAGATCCAAAATGTTTGAGGATGTCTTTGGAGAATAGAACGTGTTGATTCCTGTATGTTTCCTTGTCTTTTGCTTATCTTTCTTAGTAACCATGGTCGCAAGGAGTCAAGGCGGAGGTAGTTGATTTTATATGGGATATTCCTTTATATATACAGAAGTCGTAATTCACCACCAAACAGCTGGGGGTGTAAATAGAGCTCCACCAAAAGGCAGAGTAAGCAAGCGATTTTAAAAATATATAGCGTCATATATAGAAACATATCAGAGACCTGATCACTGAATATATTAATTATAACGACAATGGTCAGGTCCCTGATCAGATACTGTGGGCCTCATTTAAATGTGTTATGCGTGGTCATTTAATACAATTGGACGCAAGAAAAAAAAGGGACAAAGTTGCTTCCTTAACAGATCTGTATATTAATTTAGCACGGCTGGAACTTAATAACAAATGTTGCCCCACGGAAGAAAATATTTAAAATATAGGGAGCAAACGCGAGAGAATTAAGAAAAGATTAGAAGAACAGGTCAATAACATGATATTTTCTTCAAAACAGAGATGGTACAATAGCAGTGATAAAACTGGCAAAATGCTTACTAAGAAAATTAAATTTGATAACACAAAACAAAAGATAAAAAAAATCGTGGAGACAGATAAAGTTTGTCTATCCCCTCAAGAAATTGGCGAAGCATTCGCTAGATATTATGAACAACTGTATAACCTCAAAGAGGAAAACTTTTCATCCCTTGATTTGAAATCCTTCCTTAAGAAAATGGATTTGCCCCAAATATCTAATGACAAAATGATGAACTTGAATAGACAGATCACTAAGGAAGAAATAAAAAAAAACAATTTTTGATCTTGAAAATGGAAAAGCGCCGGGCCCGGACGGTTATACAGCTTTGTTTTATCAGACATTTGAATCAGAAATAACACCTCTTCTTTGTTCAACGTACGAGGCAATAGGCAGTTCTGGAAGAATTCTTCCCGAGCTGCTGAAAGCCACAATTTCCCCAATACCGAAACCAGACAAAGACCCAACTTTTATTGGGAATTACCGACCAATTTCTTTAATAAACACTGACATTAAAATCCTCTCTAAGATACTGGCTGACCGACTAAAAATGGTTATACCGGACTTGATACATCAAGATCAGTCAGGATTCATAATGTCATGATCTGGCGGGGATAATGTTAGGAAACTTCTAAATTTAATTTCAAGAGTGAACAACTCGAAAATTCCATGTGTCTTTGCCGCTGTCGATGCTGAAAAAGCATTCGACAGAGTAAATTGGAGATACATGGCTGAAGTCCTGTCTGCTTTCGGTATTGGGGGCCCTTTAAAAACTTGACCTTGTCCATGTATTCCGAACCCACGGCAAAAATTAATGGAAATGGTCTTAGTTCAAGCTGGTTCCCAATTAAAAACGGTACGCGGTAGGGCTGCCCACTGGCGCCCCTGCTGTATAATCTCACGATGGAACCTTTTGCCTCATACGTTAGACAAACACAAACAATTTATGGTATAGAGTGTGGGAACTATCAACAAAAAATCTTACTGTATGTGGACGATGTAATATTGACTCTTTCGCAACTAGAACATTCCATGCCAGAATTATTACGCTGCATTGATGAATTTAGTCATTTTTCAAATTATAAGATCAACTTATCTAAGACCCAGATTATTAGTATGAATCTTTCTCAAATTCAAGATAATTTCCTCAAACATACTTACCACTTTAATTGGTCAAATGACACGATTAAGTACCTAAGCATTGCTATTAAATTTGAAATAGGGACGATAGTGAAATGCAATTATCTGGGCATTTATAAAGAGTTTGAGGCTAAAATTAAACTATGGAAGAAGCTTCACATTTCTTGGATGGGAAGAATTAACTTGATTAGGTCCTATCTACTCCCTAAACTAGAATATCTTTTTCGTACTATTCCTCTTAGAGTTCAAAGGAAGTACCTGACACTGTTCCATAGGCAGTTTGTTACATATGTGTGGGAGGACAAAAAAACAAGAATACAATTTTTTATCTCTCAGGGTGGTTTGTCCCTGCCCAACATATATCATATACATGATTCAATAATGTTTTCCCATTTTTTTTTGTGGGGTAATACAAATGCAAGGAATAAAACTTGGTGCCAACATGAAAGGGAGGTTTGTGGTGGTATGGACCCCTTCCACCTTTTCTGGTTGGATAACCAAAAATATGGTAATTTAAAGATCTCAAACCCGGTTATACACAATGTCTTCTTATCTATTGCCCCAATTAAATCTAAGTTTTTTGGCAGTTCACAGATAACCCCTCAAGCCTCTATTGACATTTTGAAGCTATTTTTAGAAGATATAAATTTAGATAACTGGCATAATTCGAATATAAAGAGGATCAGGGATTTATTTTGTAACCTAGATCTACTTTCCTTTTCGGACTTGCAACAAAAATATAAGCTACCAACCAAGAATTTATATTCCTATATCCGAATTAAAGATTTCCTTAATAAAATCCATCTTAAACCAGATTCACCTTTAGATAGAATTTTGTACGGTCCCACTCCCAAAAAAATCTCTTCTCAGATTTATAAAGCTCTGCAGGAACTGGAACAGGAGGAGACGAAATATGACACAATAATTAAGTGGGAAACTGACTTAAGCAAAACCTATCCAGTACAGTCCTGGTTTGGAGCAGTGGATTTATTGAAGAAATCAGTTCACTGTATCGCCCTACAAGAACTGTATATGAAAATGCTACATAGATGGTACTGGGTCCCGTCAAGATTAGCCAAATATCAAACTAATGCGTCGGCACTTTGTTGGCGATGTAATAGTGAAACTGGTAATATAAAACATATCTGGTGGGATTGTTCAAGACTTAATGAAGTTCGTACTGCTTTATCCAAGATTTTATTGGAACTGAATTTGGATCTGAGAACTCTAACCCCGGGGAAATTCTTATTTCATCTTGAGATGCCAGAAACAAATAACTCTTCCAAAAAACTAATAGTACATGTTTTAATGGCGACCAAGATGTACATATCAAGATATTGGAGGAAAACAGAGATACCCTCCGAAAATGAGATCCGATCCCAAATTCGGTTCCAGTGTAATATGGAAAAACTTTTTTATTTGGATAGTCTGTCTCTTCCCTCCTATTTTGAAATCTGGAACCCTGTTATTTCGTCTAGGACAGTACCTTAGTTGTATTCTAATAAGGGGAGTTGGTTACCTGGACGCTTATGGACATAAATCTGGAGACCCTGCGTTTGTTCCCGCCCGCCCCCCTATGATTTAAAAACAGCTTAATCTCGCATATAACTTCTGTTCCCCTCCTGTTTATACTGAATCCTGCATATCTATGTTTGTAATGTTTGTAAAGTTGTATATATGGAAGAACGAATAATAATTTTTAAAGCTCTACTTCGCAACATTGGTGTTATGAATAGCGCTCTCGATACTCTGAGACAAAATATAATAATCTGAATCTTGAATGCAATAGCTTAAATGGGTAAAATCAAACTGTCAGAATGACGCATCAAACCAAACTTCGCTCAGATGATCGGAGGTTGAGTAATACAAACCCTCTGTTTAATTAATCTTCGGAGTCACTCCTTTGCTATTCATAAAAAATTGGAAACAATATCCAACAGAGCATTTGGTGTGCGATTTATTTTTTCTGCAGTCTGTACTAACCTAAGCCAGCAACGTTCATTTGATTTCTGTGAATATCTAATGTGGTAACATTTATAAATCTTTTTTTTTTTTTATAGCTGACATATGATTTCTGAAATTAGTACTCATAAGACTATAAATACTACCTTCCATGTATACAGATTGTGTTATCTAATGGTATGATTTTGTATTGTATGATATTTGTATGTAATTGGCATCTTTGTGTTGTTTTTTTTTTTTTTTTATGTATATTATAAATGGAAAACATTGAATAAAAAGAACTTTCACAGTAAAGATAGAGTTCTACATTTTAAATATTAAATTATAATAAATTGTACTTAAATACAAAGCTAAAAAAAAGATAAAAAATATATAGCATCCACAGTTGTAAGTCGTCAGATGTTAAGACAAACTAGCGTGGCTTATACTGGTTGTTCCAGTAAGTATCGATCAGGCAGCAATAATAGGGTCGATGTAACGAAATATGGACCTGTTAGGTTTATAAAATTGTTTCAGAAGGTGCATCAGTAATAGTGCAGATAGGATAGTATCAGAGCCTATTGAGGTCATACATATATCCCAACACTCAGGGAATTACACACCATATGCCTGTCAAAAGGTAGTATTAATAATGCCGCATATAGCATATAGCACCAGTGTACAAATTCCACAGTCTACAATGTATACAGATTATTCACACAGATGTTGACCAGGAATCTATAAAGATTCAGGTAAGATGGTGTATTAATGGATTTATGCGTATATAGCACTCATAGAGGAGTAAGTAGTGTTTTCCCGACAGAGAGTAATGTCGATGTTACTGTGTTTGGAAGCATGAAAAAACACGAGTACAGCATAACGCGAAGCACTTTGGAAATGCACAACCACACTCTATGGGTCGTAGCAGGTTAGGTCAAAGTTGCATAGTATTGTACATAATATTCCGATGGATAGTATATACCATTCCATATAAACTCTTTTAAAAATTCTAGCAACTAGAATTATTGCAAAATCTTTGGGATTTTGCAATGTTAACATTACATCATCCACGTACATAGATAGCTTATACTACCGAGATCCAATTTCTACTCCTCTAATCTGTCCATTTTCTCTCACTCTCGCCGCCAAAGGCTTGATTGATATTATATAGAGAAGTGGCGCCAGTGGACATCCTTGCTTGGTGGCATTATATACGTTAAACTAGACGGAGTCCATATCTTTCCCAATTACCTTGGCTGATGGATTTTTGTATGCTGCCATTATGGCACCCATAAAGCAAGGGCCCATCCCCATATAGAGCAGTGTCTCCTCTAGGAACACCCAGCTGACCCTGTCAAATGCTTTCTTGGCATTCAAAGACAGGGCCAGCGAGGGTATTCAAGAAGTCGAGACATATCCAAAGATATCAATGATCTTCTGCGTGCTATCACTCAGGCATCTAAATTTCATCAACACTACTTGATCATTATGTATAATAGCTGGAAGGCAATTGTTTAAGCTTTTGAGCCCGTATAGCAGAATAGAATTTCATCTTTTTGTGGAGTCTTGTCTGGTTTCAAAATTGGTCCAATTAAGGCTTGCAGCTTTTCCTGAGAAAATTAACCTATGCAGGCAATCTCTTTAAATGTTTCAGTTAAAAAGGGGATCAGGTTACTTAACATATTTTTCGAAAAATTACTAGGGAATGGATCTGGTCCTGGGGCTTTCTTACTTTTTATATTTTTTATAGCCTCCCTAACCTCTTTTTCTTTTATTGATTCTTTTATGCTATATTTTTGAGTCTCGGTTATTCTAGATAATCTAGTCGCTTAAGTATATTCCCAGATTTTATCCTTAATAATATTATTAGCTCTTATCATCAATACTTCATTAATTTGTTTTGTTAAATCAATTTAAATCAACTATCTCTTTCCCAAGATCATTGTCTTTGCCCATTTTATTTCTCTCATTTGTATCATGTAGCCATATATATAGGTCGGCCAAATTCCTGGGTTGTTGTTTCCTCAAAAATTCGGATCTATTTATCATTATAACTCTCATTATGCATTTATATGTGCACCAAATAGTACTCTTTGAATCTTCTCCATTCAGGTTTTCTTCAAAGAGGTAACCAGAGGTACCACATATCTCCTTCATAAATTCCCTATCTTGTAACAGATTCTCATTTAGCCTCCATGGGAGTCTTACACTCTTTCTTACTTCATCCAAGTCTACCAATACAGCACTGTGATATGTCCAAGCGATGTCTACAATCCTTCTAGATATACATGTTTTAAGTACTGGATCTTTAACCAGAAACATGTCCATATGAGAATATTATTTGAATCGGTGTGAATAAAAAGTGAAGTCTCTATCATTCGGATGGAGCGCCCTCCATAGGTCATAAAGTATACATTTGCCATAAAGGCCCTAAATACATTGTCAATCTTAACCACTTTAGTCTGTTTATCTAGCTCAGGATCCACAATACAATTAAAATTTCCTGCACAAATAAAAGTTCCCTGAATTAGGTCATTCAGGAAACCAATCTGCCTTTTATTGGGAGCAAAAACATTCAGAAAATAATATAGGCAATCATTTAGTTTACAAACAATAAAAAATGTATCTACCACCCTTGTCCCCATGTCTGTATATCATGTCACCTTTTTGTGCCAAGTTATAGATCATTCCACGGATGTTCATCACTGTTTGTATGAAATACATTTATTATTGGATCCGAAGTATCATGAGTGCGATCTGTTTTTGTTTTCTGTTGCTGATACAACATTAACTCCATTAATAATAATAGCACCATATAGTTTAAATGGTGTTTACTTGGGGAAATCTACTAATAAAAAAGACTTAGCATTAGTGCACAGTGCCAGCTGGCAGCTGTAAAGGCCAATAAGATATTGGCATATATTAGAAGGTAAATAAGATATATGAGCCACACCAAGCAGTGTTTAGAAATTTGGAGCCTCCCACTCCTCTTCTTATCCGTCACCTCACCGCCCAGCACTTCCATCGGGTTAAGAATAAAATAAAAGGAACTTGAAGAGAGTAATGGGTGTGTGGTCCAGATGGAGGAAAATAAATAAAGATGTCAGACACAGGACAGCTGAGACAATATTGTATTCCTTGATAGGAAAAAAGCCACCATGCCCCTCAGTGCTCTCCTACCCAGTGCGTCTCAACGCCTATGCGTTTCGCGCCAAAACTTGGCGCTTTGTCAAGGCTTACCTCCTAGGGTTTTGAGTCTATGACAGCAGAAGAGATTCTTTACAGCACGGATAATAAAGGTGTGGAATTCACTGCCTGAAGAGGTGGTGCTAACAAATGCATTAGATGCCTTTAAAAGGGACCTGTAATCTTTTTTAGTGAGTCAGAACATAGAGGGTTATGTATGTTCTCATGGGCATTAATATTTATTTATGCTTGTTGATCCAAGGAGAAATCTGATTGCCTTTTGTCATCAAGAAGTATTTATTTCCCCACTGAAATAAGTATTCAAAATTGCTGAACTTGTGCCTTCTATTGGATCAACAGTGGTAAACAAGAATTAGGAAAATGGTTGATCTTGATGGGCACAAGCCTTTATTCAACCTAAACTAATATGTAACATGGTAAGCAAACCCCTAACTAGTTAGGGCCATGTACAAAGAACACAGCCCTGGATGGCCTACCAGAAAAAATCCCAGTATACCATTTGTCAAGGCCGGCACTGGTAACATTCACAAGACATACTTAAAAATGAGAGAACTTTGCATTTATCCTTTACTTTCCAGTAAACTGATTTGCTGATACCCAAGCATTTGACAGAATGCCATGTGAGAGGTTGAAAAAATTGGAAATCTGCATCCAATACTGCTCTTACCAGTGATCAAATAAAAGTTGATATTCCACTACTGTACATCTTGCACAATTTTGGTTCTACGATGTTTGAAAGCCAGCCTGCCAAAAGTATTTTTATATCCGCTGAAACAAATTTTTATTCTGTACCTTTATATCTATAGTTGCCCAGCCAGGACTGCAGACACAGATAAGCTTCTCGTTAAAGATGTCATAGCTAAGTACACCTTGTGGATTGCCTTTCTGATAAATGATGTATATATTATCATTGATGGTACTTTCCACTTGGCTATATTGTGTATCTTTCCTTTGGTCAGTTTTATGGTTTTAATATTTTATGAATGCATTTTTAACTATATTATTTGTATAAATGTTCTGTTAATGCATTGACTTTTTTAGTGTTATGAATTAAAAGTTTATTGAATTTTTTTTACAAGAAACTAATTTAAGTTTTTTTTTTAATGATTATTACTCTTTTTTATATGGGAATGAAACTTAGCACTGCTCATATAATTTGCTTCATACAATATTCATCTTATCAGATTATTTTTTAATAGGGAAGTGATCAGGGAAAGACTGGTAATGTTTGGGACAGAGGACATATACCATTAAGCAGCCCACAGTTCAACCTTGATAACCCATTATTCTGAAATAAAAATCTGGCTTCACCACCAAAGCAGCTACACCACTTCATAGTGTTGTACCATATGTTTAGGAGGAGAACCTCTGAAAAAGCAGCACTGCCCTGTGAAAAATACTTTCAAATTTTCTCACTGGGTGCAGCGAGGGGCATGTACATGTACATGTACAAATACATCCAGGTTATAAATGATACCGAGGTAATGGTTAACCCTTTTGTTATGGTACACCCGGGTATAAGAGAGGTTAATACCGCTGAGGACGTTCCCTTTCCGAATGAAGAAGCAGCTAACAGTAGTTCCAATTAGCCGAACAGGAACCATACGAAATCCTTCACAAACCAAACAGCAGCACAAGTAAATCATATTAATCCCATACACCCAGATACGAGACCAAGCTCCGTGTTGAGGATTAAACAGAGATCTACTTTATTTGTGTAACAACGAAGACTTATAAAAAGACATAAACATGACATCACAGACATTAGTATACAATGGGGGGGGGGGGGGGGGATGGAACTAAACATAGTTCTCCAACTAACTGGGGCTAGGAACACATTAGACTTTCAGACTGCAACCAAATTACCATACAGTGAGTAGACCTAATTGAAAAACACACAGTAAGAGACATAATGAACCCAACATAATCAGTTAATACAGTTAATACAGAACAATGGATGTTGGCGTAAACTGACACATTATAAACCTTTAGAGTGGTCTACTCACAAAATTAAACATTACACTTAAAGCAATATGCTCACAGAATGTGACTAACTAACACTATTGATAACTTTCAAAATATGCATCACATTCCCCTAAAACATACCTTTTTCAGAATCAGACAATTCCACCCAGTAGTTTATTCGGTAGTTTGTGAAATAAATGAACAGGCAATTAACCGAAAGATAGACTAAGGCAACGGAATAGAAGTATAGCCTATTTGCTCGATTATAAGACGACCCTGATTATAAAACGAACCCCCAAACTTTAGATATTCCATTAGGAAAAAAACTAAAAGCCTGAATATAAGACTACCCTATAGGAAAAAAGTTCAACTTGTATATATTCACATGTAAATTGCTTTTTTAATAAAAAATTATGATATCAAAAAATGCATTTCTTGTTTTTATTTCCTTTTATGTGCCAATCCTGCCTCCCTTTTTCCCTTGCCCCCAGCTTTCTCTCTCTCCCCCTCCCTTTGACTCCCCCCTCGCTCCCCTTGTCTCTCCCCCTCCTTGTTTCTCTCTTCCCCACCCTCCATCCCCTTGTCTCTGTCTCTTCCCCCCCATCCCTCCCCTTGTCTCTGTTCCCCCTCCCTCCCCTTGTTGCTCTGGTTCCCCCCTCCCTCCCTCCCCTTGTTGCTCTGGTTCCCCCCTCCCTCCCTCCCCTTGTTGCTCTGGTTCCCCCCTCCCTCCCTACCCTTGTTGCTCTGGTTCCCCCCTCCCTCCCTCACCTTGTTGCTCTGGTTCCCCCCTCCCTCCACCGCCCTCCCTCCCCCTCACGTGTTTCATAATCCCTGGTGGCTAGTGGGGGCAGCCGGGGGATGTCTGCACGATACGCCGATCATCATAGAAGCCCCGGTGGTCGTGCCAGGCGGCAGCAGGGGAGTCTGTGCTCATCGCGCAGACATCCCCTGCTGTTAGAGAGGGGGATCCAGGTCCCCTGCAGCTCTGCTGTGGACCTGGATCCATGTCTTATAATCTGACCTCGATTTGAGGTCAGATTATAATCTGACCTCGATTATAAAATGAGGGGGATTTTTCAGAAATGTTTTTCTGAAAAAAACCTCGTCTTATAATCGAGCAAATACGGTAGTTCCAAGACAGAGGGTCTGTCACATCTTTGAACTCCAACTTTTCTTTTACTACTGTAACCATAATTCAGCAAGTTTTTGAACTGATTGAAAATCAAGATATAACTTTGTCCATCAACGATATAACAAAAAATGATACTGATTCAATTACATGAAATATCACCAATCACTGTTTTTTTTTTTTTTTAACATTTTTCTATTGCAGTCTATGTTCTTCAATGACATAAGATATATTAACTCAGGACATAAGATAGATCCCAATATGTGAAGTGTGTTACTTACTGAAAAACATATATAATATTTCCCAACTCCACAAACTTCCCACAGTATTCTCAGGGAAGCTCAAATCCATCAGAAACAAATTAAAGGCCAGTGTGGCAGAATCATAACTCGAAACCATTGGGCCCCAGTGTGAAATTGTGCACAGCCATAAGGCACAGAGAATCCTGAAGGGTACCTTGTGATTTCCTGCCTTTCTGTCTTGCCCTCCAAAATGTTCAGTACCAAGGATAAGTACGCTCTGGATCTCCAGCTTTTAAACTACTATTTGCACCTGGCTGAGTATAATCAGAGTTGTTAAACTACGACTGAGTGAAAATCTTTTGTTTCCACCCTGAGTTATGTGTCATGTTGGGGAGGTACAGACAGTCCACTGCCAATATAAATTTCTTGGATATGCTGTAATTGAAAAGTATGGGTGTGAGATAATAAAAAACAATAGGTCAGTAGGAATATAATTTGGGATAAAAGGATGTAAGCTCTTCAGGTACGGTGGTGCAGCAATATCCAGTGTAATTTGTATTTTATTTATAACTATTATGGTAAAATAAATCTGTCCTGTCTTGGGCAAGCAAGATACAGGAACAAAGCCTTAGAGTGGGTACATTTCTTCCAAATTTGCTTCACTCAATGGAATTTCATAAGCAGCCAGGTTGTATTTATTGTTTAAGGTTACGTATTGCATAATCGAGTTACCTTGTATATGTGCACAACTGGTCACAAGTAAGTTAACATACCATTACTGTGTATCTCCCATTCCAACCTCCCTTAGGTGTTGACAAGTGTAATAATTAAGCCCCAGTGAATTCCAGAACTCATAGAAATTAACTCCACGGCTTACACAGCAATACTTGTGCTCTTTTTCCTTCTTCACTTCATGCTGATGTTGTGGATGACACCATCACATCATCACACATGGTCACTACAGTGATGGCATAGTCTGTCTGCCGAGTGGCCTCCCTAAGCAGCACTAAAAGCAAAGCGGTCACAGGGATCGCCAGGCTCTTGTAGTGCAGACCGGATGCAGTGGTGACCCCAGCAACCATGGTAGTTACTCCACTGCTGTATAGTAACATGTAGGGAAGAATAAATTAATCATAATGGTGTAGCATATTATTAAGAACCTATATGAGTAGTGAGGGAATCTTGAAATGTTCTAAATACTTTAAAACACACACACACACACACACACACACACATATATATATATATATATACACACACACACACACAAAATAATGAATCAGAACAACACAGAACTGTGCTCACACTTATCATGGAGTAACATAAATGTATCACTCCCAAGTGTGAGCTAGCCATCAGCTAGCACAAGAACAAAGTCAAATGGGTTTATTCACTAAAATTTGAGGTCTTTCATTTTGAGACAAAGTCAAATTCACCACCCAAGTTTGACTTAGAAAAAAACCCAGGTTCAATTGTTCCAACAAATCTAGAAAGTAGCTGAAAGTTCAATCCAGGGGCTGCTGTTGTAATACTCCTCTGATCAGTGCTCACACCTGTGAACCACTCCAAAGCTCAGAAACACAGCATTGAAAAGAGGCAGGCACTCAGATTCCAGAGGTAAACGGTCATAAATATAATGTTGTCTTTATTCTTGGTCCTTAGACCATTAAAACCAAATTACATTAAAAATAGTGATCCATAGAGACATCCTCAGCAAACAAATCAGAGAGAAAATAAGTGAAAAACCAATGGGTACACTGAGGAAAACACTTAACACGTTTCACACATCCGTGTGTTCTCAAAAGCTGTCTACCCAGTGTGAAAACCACAAACCCTTTTATATACAAGACAATGAAACAATTAACCCCTTTGTGACAGATGACGTGCCAGGCATGTCACAGCAAATCGTGGACTTGCACGTAATGCACTAAATCGAGTAAAGAAAGTGAACAGCTATGTAGAGGCATTGTGCAACACCAAAAAAATAAAAGTGCAGAGGCGCGCTACGATCACTCCCCGGAGTGATCGTAGCAGCCATTTAAAAATTCATTACAGTATAAAAAAGGCTCTTTTAAGAGCTATTAACCCCTTGCTTGCTGTAGATCACTGCCTAAGCAGCGATCTGACGCAAATTCAGCAATCTTGCTGCAGAAGCATTTTTACTTTTTTTTAAAACTTTTTTATTACACCCGTCATGGGTTAATTATATCCGCTAGGAGATTACGTTTAATGTAAAAAACATTTTTTATCTGTCTGAGCGCATATATAGCGATCAGTAACAGCTGATCAGTGGCAAAGGCGGTTTGGTGATTGTTCAGATGAGCATCATCATTCGCCTGGTTAGATCAATATTTGATCTGACACGTGTAGATCTGCCTCCCTCTCACTTGAGTTTTAGTGAGGGAGACAGACAGAGTTTTTAATTATAATATATTTAATAAAATTGAGACCAAAGGCTTTTATAAAAGCCGTTTCCAGTGTTTAACCCCTTCCCTGCAACTGATCGCTGTGTACGCAGTGATCTTACACAGCAGCACATTTTTTGCTGCCTGTGCATTTTTTTAGGTTATTAACCCCTTCCTTGCCATATATCACTTCCTAAGCAGTGCATATGGTCACTGCCTAAGCAGTGCATATGGTCACTACCTAAGCAGTGAATATGGTCACTGCCTAAGCAGCGCATATAGAGCGATCTTCTCGCAGAAGGATTTTTTTTGCTATCAGCATTTTTTTTGTCACACTCGCTAGGGGTTAATTATACCCACTAGGGGATTACGTGTATTCCTTTTGAAGCTGTCTGAACGCATGTATAGCGATCAGTAACAGCCGATCAGTGTCAAAGGTGGTTTGGTGATTTCTCAGATGAGCATCACCATTCGCCTGGTTAGATCAATATTGGTAAATATTGTTCTGACCCATATGGATCTGCCTCCCTCTCCTCACTTGAGTTTTAGTGAGGGAAAGAGACAAATCTGTATAATATAAGTTTTTAATTGTAATAAATTAAATAAAATGTTAAAAAATTGTGAGACCAAAGGGCTTTTATAAAAGCCATACCCTTTGTATAGTGTACCCTGTATAGTAACCCCTTCCCTGCCACTGATCACTGCACAGAAGAACATTTTTTCTTATCTGTGCATTTTTAGGGGTTCATTTTTTTGTAAAGTACTACAAAGGCTCTTATAAGAGCTATTAACCCCTTCCTTGCTCTACATGTCAAAATTCCAAGTTTGAAAATCAAAAAGCGCACCTCTCAAATGTAGCCTTTCAACCCCAAACAAAGCTGACAAACCTATGCATGGGTGATATCCCTGTGCTCAGGAGATGTTGCTGAACACATATTGTGGTATTGTTTGTCAGTGACCCATACCAAAATATGTGAATTTGTGTCTAAAGTACAATGTATGTTGGAAAAAATACACAATAAAATTACTACCACACACTTTGACAAAGGCTGGTGGTAGAATTGGTGCATGGAAAGTGTTAAAATACCACTATTTAAAATAGCCTAGGGTGTCTACTTTTACAAAATATATACTTTTTTGGGTAAAATACACTGTCCGGCTTTAAAAAAAAAGTCCCAAATGAAAGATGGGCTCAGGCTGACTACATGTCAAAATTCCAAGTTGGAAATGCGCACCTTCAAAATGTGGCCCTTTAGCCCCCAAACAACCCAACAAACCTATGCATGGGTGTTATCCCTGTACTCAGGAGATGTTGTTTAACACATATTGGGTTATTGTTTGGTAGTGACACATACCAAAATCTGTGAATTTATGTCAGAAATACAATATTTGTGGGAAAAAAAACACACAAAAATTACTACCACAAAATTTGACAAAGACTGGTGGTAGAATTAGTGCATGGAAAGTGTTAAAATACCACCATTTGAAATAGCCTAGGGTGTCTACTTTAAAAAAATGTATGGGTTGATGGGGTAAAATACACTAGCTGGCTTCAAACATGTCCCAAATAGGACATGGGAGCAGGCAGTCTGCATGTAAAAATTACAAGTTGGAAAACCAAAAAGCGCACCTCTCAAATGTGGCCCTTTACCCCTAAACAAGCAGACAAACATATGAATGGGTGGTATCCCTATACTCAGGAAATGTTGCTGAATACATATTGGGAGTTATTTGGCAGTGACACATAACAAAATCTGTGAATTCATGCATGAAGTACAATGTTTGTGAAAAAAAACACACAAAAATTACTACCACAAACTTTGACAAAGGCTGGTGGTAGAATTAGTGCATGGAAAGTGTTAAAATACCACCATTTGAAATAGCCTTGGGTGTATACTTTTAAAAAATATATGAGTTGATTGGGTAAAATACACTGGCTGGCTTTAAATATGTCCCAAATGGGACATGGGTGCAGGCTGTCTGCATGTAAAAATTTCAAGTTGGAAAACCAAAAACTGCACCTCCCAAATTTGGCATTTTAGCCCCCAAACAACCAAACAAACCCATGCATGGGTGGAATTCCTGTACTCAGGAGAAATAGTAGAATCTATTTAGCAGTTTTTTTTCGTTCGCTTTTGTCGATGAGGAGAAGATGTTTCAAATAAAAGTCAGGAAATTTGTGTTTTTTGTTTTTATTTTACCATATATTTTTTATTTATATAATATTATAAGATATGATCAAAATGATGGCATCCAAACAAATCCCTTCTTGTCCCAATAAAAACAATATATAATATGTGTGGGTACATCAAATGACAAAGAAGAAAATTACAGCTGAACAGAAACAGCACAGAAATGTTAAAATAGCCATTGTCCAGAATGGACAAAAATATTTCAAAGGCTCTGTCCTTAAGGGGTTAAGAACAATAATAAAGAACAATAAGACAATTAAGAACAATTAGGAACACTCATGTGAGATTGCTCAGATCCACCCACCAGAGCTGCTAAAGCACAGATTGCCAAAAATAGATCGCAGCAACTAGGGGGCAGAAAAGGCAAGATACACATCAGTAAAAAAAGAGAAGAAAAAACAAGTCATTATTTATCCAAATAAAAATAAAGATTATTGAGTGAATGTTTTGCAGTTGTTAAAATGAAGGAAATTAAATAATCATGATACACAATGCTGCATGTATAGAGAGAGTTAGCACATGAAAGTATATGTAAATAAAATACTCTCAAAATGTAAAAAAGCAAAAAACATCATAACGCACATTCAAACCCTTTGGTTTGCGAGAGTTTAGATGAAACATCCAGTAAATTTTGTGCGGGCTTAAGCGTTGCGTTCTGCTACCGCCTCTGTGAGGTATTTTAATAGCTTCTAAACCCATAAACGAGAAGCAATTTATATCTCCATTGTTCCATTGGGAAAAGTGATTTCCCAAAGGGTATCTTTCCACTTTGTGCTTGATATCAGAGATATGTTCCCTCATATGTTCCTTGAGCTCCCTTGTAGTTTGCCTAATGTATTGCTTAATGCACAAGTGCATTGCACAAGGATTGGATTGGTACCAAATTATGAATAAAGGTAGCAAAGATGTGCATAGCCTGTCTCTGTTGGAAACCCAGTATAAGATCTTAAATAGATGGTATATGACCCCATCTAAGGTTCAAAAACTATTCCCATCAAGAGTCGACTCATACTGGAGATGCAGATTAGAGAGAGGAACCCACCTCCATATATTGTGGCAATAAATAATCATTTATAAATAATAATAATACATAGGGTTAATAAAGTAAGAATACCAAAAAGCTCAGAAGCAGCACTGCTACATATTAATTGGCCAGACATTAACAAAAACCAAATCACATTTGCAATACACTGTTTGATTGCCACAAAAATCATCCTGGCAAGAAATTGGAAGAGTGACTCAGTCCCTTCAGTTGCATCATTTAAAAACCAGTTGCTCTTCGAGTTTCATATGGAGAGGGGACTGAAAAGAGCAAATGGATTGGGGAAGACCGAAGTAGATGAAACGAGTGGATCAGGGTAATACGACAGGAAACCACTACTCTATAAGTTAGTAGACCTAAACGTCAAACTGCATACAGCGACCCAAAGGGTTCAAAATATAGATCAAAAGAAAAGAATAAGACAAAGGAAAATAAGAATTACAGGGTGAAATAGATATGATGGTCCAGTCCTTTGGCTCCCACTGGTTGAAGGGTATGGCTGTAATTTATGTGTAGAGTTACCATTTTTTTTAGCGGGTCTATGAACCACTACAAAGAAGAGAAAAGGGGGTAAAAAAAAAAAAAAAGCACACAATGATCATGGACTAGCTCATGCTAGGCTATTTTGTATTCCCATGAAGGAAGTCATGATAACTGAACTCTGTATTTATGTGTATTTAAGTTTGTATTTATGTTATTTTGTATATTCATAATAAAAAATAAAATAAAAAGAAAATGAAAAAAAAAGAAAATAATTTGGTGGCATGTGACTACAGTGCAGAAATACTTGGAGGTCTAGAGAATTCCTAGTGGCTAACGCTTAAAAAAATTCCCCTGCATTTATTAAAGAGACACTAAACTTTTTTTTAGTTGCCCCTAGTATGAGGACAGACAGCTGCCATGCCTTCATAGGAGGACCTTAACTAGGTCACCCCTGCTGATCTCATGCAAAAACGAGGGTCATTCGCTGTGCTAGCAGCGAGAGACCCTCGCATTCAGCTGTCAGAGCAGGGCGAGCCCCAGCTCTGATTGGCTGTGTGCTTGCTGAAATTTGTCAGCACGCGACAACCGGGACCTGCAATGTCTCGCATGTGAGACACTGCAGAAAGTAAACCCGCATGTATCTATTAAGATACACATTGGGTTTACTTCAATCTACCGGCAAATGTATTGTTTAACCCTTTATGATGAATTTCCCTTTAACGATGATACTGAATTTCAGAAAAAATGGAATGCCATATTGAGTTCTTGTACCCTGAAACTGATTGAGCGCATTGTGGAATATAAATAGAATGTTCTTGTTATGGGTCAAAAAGATTTGGAAGACTTGGAGATTCAGAAAACTACACTTACCAATGAAACTATATATTTACAAGAAACTGGATAATGAGATATCGACAAGAAAAAAAACAATAGTTTGAAAGAGGTAAACTGGACTATGTTAATGATCATGTGTACCTGTGGAAACGAGTTGATCATTCAACCAGAGCCAATAGATCCATCCTTAAACATTGTCAAGCCCGGGACTCAGCTAACAGAAGAGTTTATTTTGGCGATGATTACTCCACGGACTACTCCAGCGGTTCACCATCTTCTTCCGCATCTATGTCATCTTTTACGCCACGCCGAGGTTCATTTCAGAGGCATGGCTCTACAGCTGGTGATTGGCAGGTTTTCCACTGGCAAAGGGGAGCAGGCAAGTGCCTAAAAGACACTGACGAGGAAGGATAAAGAGGAGGTGCAAAACTTCCATGGCACAATGGCCACAATTAAATGTTATTAACATGTCTGATGTAGCTCTTTCCCCTGAACAAGTTGAGGTTCTTAGTCTTGGACTGTCATTTGTATCTACCACTCACTTTATTTATTCCACACTATAGTGGATGTGAACTGGTTTGTTAGGAAGCTAATGTTAAAAAAGCATGTTTAAGGCACTGAGTGTGATATGTGAGGGTGATTCTTATACGAGAGCCCCATTCATAAGAAATTCTTATTAATGGGGCTCTCGTTCGGTTTATAGAAAGTTAATAGTATTACACGTATTCTATAAGACTATAAACCAAAGGTCGTTCAGTTTATAGACTTTCGGTTTATAGAATACATAGAATTACATGTATTCTATAAACCGAAAGTCTATAAACCGAACGACCTTTGGTTTATAGACTTTCGTCTTATAGAATACGTGTAATACTATTGCCTTTCTATAAACCGAACAAGAGCCCCATTCATAAGAAATTCTTATGAATAGTGTCCCCATTCATAAGAATTTCTTATGAATGGGGCTCTCGTTCGGTTTATAGAAAGCCAATAGTATTACACGTATTCTATAAGACGAACGAATAAAAATAATGAACGAACTTCGTCTGAAACGAATGCAGTAATGAACGAAATTCGTTTTAGACTAAATAAATAACATTTTCGTCCGAATGGACGAAAACGAAACGGAAATTTTAGTTTTGCACATGTCTAGTTGTTACCACTTGTTTTAATCAGACAAAAAACATCATGCAAGTGATCGCTAATAGAGCCATCATTCACAAATTTAAATTCTCATTTTTAAAGTTTATACCAAGTATATAAAAATAAATGTGAAATTTTGTAACGTTATTTATTAAATACATAGCCATTGTTTTCTTTTTACTGTTGATCATAGTCTGCTTAACATGTCAAGTAAACCTCTATGCTCGGTTTTTATTTTTTATTTTCACATTTATAGTGATTAGAAACATTTGCACTTAATTGCTTCCTCATATCTATGATAGCCTACATTATCTTCAGTAAAATGTTTATTGGATATACTCCTGCTTTATTGCTGGAATTGCTTTTGCCAAAATGTGAAGCACGATAAAAACAATATCCTTCTCATCCTCAAATGTTATCACATCTATTTTTTTTTCTTTTCAGGTTTCACATTGCTTTTATTCAGTATTTACAGCTGAAGTACAAGTACATGCTGTACCACAGTGAATAGTGTGAAAAACAGAAATAAAGGTAATGCCTTTTCTTTAGTATAAAATGTTTTCCATGGAAACATCCTTGCGGGAGATCTGACAAAGATCTATGGTAACAATTGCTTCCTCATCCATGTCTCTAGACCTTTTTCCAACTTATTTTTAAATACAAAAATAAAAATAGAAGCATGAGCGTTAATTTGGAGACGAATCAGGTGTTAATTTGGACGAGAGATCATCACAAATGTGCAAACTTAAGGTTTTCCCAGCACTTTTGCAACTTGTGGCCATTTGACTTTCCCTGTAAGGTAAGACTAAAATTTGTAAAACTGCAGTCCCGTGCAGTTATAAGTCCATAACACTATTGCTCCTCTGTAGTGTGCAGCAACCATAGACAGACAATAAAAAAACATACCAAATTCTCAGGAATTGGTTGAAGTAGAATACACCACTTTAATCCATGTTAGCCGTGGACATAAAACAATACACAGACATTTTGGGAAAACAAAATCCCCTCTAACAATGTGAACAGCCCTACACCCACCCCAAACAACCACTATTTAAATACCCCGCCATCACACTCCTGACTCTCGCTAGGTGAGGGGGTTCCAGACCCCGTTTCCCACCAAGTCCGGGTCCCTTACCTACACCCACTCCCGTTGCTGCCCGATGGATGGGAAGGCCGTCGTGTGGTAGGCCGCATCCCCGGACTCCAGTAACTCGCGGGACGCGAGTTACTGGTGCTTCTATTATCCGGATGGCGGGGGCGTGGTCTAACGTGCGATGGTGCCATTCCATTGGTGGAGGCAGCGGGGGTGTGGAAAGAGGCTGACACTCACCTTAGTGTGTGTCATGCTACTCTATGAGAGTAGGTGGACTTCCCGAATTGGAGGAGGCTGGGAGGTTCACCTGGCAGCCCTTAAATACCAAGCACTGACTTCAATCAGTGCTTGTGTATTGAGATACTAAGTGGTGTATACCCTTGGTTCCTTTTCAGAGTCCTTTCTCCCTGTGATTCTTCCTATAACTATTGACCTCCCGGATTTTTGACCTTGGCTTCCCTCCTGGATATTCTAATCTCTCCTGCCCATTGATCCTGGCCTGAACTGTTTATTCCCTGGTGATTTTACCTTGGATTTCTCTGACCACTGCTCCCCTGTGGCCCCTCGCTACCTTCCTGCCATAGGATCCCAGCCCCAAACCTTACACTGGGCTCATGCTAGTTATCTACAACTCTATGTAGTTATGAGTGCTCCATCACCGTGTCCCTTGCTGAAGAAATGTTGCTCATTCCGCTCTCTGTTGGTGGTTCCGAGGGTCACCACCTGAATGATGACACCCAGAACTACCTCTCCTCACCTGACTCTCTCTGTCATATCACATGACAGCAACTGTATTTCAGTCATCTCTACCTGATCGATACCTAAAATGTATTATCACTAAAATGGAGCTGATCATCTCCCCTGAGTTGAGTTCTGTCCCTGTACCTGACTTTGCAGTCTCTGTTGAAAATGCTACAATTGTACTCGCTGAGTGAGTCTGATGTCTTGGGGTTCTTTTCGATATGGCTCTCTCCTTTGTCCCCCATATTCAATTTCTACCCAAATCCTGTTATTTGCACGTATTCATACATTTCTCAGCAAAGATGCTTTCAAAGTTCTAGTGCACTCATTCGTTATCTCTCATCTTGACTACTGTAATACCCACAAAAAGACAGAGAATGGCATGAATCTTCTGGGATCAAAAACTTAAAATGTATTTAGCTCTTTAATAGTTACACTGGTTGTGGATCCATGGGTCTCTTCCCAAATGACACAGGGCTTCTTTGAAACATTTTTAATGACTATAAAAACAAGTGACCCAATTTTGCAGAAAATGCCAGTAATATGGGTACACCCCATAATCAAACATACAGGATTGCAGAAATCAGTAGGCATGTATCATATGCCCAATTCCAAGGAATGCCCAAAACAGCCTCTGTATGTTTGTTGCCGCTGACCTGTGCGGGAGAAAGTGGCTTTAGACACATCAGGAAAAGATATGCATGAAAGGATGCAGAGTTTCCGATCATCTGACCGGAAATCCTGCTCTGACATCACTTCTGCGAATCACAGAGAAAATAAAATAAAACCACTTATGCCTCTATGACCAGCTGGGAGATGCTGTGGAGTCTGCTCCTCATCAATTCTTGTGTCATCAACAAATGCTCCTATATGCCATGCTCATGTATTAACATTGGCCATAATAAAAAGTCTACAAATAAATTGCACTAAAAGTAAGCAATAATGATGTATATATATTATATATTAGATGTCATAATAAGAAACAAATACTAGTGCATGAACAAGTGGATGCACCTTTCAATAAAGAGTGTAACCATGGCAATGGAAACAGTGGAAAAAAAACCTGCTGCAATGTACACATTTAAAGCACAGTTAAAGCACTCAAACTATTAAAATACTTTTTAAAAAAAAAACACATTTTATTATACACTACATAAAAAGGAGACTATAAAAAGAAGAGAAGATGAGATAAAAAGGATCCTGACATTCCTAACACATAAAAACAGAATAACAATATTTAAAAAACATAAAATCATAGAAAACGTTAATCAAGAGCAGAGAAGACGTAAAATAAAAGACACAAAAATAAAAATGAAGATTAGAATGAATACATAAATTTGAGAGGAAATTAAAATGACTTATCATAAAAAGACATAATATCTAGATGGGTGTATGATCCATTTTCCCCAAAATTATAAGTTTGGAGATCCATTTAGTTTTCCTTTGGGAAGAAAAGCTGGGTAACACAGCCACCCATCCAGTGTGGAATAATTTTATCAACTCCACATATCACCAATATTTCTGGAGAAAAAAAGAGTTTTGGAACATTGCATTTAATGTTCTTTTCAACTATACCACCCATGTGTTCTAATATACTCTCATCCATTGGTTTGATAGTTTGACCTTTGTACTGTTTATTGCATGGGTATCATACTAAGTATACAGCATTGGGAGTGTTACTATTATTAAACTGTTAAATTGGGTACTCTTTACCTGTCACATAACTTGTAAAAGGAGGTATACCTCTAAGTACAAACTTACACATTTTGCAAATCCAGCACATAAAAAAAAAAACATTAGGTTTATTGCTTAAAAATGTTTAGGGAGTTATTTCTTAGCTGGTGGAGGACACTGAGGGCCACTATTGATTCCAGGTTATCAGCATTCTTGAAGATAACTTTAGGTTATTCCAGCCAAACACCTTTAAAAAGAGTCGGTTCCAAAATGGGCCAGTATATCTCCCCGGCTTTCTTAATCTCTGTGCACATGTGCTAAATTTAGTAATATAAGAAGTGACTAACTAATTCCGACCTGTTGTCCCTACATTTGTCTTTTAAAAGCTCATCCCTGTTTCTAGACTCCACTTTCTTCAGGCTCCTTAAACCTGTAATTTAAAAAAATAACCTGCTGTTTTCTAGAGGTGCAGTTTTTATTCTGGAGCAGTAGAACATTTCTAGTCCACCCAAAATTCATAGAGAGGCTGTTTTGGACATTCATTTGGAGTTCTACATTCCTTGGACTTGTGCTTATGATACATGCCTATTGATTTCTGCGCTCCTGTGTGTTTGATTGTGGGGTTTACCCATATTACTGTCTTTTTCTGCAAAATTGGGTCCCTTTTTTCTCTTGTTTTTTAGTCATTATAAATGTCTCAAAGAATCACTGTGTCATTTGTGAAGGGGCCTTGATCCACAAATAGTGGGACTATTAAGGATCTATATACATTTTATGTTTTTGATCTTGGAAGATTTTCACCTTTCCCTTTCTTTTTTGCATCCTATTTGACATTTGGAGAAGGTTCTGCTGGGATGCAGCGTTTCTACCGGAAGTATTATTTTTTATTCAGTGCTTTATTAAGTATTATCACTTTTTTACATTTTATTTCTACTGTAATACCCTCTTAAATAAAAATTAGCCTATTCCTTGGCGAGATCCCATGATAATTGGCCCCAGGCATAATAGTACCAGCGTGTTCCAATGATAGGGAAAACCACCAGCGGCCTCCTCCTAGCTGGTGGTACAATTGCCCAAATAACTTCACAGGGCCCATCCCTTGAGGAGATCATGCCTAAAACCTACACCGTGAATCTCAACTATGTAGAGAGCAAAGCTCAGTCACTTACGACTCCTGCCCACCTCTGCCCATCTTGCTGTCCGACAAACGTAGGAGTGCCCCAGGATCCAAATCACACACCTGCCAGGGGAAAAATCTGAAAAAAACAAGAAAACAATATTAGCACCTTGCCCCCAACCCACCACATTGAAACAACATCAAAGTGTCACCTTCATCTTAATATGTTTATTTAAAACATCATTGTCTTTTAAACACCATTTCTCTTTTTTTCTTTTTTTTTTGCAACCGTGTACAATGACACAGAAGAGGGTTTAATGCCCTAAACTAAATGTCGGTGGACATAGCAGCAAAATCTGTCCGCTTCCCATCTCCAGAGGAAGACTGACCAGTCCACCCCAAACAATCCTTAAAAACCTTAATAAACTGAAACATGGCAGAGCCATCCACTTGTAACAGTAAAGCTCCAGGCAGATCTGGACCCACCTCCAAGAACTGCCACAGAAAAAGTAAGGGACAGGATGAGGAAAAGGAGAGGAACCCAGGAGCAGCGGGAAAACATGACCCTATTGGTCCTTCTTCAATCACCATAACAGGAGAATGTGATCAGGACCAACAGACACGTCACCCCTCAATAGACCCCCTTGAGTCTCTTAGCTGGGGCTAACCAATTCCCTGATGTGGAAGGCCCCAAAAAACACGAAGGCAAAACCAACCCAAAAAATCAGGTATTCATAAGGAGACCGACAAAACACCTGGAACTGATCTAAAAGACAGAGCTTGTCGGACCAGGACCTCTTTCGTGAAATCCGCCGAACCGACCAATTTAAAATAAAAGTAGGAAGCCGACACCCAATGGTTAAACACTGAAACAGAAATCCCTGTGCCAATAGAAGAGCCAATAAACCACAGTAACACTGCTACCATACTGTAATGCGAAGAGGGATTACCAGCCAGCTGGAGCAATTCCACCCACTACTACCAGACCCCAGAGATGGAGTTCCACATGGAGAGAGCCAAGAAGGACCTTTGCAGTAGGGTTAAAACATGACACCACCCATATTCCAAAACCAGTCCGAGCAAGAATGGCCTCACCCTCATC
Organism: Pelodytes ibericus; assembly: GCA_036172795.1. Taxonomy (NCBI): domain Eukaryota; kingdom Metazoa; phylum Chordata; class Amphibia; order Anura; family Pelodytidae; genus Pelodytes; species Pelodytes ibericus. The sequence goes on along the minus strand of CM069867.1, from coordinate 26,655,874 downwards.
TCCATTGCCAGCAACCAAAAGCAGTCCCTCTGTTGACAAGACAAGGCATCATCAACATTGTTATAAACACCAGGCATATGGGCTGCACTATCCCACATATTAAGCTGTAGACACCACAAGGCCAAATGGCGCAACAGACACATCACAGGGGGGGGGGGAGGGGGGACTACCGACATATTGTCACACTGAAAGCAGACCTTGCTGTTACGCAGCTGGGGTTATCAAATTTCCACTGCCACCACAATGGGAAAAAGCTCCAGTAAGTTCAGGTTTTGTGTAAGACCAGGCAGAAGGTCAAACATCTGCACACCATGCACCCTGAACATATGTCCCAAAGCCAACGGACCCAGAGGCATCAGTCCAGAGATGAATGTCAGCATTAGACACTGACTTCTCAAGCCACAGGGATTTCCCATTAAATTCGGCATACCCACAAATCCTCCTTATCCTCTCTTGTAGGCAGAACAAAATGATGCTGGACTTGAATGCCAGTAGTAGCCATCGAGAGGCACCTGCACAATATAAGGATTGAAGCTGGCGCAAAGTTACATTTCATGCGGCCAAAGACCTCTGGTCCCAAACCTTGTGCACAGGTAAGTGACACAACATCTGATTAGCATCAATTTCTATCCCCAATAACTGAATGACGGGATCCGGGGCCTCTGTTTTTTCAGGGGATAGTGGCACACCAAAGCGGGACATCACCTGTTGGGGACCTAAACAGAGGAAGTCATCCAGGTAACTGACTCCGAGCCTGCCTCCTATGGAACCACACATTTAAAGAAGCAACTGAATGCCTTGAAATAACAACATGATATTGAGCAAACCCATAGGAAGACATTTATCCCAATAAAAAACTTCCATCCCACCTACAACCAAGCAGATGGAAACATAAGGTATGGATGGGGAGCAAACAGAATGCCGATTCCACATCAGTCTTAGCCATTAAAGGTCCCCGCCCAAACTTGTATAGCCAATGGATCAAAGGAAGTGTATGAAACCCGACAAAGCACGGGATCATATGTAAAACACAGGTGTTGAATGAGTTAAAACTTGCCCTGTTCCTTCTTGGGGACAAGCCCAAGGGAGAAACACAAAGGTTCAGGATAGGAGGGAAAGGGAAGGGGCCCGCCATACGACCCAGCAAAACTTCCTTAACGTAGCTTATTTAGAAACACCCTTGGGTGCACAAGCACAGCCCTCAAATTCCTGCAAGGGGAAATCACTGGAGATTCCTTAAATGGAATCTAGCTTCCCACAGATCAGTCGCAGAGCGGTCGCGATACCACATCAGCCAGAGCCACATCATGCTTATGCACACCGGCGTCCTCCCCTTTAGCTCCAGGAGTTAGCCCTTTTTGGACTTTTTAAAACATTTGTTGGAGGGGTGGGATCCAGAGCAGCCAGAGCACCCATGTTGGAATTTAAACCAAGAGCCCCCACGGCACTGGTCCTCATTTTATTGCCAGCAAATACCTCCTTTTTTTTTTACAGGAATCGGACCCCTCCAAGGTCATGGAAGCTTTGGCGACTGATTGAAAGGAGGACTGTGGATTGCAGGAAGTGGTGGTGACCCGCAACCATAATGTAATATCAGAAAAGGTTTGTGGAGAGAAAGAAAGAGAGCCACGTTTGACTCAATTTCAATTACCATATTCCCTGGGAGAGGCAGTGAAATCCTAATTAGAGTATCAATTGCATGTGTGGGAACTGGGTAAAGTTTAAAACATAACTTTTAATCAGAATTTTATAAAATGTCTAAGGGTGGTGTTAACTTGCACCCCACAGTGACTTGGTGCAACAAAATACACACATAAAAAACACATATATAGTATATACCACAAATATTTTAGTAAAAAAAATCCCATTCCCTAAATAGGGGTGTCAGGAAATGGTTATACAGGGATTGTAGCTGACCTGCTGACCTGCTTTTATTATTTGCAGTGTCCTTGGGGTGGCAAATACCCTGTATAGTTTTGGTGAGATAGTAAGGGTTCTATTACTTACAAATTGGTTCATTTCACCTTATAAATTAGTTCTTATCACCTTGATAAGAACTACTTCAGGGGGAGGCAAAATCTGCATCCCATGTGCAGCAGAGCATCCAGACAGTGTGTGTAAGAGGGATTCAATATTGTGTCTGATGACAAACAATACTGGGGAGGATGACTAGAGTGACAGGGCCCTTGATGGAGCAGCATAACATCCAGACAGTGGTGGGGGGGGGGGGGGGGGGAGTGAGAGAGAGGTTAATGCAACACTGTGTTTGATGGCATATATTGCACTGGGGAGGATGCCTGTCAGGGGATTTGGCAGTCATTTTGCCTGGTCATGAGTGGGAGGACAGGGCCTAGAGGGAGTTATTCCATGAGAGGGGTGAAGAGACCTTGGAGCTGATTAACCCCTTAGTGACAAGACATTTTCACCTTGACTTTCCCTTGGTGACAATGGCTGTTTTGACATTTCTAGGGTGTTTGTGTTTAGCTGTAATTTTTTTCTTTCTCACATACAGTACCCACACAAATTATATGTTGTTTTTATCGTCATAAGAAGGGCTTTCATTAGATACCATTATGTTCATCATATCTTATAATTTACTACAAAAAAATCATAAAATATGATGAAAAATTTAAAAAAAAACACTTTTTCTAACTTTGACCTAAAATATAATTTACACAAATAAAATCATTAAAAAAGACCCCGTCTAAATAGTTTCTAAATGTTCTCCCGAGTTCAAAAATATGCATGTTTCCATATTTTTCGGTATTTTTTTGCGAGTTATGGGGCAAAAACCAAAAATAGTGTTTTTTGTTTTTTTCCTATATTGATCTTTTGACCCCAACCCGAACCAAAACATTTAACCCTAACACTAAATTTAACCCCAACTCTAATCCTTATTATATCCCTTAATATTTTTTAACTTTAATTTAATTTTAACCCTATCCCTTATGCTAAAAAATATTTAATTTTAACCCTATAGGCTAATATAGCTAAATAACCTGTTTTTAATTAATTAAATATGTATTTTACATTTTTTCCATTGCAATGCTACTAAACTACCACTAGAGGCAGTCAAGTAGCATATTCAGAGCGACGTAAGTGAAGTTACTTTCACTTCCGAAGCTCAGACCGGCAGAGGGCTTAGCCATATTGACGGAGCAGCATGCTCCGTCAATATGGCTCCCCACGATCGCTCCGTGGGGCGATCGTGGGGGTCCCAAAATAGAAATTTCGGTGCTGGCTATTGCCTCGATGTCGAGGCAATAGACCAGCACTGTTAAAGCGGTTCATTGACTGCAGGACGTGCCAGGCACGTCCTTCGTCGTTAAGGGAGTTTCTCCCAGGACGTGCCTGGCACGTCCTTTGTCGGCAAGGGGTTAAATGTCACATTTCTGCAGAGTAGTCCTCCTGATGCCTTCCAACATTTAATCCATGGATTCAGGCATCCTGCAGAACCGGTATCCAGCACCAGGAAGATCACTGCAGGGAAGCTGTCCAATGGCTGGCTGAGGATGAAGTGTAGTATAGGGCAGTTACAGAGAAGAATCAGGGACCTTGTGAGGGCAGAAGATGCGGGGGTAAAGGATACATTTGCTGCATGATGCCTGGGCAGCAAAGCAGCTGAAAAAATAAAAATCAGCTGGGGTAAAATCTTTGTAAAGAGCTGATTATGGAAAGACTCTGTATAACAATGTTCTCCCCTAGAGTGGATACCTTAATTGACATCCTGCCTGTCACTTACCCATGACTTAGGTGAATGTTTTAACACACATTCTCCATTTTAACTAGGGTTGCCACCTTTTCTGCAAAAAAATACTGGCCTTTCTGGTACCTCCATAGACTTTGGCCAATTTTTCACTGGCTGGGTGGCAACCTTAATTGTAAGTGAGAAATCCCCAGATTTAGGACTAGTCTTAGACCCCTTCCTGTAGCCCCCAGACAAGGTCGGGGAGGGGCAATCATGACAGGGTGCTGAAGGGATATGTGCAGCCTATAGTGGGAATTAGTGGGAGGAGTTGGCAGTGTATAAAAGATAGGAACAGGAAGTTTCGGGGCCATTTTAGGAAAAGTTTTTCCCCATACCTGTTGTCTTGTCTCCCCTCTTCTGTTGCAGGACCATGGAAGCTGAAATTGATCGGATCCTAGCTGAAATGCGGGCTGCTGCGCTGCAGAAGGGACCTGGATGGCTGCAAGGACGTCTGGATGGTGCAGGGCCTTCATCAGAGGTGGCTGCCCCTGCATCAGGGAGGCCTTCACGGACGGTGAGGCCTCCACGTCGACTGAGCCCTGGGGATGCCGGCTCACCAAGACCCAGCGGGAGTGCTCCGGCTAGGCAGCGAATCCCTCCTGCCCCGAGGACCGCAGGAGCTACAACAGGCCCCGGAGGGCGCTCCGTTGAGCGCCCGGCAAGCACCTCACGAGGCGGAGGCCGCAACAGGAAGGCCGCGGCGGAAGTGAGGGCCGCACCGGAAGTGCGGTGCATTGTGGATGCGAGCGCGCATCCGGAAGCGGCGTCGGAAGGACGTCGCCGACAGGGGAACCGGGTGAAGAGGAGTACAGGCCCCGGCAACGCTGCAGGAGGTGATGGGAGTTCCAGTAAGCGGACGGGCACAGTGGCTGCTGGAGGATCCAATCGGGTGAGTAGGTCTGGTATGGGGGGGGGGGGGGAATAACGGAGCAGGGACACTGTCTCGCCCCCTGGTGGCCCCCACTGCCCCACTCACTGCCCACAGGCCCCCACAAGCGCGAACTGGACCACGGATGCCCCCCTGCCAGGACCACGAACCCGGCTCCTTCAACGTCCCATATTGCACAAGGGGGCAGTATAGCCCCTGGTTCGCCGCAATCCCTTACTAATTACAGGCAAGGTCGTGGAAAAGCCCCTGTTAGGTGTTCACAGTAGGTTATTGGGGCTGGGGAGGATAGGTATGCATCAGCAGCTAGCCTGTCACCCGGTGCAGGGTATGAGTCACCAGAGTTGTTTTCCCCACCGCACTCTCCTGCGTTGTCCGCATCTCCGGTCATTAGGGGGGGGTCTCCCTTGGTGGTAGAATGGGTGGACTCAAGTGAGCATAGTCAAAGTGACAATGGTCAACAGAGGCTGGGCAGAAGTCGTCCCAGGGCTCTCGGTACGGGTAGGAGTGTTAGGGGGCAGTATAAGCAGCGGGGGGTACGTAGCCGCTGTAGGTCAAGGCGCAGGGTGCGGTCCCCTGATCAGAGGGTTTCCTCCCCCATGGAGGGTGGTCTGCAGGGCGGCGGGAGGAGAACTTACAGATCCAGGAGGGCCGCACGGGGGGCGGGGTCCCCTCCATCCTCGGAGGGAAGCGAAGGATCTCCGGTGCTTTCACAATGTTCCCCCCCCCTTTTCAGGCGCCAGCACGGAGCGGAGCAACCGGGCACCAGGAGCTGCGAAAAAGGAAGGCAACACGGCCAGGACAAGTCGACGGACAGGAGGAGGCGAGCCGCTGACGGGATGCCCCAGGCGGGGGTAGCGCATTGTGTAGACCAACGGATCAGCTCGGCCACAGGCCGACCGGTGAGTTACTGGTCACTCCTTCTCCTGATGCAGGATGCGCCTCGGGTAGCGATACAGGGGTGGCAGGCGCAGGGTTGATTAGTGTGGCGGAGGTAGCGCGATATTCCTCTATGCGTCCTTCCCAGGTCCGTGAGGGGTTCATCTGAAGGTAGAGGTGCGGGAAAAGATCTGGAGGGGGGAATATGTTGAGCTTCTTTCTCTTCTGCCTCTGGAGGAACCCATTGACCTTAAAGAGGATGAGAAAAAAGAGGATAGGAAGAAAAAGGAGGAAGAGGAAAGAAAAAAGCAGTATAGGAAGCTCCCAAAAAAAAAAAAATTAACATTCGGGGACTGGTTGAGGTCCTTTTGCATACTGGCTAGTGTTATAGTGCTCCTCCTTATTCTGTTATGTAGACGGGATATGGGAAGCGTACCGCCTGTACGGGGGATTGGCCTGGTGGAGGTACGACGAACAATTTCGTCAACGCCTCGCCGCCAATCCCGGCATGAGCTTTGACCAGATTGATATCACTCTCTGGGTAAAGATCATGATGGCAAAGAGAGCGTCGCCCTTCCCTGGGGGGGGCCGGTGGTGGAGTTCAAGGTTCCACGCCGGCCAACGGAAAACATGGCACTTGCTAGCTGTTCAACGACAGCCAGTGTAAGTGGGGGCCTCCTATAAGTTCTGGCACGAGTGCTCGGTGTGCGGAGGCTCATATAGCGCGTCCAGATGCTTCAAACGCGGGAAGGCCGGGAGCGGGACAGGACAGTCTGGGGCTAAAGGGGACAACACCGGTGAGCAGCGACGCGATGCGGCCGTGGCTAAGGCGCTACGGTAGGCGTGCAGACGTCAGCTTTCTGGAGGAGGGGTTTAGGGCCGGGTTTCGCATTCCATTCATTCCAGGCCCGGGCCGTATCTCCCGTCGGAATTTGAAGTCAGTGCTTCAATTTCCGGAGGTAGTGCGGGAAAAGCTGAGGAAGGAGCTGGAGGCGGACAGGATGGCCGGCCCATTTCCGGAGCCACCGAGGGAGAATTTGAGGGTTTCTCCTTTAGGGGTAGTCCCCAAGAAGGATCCCGGGAAATTCCGGCTAATACACCATTTGTCTTACCCTAAGGGAGGGTCAGTTAATGATGACATCGATAGGGAGCTTTGCTCCGTGTCGTACACATCATTTGACAAAGCGGTTGATTTAGTCCGAGATGCGGGATCTGGGGCGCTGCTGGCAAAAGCTGACATCGAGTCGGCTTTTCGCCTCCTTCCCATCCATCCGGAGTGTCATCACCTCCTGGGCTGCTGGTTTGAGCAAGGGTTTTATGTGGACCTTTGTTTGCCTATGGGGTGTTCGGTTTCTTGCGCCTATTTCAAGAAATTTAGCACGTTTCTTGAATGGGTGGTTAAGAAAGTGGCAAAAAAAAAAAATCGTTCAATGGTGCACTATTTAGACGATTTTTTGTGCGTAGGCCCCAAGGACTCCCGATCTTGTATGGTTTTGCTGCGCTCGCTGGAACAGGTTGCGCGTAGCTTTGGGGTTCCCTTGGCGGCGGATAAGACAGAGGGTCCTACTACTTGTTTAATCTTTCAGGGGTCGGTGATTGACTCAGTGGCAGGGGTCTGTCGGCTTCCCGGGGGACAAGCTAGTGGTACTACGGGCGGCTATTCGGATGGTCGGTAGGGCTATATAAAAAAAAAAAAGTCACCTTACGGCGACGGCAGTCACGGATAGGGTGCCTGAACTTTGCACGTCGGATAATTCCGGTGGGTCGGGTGTTCATTCGGTCGCTGTCACGGGCTACGGCGGGTATGGCAGCGGGACACCATTTTATCCAGGTTATACTGGGAAGATGCGAGCAGACCTGGCAGTGTGGCTGGTCTTCCTGGAGCGCTTTAATGGTTAATTGGTATTTCAGGGTGCAGTGGCGAAGGCGGATGAGCTGGAGCTTTATACCGATGCGTCGGGTAGTGTGGGTTTCGGCGCATACTTTGCGGGTAGGTGGTGCGCGGAACGGTGGCCGGAGGCAAGGGCGGACAGCAAATTTAAAAAAAAAAACTGACGGACAGGGCGGGGCAGGAGTGCCCGTTGGTACCCTGCAAGATCGGATGGAATGCTTGGGGATGGTTAAAATGTTTGCTTGCTCCTTCTACGTGGACGGTTTACGCGAGGGTCTGGCGAGACTGGGAGGCGCTGGTGGGTAACGGGGGTAAGCACTGCTCTGAGGCGGCGCAGCTGGACACTTTGCTATGGTTTTTTGGTGCAGCTTTCGGCTGAGGGAGCGTCCTCTTCCAAAGTGGATAAAGCGGTGGCAGCTTTGTCCTTTTGTTTAAATTGCGAGGGGAGGTGGACGCTTGCAAGAATTTTTTTTTTTTGGTCAGGCATGCGCCAAAGGGTTTCTGGGAGGGCAAGCGGCAAGCTGACGCTCGGCGCCCGGTGTCTGTGGCATGGCTGCGTAAAATGGTGGAGGTATTGCAAGTTATTTGCATATCGGAATACGAGGGTCGGCTGTTCACTGCAGTTTTTTCCTTGCACTCCGGGGGCACTCCGTATATCGGAGCTGGTTGGTCCTTCCTGGGCCCGGTTGGACGGCATCTGGGCGGTGGACATGGTGTGTGAGCCATGGAAGCGGCTGGTTGACTCAGGTCATCTTAAAGGGATACGGCTAAGAGGGGCCGTATGGTGGAATGGTTGGAGGTACCAGGTGAACGGGTGTGCCCGGTACCTTGCATCAGGGAGTTTTTGGTGGTACGGGCGCAGGGGTTTCAGTCCCTCCTGGTCCATGCAGACTCTGCTGGTTTGGCAAGGTTCCAATTCCTCAGGGTGATGAGGATGGTTTTGGAACGCCTGGGTGTGCATGCACACGAATTCGGCACCCATTCCTTCCGGATTGGGGCTGCCACGGATGATTCACGGCTAGGCCTGGGGGAGGCCATAGTTAAGAAGATTGGACGATGGGAGTCGGGACGTTTCAAATCATATGTGCATCCTCATAGGTTGCTGTTATTAAAAAAAAAATAAATAAAAAAAAAAAGAGGAGTGGTGGTTTGATGGATCTTGTTTCCAGGTGAGCTGAATGTATGGTGCTCTGTTTACGTTTGTTTTCTTTTCCAGGTTCCGGTTTGGAGGTGTGGATTGTCTGCCATTCATTCGAGTACTGGGCCGAGAGGAGAGCTGCAGTTCGCAGGAATGGAATCCGGCTGGGCTTTCCTCCGGATCGGGTTCGTCTGAAGTGGTTTGGAGTGTAGGGGATGCTATGGCAAGCAGTTTTGTCCAAGGTTGAACAGAGAGTGTGTCGGGGCGGCCGCTCCGACACACTCTTTGTTCGTGCCAGGGGAATGATTTGGGGGTAGTGCCGTAGAGAGACCTGTGAAGATTATGCAACGGGGTGTTTCCCGCTTGCATACTCTTCTGCAAGGTATCAGGATCATTTAAGCTGTAATGGTTCCCCGGTCAGTTTGGAGGCACGCCAGGGATTCGGCGGCCATGAACTGTTGCCGGGGGGAAAAGTAAACAAGTTGATGGCTAGTTTTACGAGAAAAATTGGTGGAGTAGTAGTACGGCATTCTAACTTGGAAGGGAAAATTGGGGTTTATTCAGGTTTGGTGGGGTACATCCGAATGAGCTGGGGTTGGATTTCTTCAACCTGGCTCTGCAGGAAGGAATTGAGAAGGCCACAGTTTTGTTTGGGGGGAGCCCATCCAGAGTGATGGGCTTGTGGCGGAAGCTTGCAGGGTATCCAGGAGGGTTAATGGAAGAATGGATTGGGGAGAGTCAATTGGGACTCTGGTGGGAGGTTCGAGGGGAAAGTGGTACCTCGAACCTCAGGTATTGGGGGCATTGGTATATGCCCAGAACATGGACTTATTCGGCAGCCACCTGGATACTCTTGCAAGCTTGGTTGGTTTTCTGTTTATGGATTGTTTATGTTTATGTTTAGTCATTGTACAATTATGGATATATATGTGGAATGTATATATGATTGGAATGCAATGACTATTTAAATAAAGTGCTGTGGCCTTTGTTTTACCCCACATTTTGGTTTAAGTTTAGTTATTTCTAGGCAAATACATATCCCCAATATAGAAGCTACCATGTCATGTAATAATTAAATCCAGGACTTTACTGTACATCTGTTCCTCTCTGTAACGCTCATTGTTTTATCCTAAAATGTATATGTCATTAACTAAAGGAATGCATTGGAATTTATCTTGACAGTTTTGTGATTGTTTTCTAGGGAAAGATGAATAAATGTGATTTTTTTTTTTTTTAACATCACACAGTGGATAATATACATATATTGCATGAAGTCAATGTGAATTTGATCTATATTTACAGCTTGGTAGTACATTCAACATATGAATATCAATTTATCAAACCATATATAATTTATGTCTGAATAGATATTATGCTGGAAATACCCATGAAAGACAAATATAAATAAGCAGTTTTCTGAAAATAACTCTAATAAAATCACTTTTCACAATAAATTCAATGAAAGAATATCAGAATGCTGTTGTTTTATTGGCAACAAGATGATTCATTCAAGCATCTCTCTTTCTGAAGAGTGATGAAATCAATTGTCAGAAATATTCCTCTGAAATTGACCCTACGAATATTGGTTTCTGCAAGGTTACTTAACTCTTCTCCTCCTGATGAAGCCGTGTTTAGTACGGTGAAACGAGTAGAGGTGTCAGCAGATCGTGTTCCAGCGCTGCACTTTCTCCTACTTCCCTGGATTTCAGCTCCGTTGATGTGAATGTCTCCTGAAGCTTTTATGTGACTTATTCCTCCACTAATATTATTAAAGATGTTTTTTAACGGATATCCACGCCTCATCTGATGTGACTGTCACTCACGTATGTTTGTGAGTGCATCTATTTACAATCTTCAATTACAATTTTATGGTGTGGCATTATTGCACTATTGTGTTATGTATTTTATTTAAGGTACCCACTCTTTTGCGCCAGTCTGCTTTTTGTTCTTGCTATTGTATTTGAGCATTTCGGAGTGCTTCAGAAGGCACTCCGAAGGCACTTGCGGTGTGAGGTACCGCAAGTATTATTTCGTTTGTTAAAGTTTTCTGCACAAAGGTTCATTTTACACAAATCACTTTATCTTTTTGCACTACAGGTTACTTAATTATGCAGTTAAAATTGAAACTTGAATTAAGAAATATAAATATATATATATATATATACAAAGTAGAAAAGAATATTTAGACTTGAGAAAAAAAATGTGTATCTGTGGATTCTTTTTTCAAACAGCTGATTCGTGCCATCTGCTCGATAAGCTCTAAGCTAAGTCCTTTCACTCTAAATGCTTCAGTATTACTGTTTAAAAAGCCATTACCCAGGATCCAAAAAATAGTTTATTTTCCTCTAGGGGGAGTTAGCAAATACAATTTTCTCAAATGGATTAATACTTAAGGGTCTACTCAATAAAGAGAGAAATGAAAGGAACTGAGAAAGGAATTGCAAACGTATGACCAAAGAAGCTGAGTTAGAAAACTTCTCCCATTTAGCTGCATGGGAGATTTTTAGGCAACATTGGCCTAAAGTTTAAAAATGTCCATCTCAATTCCCATTCTCGTTTTACTTAATAGACCCTATAGAAGTAGATAGCTACCAAATGTATTACAACTGACAACCCAAACATTATTATTAAAGTCAATCAGTGAAAATCTACAAAAGGTCTGTCTTCTGTCGTGCTTGGGCAAGTGTCTGCATGGTTTTAAAGTTGAACCTGCCACTACAGAAAATGTACTGGCGTGTGTTTCTGTACTTTGCACTGCCCTGCTCCCTCTCTTCTTCACAGAGCTCATTGCCAATGCATATCAAGGAGGAAGAAGCAGGAAGGGAAGTGTTTTGTACAATGTTTCTATGTGAAGCACTACTTTACTGAAAATGTACATTTGTTTGTATAATTAGTTAAAAAGATGACTATTTTCATTGTAATTTTATTCTCTTTAACACATCATGAAGTGATAATAAAAAATTAAACAGAAATAAATCCTTGCTCTTTCTTTAGCACTAATTATACATATCATCCTATAGCTATAGTTGGGTGGCCCCCTTACCAACACAAACTGCTGGAAGCAAAAGTAGAATTTGCACCAGACAAACCTCAGTTTTTATCAGTCCAGCTCCCTTGATTGGAACATCAGACTCTGAATGATCTAACTCAGGATGGTGTTACATATACTGTTGATTAGGCAAGGCAAGTGACTGGCAATTTATATGCAAAAACTAATTTGATTTATTATTAGTGGTTACATACAATAGCCAACGTTTTGGACTACAACCTTGCCCATTGTCATGAGCTCCACAGCAAGGTCTTGAAAACAAGCCACATTGAGATCTGAAAGGTTGGCTATTGTATGTAACCACTAATAATAAATCAAATTGGTTTTTATATATACCGGAAGTGCAGCTGTTGTCTATGAACATTAGTTATATTATCAAAAACTACACATTACTGTGAAATTTATTGGCTTGGCAGTTTCACATAAACTCACCGTAGTATAGCATGTGAGGGTATCACAGAGCTCCACAGCAATACAAATTCAATTCATTCACACTGCACATGGAGCTCTATGATACACTAATAATGCACATTACTGTTTGTTCTATTGCTGTGGAACTCTGTGATACACTCATATTGCAAATTACTGTGAGTGTTATTGCTGACCATAAGAGAAGAGGAGGGCTCACCGCTGATATGGAGGCAAATAGTTGCAAGATTACAGGGGACACGTGACATCATTGAGCAACGTCCCGTGACCTTGTGCAGGACCTTGTCAACTACCGCTCATATCAGCCTGCAAGTTTGAGCGCTGTCACATGCGTCTGCTTGGAGCAGACAGTACACTTGTGACAGGGCTTGGTAATGCAGGCTGTGGTATATGTGTGGGAGGAAGGGGGAGAAAGGGACAGTAGTTAAATTATGGACAGTGTGTGTGTGTGTGTATGTCTGCTCATTGGTATGATAAAGAAATATGTATATACTTCCACTGGCATGATATAGTAATATAATGTATATGTTTCTCGTTGGTATGATATAGAAATAAGTATATACTATCTTTGCTCAAATATAAGACATCCCTGATTATAAGATGACCCCCCCCCCCCCCACTTTTGATATTATTTTAGGAAAATAAGAAAAAGTCTGTATATAAGACTACCTTATAGGAAAAAAGTATTACTTGTAAACTGTTTTTTCATATTTAATAAAAATTGTGATAGAAAAAAATGCATTTCTTGTTTTTATTTGCCAATCTGACCCCCAGACTTAGCCAATGGATTTCCCCACACACTCATCTGCCACCAGACATTGCCATTACTACCCTCCAGACATAGCCAATGCTGACCCTCCTGGACTTGTTCCCAGTATCCCTGGTGGCTAGTATGGTTAGCTGGGGGATGTCTGTGCAATGCGTTCAGACATCCTCCGATGCTGCCCGACATATCCGTCTTCTATGATGGACAGCCGGAAGGTCACCTGACCACCCTGGCTTCCGTCATAGAAGTCCTGGTGGAAGTGCTGGGCAGCAGTGGAAGTGCTGGGCAGCAGTGGAGGATGTCAGCATGTGTGCATATTTTTTGAGTAGTGCACTCACAAAACACGCTAAGACACAAACTTACACTCCCTAAAACACATGCACCAACACACACTCACATGACGCTTCCTAATACACACTCACTCGACATGTCCTGGGTGTGCAATATGGGTGCTGGGACAAGTCCTGGATGTGCAATGTGGGTTCTGAGGCATGACCTGTGGATGTAAAGTGTGTGCTTGCTGTGGTAAGTCCTGCGTGTGCAATGTGGATGCAAAGTGGGTGCTAAAGTTTAATTAAAAGTATATTTTTTTAATATGGTTCTATTTATCCATTTTTTCAGGATGGTATAATTCAAACGTGAATTAATAGAACCATTTATTGGGGGGTTCTATATGCATAGGGTGGGGAAAAAGAGCCCCATCTATTGCCCGGGGGCCCCATGAGTTGTCAGTTCACCCCTAAGTGTGTTGTCCCCACACACAGGACCATATGCTAATGAAAAAAATAAAACATCAGAATGTATCAAATTCCACAGCTGTAATAAAATGGGTTCACTAGCATCTTAAAGGGTGATTATGGCTATGGGTTTGAGGGAAGAAGCATGATGTGAACGTGTGTGCTCCGTGTGTGAGGACCCTGGCGCCAAATGAGTACGGCAACCGATCCTCCATAAACTCGTTGTCTTGCACTTTTGGTTAGATTGGGGAAAATCTGTAAACCCATAAATGCATTAGACCTCAGAAGGCTTTTTTTTTTTTTATCCCCTCTCCCCCATGTGGATTCTGCCAAGGTGGTGAGAAGAGAAGAACTTGGCTTGCTATACATTATTTGCGCAAAAGTGAAATAAAAAGTGTATAACAAAAAGATATAAATCCTAGGGAGTGGCGGTTTATGTTACGGAACACGCTTTTTCCTGATTAATTGGTGATACACTAAAAAAGCACTCTGAGTCTTGACCATTTGAATTGCAATGTGGATTTAATAACAAAGGAATTATTTTGATTGAATGCCTAACTGCCTTATGAGTTTTATGGAAAAAAAGCCATAGGGAGCAGACCATCACTGCCCTTGCCATTAAAAGAACCACCTTAAAAGAAACTCTAAAAGAAAGGCAGAATACAAAAAAAGAGGGAAAAAAATGGAAAGGAGCAGGATCAGAAAAAAAAGACAACAAGAACGTTTCTACTTTTTTTCTCCCCAAAACCTCAAAGAGGCAATGACGAAAGCCTGTTGAACTCTTGTGAACATGCAAATACGTCAGGACTTACAGTGCAATCCAGTCCAGACAAAACACAGATGGACTCACCATAAGATAGGGATCAATCATTAGTGTCTACAGAAGAGTTTAATAAAGGGATGAATATGCTATTAGAACAAATAAAAAAAGAAATTAAGTTTTACTGGAAAGACTATAAAGAAGACATTACAATGATGAGTAACAAAGTAAACCAAACGAAGAGAAGGTGGATATCATTTCCATGATTAACAGCGAAAGAAAAGAACAAATGGAAAAAATAGAGAATTTGCTCATTGGAAGAGAAAATAAACGACCTTGAGGATAGGTCGAGAAGACAAAACATCAGAATATGGAACATACCTGAAGAAGTAAAGACGGAAAATATGGAAGCGTATTTGGTAGAATATTTTGAAAATCTGGGAGTGAAATTTTATAAAGAAATGATTATGGACCGCTTCCATAGAGTACATAAACCAAGCTCTCTTTCTGCATCAGTTCCAAGAGATATAATTGTTGTATTTCAAGATTAAGGAAATGATAACAAAAGCAGCCAGAGACAATCCCATAAAGAAGGAAAATTCTCAGAACTTAAGATCTTTCAAGATCTGTCTTACCGTACAAGACAAATGCAGAGGACTTATGCCCAAGTTCTGAAAGAACTCAGAGAACGCAATATTTCATATAAATGGGGTTTCCCTGTTAGCATTGTGGAGTATGGCAAGGGCAGTAGAAATGTTTCCAATTCTTCATAGGCTATAAAAGAGTGGTTAAATGAAAGAAATAAAAATTGCTTGAGGCAGAAAGATTGAGAGGAGGGGACTTTGAAGAGGTTGAATAAAAGATGAATGGGACCTGGTGGGGGAAAGGAAGAGGGGAGTTAGCAAAGAAGTGGGAATTGTGTTATTTATATACTGCACTATTAAGATTTTGGAGAGATGGTAACGCATTATAAGTGAAATTATATTCGGCAGGTTGGATGGATAGACACTTAAGTTGCAAAAGTATAGGGGTATTTTGTAGTATGTTACAATAAAAAGTAGAGATAAGGGAAAGGAGGTTACAATATGGATTTATAACAGTAATGTACTAATCGATTTTTTTTCACTAACATATCACAAGAAGGAAAATTGAAACAGAAGAAAAAAAACTAGCGCGTTATCTGTGACTAAGCAGCACCAACCTGTTTCTCTGCAAGCACATGTGAATAATAGTAATAAAAAAAAAAGGTGGTGGGTGCGCTAGGTGACTTCCATATATCACAAGAAGGGTATAAGGTATAAAAGTTAGAGGCCATTTATAAAGATTAAGGGAGCTGTTTATTAGAGGAGGGAACACAAATAAAAAAAGTAAAATAATCAAGAGTATTTGGTAATATCTAACCTTATAGAATGAAACTAAAATTTCAGTTTAAAAAGGGGAATAAGATAGATAGGAAATAATTGATAAGATGGGTAAGATGGGTAGTTAGGAGGAAGTGAGGAAGCACTGCACTGTTTTTCTCTCTTTTTTTCTTCTTTGGGAAGAGGCTAAGTAAGACAAGGAAGAAAATAAATAAATAAATAAATTAAGGGGGGAAATAAGACATGTTTTTACACTATTATGTTCCATGAAGTGTAAAATGTATAAAAGTAGAAGGGCACCTTTAAAGATTAAGGGAGTCACCTACAAGGGGAAGGATTTAGAAAGGAAAGTTTAAAAGCATAAGATCGATAGTAAATAATTGATGAGAGGATGTTAGAAAGAATTAAGGAAGCACTGCACTCTTTTTTTTTCTTTTTTACATTTTATACCATGGGCAATGTATGAAAAAAATGTTGGTTTACTGATTCAGATATATTTAGAGTTTTTTTTCCCCAGAGATCGAATTGCATGGAATTGGACTAACATAAATTAACATAAACTAACAAAAATAAAAAGGTCATTATGCTTGCCCTCCAGGTTCTTTTTTTTAATGTACTTATTTATTTATTTTCTTCCTCCCCTGGATGTTTTGCCCTATTTACCATCCCCCAGCCTTAATTTGTATAGATTTTATAATACAAGGTGTTAGCAAAGGCCCCATAAGGATCCCAAGCAACTTATGTTTGAATAAACAGTGCAAAGGTGCAAGGTCCTCAAACTTGGATTTTTTTTTAATCCTATATTTTTTTGTGCCTAGAGAGGGTTAAGGTCCTAAAGAGGGTCTTGGACCAGGGAAACATTTTTATGTAAGTGTTGATATAAAATAATGTATAGATTAATTATGATTAGGTATTTCTGTGGTCTGTCTTTAACCCCTTCGAGACAATGGACGTGTCATGCACGTCCTGCCGGAAACTGCGTTCCCGACGAAAAAATTCACTTCCGTCACTCAGAATATGTTGCTTGATTGCCACTAGAGGCAATTGCAATGTAAAAAAAAAAAAAAATGATCTTAACCCCTTAGCGACAAGACATTTTCACCTTGACTTTACCATGGTGACAATGACTGTTTTTACATTTCTGGGGTGATTGTGTTTAGCTGGTATTTTCTTCTCTCTCACATACTGTACCCACACAAATTATATGTTTTTTTATCATCATAAGAAGGGCTTTCTTTAGATACCATTATGCTCATCATATCTTATAATTTACTTCAAAAAAATCATAAAATATGATGAAAAATTAAAAAAAAAAACACTTTTTCTTAATTTAACCTAAAATATAATTTACACAAATACAATCATTAAAAAAGACCCCATCTAAATAGTTTTTACATGTTGTCCTGAGTTCAGAAATATACATGTTTCCATATTGTTCTGCATTTTTTGCAAGTTATGGGGCAAAAACCAAAAGTAGTGGTTTTTGTTTTTTCCTATATTGACCTTTTGACCCCAACCCGAACCCAAAATTTAACCCTAACACTAAATTTAATCCCAACTCTAACCCTTATGCTATCCCTTAATATATTTTAATTTAATTTTAACCTTATCCCTTATGCTAAAAATTGTTTAATTTTAACCCTATTGGCTAATCTAATTATATGACTAGTTTTTAGCTAATTAAATATATTTTTTTTACATTGCTATGCTACTTAGCCACCTCTAGGGGCAGTCAAGTAGCATATTCAGAGCAACAGAAGTGAATTTACTTTCACTTCCGAAGCTCAGACCACCAGAGGGCATAGCCATATGGATGGAGCATGCTGGTCCGTCAATATGGCTCCCACGATTGCTCCGTGGGTGCCCCAGATTGGAAATTTTGGTGCTGGCTATTGCTTCGACATCGAGGCAATAGACCAGCACTGTTAAAGCTGTTTCCATGATTATTGATCACGAAAACCGATTGATTCACCGCAGGACATGCCAGGCACGTCCATTGTCGGGAACTGAGTTCCCGGCAGGACGTGCCTGACACGTCCATTGTCGCGAAGGGGTTAAAACTAGGATTAGGGCTAGATTAGTTGCACTAATCAGTTGGTATAAATAAAGAAGATTCTTTGAAAATGAAAGGGATATATGAATTTGATTGGCAAACAGACATCATTGATTACCTGGAGATAAAACTAGCAGAGAATACATTTAAGATGTTGCAGCTTAATATTTATGATAAATGGAAAAAACTGAAACAAGATTTAAATAAATGGACTAAAACAGAGGTATCATGGACAGGTAGAATATCAGCGATTAAAATGGCAGTGATACCAAAAAATTCTGTATATATTTATGACTTTACCGCTTAAAATACCAAGTAAAAAAAATTTGGAAGCCCAGAGAGATGTAAATAAATTAGTAAATAAAGGAAAGAAATCTAGAATTAAAAAAGCAATCTTATACAACACACATAAAGCAGGAAGGATGGGGCTTCCACATTTGGAATGGTACTATTTATCAACACAGTCAGCCCAAGTAATTCAGTGTTATTCCCCACTGGGCACGGTGGCATGGGTGGATTTGGATGATGTGTCAATTCCAACCAGAAAGATTATGCCACAAAATATGGAGCAAACCCATTAGTAAAGGCATCGTTGCCAAATGTTCAGTTTTTGCTGGGACAGTCCCGGTTTTTGGCAACCTGTCCTGGACTGTGACTGTCCTGGCAAATATCCCGGCTAATGTGGCTGAATAAAGAGCTGTCACACTACCTGTATTTCCTGTCAGTGCTCCTTCCTGTGTTCTGCGGTGCTGCTTTCTCCTTCCTGTCTGGTCATAGTGGAGAGCAGGTTAGTGTAACTCCGCCCCCCAGCTCTACAAGAGGCATCAGCTCCAGAAAAGGAGGGAGATAGTCTCCCAGCATGAAGGACCCTCTTTCCCAGAGATTACAAGGCAATAGGAAGATAATCTCTCCCTCCAGAGACCCCACTGCCAAAGGACTACTCACTAGCCCCATCCCCCCACATACAATCAATTCTGAGTCTTCACCAGGTAAGAACTTGAAAGAATGGCGTTTGCAAACAAATGTGGATTACCTTTCCTATGATTCTCAGCCAGCATCAAGGGGAGATTTGTGCTATAAGGCTGAGCATCATGGGAATTGTAGTTCACAACTGAGTTCTGTCACTTGATTTTCTGTCAACTACCCTACCTATCATGCTCAGACAGCATCATTGAAACATCATGACTGTTTGAGCATCATTGGACCTGTTTTTGGCAGAACAAGTTAAATTAAAATACAATTAAATCAGTTGAGAAATGGGGTGTAACAAGTCTAAGTGAGCAGACAAAATATTTGGCATTGATTGGGGGCAGAAAATGTGGTATTATTAAAGATTCTACACACATACATAATATTGTGGCTGGATTCTGGTTAGTTCAAATATAAGGGCTAAAAGGTATGGCACAGTGACCGTTCACATTTTTATAATACATATAATCAGACTAAAAGAGTATGTATTGTTTTGTGTGTATTAAGAAATGTTAAACTATAGTCAGTGTTCTAATTTTCAAATACACAAACATGCACCACACCTGCAAAAACTCATAAAGACATGTATTTGTAAACATGTATTCACTCACACAATAGACAAAAAAAACAGATTTTATTGCACACTGCACAATCACACAAATACACATACATGTTACTTGCACACTGTGCAATCACACAAATACACATACATTTTACTTGCACACTGTGCAATCACATAATTACACATACATTTTACTTGCACACTGCGCAATCAATCACACATTTCGTCTCATACTGCATATACACAAATACACTTACTTTTTACTCTGAGACTGCAAATACACAGACACATATACATTTTACTCTCACACTGCACATAAGCACAAAACACAGACATTTTAATATAAAATGTGAAAAAAAATTCAAATGTCAAAATATTGATTGGGGGTAACCTGGAAAAATTAAATATATTTGAAATTAGTGATATTCCCACCAAAATTTTTTTTACACACTGCATGCACACACAATACATATACTTTTACCTGCACATTTCATGCACACACCAATACACATACATTTTACTTTTGTAGCACCTTCAGAGAAGCTGCATGCTATATGCTGCATGCTCACTTTACAGGGTCCCAGGTTCTGTGCCATTTCCTACATATTATAGGGAACATTTAAAGAGCCACAAAGCTTCTTTTTATTTTTAACTTGTGTTTCTGTTCATAGAATGAGGATAAACAAACATGTACTGTACTACGGTGTTTATGCCAGTGTATCCTCTGACTGGCAGCCAAGATGCTTCCCCAGAAAGCATCAAGGCTATTGCTGTTGCCGACACTCTCTCACCTCCATTTTCAAATGCCACCAACAGAAGGTTTTCATGTGCCACCAATAGGGTTGCCACCTTTTCCTCCAAAAAATACCGGCCGTGTGTGGGCGCGGCTACAAGAGGGAGGGGCCATGAGAGGTGGAGCCAGAAAGGGGGCAGATTATCACTGAAATGATATATATTATTTGTATATCATGCCAGTGAGAAGCGTGTGTGTGTGTCACAGACTGTCTATCTCTGACACAGACAGTCTGTGAGAGTGAGAGAGACAGTCTCTCTCTGCTCTCTCATTTTCTCACAGACAGTCTCTCTCTCTCACAGACTGTCACTTTCACTCTCTCACTCCGTCTCTGACAGTCTCTCTCTGTGTCTCTAACAGGCAGTCTCTGCTCTCTCACACACAATCTCTGCTCTCTCTCTCTCTTACACACAGACAGTCTCTGCTCTCTCTTACACACAGACAGTCTCTGCTCTCTCTCACACAGACAGTCTCTGCTCTCTCTCACAGGCAGTCTCTGCTCTCTCTCTCTCACATACAGTTTCTCTCTGTCAAAATTCAAATGTTGGCAACTATGTAAGGGAAACTTATTCTAAACCACCTAAGTTTCTCTTCAGATATGTAGGAAGCTTTTAAGATTAATTCCAGCACTTAAAGAGATTACAAAGCAATCGCCATTGTAAGAACTGGAAGCCTGCATACTGCAGTTAAATTTGAGGAGTTGGATATATAAGTGAATAACGAGTTTACAAAAAATTTAGGAGCAATCACACCTTATGACATTTATGGATATAAAAGATACATTTAACATACAAAAATCAGATTTTTACAAATATCTGCAAATTAGAGATGTATGCAGAAGAGAAAAAATGTTCCATAGGGAAATACCTTATATACAATATAATCTGTGGGACCTATGTGCGGCAGGAGGTAGAAAAAAGAAGGGTATGTCAGTCGTATATAATTGTTCAGTATTAAAAGATCCTAAGATTAAATTTAAAAGTATGCAGCAATGGGAACAGGACCTAAGGGTCACAATCTCCGCAGAGGAATGGACAAGAGCATTGGGGAATTTAAAATCATTCTTGCATTGTACAAATTATATAGAGGCGGGAAAAAAAATATAGAGATGGTACATGGTTCCAATAATAATTAATAAAATGTTCAAATCCTCCTCTGCAGACTGTTGGAGAGGATGTGGAATGGAGGGTTCAATGCAGAACATATGGTGGGAATGCCCGAAGGTAATGAAATACTGGGAAAAAACCTTCAAGTTGATAAGAGAGAGAACAGGAGTCAATTGGAACAATAGAGCAGAAATAGTATTATTCAACATTTTCCCAGGGCCTCCCGGATATAGGAAATAATAGCAACAGTAGATTTGAATACCGTATTTATCGGCGTATAACACTCACTTTTTTCTCCCTGAAAATAGGGGGGAAATGATGTGTGCGTCTGGGGGCAAAATCCTGGCATATTAAATGGCATATTGGGGGCAATATCCTGACATATTAAAATCTCATATTGGGGGCAATATCCTGGCATATTAAAATGGCATATTGGGGGCAATATCCTGGCATATTAAATGGCATATTGGGGGCAATATCCTGGCATATTAAAATGGCATATTGGGGGCAATATCCTGGCATATTAAAATGGCATATTGGGGGCAATATCCTGGCATATTAAATGGCATATTGGGGGCAATATCCTGGCATATTAAATGGCATATTGGGGGCAAAATCCTGGCATATTAAATGGCATATTGGGGGCAATATCCTGGCATATTAAATGGCATATTGGGGGCAAAATCCTGGCATATTAAATAGCATATTGGGTGCAAAATCCTGGCATATTAAATGGCATATTGGGGGCAATATCCTGGCATATTAAATGGCATATTGGGGGCAATATCCTGGCATATTAAAATGGCATATTGGGCTTCAAAGTTCTTTATTTGAAATTTAAGTTTTTTTTCCTGAAATTTCCTTCTTAAAATGAGGTGCGTGTTATACGCCGGCACGTGTTATACGCCGATAAATACGGTAGTTATTATGAACATCTACATTTTTCCTTGACAAATACCATGAAAGATTACAATAAAATTTGGGGTATCTGGAAAGGAAGGGAGGCAGGGGTGGAGGTGGGGAGGGGAGAGAGAGATCTAGAAATATGCATTTATTAATTTTTTACTTTGTTGTTGTTGTTTATGTTGTGATGATAATGTGTTTGTTAGGAATATGGTTGTCATAAGTTATTGTTTTTCTTTAATTTTTTTGTTCTGTACACTCTGTCCAGAATGGGACTAGAGTGAATGTTCAATGTTATTTATAAAGAAAATGTTAATTAAAGGGGTATATTTAAAGAAAAGGGTGATTATGAATATACTTTAATGCCCTAAATAGCATTATTAATATGCTGCTTGTTATTTATTTTTCCATTACAATGTGTGAAGTTTTCACATAGAAATTCTATTCATTAGTTTTAGTGTTAAATCCACCCAGCTGGTGTTCTCATTCAAGTTCAGTCTGGCAATAGCCTGGGATTGGTATGAAGTTATAGTGAATGACACCTTAAGGAATTCTTCTTTGTACATCTCCTTTTTTGATGTGAGGGAATTTATTATGTTTTTGTGTACTATTTTATTGGGAAGGAGATTCTACAATATTGTAGGGACTGCTCAATATGAACTGATTAGTACTGAATTGGCTTCGGGTCAGACACTTTAGCAGATTTTCGCAAATCACCAAAAAGCAGATCCTTAATATCTCTCATTTTGTGTCTGAATCGGTAGTTCAGGCCACCTGTAAACCGAAACATCGAAGGTTTTCGATTGGGACATTTACATCATAAAAATTATTTCCGGGTACCCAGTATGCCCTAATCACATTTGAACATGCTCAGAACTTGATTGAGATAGCTGCATTTTGGGAATATCAATTGTCCAGCTATGTGCTGGAGAATTTAAATTAAAATCATTTTAAAAAAAGCCCCCCACCCTGGGGCGGGGTCGTCCCTGGGCACGAGACCTCGAGCAGCAAAAACCTCTAACAGATGTCACTTAAAGTCGTATCTATAAAAGCACGCGGTCTTAACTCACCTCATAAAAGAGCATATCTTTATGATCCCCTGATAAAGGAATCTGTTGACATTGCGCTTGTCCAAGAGTAACAGTGGATAAAAGATCGGCACATATTTCAGTCCTCTTTACGCGAATGCGGCTTTCAGTCCTCTTTACGCAAACGCGGAGTAGCGATAATAATCGCCGAACAACATAAATTTGACTATATTTTCCACGAAACCGACAAGGATGATCGTAGATTGATACTGATCTGTCAAATTAATCATACATTATATACAATTACGAATCTCTATGCACCCTAGACCATCTAAGCCAATTTTTAAAATCAGCCTTACCAAGGGTAAGTGAAATGGCTAAGTTAGTGATTATTGGGGGGGATCTGAACTGCATCCTTGATATCAAATGAAAGCCCCCCCACCCTGGGACCAAACTGCATCTGGCCCTTATTAATAAAAGTACCCTGGTGCAAAATTTAAATTAAGTGGGCAGAGCTAGTAGCCCTCATCCCCCTAATAATAAACTGGGCTTGGAGCCGACAAAATATCTCCTAGCCCCATACTATCTATTAGGTGGCCTTATGGCTCCTAGCCCACTGTTATACACATGAGTAGCCCTGACCCTCTCTATAATAAATTAGGCTGGGAGAAGGGAAAATGCTTCAAGATAAAATAAACACCAAATGCACATAGACACTAAATATAAATATATACAAGCAGCCTTAAAAAATGGACAGGTGATAAGGAAACACACACAAAATATATAATGGGACATAAAAACCACAAATGCAGTAACTACTGATAACAAATGAGCAAATCAGTTGCAGAAATAGTACAAAAATCTCTAAAGTGCAATACAGTGTGTAAATGTAAAATGTGAGACACAATCGTCATATCAATCACTAAAATCACTGCACTGCAAAAGTGCAAAAATAACCCCCTACCATTGGCTGGATTGAAAATCCCACTGGGCTGTGACAGGGAGGATTCAGATTGGCTGACAGAGTTGAAATACCAGCTCTCTCAGACTCATTATCCGTCTGTACTTTTTCTAACTTTTACTTTTTTTTTCACCAAAGTGTTAAAAAAACAGAATCTTGTAAAGAAAATGAAAAACGCATTTTATTCATTTTAATGAGGTCATTTATACATGTATACAATTCTAAAAAAATGCCTGTGTTTTGTTATTGAAGAAATTCAGGGAATCAGGAGTACTATATATCCTATTTTTAACTAACCATGGCTATGAATAACTACCAATATCTTTTATGATTCACAACTCCAATTTACAGAAAGGGCCAAAAGTTTATCTTTGTGCTCCCTTGGTGGATTCATTATTAATGAGAAGTCTATATACACGAGATGAGTTAGGTCAACCAGGCTGGGTGATAATGAGATGCCTTGGAATAGCTTGTAAAATATTAACAAGCCACTCAAAGGCTAGGTCATGCTGAGGCCCATCCACATACAGAATTAATAATAAAAGCTCTGATATGAGTATTTATTTGATATAATGGTAACGTGAAGATTGGCTGTTATATATTTTGTAGCAATCGAAATGAAGTAACAAGGGGAAAAAACCTTTTTAAACTGAGTGTGGGTCTGAGCTAAAAGCCAAGTGCAATTACAAAGGACATAGTATATTTCTTTCTATGGCAAATGCCTATTGATTTCTGAAGGCACTATCATTCATCCAGGAACAGGCTACAGAATTGTAGTTCATCCACATATCATAATATAAGAAGAGGGGAAAAAATTGCTGCACAAGATCCATAAACTAGCTTCTAAAATTAAAACAAATAAAATAAAAAAATAATAATGCTCTGATATACATTAAACAAAATTGTGCTTGAAGCATTATATTCCTTTGGATGACAGTCCTGCAGTACTTCAATGGAACTCATGCATGAAGAATTACTTGTAGAGATTAATGAGCGATCTAGTTAATTAATGTCCTGAATATGTTACAACATAATTTGTTCATGTTTGAACTTTCCCCTGGCTAACCACAAGAACAGACGTTGAGTAAACAGAAAAAATACGTTATTTTATGTAAAACAAATCTTTTATTTCATGAAAGAAAAAGTCAGGGGAAAGAAAATTTAATCATAACCAGGTCATAGAGTGACTCAATATTAGACATAATAGACTACTCTAAAAACAATGTACTAACCAACCGTATGGTCCAGCAATGTATTTGCCATCATCTTTCTTACTCAGAGTTATGACAACTCTGAGTAAGAAAGATGATGGCAAATACATTGCTGGACCATACGGTTGGTTAGTACATTGTAGGCAGTTCTCTAGTTATGGGGAAGAAAAGGGTTTTACACAACTTCCAAAAAGACTACCCAAGAAAATGCATAATGCATAGTAAGAAAACAGAGGAACCAAAGATTACAGATAAAAGCTGCCGTGCATCCGTCTTTAGTAAAAAAGCAAATTAAAGCTATTTTATTTGTAGCAGGCACTCCAATAGTTTTTACAGCACATATTAATAAAAATGTATGCAGTGCTAAACTCTCGCAAAAGCAGTGAACATATTACCGTATTTATCGGCGTATAACACGCACCGGCGTATAACACGCACCTAATTTTAAGAAGGAAATTTCAGGAAAAAAAACTTAAGAACTTAAATTAAGAACTTTGAAGCCCAATATGCCATTTTAATATGCCAGGATATTGCCCCCAATATGCCATTTTAATATGCCAGATATTGCCCCCAATATGCCATTTAATATGCAGGATATTGCCCCCAATATGCCATTTAATATGCAGGATATTGCCCCCAATATGCCATTTAATATGCAGGATATTGCCCCCAATATGCCATTTAATATGCAGGATATTGCCCCCAATATGCCATTTTAATATGCCAGATATTGCCCCAATATGCCATTTAATATGCAGGATATTGCCCCCAATATGCCATTTAATATGCAGGATATTGCCCCCAATATGCCATTTAATATGCCATGATATTGCCCCCAATATGCCAGGATATTGCCCCTTAGTATGCTCGTTATGCCACCCTCCTCCCCCCCCTTCCCCAGACCCCAGTACTTACCTCGTTCCTGCTCTGTCCCCCGGTGCTCTGAAGCTGCGTGGCTGTGAGGGAAGCATTGTGAGCTTCCCTTCAGCCGCGCGGTCAATAAAGTTTGTTTTAAAAAAACCAGACTTTATTGACCGCGCGGCTGGAGGGAAGCTCACGACGCTTCCCTCGCAGCCACGCAGCTTCAGAGCACCGGGGGACAGAGCAGGAACGAGGTAAGTTTTAGATTTTTTTTTTTTCGGCGTATAACACGCACACACCATTTTCTCCCTATTTTCAGGGAGAAAAAGTGCGTGTTATACGCCGATAAATACGGTAATATATCTGTGAAAGGAAGTTCAGTCAACATGAAATAATGCAGTCATCCTTTTGAAATCTTCTTGTGTCTTGTTGACAAAAAAATATTTCAGAAAATACTGAAATTGTATTCACACAATCAGTGTATCACTTACAACTCTTTAAGAAAGACTAAAAACAGATACAAACAATGGAGGTCATGTATAAATGTGGTGCAAACGTAGATGGAGCCAAACAATGGCTCTTTCGGCGTTGTTGCCTATGTGTAAAGCAGATGTCTGACACATTTCTGGAGTCTTAATTGCATCTGCCAGTTACTTACTTTTTACTTGTGTCGGAGCTCATTGTGCCGGGCACAGCCAATGTATAAGAAATAGGGCACTGAAGAGTGCCTGATCAGTGTCAGGGAAAGGTGACTGCACCTTTTAATATCTCTCCCAACACTTTGCAGTGCAGCAGTTTTTATACATGACCACCAATATGTTATCCTATTAGCATTGATATTTATTTTATGGAAAAAGAGACTTTGGGCTCAATAATGGCCGTGCTTTTCAGTTATTTGATGGTAATATATATATAATATATATATTTGATGTATATTGGAGAGGTATAAAAAGGCGCAGTCACCCTTTATTAAATATAATTGTGCCTTTTTATGAACTCTGACACTAGTCAGTATGGGGGAGGGACCTCCACCAAACAATGTTGGATGGAGATTCCCAGACACTGATCAGGCACACTTCAGTGCCTGATTTTTAAAAAATTGGCTGTGCCCAGGGCAATGAACTCCAACACAACTAAAAAGTAAGTAACTGGCAGATGCAGCTCAGACTCACAAAATGTGTTGGGCGTCTGCTTTATATTTATATATAAAACCATGAGAGCTTGCAGAATATACTGTATGAATGGCAATTATTTTCATATTTAGTGTTTACACGTAGGATTAAATTTACAGATGGTAAACAAGCCACTTATCTGAAGCACTACATTGTAGGAGTGCTGTTAGAGTCAAAAGGGTATACCTACATTCTTGTGCATGTTGGTTAATCTTGGGTTACTGTTATCTAGTAAAATTACCAAATCAAAATCCAAAGTGTAGGGTCAAAAATCCCCTAAAGGACACGGGCTAGGAACATTTGGAAATATTAAAAATAGGTAATCTGGGTCAGAACACCAGTAAGACTTACTAGAACTAAACACACCCAAAGACTAGTAATTTGACTCGTAGAACAGGCCACGCATGAGAGCACAGATTGGCTTGTATTGGAAAAAATAGGCAGACATGCAGCAAGGGTCAGGGCTACATGGGCATCCACAGTGGGGATGGCACTTGCCTCCCCTGGAAATTGGATCTGCAGCAAGAGAGAGAGAAGCAGTAGACTTCATTGGTTAGGTTATCTAGATATATAGACCATGAAGAAACCTGTCAGACAGGGAATTGCAGCAAAAAAACATGTCGGAGTGGTTTGGTCTGTTCTCTCAGGGTTGACTTTACCACAGAGCAGAAGGGGAAACTACCCTGAGTTCAGTCACACTAGAGGATCTACTGGTTCTGCTAATTGAGCCCTTCATTTTTTAAATAGTTTTGTTCATATTGTCATTTACCAGGTTGGATGACATTATACTGGTTTAAATTATTATTCATGTTATTCTTTCCCTCACTCACCACTAAAGCCCTTTTATTATGGTATTTTCCAAGTTCCCTTAACTTCTTTCTACAGCCATTGATTTAATTCACCCCAATTGTCACTAACTGTCTGTCTTTCATCCTATTGGCCAGGTTACCTTAGATCCCTCCTTTTATCCTCTGGGTCTCTCTTGCATTCACTATTACTTCCTTTACCTTGGGATTGGCTGGTTTTGTTTATTCCCTCCACTTTATTCATGTTTCCTCTGTATGTGCAGGAGCTGCTAACTGGTAAGATCATTAATTTGTAACCCTTTTCATGCCAAACCAACCAAAGGGCTGGATGCTAAGATACAAATTGAGTTAATACTCCAAATGTTGAGACTACATTTCAGATGGCTCTTAGCCAGTGTGTTAAGTAACATGGGGAAGAGAGCACTAAACAATTAGAGTCCCAAAGGTGAGGTATTATAGGATTATGGATTGGTACTGCAGCTGCTAAGAAATGCACATCTCATGATTCTCATGACTGAACATCATGATACATGTAATAACAGCTCCTATAGTGGCAAAGTTTACTACCACCTGCTGCATAACTACCAGGTGTCCTTTTTTGGAACCAGGCCATTATGTCCCTTTTTATTGCCTGCCAATGCCCTTTTTTAATACCTTACAAAGTTTGCTGTGCATCACAGAGCTCCACTACATAACACAATATTAACCTTTGTTGACAGTAACTAGAGTTTGTCACCCGGCTTGTATTTTACCTGCAGGCTGTTGAAAAATTGGCATTATGCTAATGTAAGTCTATGGAAGCAGTAACAAGGTCGGTATATTTTTTTAAAGAAAAGGTGGCAACCCTAACTGTAACTCCCATGATGTTAAACAAGTAACATTACTAGTAGCAAACTGTGGGTGGGGATTTATGAGGGGGATGGGGTAATATGGTTACAGTAAGTCTACAGTAAACACTGACTTTTGCTGACTGCATCTACAATAATATTCAACCAGTCATATTACTAGCTTAACTGTATGAGGGTTGAAGTTACAGACTGGGAATGTTACACTGCACACATTTTTGGCTGAATACCATAGGAATTGTAGATGGGGGGTAAAAACGGCTAATCTTTACTATCCCAACTATTGTAAACTTCCCATGATGCTCATGTATATGCTGGTCTGTTAGTTACCAATACCATGGTTATTTAATTTTCCTATTAATGGGTAACTTTTGTAACATTTGGCTCCTACCAGGAAACCCCTCTCCTGAGCCAACATAGGTAAACAAAGGAGAGAAGGTAAGACAGGGCTTGACAAATTTAATTAGATTTTAGGAGCCAGCAAAATTTTTAGGAGCCAGACAATCACGCAAGCATACACGCAATTGATAAACACACACGCCTACTTTACATATACCCATATATACGAACACCTCACACACACCTACTTTACATATATACATATATACAAACCTCACACACACCTACTTTACATATACACATTTATCCAAACACCTCACACACACCTACTTTACATATACACAAACACCTCCCACACATCTACTTTACATATCCCCTTGCCGACAAAGGACACGTCAGGCACGTCCTGGGAGAATCTTCCTTAACGACAAAGGACATGCCTGGCACGTTCTGTGCTGAAACAAGCTCTGAAAACGATTTTTTTTATCGCTTTCAGTGCTTTTTTGGTATTGCACCAATGCTTCCACTTGGAAGTATTGTGCAATACAAAAAAAACCCACCACCCGCATTTCGATCGCTCCGGAGAGCGATCGAAATGCCGGTTTTAAAGGGACAGTGCCTTTAAAACGGGTGGTGATTAAAAGAGCACTGAAAGTGACTTTTTATGTCACTTTCAGTGCTCCGGTGTATTGCTACAATGCCTCCGGTAGAGAGGTATTGTGCAATATGGAAATCTCCGGTGAGCGATTAAAGATGGCAGATTTAAAGGCGCAGAGCCTTTAAATCCGTCTGCGGTGGTAAAGAGAATAGGAAGCAAATTTAATCACTTCCTATTGCTCTGTGTGTGTGTTGCTGACATGCCTAACATGTCAAGGCAGTCAGCAACACACAAAAAAGCAAAAAAAACCTCCTGATCTTGGCCACAAAAAAGCATGGCCAAGATGGTGCTGCCCTTCTAAGGGCAGCAGCCTCAGGAGAAGTTTACTCCCTCTAGAGGTGTTCCTTGATTGTCTCATCAGAGAGACAATCAGTAACAGCCAATAGAGGGGAAAGGAGGTGGGGTGAGAGCTCTGATGAGCTCTCACCATTTGTCTGGTAAGAGCAATATTTATCAATAGATATAGTATATAGTATAGATCTGCCTCCCTCTCCTCACTTGCATTTTGGTGAGAGAGAGAGAGACAGATCAGTATTGTAAGAGTTAGTAAGTTAGTTAATTTATATATTTATAAAATTGTGAGACCCAAAGGCTTTTTTCAAAGCAATTCCCTGTGTGTTAACCCCTTCCCTGCCTTTGAACACCGTGTAAACTGTGATCTTGCACAGCAACATATTTTTGCTGTCTGTGCATTTTTTTAGGGGTTAATTATTATTTTTTTACTGTAATATATTACAGTATAACCCCTTCCTTGCCGTTGATCATTGCGATTGCATTGATTCGGCCACAGAAGCGCATTTTTGCTGTCCTCATCTTTTTTTTTTTTAAACCCGCTAGGGGCAATTATACCCGCTAGGGGGCCACGTAAAGTAAACTTTGTATTATTATGTCTGAGCGCATGTATAGCGCTGAGGAGGCTTATGCCATCCTTGCCTCAGATTCTGAGGCCACTGAGTCAGGGTCAGATTTTGACCCTGATCAGTTTACTGATACATCATCTAGTGATGTATCAGTGGCTGCTGGGCCCCCTGCCACAAGGAGTAATGGGACTCCACTTGGCAGTGCTGCTGAGGAGTGGGTAGCGCCTAATCGCTATAGGCCAGCTATCCCTCCTTTCACTGCAGTTCCTGGCATCAATACTGATGTCACGGGTTTTACCCCCCTGCAGTTTGTGCAGATTTTTCTGGGGGATGACATTTTGGGGGACATTGTCTCCCAAACTAATATTTTTGCCCAGCAGTACCATGCTGCTAACCCGCAGTCTTTTTTGGGTAAGCTGCACTGGGCCCCCACTGATGTGCCAGAATTTCTGAAATTCTGGGCACTCACTTTATTGATGGGCATCATCAAGAAGCCCTCACTCCGCTCCTACTGGAGCACTAGTGCTATATGCAGCACCCCAATTTTCCCTCAAACAATTCCTAGGCTGCGTTATGAAACACTCCTGCACTTCAGTAATAACAGTCTGTGCCCCCCTAGAGAGCACCCCCAGTTTGACAGGCTGTTCAAAATCCGCCCCCTGATTACCCACCTCGCTGCCAGGTTTGCAGAAGTTTATACACCTGGGAAGAATATATCTGTTGATGAATCCCTGATGAAATACAAGGGAAGGTTGGGATTCAAACAGTATATACCTTCCAAGCGCTCCAGGTATGGCATCAAGGTGTATAAACTTTGCGATAGCGAGAATGGGTACACTCAGGCCTTCCGGGTATATGAGGGAAAGGATAGCCACCTTGACCCTCCAGGTTGCCCAGAACATCTGGGAACCAGTGCTAAGATCGTTTGGGACCTAATACTCCCCCTTATGAACAAAGGGTACCACTTGTATGTAGATAACTTCTACACAAGTGTACCTTTGTTCAAGCTACTGTACTGCTTTGATACAGTAGCATGCGGTACTGTACGCCAGAACCGCATCGGTTTCCCCAAAGATCTGGCACAAACCCAGTTAAGAAGGGGGAGACCTCAGCTCTGCTCAAGAGGAGCTCTTGGCTGTAATGTACAGAGACAAGAAGGATGTGTGTCTGCTCAGCACCATCCATGATGAGAGGACTGTGGAGGTCTCTGTACGTGGCAGAGCTGAGGTCACCAGAAAGCCAGTGTGCATCAGGGCCTACAATAAGCATATGGGTGGGGTTGATCTCTCAGATCAGCTGCTACAGCCCTACCTCATCATGAGGAAATCAAAAGTGTGGTACAAGAAGGTGGCAATTTACCTAATGCAGATAGCAACCCACAATGCTTTTTTGCTCTGCAAAAATGCAAACCCCGAAATGAGACTGAAATTTTTGCAGTTCCAGCTCCAGGTCATTTTGGGGATCTTGTACCACGATGCACCTGGTCCCCGGGCGGTGATGGGGGAGAGTAGGGTTGGGGCTACTCATTTTATTTTTAAAATCCCCCCTACTCTTAGGAAACAGAACCCCCCAAAAAAGTGCAGAGTGTGCAGCAGTAAGGGGCAGAGAAAGGACACCACTTTTTACTGTCCTGATTGTCCTGGACAACCGGGACTCTGTATTGGCACATGTTTTAAAGTGTATCACACCGTAGCCCATTTTTAATGGTTTTTTTTTTTACTGTTCCTATATCAGATTTTTTATTCTTTTACTTCATGTTCTCCTACATCACAATAAAAAATTTTGTGTAAAAATACAAGATTGAAAAATTACTACCACACACTTACTCCATTATTGTTTTTGATAAAATAGTTGCATCAGAGACATCAATACACCCCGTATGCAATACTTGGCGTGAAAACTTTCTAAATATGTACGCTTTCATGGCAAAAAACCTAAATGGGGTATGCAAAAGTCCCCAAGATGAAGATAGGCCTATTCAAACAAAAAACTAAAATTCAATCCAAAGGACCAAGTCCTTCAATTGTGCCTCAACCTTCCCAAAAATCCTGGCAAACCTATGCATGGGGGGCATAGGTATACTCAGGGGGCCTTGCAGAAAAAAACCTGGAGTGTTTTCTTGCAGTAATTTATAACAGGCTCTCCTAAATCACCATCAAAAAGGAATGTGGGTGGAAAAACCAAGATTGAAAAATTACCACCACACATGTCCTTTAAATTTTTTTGACTAAATTGTTCCATCAGAGGCATCAATACGCCCCATATACAATACCTCGGGGTGTCAACTTATGAAATATATACACTTTCATGGCAAAAAAAAATAAATGGGGTATGCAAAAGTCCCCAAGATGAAGATAGGCCTATTCAAACAAATAACTCAAATTCAATCCAAAGGACCAAGTCCTTCAATTGTGCCTCAACCTTCCCAAAAATCCTGGCAAACCTATGCATGGGGGGCATAGGTATACTCAGGAAGCCTTGCAGAAAACAACCTGGAGTGTTTTCTTGTAGTAATTTATAACAGGCTCTCCTAAATCACCATCAAAAAGGAATGTGGGTGGAAAAACCAAGATTGAAAAATTACCACCACACATGTCCTCTCAATTTTTTTGACTAAATTGTTCCATCAGAGGCATCAATACGCCCCATATACAATACCTCGGGGTGTCAACTTATGAAATATATACACTTTCATGGCAAAAAAAACTAAATGGGGTATGCAAAAGTCCCCAAGATGAAGATAGGCCTATTCAAACAAAAAACTAAAATTCAATCCAAAGGACCAAGTCCTTCAATTGTGAATCAACCTTCCCAAAAATCCTGGCAAACCTATGCATGGGGGGCATAGGTATACTCAGGGGGCCTTGCAGAAAACAACCTGGAGTGTTTTCGTCAGTAATTTATAACAGGCTCTCCTAAATCACCATCAAAAAGGAATGTGGGTGGAAAAACCAAGATTGAAAAATTACCACCACACATATCCTCTCAATTGTTTTGACTAAATGGTTCCATCAGAGGCATCATTACGCCCCATATACAATACCTCGGGGTGTCAACTTTTGAAATATATACACTTTCATGGCAAAAAAAACTAAATGGGGTATGCAAAAGTCCCCAAGATGAAGATAGGCCTATTCAAACAAAAAACTAAAATTCAATCCAAAGGACCAAGTCCTTCAATTGTGAATCAACCTTCCCAAAAATCCTGGCAAACCTATGCATGGGGGGCATAGGTATACTCAGGGGGCCTTGCAGAAAACAACCTGGAGTGTTTTCGTCAGTAATTTATAACAGGCTCTCCTAAATCACCATAAAAAAGGAATGTGGGTGGAAAAACCAAGATTGAAAAATTACCACCACACATGTCCTCTCAATTGTTTTGACTAAATGGTTCCATCAAAGGCATCAATACGCCCCATATACAATACCTCGGGGTGTCAACTTTTGAAATATATACACTTTCATGGCAAAAAAAACTAAATGGGGTATGCAAAAGTCCCCAAGATGAAGATAGGCCTATTCAAACAAAAAACTAAAATTCAATCCAAAGGACCAAGTCCTTCAATTGTGCCTCAACCTTCCCAAAAATCCTGGCAAACCTATGCATGGGGGGCATAGGTATACTCAGGGGGCCTTGCAGAAAACAACCTGGAGTGTTTTCTTGCAGTAATTTATAACAGGCTCTCCTAAATCACCATCAAAAAGGAATGTGGGTGGAAAAACCAAGATTGAAAAATTACCACCACACATGTCCATTCAATTTTTTTTTGACTAAATGGTTCCATCAGAGGCATCAATACACCCCATATACAATACCTCGGGTGTCAACTTATGAAATATATACACTTTCATGGCAAAAAAACCAAAATGGGATATGCAAAAGTCCCCAAGATGAAGATAGGCCTATTCAAACAAAAAACTAAAATTCAATCCAAAGGACCAAGTCCTTCAATTGTGCCTCAACCTTCCCAAAAATCCTGGCAAACCTATGCATGGGGGGCATAGGTATACTCAGGGGGCCTTGCAGAAAACAACCTGGAGTGTTTTCTTGCAGTAATTTATAACAGGCTCTCCTAAATCACCATCAAAAAGGAATGTGGGTGGAAAAACCAAGATTGAAAAATTACCACCACACATGTCCATTCAATTTTTTTTTGACTAAATGGTTCCATCAGAGGCATCAATACGCCCCATATACAATACCTCGGGTGTCAACTTATGAAATATATACACTTTCATGGCAAAAAAAAATAAATGGGGTATGCAAAAGTCCCCAAGATGAAGATAGGCCTATTCAAACAAATAACTCAAATTCAATCCAAAGGACCAAGTCATTCAATTGTGCCTCAACCTTCCCAAAAATCCTGGCAAACCTATGCATGGGGGGCATAGGTATACTCAGGAAGCCTTGCAGAAAACAACCTGGAGTGTTTTCTTGCAGTAATTTATAACAGGCTCTCCTAAATCACCATCAAAAAGGAATGTGGGTGGAAAAAGCAAGATTGAAAAATTACGACCACACATGTCCTCTCAATTTTTTTGACTAAATTGTTCCATCAGAGGCATCAATATGCCCCATATACAATACCTTGGGGTGTCAACTTATGAAATATATACACTTACATGGCAATAATTTGCACAGTGTCTGCGAAAAAGTTCCCAAAAGAAGATGGGTAAAAGAATATGACAAATTAGAAAAATGTCTGCATATGTCACAAATTTGGCATTGCATCCCAACAATCCAAGAAACTTATGCATGGGTGGAATCAATGTACCCAGGAGATGTAGCTGAACACATATTGTGGTGTTATTTGACACTGACACATACAAGAATCTGTAAATTCGTGTTTGAAGTACAATGTATGTAAAAATACACAAACAATTACTACCCCAAGGCTGGTGGTATAATTAGTGCATGGAAAGTGTTAAAAAACTACCATTTGAAATACCCTAGGGTGTCTAGTTTTCAAAAATATATGGTTTGATGGGTGTAAAATACATTGGCCGGCTTCCAAAATGTGCCAAATGGGACATGGGCGCAGGTTGTCTGCACGTCAAAATTCCAAGTCAGAAATTCATAATGCGCACCTCCCAATTGTGGACCTTTAGCCCCCAAATAACATAACAAACCTATGCATGGGTGGTATCACTGCACTCTGGAGATGTTGCTGAACACATATTGAGGTGTTGTTTGACTGTAACACCTAACAGAATCTGTGAATGTACTCCTAAAGTGCAGTGAATGTGCAAAAAAACACACACAAAATGATTACCCATAGGCTGGTGGAAGAATTAGTGCATGGAAAGTGTTAAAAAACTACCTTTTGAAATACCCTAGGGTGTCTAGTTTTCAAAAATATATGGTTTGATGGGGGTAAAATACATTGGCCGGCTACCAGAATGTGCCAAATGGGACATGGGCGCAGGTTGTCTGTACGTCAAAATTCCAAGTCAGAAATTCAGAATGCGCACCTCCCAATTGTGGCCCTTTAGCCCCCAAATAACCTAACAAACCTATGCATGGGTGGTATCCCTGTACTCAGGAGATGTTGCTGAACACATATTGAGGTGTTTTTTGACTGTAACACCTAACAGAATCTGTGAATGTACTCCTAAAGTGCAGTGAATGTGCAAAAAAACACACACAAAATGATTACCCATAGGCTGGTGGAAGAATTAGTGCATGGAAAGTGTTAAAAAACTACCATTTGAAATACCCTAGGGTGTCTAGTTTTCAAAAATATATGGTTTGATGGGGGTAAAATTCATTGGCCGGCTTCCAAAATGTGCCAAATGGGACATGGGCGCTGGTTGTCTGCACGTCAAAATTCCAAGTCAGAAATTCAGAATGAGCACCTCCCAATTGTGGCCCTTTAGCCCCCAAATAACCTAACAAACCTATGCATGGGTGGTATCCCTGTACTCAGGAGATGTTGCTGAACACATATTGAGGTGTTGTTTGGCAGTACCCCTTTAGATTTTCAGGAAATGTTTACACGAATTTCACTCAGCTTGAAAAATCTAATTTTTTTTTACATGTGTGCAAACTTTGGCAAAGGTTGGTGGTAAAATTGCTACATGAAAAGTGTCAAAATACCCCTCGTTAAATACCTTTAGATGTCTAGTTTTTAAAAATATGTACATGTGGGGGGTAATTCAGGGATTCATGACCAATATCAGTGTTACAATGTTAGTATTGATAATTTTTGGAAAAATTGTTTTGAAATAGCATTGCACTGCTTATAATTATTGCCCTGTAACCTGAATAAAAAA
The DNA here is from genome assembly GCA_036172795.1 of Pelodytes ibericus. Taxonomy (NCBI): domain Eukaryota; kingdom Metazoa; phylum Chordata; class Amphibia; order Anura; family Pelodytidae; genus Pelodytes; species Pelodytes ibericus. The sequence goes on along the minus strand of CM069867.1, from coordinate 26,618,830 downwards.
AACATAAAAACATGGGGTATTTCTAAACTCAGGACAAATATTATAATCTATTTAGCAGGGTTTTGTGCTCTGTTTTGTAGATGAGTATAAGATTTTTCAAATCAAAGTCAGAAAATCAAATAAATTTAATTTTTTTCACCATATTTTATTCTTTTTTTTACATAAAATTATACGTTATGATAAACATAATGGTATCAAATGAAAGCCCAACTAATGCCGAAAAAAACAATATATAATTTGTGTGTGTACGCTAAATGAGAGGGAACAAAATTACAGTTCAACACAAACACCTCAGTAATGTTAAAACAGCCATTGTCACCAAGGGAAAGTCAAGGCAAAAAAGTCTTGTCACTAAGGGGATATACACATATATACAAACACCTCACACACACACACCTACTTTACATATTCCCATATATACAAACACCTCACACACCTACTTTACATAGTTCCATATATAGAAACACCTGACACACACCTACTTTACATATTCCCATATATACAAACACCTCACACACACCTACTTTACATATACCCATATATACAAACACCTCACACACACACCTACTTTACATATTCCCATATATCCAAACACCACACACACACCTACTTTATATATTCCCATAAATACAAACACCTCACACACACCTACTTTACATATACCCATATATACAAACACCTCACACACCTACTTTACATATTCCCATATATACAAACAAATCACACACCTACTTTACATATTCCCATATATACAAACACCTCACAAACACCTACTTTACATATACCCATATATACAAACACCTCACACACACCTACTTTACATATACACATATATACAAACAACTCACACACCTACTTTACATATACACAAATATACAAACACCTCACACACACCTACTTTACATATTCACATATATACAAACACCTCATAAACCTACTTTACATATTCCCATATATACAAACAACTCACACACACCTACTTTACATATTCCCATATATACAAACACCTCACACACACCTACTTTACATATACCCATATTTACAAACACCTCACACACACCTACTTTACATATACACATATATACAAACACCTCACACACACACACCTACTTTACATACACCCATATATCCCCAAAAAAAACCACACACCTACTTTACATATTCCCATATATACAAACACCTCTCACACACACCTACTTTACATATACCCATATATCCAAATACCTCACACACACCTACTTTACATATACCCATATATCCAAACACCTCACACACACCTACTTTACATATTCACATATATACAAACACCTCACACACACCTACTTTACATATATTCATATATCCAAACACCCCACACACACCTACTTTACATATTCCCATATATACAAACAACTCACACACCTACTTTACATATTCCCATATATACAAACACCTCACACACACCTAGTTTACATATACCCATATATACAAACACCTCACACACACCTACTTTACATATACCAGGGCTTGACAAATTTAATTTGATTCTAGGAGCCAGCAAAAAATGTTAGGAGCCAGACACAACATACACGCAATTCATAAACACACACCCCAACCCACTACACATATACACCACACACACACACACCAACCCACTTCACATATACACACACACCAACCCACTTCACATATACACCACACACCAACCAACTTCACATATACACCACACACCAACCCACTTCACATATACACCACACACACCAACCCACTTCACAAATACACCACACACACACCAACCCACTTCACAAATACACCACACACACCAACCCACTTCACACATACACCCCCCCACTTCACACATAAACCCCCCACTTCACATATATAACTCCCAACTTCACATATATAACCCCCCAACTTCACATATACAACCCCCCAACTTCACATATACAACCCCCCAACTTCACATTTACACACACACGCAGCTACTTCACATACACCTTACACATATACACCTCACACATACACAGGTTTTTTTTTTTCCTTTTTTAACTTCTGAGTGCTGGGTGTCGTCTCTTGACAACCCAGCACTCAGCCGAAAGAGCAATGAAGATCGGCTCCAGCACGAATGTTCCCACTCCCTACCTCATTGCAGGGGAGGGGGAACATTCGTGCTGCAGCTGATCCTCATGGCTCTTTCGGCTGAGTGCTGGGTTGTCAAGTGACGACACCCAGCACTCACACACGCGTTGCACGAGGGGGCGGAGCTTGCAGTCTGTGCAATACGCACAGACTTCCTCCCTCGCGCTGCAAAAAACGGATAGCAGCGGCAAGGGGAACATTAGGGTAACGGCACCCGGGCGCCAGGCTCAATTTCCAGGTCGCCATGGCGACCTGGCGCCCAGGGTTTGTCGAGCCCTGACATATACACATATATACAAACAACTCACACACCTACTTTACATATTCCCATATATACAAACACCTCACACACACCTACTTTACATATTCCCATATATACAAACACCTCACAAACCTACGTTACATATTCCCATATATACAAACACCTCACACACACCTACTTTACATATTCCAATATATACAAACACCTCACACACACCTACTTTACATATACCCATATTTACAAACACCTCACACATCTACTTTACATTTACACATATATATAAACACCTCACACACACACCTACTTTACATTTACACATATATACAAACACCTCACACACACCTAATTTACATATACACATATATACACATATATACAAACACACACACACCTCACACAGTCTTTTCTTGTTTTCTTCTTAATGTCCCCCCCCCCCCCCCTCCCTGCTGCTTTACCTCACTGCAGGGGAGGGGGACATTCGTGCTGCAGCCAATCTGCCTGCTGAGTGCCAGGATGTCACGTGAAAACAATCGGCACTCAGACACGCGTTGCGCGAGGGTGCAGAGCTTGCAGTCTGTGCGGATGGCACAGACTTTACCCCCTCGGGCTCTGAGAAAATAATAAAAAAAAAACGGATGGCAGCGGCAAGTGGACCATGAGGCTGACGGCACCCAGGCGCCAGGACCTGGCGCCTGGGGTTTGTCGAGCCCTGAGGTAAGAGATATTAGGGGTACTGTGGAGGAAATTTTACGCTAACAGCACCAAATGCATTGAGCTGTCATAAATTGATTACTGCCTCTTCATGACATCACTTTGGCTGTTATTGATTCCATGAATTTGTCTCACCAATTTTCTACAATAAATTGCTGATTTCCACATCGCATGAGTCCCCCTGTAAAAACTCCTGTGGACGCCAATGACAGGAGGTGCAAACTCATTCTCCCCCAAATACTATGGTTTAAACTCACTAAACAGACAAATCAGACCAAAGCTTTACCCCAAAATGAGGCCAATGCATCACCTCTTTGTGATGTCACATCGGGGATGACTCTAAACATGATATTTCTATCATGTTCTAAGAGGCGATTGTGCCTTTTTAGGAACAAAACAGCTGCAGTTTAATCTTTTCTTTTTCAAAATACATATATTCTTGTTATACACACATTTTTATAGGTTCAGAACAGAAATGTGTGTGCCAGTAATCTAAAGATAAACCAATATAAAGAATCTCAAATATCACAAATAATTGTATTATGCTAAACTATTTTTGAAATGTTATGTTTAACATAGCATGCTTCTCAGTCACTTACTTTTTTTTGTAAACCCATTTTTTACTAACCCCATGGTGACATGTCATCACATGTCACCATGGGGTTAATAAAAAATGGGTCCATTGACTAGGCCTGTCCTCTCTGGCAAACCGTTGCCGACATTGGACTAACTTTGTCTGTCCTGTGGTTAAATGAGTGGTGCATGTGATCTGTGTCTGCCACTCAGACAGTGGTGATAAAAACAATATAATTTGTGTGGGTAGAGTAGGGAGTAAGAAGAAAATTACAGCTAAACACAAACACCCCAGAAATGTTAAAACACACTGTAAGTGGCTTTACCTGCACCTTATGGGTTTTCCTCCAATACTACCCTATGTCGTTTGTTCCCTGTTTTGATAGATAATTAAATGAATAATCAGAAGAGCTCCTGAGTTGATTTTATTGAAGGCCTTACTCTGCACCCAAGTTTGTGAGTGCATAAACTGTATATTTGTTTGTCACTTAATTTATTAGATATCAAATTCTGTTATATTTTTATATTTTTACATGTATGATTCTGCACTACTACATAAATACAAATACATTTGCTTTCAAGAACTGTAGGGAGTGCTAGGGAGAAGCTGTGGTCATATTTGTATGTATTACTTGCTTTATTGATTGAAAGACACATTTTTTTCTCATATCTTATTAATGAACAGATTCTCCTAGCAAATAGAGGTAAACCAAAAGAAGATTTATATTTACAATTGATGTGTCCAGACTGATTATCCTCAACAAGGAAAAGGAGAGAGACGTTGGCCCTTTGCGGGATCATAATGTTAAATATAGATGGGGCTTCCTCAATGTTTTACAGTGGATAAGCTTGAAAAATTGATGATTACAAAAAATTTGGTGTAATTCAGTCTTCTTGGCTAATAGCCTATGAGTGTTTTACTATAAGTGAGGTGTAGACAACATTATGCTTTGAGGAGGACACGTTTGTTCATAAAATGATACTGAAGGGTATTAACCCCTTCCTGCCTCTAGGACGTTCCATACCATCCAACTTTTTAGTGCCTAGAGGTTTGTAGGATGGCATGGAACGTCCTACATTAAACAGCTCATTGCGGCCCCCCGTGTGACATCACAAATCATCGCGGGTCCCTGCATGGATGCTTCTGGCCCAGGAACAAAAAGACACCGATGGTGCTTTGGTTTTTAAAGTCCAAAGCACCAACGGTCATGAAGGGGTTGAAAAGAAAAGTTTCATTTGGGGGGGCGGGGGGAAGATGGAAGAAAATAAATAATACCGTTTTTTTTCCCTCCCTCTCCACTGACAGCATTATTGGTAAAATAGGAAGCACAACTGGGTGTATTGTATAAGTGTTTGTAAAATAGATACTGAAAGATATTAAAAAAGAAAAGTGTATCAAAAGGGAAAAAGGGAGAGTATGAAGGGGTTTTTTTTTTACACTTGAGGTTTTGCTTAACACCAATTTACATAATTTTTTATTAAACGGATATTAAAAGTTATTAAAAAGAAAAAGGTTTCACTACAAGAAGAGGTATAAATATCATTTTTTTGGTTATCTAAGAGGGCACATTAGATGATACTAGAGGTGCCACTTCAACCTAATTCACACAGTCATTTGTAAAATAGGTATTTAAGGTTATTAAAAGAAAAGTATTTTAGATATAAATAAAAATAAATTGTTTCTGTGAGAGGGCACATTAGGTGATACTAGATGTACTGCTTCAACCTGATTTGCACAGTTGTTTATAAAATAGGTTTCTCAGTTTATTAAAAGAAAAGTGTTTTAATATAAAACTAGGTATAATTAAAAACTGGGTCCGGGAATTAAGCGGTCTTTCTTCAAACAAGTCTCCAAGCTTGAACTAATCTGAAGGATTTTGTGGTACTTCAGTCCCGCATCAAACTGTATATATTTTGGATCCTCTATTTATCTGTTAATTAAGAAAAAAAGAAATAGAAAAGTGGGAAGAGGGGATACAAACATAAGACACCTGACTTTATCAAAACCTATATAAGAACACTTTACACTAGAACAATTTTCTAACTCTGGTCTGAGACAAAGTATCTGACATAGAATGACGTCAAAGAAGTCAGCTGAACCCAAACAAATTTCCAAAAAGAAACAGGATAAGAAACCAGAAAAACGACTATCAGGTTTCTTTACTCCACAAACAAGTAGAGGAGAGGCAAAAGCAATAAATAATGAAGAAACCTCCCCTGCGGATACAGGAGACAGAACATCAGATATAGAGGGCATGTGAGGAGAATCCGCGACTTTATCTCTTCTGAGTTTATCAAAAGCTGCCTTGTAGAACAAGCAGAGGCGATAAAAAAAAAAAAAATATATACTAACTCTCAAGAAATTAAAAAAGAAATCACTAATATGACAACAAAATTTGAACAGGTGGAAATCCAGATAGAAAGCATGAAGAGTCAGTTAGCAACCCAGACAGAGACTACTAATGAACTGCAGAGGAGAATTGACAACTTGGAATTAAAATTGGCAGACCAAGAAGAAAGAAGTAGGAGGAACAACATCAGAGTCCGAGGAATATCAGAAGAAATTTCCAACTGGAGAAGTATATGGATGATTGTTTTCAGTTCCTGGGGCTTTCAATAGCTAAAGACAATAATATGATGGAAAGATGCCATCGAGTTCGCAAACCTGAAAATGTACCTGATCATCTGCCTAGAGACACGGTCATCTGTTTCCAAACGTTTAAATTCAAGAGTTTATTGATGAGAGCCATTTTTGAAAAACCTTTGAAAGGATCGGTATATGAAAATATAAAGATATTCCCTCATCTGTCAATTTATACTAGGAAAGCACGATTGGCGTTTGCACAAGAATCTAAGATACTCATAAATAGGGGGATAAAAAACGCGTGGGGATTTCCAACTAAAGTATTGGTCCTATATGAAGGGAAAAGAGAGGGGATTTCCACACCGCAGTGTCTAGCTCAATGGATCAAAGAACATAGCTAATAACTACAGGGAAAGAGTTAAATAAATCAGGGGGGTAATCGAGGGAGAGAGAGGGAATTTAAAAGGATTTTTAAACATTTTTTATTACGTGTTACATATGGAAGGAACCACAAGGTATAGTTAAATATATCAGAATTTAGTATGTTAATAAGTGTGAGGGAATTTAAAGAGAAAGAATTAACTTTACACTGGGAATAGAAGACTAGATATAGAAAGGGCACCTTATAAGGAAGATATGAACTAAGTCACTATATAAAAGATAATAAATAAATGGAACATATAAGTGCACTAGGAATACATAAGTAAAACACTTGATATTGCCTCCTTGGGGCATAAAGGGATGAGTGAAGATAATTTTTGCTTGAGGGTTTTTTTTTTCCCTCCTCTCCACTTCGGCCTCCCTGGAGGGATGGTTTACTTGCAGAGACCAACAATTATCCATCAATAGTAATGGATATATTTTCCAGTCTATCTAACCCCCAGAGGGTACGATTAGACTTTTCGATGTGTATAAAGGGGATATCACGTCAAGAAACAGGGAGGGATGGGTATGTAATTGTTTGTTTGTGGGTTTGTCTTTATGTCCTTTTTGTAGACGTCCGCAGAGGTAAAGGAGAGCCTGAGAATAAAAGTCATAAGCCACTGCTATATGAATAGCCTAAAAATGCTTACAGTTAACGCACGTGGGATTAATTCTCCTCAAAAGAGGCTTATTGTATTAGACTTTTTGAGAAAAAAGAGGGTTCATGTATGCGCGATTCAAGAGACCCACTGGAAACGGGGATGAATTGAGAATGAAATCCAGGGAATACCCAACGATATTTTGTGCCTCCCTGCCTGAGAAGAAAAAGAGAGGAGTAGCCTTTTTATTCTCCAAGGACATTGAGCCAGAAGTGATACATTTAGAATATGATTCAGAGGCTAGATTTATTATTCTAATATATGGGATAGGAGGTAAAGTCTATACTTTAGTAAATGTATCTGCCCTAAACCACTCCCCTGCCTCGTATATCCAAATCTTGTGTACTAAGATTGAGACAGGGAACGGTCCTGATGATGGGAGACTTTAACTGTGTCATGGATATACATCTGGATCGTATATCTGAAAGAGGGAGAGGCCAAGACAAAAATCTCATAAATAATGCAAAGAAACTCAGAGAGACGGTTGGGCTTTTTCCTCTCCTGGACCTATGGAGGGTCTTCCACCCAGGGGAGGTCGATTTTACATGTTATTCCATATCATACCTGACATATTCCAGACTAGACATGTTCTTTGGAGATAGAGCCATAACCCAGAATATTAAGAAAATAGCTATAAAAGATATTGCCTGGTCAGACCACAATGCAGTATGGTTGGATTTAAAACTTGAAAAGAGGAGAACCAGGTCAGAATGGAAGTTAAATAGTGCCCTAATCAAAAAGAAACAAAATATACAGTTTTTAAAGGAAGCAATAGACAATTTATTTCGGGAGAACAGAAATCATGAAGTGAGTCCTCCCATGACATGGTGCGCCTTTAAGGCGGTCATCAGAGGACATCTGATGAAATTAGGAGCCCAGGAAAGAAGAAGATCTCCCCCGAATCTGGCCAATTTATACATAACCTTGGATACCCTTAGAAACCAAAATAAAGAAAATCCATATTTACTAATATTGAATAAACTAAAAACAATAGAGCTAAAAATGAATGAACAATTAATAGATAAAGCAAATAAAGTATTAGAAAGTTTTAAATCAACATGGTACTATAAGGGTAACAAAGTAGACAAGCTGATGACAAGGAGACTTAAAAAACAGGAGGCAAAAAAACAGATCTCTTATATAAGAACTGATCCGGGGGTGGTAATGACACCAGAAAAGATAGCGGATGCCTTTAAGAATTTTTATCAAACACTGTATAATCTCCCGGATGCACCAGATCAGAAGGGAATTAGCTCTTATTTTAGAGATCTGTCATTGCCTAAGATAGGACCGGATCAACTAGAGGCCCATATTTGGCCACTTTTGGCTGAGGAGGTGAACTACTGCATAGACAGGCTGAGATTAAACAAGGCCCCTGGTCCTGATGGATTTAATAACTTTTTTAAAAGTCTTTAAGGGAAACTTATTGGCAGACCTGACAGCGATGTTTAATTCATTGTCTAGCAGGGAACCTATCTCAGAAGAGCTTTTAAAGGCAAATATAATCACTATACCAATGGAGGGAAAGGATCTGGAGCTAGTGCCCAGCTTCCGTCCCATCTCGCTTCTGAAAACAGATATTAAGCTGTATTCGGCAGTATTGTCCGAAAGGATTAAAAAGGTATTGCCTTCAATAATCCATCGGGACCAGATGGGCTTTCTCCTACTGGTAACATTAGCCTTATAGATGTTTTGGATTACTCCCGCAGAAGAAAGGTTCCTATCGTGGCCCTGTCACTAGATGCCGAAAAGACATTTGACAGGGTCAGGTGGAATTTTATGAGAACCTCAATGGAGGCGTTCGGGTTTAGGGGAAGAATAGTAGACTCCAATCTGACATTATATACATCCCCGTCTGCAAGAGTGATAGGAGGAGGGTTCACCTCTGAATGGTTCAGCTTGGGCAACGGAACTACACTGGGATGCCTGCTGTCTCCGTTACTATATTTGATCACAATGGAAACAATGGCAGCGGCTATAAGACAGAACCCAAATATTTCTGGGCTAAGAGTGGGGGGGAGAGATCTGAAGATTAATATGTATATGAATATGAATTCCCTACCTCTACTAAAATCAACAACTAAACAATTAAGAGACTGGAAGAACTCATGTTTCTCATAAATATAGTTAAGACCTATGCTCTGCCAAAATTGCTCTACCTCTTTAGGATGCTCCCTTTAGAATTCCTGGCCAGCTGGCTTACATTGATTCAAGGTTCCCTCCGAAACTTTATTTGGCAAAATAAAAAGCCGAGACTAAATCTAAAGTGTTTAAGAAGAAAGATCTCACAGGTGGGACTTGGATTGCCAGATATAGTACTGTATCATGACTCAAGTCTTTTTTTTTTTTTTTTTTAAAAGAATATTCAAGAAACTTTATTGAAAAGAAATGGACTGTCGAAAGGCATGTCTGTCCTGTAAATTCTTTTTTTTTTTTTTTTTTTTAATTATACTTTTTTATTCTTTTATATTATATAATTACATACATAAAAAGAGAAAAAAACAAACAAAGGCATTAACATTACTGATTTCACTACATTACACTGTATCCAGGATCGGGGAGGAAGAGATGAAGTACTTAATATTATTATTGTCCCATGGTCTATAGTGACCCCGGGCAACTGTTTGAGTTACTAGAGATAGGAATGGGAAAGAGGTATCCGTGCTTATCCACATTCATACCAACCAATTTCCCCCAAATTACACTAACCTGGTTTGCTCCGATACCTCCATCTCTTCCGACCCATCCCGGGAATAAACACCTTATCAGACATACATTTATAAAGTGAGATGCACCACCGCGCAATCTAAGGTCGAGCTCGGACCAGCTTACATTTAACCCCCTTTCTTCTCTTTTCTCCCCTCTTTTCCTTCCCTCTTCTTCCTTTCATTATACTCTCTGGGTTAGTTTTGCCTTCTTTTCCTATTATCCTCAACCCCTCCCTCTATGAGAAACAGAGACATAGAGTAAATCCAGTTCTAATCTAAAACCAAGCAGGATTCTATCTAATTTCTCTTTCTCTCAGCGGGAAATGTGCGAGCCATGGGGCCCATCTTTTCCTAAATTTTCCAATATGTCCCTCGTTATAAGCTATGTTTTGTTCCATTACATATTGGTATTCAACTTGGTTCTTAATCATTGACCAGGTTAATGGAATACTTTTGTTCCAATTATGGGCAATAACCATCTTAGTAGCCATCATAATATGAATTAGAAGGTATTTTTTTTGGAAGGTCAGGGATGGTGGAGCAATATGGAAGAGGGCCTTAGTTTCTTAGTTTTTTCAAACTTTGTTTCTAAGATTGTATCCGCTATTCCTATTACTTCTTTCCATAATTTGTTAACTACAGGACAATCCCACCAAATGTGGGAGTGGTCCCCTAGTCCCTGAGAGCACCTCCAGCATTGGGCCGAGTTGTTACTATTTATTTTATGCATGATTTTAGGAACTCTATGCCATCTATAGTTAATCTTTATTTGTAATTCTTCTAAATTCAAGCATTTAATTGATCTCTTAAGATCTGTGATTATAGAGTACCACTGTTTTTTTATCTAGTCTCTTATCCATATCATTCTCCCATGAGTCCCATGCTTTTGGTTTTTTATCATTTTTGTTTATTTGCAACAGATTAAGTAACCTAGGCATAACCTTCCTCTTTGGTTTTTGGTCAAAGATTTTATCTATTTCTCTTTCGATTAGATTCACTTTACTGGCCAGTAATCTGATTCTCAAGTAGTGTTTCAATCTTAGATAAATGACTCAAGTCTTTTAACCCATGCTATAATTTCACAGATAGATACCTCTAAACAGGAATCCTGGTATGATATTGAAATAGAATTAGGGAGAAAGACGGAACTAGTTAGATTTTTCAGGCCCACCAGGGCAAAAATTAAGAGAAAAGAAGATCTGGGCCTAGACAAAGAGATAGTCCTAAATAAATGTCCTGAAAGCCTGGAGCAGACTCAGGAAAAGATTGGGACTTGAAGGTCGCGTTATACATGAACTCTAACACTTCTAGAAAATAACTTAGAATGTATGAATTTAAAATCTTGGCACAAATGTGGCATAAAGACCTTGGGGGAATTATGGAGAGATTCTAGCATTATCCCCTTCTAGGAACTTCTGGATAAAAATCCAGACTTAAAAGGGGAAACCTTCAACTACCTAAGAATAAAAAGGTTACTTAGTAAAATATCTGTATAAAGCCAAGTCAGAAAGTGTTAAATGCCTTAGAGGACTTATGGGAAATAACGATAAAAAAAGCCTACTAAAAAAATCTAAATACATGTTGGAACTGGACTCAGGGGATTGTGAATCCAAAGCTTTCGCTAAATGGGAAAGAGACATAGGTATGACGTTAACAAAAGGAAGATCTAATAAATGCTCTTCATGGGACATATAAAACAGTGAGATGCCTCAACCTTGTAGAAACATAGTACAAAATCCTAAACAGACTGTATCTGGTACCTGCCCGTCTAGCGATGATGAAGAGGGGCATACCGGATACATGCTGGAGATGTAACAGGTGTAGAGGCGATATGCTACATATGTGGTGGTCTTGCCCACCGTTGAAATTATGTGGCAGGAAATGCTGGGAAAATTGTTTTATCTGACCAACATTTCGCTCCCAAACAACCCATAGGTGCTTCTATTGCATCTAAATCTCCCACGCACTAAGGAATGGGAAAAGGCCTTTGTTCTTCATTTCATATGCGCAATTAAAATTTCAATAGGTAGATTGTGGAGATCATCACAGGCCCCCGGCTGGTTGGAGGTAAAGAAACAACTGGAACACCAATTAAAAATGGAGAGAGGAATTTACCTTTACCAATCAAAAAACCTAAAAAAATGTTGATAAATGGAACAAATGCATAGAAATCCTAGCCTGTGATGATGAAACCAAAATCTCCAACCCAGGCATTTGAATTGTAAATAACAAATCAGTGATAAATAGTGGCATCTTCATTTTCTTTTTCTGATATATTTCTTTATTAGATTGCATTCTCTAGGTCTCTCCTTGGTTTCTGTGGACGTATATATTTTATATTTTTTTGGTTGTTGTTTATGATGTAAATGGTAATGTGGGCTTATGTATAGGGGTGTAGATTTCTTTGTAAAGAACGTGAATTTGGAAAATTTATAATAGCACTCTAAATATTGATCATTATATCTAATGTGCACCTTATCCCTGTGCTCTTTTTCTTTGCCACAGGAGATATTTGTTTGTATTGCATTAATAGAAATTTTCCTATAAATAAAATATATTTTTAAAAATAATTTTTTTGAAAGGTTTTTCCTAAGTGCGATCAATGAAGATTTATAATAAGTGTGGTTTAAATATGGTTGGGTCACTATATGACCCCTTTTTTTCTTCTATGATCATCTGAAATTGATTCACCTCTAGATAGCTAGATTTTTTTTACCCTACTAAATATTTCCAGCTTTAAATATTTCCCTACTTTTATAGTAGGTGTCAGTATCACTATCACGTGCTACCATGCCAGAATCTTCACGTATCTTCATGGGAGGGATGTTAGGATTGACTCAGTTGCTGGAGTTTCATGGGAGAGGGGTGGGAATGGGCTTGGAGAGGAGCCTCAAAGATAACAATAATTAAATGCTTATTAATTAATACCCATGGACTGAATTAACCAAACAAGAGAAACAGAATATATCATTTTATTTAAAAAGAACATGTTGAAATGGATTTCTGCCAGGAAACACACTGTATGAATAGAGAAAGAATAAAATGGGGAGGTAGACTATTTCCAACTCTTTTTCTCTACTCAATGGTTGACCAAAAAAAGCCTGGATCGTTTTTTCTGGATCACTTAAGGTAAACATCATACACCAATAAATACACAGTGAAAGTAGGTATATTAAATTTGTTGTTAAAATAGAAGATCAACTGTTAACGCCAGTGAATGTATCTCTATCCACTCTGGCACTTTTCTATCTCTTGTCCAAAATATAAGATAAAACTGTGGGTTAGTTACAAAGGGAAGTCTTATTATAGCAGAAGATTTGATGTGTGAACTGTGTGTTGAATTATGGTATTTGATAAAAATACCTAAAGTACCTAAAACCCTAAAGTAGTAGAGAGTGGTTTGGAAAAATAGTGGGGATCCTTTAATAATGCTGTTTTAATTTATGGAGGCTAACACGTCCAAAGAAGAGAGATTACACTCACTTTTCTAAATATTAAAACTGATTTAATATTAGGAGATCCCATAGCTTTAAAACTGGTTGACAAGATTTATATAATTCTGATAACACCTGGTCAGACCATAGCTTGTTTTTTTTATGAGACAGGCAGAAAATAAATTGCATATACCAAATAAAACATGGCAATAAGATGATTCTTTGTGTTATCCTAAAGACTATAGAGAGTACTTAGCTAATATTGCTAAATTATTCTTTCAGGAAAACAAGATAGAAAAAATATCTACCTGCTAACTAACTAAAGGGATGCCACCGAAAAACAGGATGTTAGCAGATTTGTACATCTGGCGTTATTTTAAAAAAAAACTGGTTGAAAATAAAAAACAATCATTGAAAGTCTGCCAAAATAAAATCCAAGTCTAAGTCCATCAAGTCCATTCCTATCATTCCTGCTTTCGATCTGAGCTATTTCGAATTTGCCACGTGGGGAGAGGTGGGGGATTTCTTCTTGACTACAAAAGGGAATACGATTTTCTCCTTGGATATTATTAATGCTTATTCTATTATTACAGTAATAGCCCTGTATGGCCTGTATTTGATAGCACCACCTCTTTTGCAGTGAGTTCCATATCTTTATTGTCCTTACCGTAAAGAATCCCCTTCTTTGTTGTCTATGAAATCTTTTAATCTACATTCAGAGGAACAAAAGAAAGATCTTCAACAGAAGATGAAGAAGTTGAAGACTTTCTGGATACTAACGATACAGAGGTGTCTCCACCCACATTGTGGTGAACACTCAAATCTGTTGTAAAGGGGAACTTAATAAGTACAGACTAATTTTTAAAAAAACAATTGGGAAAACAGAAAGAAAGAGGATAGCCAAAATGCAGGTTAATAATAAAATAAAAATAGACCCAATACGATAAGTGAAGCTTTTAAGAACTGTTCCGGTTCATTATAACGTTAAAACCAATGTTACATATACAACTCAGACTAAAAGTTTCTTGAAAAGTTTGGGTCTTCCTAGAGGGATTTTATCAGATATTTGACCTGGGAATTTCCCCCATACTTCTTAAGGTATTTAATTATATTGGAGACCAAAATTAGTTCCCATTGGGGATGCTACAAGCAGCAATCTCTCCAATACCAAAGGAGGGGAAGAATCCAATGTATGATACAAACTATAGACCAATTTAATTTATCAATAACAATGTGAAAATATACTCGAAGATCCTTTCCAAACTTTTGAGTCACATGGTCCCTTGTCTGATCCATCCGGACCAGACAAGGTTAATATACAGTAGATCAGTTGAAGATAATACTCGTAGAATAAGATGATGAATATTTGCAGTCACCCAAACCAAGTTTTTTTTTTAATTAATTTAAAACTTTTACAAACTGAAATTTAGTTAGAGGTGGACTGTCTAAATGAACAAAAAATGGTCCTTCGATACGTGGTCTTAGAGATAAAAACTTAATAACTGCAGCAAGTGGGCAGACAGGAGATGCAGCAAAGCTGGCCAAAGTAATCCACTTGCCTTTACCCTCTTGGTCAGTTTTGGACCTAGATAGAAAAACAAAAATCTTACCATCAGAGACCACAATATCATCACTTTGCAAACCTGAAGGAACATTTTTGCTTCTAGCAACTAACTCGATAATTCATGCTGCAAAAAATGCTATTTAAAAAGCATATTGAAACAAAATAACCTCAAATAACTCTAATGAAACAAGTTTCCTATCATCCTTCCTAATGCATTTTTGATATCCGTTCAACATCTGTTTAATCACAAATAAACTCCAAACAGACCTTTTTCCATCAACTTATGGAAAAAAATAAATTCCTGACAATTCCTTAGAAATCCAACTCTTACAATGATAAGATATTAGATAACTAATAGCTATATCTCTACTAGATAATAAAGGGTCATACTAAAATTCCTTATTAAACCAAAACCACCTGTTCCATGCCTTAATATAAGCTTTCCAAGTCACTGGGGCAACTGAAGACACAATAAAAAGACTTATCTCTGATAAATTAATTCCCAAAGGCTGCCCTGGAAAGGGGAACCCTCCAGATGTGCTTGAGGCGCCTCTCTCCGAAACACGTCTCACTGGAAACATGAAAGAGCATCAGATATTAAACTTTCCAGGAATATGTTTTGCTCTTACCCACAAATTAAACTGTAAACAATCAAAAACTAAATTTCTAAGTAGATTAATAACGTTTATACACTTGGCATGCAAGGAATTTATAACCTGGACTACACTAAGTTTATCACAATGGAAAACATTACGTGATCCACTCAGTTCTTTGCTCCACATAAAGACTGCAGCCACAATAGGAAACAATTCCAATGCGTAAGATTTTTTGTAAAACCAAATTCAAACCAGTGATCAGGACACCTCTGCGTCCACCATCTGCCCTTCCAAAATATACCAAAGCCTGCTTAACCAGCAGCATCAGTAAAAAGTTGCAGTTCATCAGAGGCCAAAAATTCTGCTTGCCAAAAACAACTAACGTTAAACTTTTGAAGGAATTAGTCCCAAATACCGAGATCCTGTTTAATTTGAGCTGAAATTCTAAAATGAGCCAAAGGGGATTTAAATATAGCAATAGTTAATGATATTCTTCTAGAGAAAACCCTCCCAATTGGCATAACTCTGAAAGCGAAAGACAGCGTACCCAGCAAAGACTGAAGTATCTTAATAGTCACCTTACTGCTCTGCAGTACCTGTTGGATGGTGTTTCGTGTTTTCAAGATTTTTTCTTCAGGAAGCCAAAACTCCATCTTTAGAGAGTCAATTGTTAAACCCAAAAATTGAATAGAGCAATTAGGTAAAACCGTCTTTTCCTCCACTAGTGGAATACCAAACCATTCCAAAAATCTCTGAAAGTTGTCAGCAACCTCTCCTGTGATGCCAACAAACAGAAATCATAGAGATAATGTATAATCCATCTTAAACCAGATTCCTTTACCATCACCCACTCCAAAAAAGTTGCAAAAGTCTCAAAGTACATTCAGGAAGGAGAACATCCCATTGATAAACATTTGTCAAAAAATAAATGCCCATTAAATTGGAAGCCCAAGGAGCCAAAACAAGTAGGATGAATAGGAAAGAGCCTAAAAGCTGCATCTATATCCACCTTCGCCAATAAAGCTCCTCGGCCACAATTCATAACCAATTCTCAAGCCTTATCAAAAGACACCTATTTCACATAACAGTCCTCTTTAGGAATTTCATTGTTGACTGATGCACTGTTAGGATATGAAAGATGATGAATTAAATGGTAGGAGCCTACCTCTTTTCTAGGAACTAAATGGTGACAGCCTGAAATTTGGTAAAAGAGGGAAACTAAAATGGCTTTTAAACCTGCCTAACTCTAATTATTTTTTAATTTGCAAACCAACTATATGAGGCAACTCCTTAACTGAAAGTAAATAAGTAAAACCCAACTATATTCAACCAAACTATTTACAGGGATTCTGAAACCTTCTTGAAAACTATTCTTAAGTAACTCTGCCTTCCATCTGTTTGGGTACGACTTTAAGTAATGTAGCATTCTTACCAGACTAACTGGCATCATTGCCTTTTGGAATGTTGTCCTTAGAACCTTGCTGTGCCCTTCAAATGCACCGAAATGCAATTGTAAATATCGGCACAATTGGTGCACTTGTGCCTGAAACTGCAATTACTAGACCATTTAGATTGCATTCGTTATAGGCCTGGCACACACCTTTTTTCTGTAAGACGACAACACCTGGATGTTGTTTGGATTTTTTTACTGAATTTATTTGAGGAAGCATGAGATCAGAGTCCCACGTCCTTCATTCCCCATTTCAATGAATCGTGTACCGCCAATGTTTGCCAAAACAATTCATCGTATTGAAACCAAGCCAGCCCAGAAATTTTTTTATATGCCTCCAAAATGCTTTCCAAGTGCTGGAACAAACCCCCACATAAATGTTTTCCCCCAGCACTCCGGAATAAATGCAGAATGACTGCAACCAATTATTAAAAGATCTTGCAATGGGGCATCTTCTATCATCCTCACTCATTTCCTTATCAATTTTAAAGTCCTTAGACATTGGCAATAAAGACAATATGTCAATGCACTCGCCCCTCCAGATTTTTTCTTTCACTTGTTTTCTGAGGTGAAAACCTAATGGGGACACATCCCAACCCAACGCTTCTTTCATATAAAGTTCTTTGACACCTGAATGATATAAAGCCTGCTCACCCCCGACAGAGGACACTGATTCAATATTATATTCTTTTAGGTATAACCCCGTTATTTTTATAACTTATAAACAATTCCTTGTGGATGGTTATTACTTATACTGCACACATTTTCAATCTGGATAAAAATTTGCCCTGAACTAATCATTTTGCAAAGACTGTAGAAATTTAGCCTGCCTTTAGCTTTACTTGCTGACTAGATAAGCACAGAGCTGGCCTTAAGTGTTCCAGAAACCTGTGGGGGCCACCCCTGTGGATCCCGCCTCCTCTCTACCCTCATGTCTCTCGGTCTCCTCTAACTCCTCATGCCTGTCTCTTTCCTCTCCCTCCATGTATGTCTCTCTCCATTCTCATGTTTGTCTCTTTCCTATTTCTTGCCAAGTCTGTCTTTCTCCAACTCCCCCATTTTATATCTCTTTCCCTTCCCATGTATGTTCTCCTCTCCCCACCCCCCATGTCTGTCTGTCTCTCATTCTCCCAAATATAATTTCTCTTTCCTCCTCCATAAATCTGTTGTTATCTCATTCTCCTTTCCCATATCTGTTCTCTCTCCTCCTTCTCATATTGATTAGCTATCCTTCCCCTCCCCATATCTATTTCCCTCTCCCTGAATCTTTTATTCTCTCCCTCTCCTCCTCTATATCTGGTCTCTCACCCCTCCTCTGTTCTCTCCCCCATTCTCCTCATCTCTGTGCTCCCTCCCCCTCCACCCCCATATCTGTTCTCTCTCCCCCTCTTCCCCATATCTGTTCTCTGTCCCCTCCTCCCCATATCTGTTCTCTCTCACCCTCCTCTGTTCTAAAACCCCATCCTCCTAAATATCTGTTCTCTCTCCCTCTCTTCCCCTATATCTGCTCTTCCCCTCCTCCCCTATATCTGCTCTCTCTCGGTATTTGTTCTCACCCCCTCCTCTGTTCTCTTCCCCTCCTACTCTGTTCTCTCCCCCCATCCTCCCCATCTCTGTTCTCTCTCCCCCTCCTCCCCAAATCTTCTCTCTCTCCTCCTCCTCTCCCAAATCTGTTCTCTCCCCCTCCTCTGTTCTCTCCTCCCCCTTCTCCTCTGTTCTCTCCTCACCCCCCTCTGTTCTCTCCTCATCCCCTCCTCTGTTCTCTCCTCATCCCCTCCTCTGTTCTCTCCTCACCCCCACCTCTGTTCTCACCTCAACCCCACCTCTGTTCTCACCTCAACCCCACCTCTGTTCTCACCTCACCCTCTCCTCTGTTCTCTCTTCCCCCTCCTCTATTCTCTTCTCCCCCTGCAATGTTCTCTCCTCACCTGTTGTCTCCTCGCCCCCACCTCTGTTCTCACCTCAACCCCACCTCTGTTCTCACCTCAACCCCACCTCTGTTCTCACCTCAACCCCACCTCTGTTCTCACCTCAACCCCACCTCTGTTCTCACCTCACCCTCTCCTCTGTTCTCTCTTCCCCCTCCTCTATTCTCTTCTCCCCCTGCAATGTTCTCTCCTCACCTGTTGTCTCCTCCCCTTCTCCTCTGTTCTCTCCTCCCCTTCACCTATGTTCTCTCCTCCCCTCTATGTTCTCTCCTCCCCCTCCTCCTATGTTCTCTCCTCCAACTCCTCCTCTGTTCTCTCCTCCCCCTTCTCTGTTCTCTCCCCCATCCTCTTTTTTCTCCCCCATCCTCTGTTTTCTCCCCATCTCTGTTCTAGTGGTGAACTCCTCACACTCAGCAGATTGGGCTGGCACTCTCAATGCAGGAACTGCAGCACTCCAGTTGGGCTTTTAAAAAAAATGTATTAGTGTTCGTTGTGGACTCTCCAAGCCCAGAGGGTTGGGCCTATTTTCAGGTAGGGGCCTGGAGCCGCAACTCCAATAGTCCCTATGTTAATCCGGCCTTGACTATTATAAAGATAAAAAAAACTGATAAAGTTGTAACAGATAAACTAAAGGAACAGAGTACAGCTAATCACATAACTAAATTAATAGATGATAAAGAGGTGTATCCGACTCCAGAGGGAATAGGACATCCTTGTTATGAGTATTATTGAAAATTGTATCATTTGCTGCAGAAACCCTTAAATGAAGCCGTTGATCAGTATCTTTCTAAGACAGATATCTCAAGGATTTCTGATTTACAGAAAGATAAGTTGAATATGTCGATAATGTTGCACATGGATATAGTGATAGAATGATCCACCAAGATGAAATAGGTTTTGTCAAGACAGAACATCAAGTTATAATACCGAATGAATAATGAATATAATTGATGCTGCATCTGGGAGAAAGATTCCCCTGTTGTCAACACCAAAAAGGTATTTGAGAGAGTAATTTGGATTTTTCTGGGATGTATGCTGCAAAGATTTGGCATGGTTTTATAGGGCGATTATATCCCTGTTTGTTAAACCATCTGCAAGAAGAGTGTGTCCAAACATCTTCATAAGATGTTTTAGCCTGAGTACTGGTACCTGTCAGGGGTGCCCACTGTCTCCACTCCTTTACATTTTGCCCGTAGAACTGCTATTAATATTAGAATAAATCTTGGTATTCATGGTTTTGGAATAAAATCCATGTAATTGAAAATAAATTTATATGCAGACTGATTACAGTTACTGATCCGATAAACTCACTAGAACATATGATGTTAGAATTTAAGCAGTTTGGGTCGGTGTCCAACTATAAGATGAATATAACTAATATGATTCTAATGGAAAAAATATTAGGTAAACCAGTCTATTAAGGAGATTATTATAAATTATCATTTTCTATAGGCTAAGCGTGACTTCAATTATTTAGGTATTTGTAATGCTACGGTTGATGAAAGTGAACTGTTTAGAATGTTTCTGTTAAGAAAGACAAATCATTTGTAAAAGGAGTGGAGATGAATGGCGCTTTCCTTTTACATTGGTGCTGTTGGAATATATGATTCTACAAAACAAATCCACTGTCTAAATCTATTGGAGACACAGTTTAAAATCTCCAAAGGTATCTAATTCCTATCAGAATGACCTAAATGTATCCAGCTAGTTCAGCTATATTGTAGGAGGTGCAAAAATGTGGAGGGCTCATACCTTCACATTTGGTTGGCTTAAAAGATTTTTGTGCTGATAGATTTATTAACAGATATAAGATTGAAGATTATACCAAAGGTGGTTCTGTTATACTTGACATTATAATTATTGCAGCTCATAGAAAAAAAGAACTGTATATGATTACACATTGCTTAGTTGCAGTTAAGATATCTGTAGCGCTAAGCTGAAATTAAAGGAAGTTAGAGAATCATATAAAAGGTAAAATTTCCCATTCTTATATGAGATGTAATATGATACAAATTTGCAATATCTTTGTATTATGTAAATAGTATTGGTTTTATCATTTTTTACTTGTTTCTGTTTCTATACATAACAAATTCAGTTAAGAAAGAATTAAACAAAAAAGAAAACAGAGGGTATATATATATATATATATATATATATATATATATATATACACACAAGTCCAAAAAGGTAGAAAAAAACACGCACTTATGGGTCTTTGTAAATCAATATGAAAATGCTTTAGTCGATGCTTATGAGATCACAATATAAGAATCTTCAACATAAATCGACATTTCGGTCCGAACCTCAGACCTTTATCAAGACTGACTACCCAAGAAATAAAGTCTACATATACAGTAACCAAGAAACATTGAATAACCAAAAAGAGAAGAGAAAAAGCCATCACTCACCCTTAGCGTGTGTGTAATAGCCAAAATCCGGAAGTGTCGGGCAGAAAGGAGGTTTAAGGATATCTGTTCGGGCTCAACAGCGCTGGAGATATTTAGAATGTACTTGGTCCTCTGATAGTAGCTCCGGTGCCTCTACTGGTGCCTGGTCTGCACCATGCGTACTTGAAGCTTAGTAAAATAAACGTAGAAGACGGCACTCAAGGAGTTAATGCGTTTAGTTGAAAAAATATAGATGATTTAATGTCCATAAGTGAAAAACAGCACAGCAAAAATAACAGGCAGAAAGTGGCAAACAGAAAGTTTAAACCGCTTGACACGTTTTGCGCTATAAGCACTTAATCATAAGCCCCTTGGACCAAACATGCCGCCTTTCTGTCCCCTTCGGACATGGCACCTCCTCGTTGGTCTGCCTGTCCGCGTTTTTGAACCTCTTGGGAGGCTGGGACCAAATACTCCCGGGTCTGGTCTAAAAAACCTTGTGTAGTATTAGGTTTATCTTGTTGTGTATTGGGGGTGTCTCCTTCTGAAGCTGATTCTCCAGAAGTCAGATCCATAGTGGGTTCGCAAGGTTTCACTATGCTCATACGTTCACGTCTTACCTGAGGGATGGAGGATTCTTTCTGGCCGCTTAGCCATCGATACACTTGATGATTTGTGTAATCATTATTCACTTTAATTATTTTTTGACGTTTAAATCGAAGAAGGCAAGAAGCCTTTCGGAACAGGACTTTGGACACTATTGCACCTAAAGGCTTAAACGAACAGATTCTGTTCTCCCCTTTTCTACCACCTAGATGATTTGTTTGGTTTTTATCTGGATTTTCTACTCTTACTACATTTTGTTGGTTCTCTCTTAGTCTCCCCTTTCGTTCCTCCCTTGTGTTTATCCCACTGTGTTGCTTACACCCATCCCACTGAGTTCCTTGCTGCTACCCCACTTTGTGTTCTATTCCCACCTTTATTTTATTTATTTCTATTCTTATTTATTATTTTTCCCTCTTTCTTATTGTTTTTCTTTTATTGTTATTTCTTTTTTTTTCCATTTTTTTCTGTTCTCTCTAGTTCTTCTGTCTCATGTGGGACTTATCCTAGTGGTTCACTTAGTTTACATATTCATTTATTTAGTCATGTATTTCTATGTTTAGTTTAGTGCTGGCTGCATGCTTTCATTTGTTTTCATGTTTGCTCTTTTTCTGTTGCCTGCTTTCTCATTGATTCATTTCTTATTGCATGCATGTATGTCTATTTGACACACTCTTTTTGCATTATTCACATGTTTTTAGCATTTTTTATGTCTCCGGTAGCTTGCCACATAGCGGTGAATTAGTATTCCTCGTCTATGTCATCTTCATTGGTGGCGTCTCGTTGCTCCAGTAACGAGGTACACGCATGCGCACAGCAGCTTTCGGTGAGTAAACTTCCTTTCTGCCCGACACTTCCGGGTTTCGGCGATTACACACATGCGGGGGTAAGTAATGGCTTTTTCTCTTCTCTTATTGGTTTTTCATTGTTTCTTGGTTACTATATATGTAGATGTTATTTCTTGGGTAGTCAGTCTTGATAAAGGTCCAAGGTTCGGACTGAAACGTCGATTATGTTGAAGATTCTTATATTGTGATCTCATGAACATCGACTAAAGCATTTTCATATTGATTTACCATGACCCGTGAGTGCGTGTTTTTTCTACCTTTTTGGACTTGTATGTATTTTGAGCTGCACTGCACCCGGGCTAATGATATTTTGGTCGACTAGTTTGAAAGCTGAGTACACCGTCTTTGGACATGTACATATATAAAAATATATATAATTTAATAGTGTCAAAGAAAAAAACAATTGATGAACTATTGGGAAGGCACTGAAGTTTGCTCTAACATGGCCTCTGAATTTATGAACCATAGTTGAATTGAAAGAATATCTCTTGTGGCCCTGATTTCTCAACCCATCAGCAACTCACATTTTAGTAATTAGACTTCGACATCTTGGCTCTCTAAGAACAATGGGAAATCCTGTTCTCAGGTCAGATGAGAAGATCTTGACGACTGGTATGGTTTGTCAGGGTAAAGAGCGGACAGCACAGGAATGTAGTAAAAAAAAACATCAACACAAACTGTATACAAGACAACGGGTCTGTGTGATACTGAGTATGGTATGAACCATATCTAATCTGTTGTTACGTGCACAATGGTACAGTCCGGAAGTGGCTCATTCATTGTGGGTGTGTGGGTGGACATTCTGAATAAAGTATACAGTTATGAAGACATGTGCGTGATCTCCTTATATAAACAAGATAAAACAAGGTCCACATGATACAATATAACAGTTTTATCATATTTGTGCAGTGCCCTATGGAGAAAGTTGTAGGACTTTATTTATTGATCATTAAAACACCTACAAGAGGTGTGTATATATATATATATATATATATATATATATATATATATATATATATATATATACCGTATTTGCTCAATTATAAGACGACCCTGATTATAAGACGACCCCCCAAACTTTATATATTCCTTTAGGAAAAAAAGTAAAAGCCTGAATATAAGACTACCCTAAAGGAAAAAAAGTTTAACTTGTATATTTGTAAATTGCTTTTTAATATTTAATAAAAAAATTATATTATACAAATGCATTTCTTGTTATTTCCTTTTATGTGCCAATGCGGCCTCTTTCCCCCTCCCCCAGCTGTCTCTCTCCCCCCCAAAACTTCTCTCTCTCTCTCTCCACCTCCCTCGTCTTTTTCCCCCTCCCCTTGTCTGTCTGCCCCCCTCCCCTTGTCTATCTCTATCCCCCCTCGCCTTGTCTCTATATATCCCCCCTCCCCTTGTCTCTACCTATCCCCCCTCCCCTTTTATCTCTTCCCCCTCCCTCCCTTGTCTGTGTCTCCCCCCCCCCCTTTGTCTGTGTCTCCCCCCCCCCCCCCCCCCTCACCTGGTTTCTTTCCCTGGTGGCTAGTGGGGGCAGCTGGTCCGTCATAATAGACTGCCGTGTCGGGCAGCATGGAGGATGTCTGCATGTATCGTGCAGACATCCCCCGGCTGCCTGATTCTCCCTGGTGGCTAGCGGGGCTATGAAGCACCTGGCTTCATCATAGAAGTCCTGGCGGTCGTGCCGGGCGGCAGCAGGGGAGGTCTGGGCTCATCGCGCAGACATTCCCCTGCTGTTAGAGAGGGGGATCCAGGTCCTCTGCAGCTCTGCTGGGGACCTGGATCCCAGTCTTATAGTCCGACCTCAATTTGAGGTCAGATTATAAGACGACCTCGAATGTAAGACGAGGGGTATTTTTCAGAGCATTTGCTCTGAAAAAAACCTCATCTTATATTCGAGCAAATACGGTATATATATATATATATAACACCTTGAGAAATCACCTTTTTTCCATAAGCAATAGCATAAAATGAAGTGTTAAAGTGTTTAATTTACAGATTGTACAGTGCTAGCAAACCAAGCACAAGTAAAGTAATAAAATAGTCACAATACAGTATTGAAATACATGCTATAAATAAATGTTAAATAACAATTAAAAGCAGAGAGTAGATTTTGCATCTGAATGTGAATTATAATGATAGATATTTATATTACAGTAATAAGTAAATCTCTGGTGACATATGAGGCCAGCAAGACATTATTACAGGCACCTACTTGTAGTTCAAACAGTTGTCTTTTGCTCTTGCATGCTTTAAAATGATCTGCTCAGAAACTCTGAGAGATGAGCTCTTTCATGTGTACTGTACCTTAGATGAATTACCAAATGTGTTTTTGAGATCTGTTCTAGGCCTTTGAAAACAGATAAAGTGTATATCAGTATCTGGGTCACAGTCTACTGCTATTTGTCCTTGTGTTAGCTCCAGATGTCACACTGAGTTATGGTTGTTTTTACATATATTCTCAGACATAAATTTTAACATAAGTGTGTTTAACATACCCCTGTAGACCCCTTTATATATGCATACATCTAAGCCAGTGGTAGTCAACCTTTTTCTACCTACCGCCCACTAATGCATCTTTCTTGATGGAAAAATGTCCTTACCGCCCACCAGTTTTCGCGCAAGCGCGGAATTTTTTTTTAGAAAGGAGGGTGCTTTAAAAAAAATAAATGTACGTACATTTATCTTTTTATTTCTTTATTTTTTTTTTTACGTTTTGATCTGCACTCCACACAGTGCTTTTTTCCCTCCTCTTTTCACTTTTATTACTAACAGCAAAAACAATGTTGTATTAGGTGCCAATTTTTATTACTGTCACCATCAAAAGAAATTCCTTTTCCTGCTTGCTTCTTTACCTTCCTTATAGTATATCACTATATTAAGGATCTCTTTTTCCTATTTTTTTATTTTCTCCTTCCCTTACTTATTTTTTTCTTTAATTTTATAAGATAACAAAACTTAATTTATGAGCCAGACTAAACACTGCTTACTCTCCTCCTTTATTTTATCCCCTTTTCACTATTTTTCTTCCTTTTTTTGTTATTTTTTTTTTCTTTTCCTTTTTAGCTCCTTTCTTTTACCTTCCTGAGCTACAAAAGTAAGGCTGAGCTAGTTAGCCCACTTATTATTACTAGCCAACAATTCTCTTTCTCCTGCCTATAACTTTTCTTTTGCAACTGCTCTGCTCCGTTTCTGCCTGCTTCTGCCTGTCCCTGCTATCAGTTTCCACTCCTCCCCTTCCTCTTCCCACGTGTTTGCGTACTCTCGCTCCCGCCGTCCCTAGAGGTTGATTGATGTGTGCTTCCGAAAATCCTACCGCACGCATTCTCGCGCACGTAGGTTTCCTGATGTGTGCGCTCGTGAGCGCGCGCGCCCCCTCGCCCGCTTGCTCAAAAGGAGGTTTTAACCTCCAAAGTCCCTACCGCCCACCTGGAATCCCAAAACGCCCACTAGTGGGCGGTAGGGACCAGGTTGACGACCCATGATCTAAGCCATTCATCATGTTTTTTTTTTTTATAAAAGTACATGTTGGCTATTGAAAGTGGACTTTTGGAGCATTATATTAAAGAAAAACTATTTGTGATGAACAGTCCATTTGTTCTAATATGCCCAATTTCAGCTGGACAGTACTATGGGCTTTAGATTTGTCTCATGTTTGTCAATTTGTTACAGGCGGGTACACTTATTATTATCAGCCTTCATGGATAACAGTCTCTGCATCTGCAAGTTTATTATTGATAAAAGTGGCAAAATTCATGTCTTTAGCAAAAAGTGTCACTATAAACTTCTGTTTCTATGAGTAAGTACTGTAGACCTTGAGGGTGGAAAAAATTATTAAAATATCGAGGTGTGGCTGCATGCATGCTTGGATGTTTCAATGACTGATATTTAATTACAAGTGGTCCTAATATACATAAGCATGTACCTCTGAAGTTTTATGACCATTTATCCTCCAAATGGCAGTCATCATACTTACTTGTGAAACAACAATGTTGATCTGTTCTCTGATTGTCACGCACTATTAGTGCAATGATATCATCTCAAATTTACATTCACAAGCAGAGAGAGACCTTCTGCACTCCTGACTATGGCAATGCCTACCAGCATCCACATTTTGAACCTCAAACTCACTGAGATTTTTTTTATGGTGAGGATTTTTTTCTTATCTTCTGTTTTGGTGTGTGTTTGAGAAAATCATTATCACTAAAATTAAAGTTTTGTGGAAGGTGGTCAAGTTGGAAGGTAGAGTATGACTTAATCACAAATTGAACTCAACCTCCCCACTCCACCACCTTGACTATTCACTAAACCAAACTTGACAGCAACTCAACCCGCCTCACTTACGTCCATCTTGACCTTCCATCTTGACCTTGATCTCCCATGATAGCATTAAAATATATTATTCATTATAGTAGAGAGAGGTCAAGTTGTGAAATCGAGTTGGACTTGGTCTCAAAAATCACTCCTTCCTGTTCTACTTCTTCTGAGGCTTTCGAGTCACATTTTAGCCTGTGGGAGAAAAATTGATCCATGCAGTTTTTAAGACTAAATCCAACTCTACCTCTCGGCGGCTTGTTGAGTTGGGTATAGTCTCAAAAACCTCATGTGTTATTTCTCTTCTGCTGATTTTTTTCCCCAATGTGTAATCTACATGTTTCCTTTCATTGTAATTTACTATGTAATGAATTCCTTATACCAGTGTGGTGATATGTAACAGAGAAGCCAAAAATATTGTGAAAAAAAAAGAGAAAAAACAAAGCGCCTAAATATAAAATAAAATTTGAATAGTACATCAGGTTTCTGCCATATGGAGGAGTTCTTTCAATTCACTGAGGAGTTAATTAACTGTACCCAGACAAATTATATTTCTTTTTTTTTTGGGGGGGGGGGGGGGGGAATAAAATATGATGGAAAATTAAAACAAAAACACTTTTCTAATGTATACAATTTTACACATCTAAAAAAGCTGGTGAAAACCTTTTTTTGCAAGTTATATGGCAATAAGTAAAAGTAGAGCATTTCTCAGCATAAAAAAACACAATTTTAGCTATAACCCTAAGCGTAGCCCTGAGGTTAAGATCATTTTTAAGAAATATGGGTGGCCAAGGAGTGCTTTGGGGGCACGGGCAACCTGCCCGTACTGTAAATAGTCTCTCCCTGGGCAACGATTGCTGTTGGGCAGGGAGAGACTAAAGCTGTCAAACCCAGGCATGCCAAAGAGGGATGTGCATTGTAATATATGCTTTTGCTAGTATTATTTGTTTCTGTTCCTTTTAGAACCATGAGTCTGTGCTCTTGTTTGCATAATTTGTTAGAATAGATTTGATCTGGTGTGTCATTATCCTAATGGTATAATTAAGGTTGGTTGCATGCAGCTGCTGCAATAAAGAGTAGGTTAAACCGTTTACTACTCAGTCTGGAGTTGCTTTGTGTTATATCTTGAGGTATGAAAAAGTGCCTGCAATGCAAAGTTAAAGGGACTGTCTGGTGTCCAGAATGCCTCCTCCAAATGTCAATGCATTAACCCCTTCAGGACAATGTCTTTCTTTGTTTTGAGGTCTGTTCTGGACAATAGCTTTTTTTATGCTATAGCAGTGATGGCGAACCTATGGCACGTGAGAGAAAAAAATTCTACCTGCAGCACCCCCCCCCCCCTTTACACACAGCACCCCCCCCCCCCTTACATACATCACCCCCTTACACACATCACCCCCCACTCTCACACAGCACCCCCCACCCACTCACACACAGTTCCCCCACTCACATAACACCCCCCACCAACTCACTCACAGCACCTCCACTCACACACAGCACACCTCACTCACAAACACGGACACTGCACCCTTCAATGCAGTATATTTGTATTTGTGTACTCAGCGGTCTGTGTGTGTGTCCTCAGCGGTCTGTGTGTGTGTGTACTCAGCGGTCTGTGTGTGTGTGTACTCAGCGGTCTGTGTGTGTGTGTACTCAGCGGTCTGTGTGTGTGTGTACTCAGCGGTCTGTGTGTGTGTGTACTCAGCAGTCTGTGTGTGTGTGTACTCAGCAGTCTGTGTGTGTACTCAGCAGTCTGTGTGTGTACTCAGCAGTCTGTGTGTGTACTCAGCAGTCTGTGTGTGTACTCAGCAGTCTGTGTGTGTACTCAGCAGTCTGTGTGTGTACTCAGCAGTCTGTGTGTGTACTCAGAGGTCTTTGTGTGTACTCAGAGGTCTTTGTGTGTACTCAGAGGTCTTTGTGTGTACTCAGTGGTCTGTGTGTGTGTGTGTATTCAGCAGACAGTGTGTATTCAGCAGACAGTGTGTCCTCAGCATTCTGTGTGTGTGTGTATTCAGCAGCGTGCATTCAGCAGTGTGTTTTTCAGCAGATTGTGTGTGTGTGTACTCAGCTTTGTGTGTGTGTGTGTGTGTGTGTATTCAGCAGTCTGTCTGTGTGTATTCAGCGGACTGTGTGTGTGTATTCAGCGGACTGTGTGTGTGTATTCAGCGGACTGTGTGTGTGTATTCAGCGGACTGTGTGTGTGTATTCAGCGGACTGTGTGTGTGTACTCACCGGACTGTGTGTGTGTACTCACCGGACTGTGTGTGTGTACTCACCGGACTGTGTGTGTGTACTCACCGGACTGTGTGTGTGTACTCAGCAGACTGTGTGTGTGTACTCAGCAGACTGTGTGTGTGTACTCAGCAGACTGTGTGTGTGTACTCAGCAGACTGTGTGTGTGTACTCAGCAGACTGTGTGTGTGTACTCAGCAGACTGTGTGTGTGTACTCAGCAGACTGTGTGTGTGTACTCAGCAGGCTGTGCGTGTGTGTATTCAGCAACGTGCATTCAGCAGTGTGTTTTTCAGAAGATTGTGTGTGTGTACTCAGCTTTGTGTGTGTGTGTTTACTCAGCTTTGTGTGTGTGTGTGTATTCAGCGGACTGTGTGTGTGTACTCTGCGGACTGTGTGTGTGTACTCGGCGGACTGTGTGTGTGTACTCGGCGGACTGTGTGTGTGTACTCGGCAGACTGTGTGTGTGTACTCGGCAGACTGTGTGTGTGTACTCGGCAGACTGTGTGTGTGTACTCGGCAGACTGTGTGTGTACTCGGCAGACTGTGTGTGTACTCGGCAGACTGTGTGTGTGTACTCGGCAGACTGTGTGTGTGTACTCGGCAGACTGTGTGTGTGTACTCGGCAGACTGTGTGTGTGTACTCGGCAGTCTGTGTGTGTGTACTCGGCAGTCTGTGTGTGTGTACTCGGCAGTCTGTGTGTGTGTACTCGGCAGTCTGTGTGTGTGTACTCGGCAGTCTGTGTGTGTACTCGGCAGTCTGTGTGTGTGTACTCGGCAGTCTGTGTGTGTGTACTCGGCAGTCTGTGTGTGTGTACTCGGCAGTCTGTGTGTGTGTATTGGGCAGTCTGTATCTGTGTGTATTTAGCAGTGTGTGTATTCAGCAGACAGCTGAGTACACACACAGGCAGCTGAGTACACACACAGACAGCTGAGTACACACACAGACAGCTGAGTACACAGACATATGCCCTTGTACGCATCTTTGGCACAGTTTACATGCAGTTTTGGTGCAGCTGGATGGACAGAAACCTGATGAAAAATGCATGTCCATTGACATACATAGAAAGCTGCACCAAAACTGGATGTAAGACGGATGTAATTCTGATGTAAACTGTGCCAAAGCAGCATGTAAGATGCATGCAAACTGCAGGTGGATAGGTGGGAATAGGTCCTTAACCCCTTAGTGACAAGACATTTTCACCTTGACTTTCCCTTGGTGACAATGGCTGTTTTGACATTTCTAGGGTGTTTGTGTTTAGCTGTAATTTTTTTCTTTCTCACATACAGTACCCACACAAATTATATGTTGTTTTCATCGTCATAAGAAGGGCTTTCATTAGATACCATTATGTTCATCATATCTTATAATTTACTACAAAAAAAATCATAAAATATGATGAAAAATTTTAAAAAACCCACTTTTTCTAACTTTGACCTAAAAAATAATTTACACAAATAAAATCATTAAAAAAGACCCCATCTAAATAGTTTCTAAATGTTCTCCCGAGTTCAAAAATATGCATGTTTCCATATTTTTCGGTATTTTTTTGCGAGTTATGGGGCAAAAACCAAAAATAGTGTTTTTTGTTTTTTTCCTATATTGATCTTTTGACTCCAACCCGAACCCAAAATTTAACCCTAACACTAAATTTAACCCCAACTCTAATCCTTATTATATCCCTTAATATTTTTTAACTTTAATTTAATTTTAACCCTATCCCTTATGCTAAAAAATATTTAATTTTAACCCTATAGGCTAATATAGCTAAATAACCTGTTTTTATTTAATTAAATATGTATTTTAATTATTTTCCATTGCAATGCTACTAAACTACCACTAGGTCAAGTAGCATATTCAGAGCGACGGAAGTGAAGTTACTTTCACTTCCGAAGTTCAGACCGGCAGAGGACTTAGCCATATTGACGGAGCAGCATGCTCCGTCAATATGGCTCCCCACGATCGCTCCGTGGGGCGATCGTGGGGGTTCCAAAATAGAAATATCGGTGCTGGCTATTGCCTCGATATCGAGGCAATAGACCAGCACTGTTAAAGCGGTTTTCGCGATCGTTGATCGCGAAAACCGCTTCATTCACTGCAGGACGTGCTAGGCACGTCCTTTGTCATTAAGGGAGATTCTCCCAGGACGTGCCTGGCACGTCCTTTGTCGGCAAGGGGTTATTGAGGTAAAGCACCACCCAACACCAGTGTGTTTTACTTTACTAGAATTTATGTTTTTTCAATAAAAAAAAAAACAGTTTGTATCATTGAACTCTCTGTTGTTTTGTTCTTCTTTTAAAACAAAAGATGTTAATTAGTTCGGACAACTGTTAGAGTTGTTTTGTCTAAATTTAAACCTCAGTATTCAGGTTTAATTGCCGTGTTGGAACTTTGAGGGAAAAAAAGTTGACATGTATTGTGGTTTGGGCACTCGGGCTCAAAAAGGTTCGCCATCACTGTACTATAGCTATGTGTGCATTTAAATTAAAGTGGAAGCTTGGTATTTTAATGAATCCCCACATATCATATATTGTTTTTATAAAGAAACATAGGGCTTTCTTTTTTTTAAGATTTAACCTTTTGTGTAATGTATACAATTTAATAAACCAAACGTGACAACAATCTGGACCTCAACTCAACCCGCCTCACTTATGTCCATCTTGACCTTCCATCTTGACTTTGATCTCCCATGACAATTAAATTAACATTAGAATAAATGCCCTATAACTCACAAAAAACTGCAGAAAACCATGGAAACAAGCATTTTTATGAACTCGGGACAAAATGTAGAATCCATTTAGATGGGGACCTTTTTAATTATTGTATTTGTGTGAATTATTTTTTTCAGTCAAACTTAGAAAACGTTTTTTTGTGTGTTTTTTTTCATCATGTTTTAGGATTTTTTTGGAGTAAATTATGAGATATGATAAACATAATGGTATCTTCTTATGGCGATAAAAACAACATGACAATTAAATTAAAATTAGAATAAATGCCCTATAACTCGCAAATACTGCAGAAAAGCATGGAAACAAGCATATTTATTAACTCGGGACAAAATTTAGAATCTATGTAGAGGGGGTCTTTTTTAATGATTGTATTTATGTAAATTGTTTTTTAGGTCAAAGTTAGAAAATGTGTTTTTTGATTTTTTTTATCATGTTTTATGATTTTTTTGTAGTAAATTCTAAGATATGATGAACACAATGGTATCTTCTTATGGCGATACAAACAACATACAATTTGTGTGGGTACAATATGTGATAAAGAAGAAAAATACAGCTAAACACAAACACCGCACAAATGTCAAAACAGCCTTTGTCATCAAGGGAAAGAAAGGTCAAAAGGTCATATCACCAAGGGGTTAAGCATATGAGAAATGTTTCTATTATAAAATGGGGAAACTTTATAATTATGAGCACAAATTGAGGATGTCAAATTCTTCATTGTTAATAAACTGCTAGATATTGAAAAAGGATAGGGATGAATAGAGGAAGGGGATAAGCATGAGATAAGCAACATACGTTTATATACAAAATATGATAGATAGCATAGTCAGTTAAATCCATGTTTAGCTGATAGCCTATGGTGTCTGAAAAAATATTTGATCAGTGGTGCATCATACAAAACTTTTATAGTCCTACTCTTATACACCATACAGCTTATTTACCGTTCCTGCTCTAGTAAAATTAATGCCTATCTATATTTGTCCCTCCTGCTTGTATAACATCCCAGTACACAGAGCTGGCTGAATACATACCCACCACCCCCTTCAGAGAGAGTGAGTCCAATTCCACAGAAATAACTAATGACAGCATTTTTTCAGATGCGAGGGAACCAGTCTATTTCATCTAAATTCTCTTGCATTGATGTCAAAGAGGGATGTGCATTGTAATATATGCTTCTGCTAGTTTAAGAAGTATTATTTGTTTCTGTTCCTTTTAGAACCATGATTCTGTGCTCTTGTTTGCATAATTTGTTAGAATAGATTGAAGCTGTTGCAATAAAGAGTAGGTTAAACTGTCTACCACTCAGTCTGGAGTTGCTTGGTGTTATCTGTTGAGGTATGAAAAAGTGCCTGCAATGCAAAGTTAAAGGGGCTGTCTGGTGTCCAAAATGCCTCTTCCAAATGTCAATGCAAATTAACCCCTTCAGGACAATGGTTTATTTATTTTGAGGTCCGTTCTGGATAATAGCTTTTTTTCTTCTTTAGCTATGTGTGCGTTTAAATTAAAGTGGAAGCTTGCTATTTTAATGAATCCCCACATATAATATATTGTTTTATAAGGAAAGATAGGTGTGTTTTTTTTAAACCATTTTTTGAAGATTTAACCCTTTGCATAATGTACACAATTTAATAAAGTGTGTAAAAACTTTTTTTTTTTTATGTTTTACATTTTTTTCTGGGACACAGTATATTTCTCTCCTCTCTCTGACACAAGATAAAAATGTGTCAGTGAGAGAGAGAGAGAAGATTTTCCCCAGTATTCTTACAGCACTGATCATTTGATGTATTTTTTGCATTTAATACACATGATCAATGTGATTGATTTTCACAGTGATCACATAAATAAATGCAATGAATAATGGTTGATCCTGGTCTGCCTAACTGTTAAGGCATTCAGGATCAACTTTCCCCATCTCTCCCCCCAAATTTGGGGTAGGATGGAAATGGATTGTGATTAGCCTATTACAGCTGTCATAATCCTCACGGCAATGGCTGAGACAGACCATATTCTGGGTGTTTCAGACTTGCATATATATTTCAGGGTTTTTTTCAGCAGCAGCCAATAAGAATTTTAATGTGATTTCCTGGTGATGTCATCACATATTGCATTATGAGAGAGCCTAGTGTGTAAAAGAGCATTATAAGTTAGTTCCCTGTCACTTCATAATTTCATTCATGTCATCAAAGCATTCCATATTCATATGGCTGAGGATTTCAGGCAGTCCATCTCTGGACAATATCAGTGTCTCTGCATGATGAGTCTGTCGGTCTTTTCAGCTCTGTATTATATTTGCATTGGCCCTTAAAAAATAAGCTATGAATCAGTTACCTTTGTCTGCCAGTCCATATTTCAGTACTGTCCTCAGTGTTGGAGATTGGAATAGGAGGTATCAATGCTGCTGATCAGACAGGAAGCAGCACAGAGAACATCCTGCAGATAACCTATTTACACACTGCTTTCTATTCCACCTGCACATGAAGTGACTACATGAAACAAAATTGTATTTGCTCACTGTCTATCCAATCAGTGACGCAGCACCTGTAGCATACATGCAGAGTAATCACTGGGGGAGGGCTTTAGTAAAATGTAAAAAAATGTGATTTATGCTGAATGACTGCATCAAATCACATTGAAAAAAAACATATGCTTTATACAAGCAGTAGAAAGATAAGAACCAATTTTCTCAATACTTTAATTAGTCCCCGGTTCCCTATCTTATATCTAGGATAGCCGTGTGCCTATCCCAGGAATGCTTAAACTAATTCACTGTGTTTATGTCTACTACTTCTGCTGCAAGGCTATTCCATACATCCACTACTCTCTCAGTGAAGTCATACTTACTGATATTACTTTTAAATATTTCTCCTTATAATTTAAGACTATGTCCTCTAGTTGTGGTAGATTGTATTATTTTAAATATACTCTCCTCCTTTACTGTGTTGATTCCCTTTATGTATTTAAATGATGAAAACCAAAGTGAGTTTGGGGACTAGAATGTTCCTTTAAAAGAGTCAAACAAAACAGACTGAATATGTAACATTCAACAAACACATTTACAACTTACAGAAAATAAGATAAAGAAGGTGCAAAATCTCTTTCAAATACTTTTGCAGAGTATAAAGATTTAATAATATTAAGGACTAACCCCAAAAATGGCATGTTCGACTTTTCTTATTATATGTTAAGTTAAAATAACAGAACAATATGATACAGTTTTTCTCATATGCGTCTAAAGCTGCAAGAGATTTGGGAAATATGCAGAAAGTATTGAAATAATAAATCTCTATTCAGAGAATAACAGTGACAACAGAAAATAAAACCATTAATAAGCTTAACAAAGAAAATACCATTACTTTAGATAACCATATATAAGAGGAAACATCTTTGAGAACAGGAGTCAATTCGATATGATGTAATATTTTAGAATGTAGGCCAGACACCTTACTTCACTCAAAATTATTGAATATGAAACATTATTTTTTAAATGGTAATATTAAATATTATATGCTATCATCTGAAACAACAGGGATTTGTTTGGCATTCTAAGATACTTAAAGGCACACTCCAGGCATTAAACAAAGTTTGATGCATCCGCTTGTCTAATCCAGTTGTTCCCAACCTTTTTCCACTTGTATACCCCTTTTAAATCCATTTCTATAAATTGTGCACCTTGTTTAGTTGTGAATAGAGTTGAGCGGACACCTGGATGTTCGGGTTCGGCAGGTTCGGCCGAACTTCGAAAAAAATGTCCGGGTCCGTACTCGAACTTGACCCCGAACCCGAACCCCATTGAAGTCAATGGGGACACAAGCTTTTGGCCACTAAAATGCCTCTAAAAAAGTCCTGGAAAGGGCTAGAGGGCTGCAAAATGAAGTAAAATGTGGGGGAGTGTCCCCATTCAAACGAATAGGTCAATTGACCAATTCTTATGAATGGGGACTCTATTTCGGTTTATAGAATAGCAATAGCATTACATGGATTCCATAAACCGAAAGTCTATAAACTGGATGTCTTTTGGTTTATAGACTTTCGGTCTATGTAATACATGTAATGCTATTGCTATTCTATAAACCGAAATAGAGTCCCCATTCATAAGAATAGGTCAATTGACCTGCATGAATTCAGATTGGAATATTCAGTTGCAGAGTCTAGATCTGGTATTAACTTTTGCCTGCTCCACAGACAATCGTTCAAGTCACTTTGGAAAGACTGGAGAAATAAACTTAATAAAACATCTTGTAACAATTAACTTGGGGTCTGATTTGATGAGGCTTTGTTTCTGCACATAGTACACCAAGCAGTTATCACTAAACACTGAGTAGGGTGCCAGACTGCTGGATTCTTTGGGGGCAAGATGAAAACAGTGAGCATGAATTGGCATTTTTTGCTGTATAAGTAGTCTATACTGAAATCACCAGGAACCAGCAGCTCACTTTTCGTATTTTGGGTGCTCATGTCCCAACAGTTGCATGATGTCAGTAAGAGACTTAGCAGGAGAATCTAATGGTTTTGAAAAGGGGCTTAATATTATGACAGGCCTACATTTAAACATAGAGGGGGTGCTTGATAACTTTAGGACTATGAAATTTTAGTGAAAATACAGAAGTTTACTTCTGTATTTCCTGGAGCAAGCATACCTCTGTATTTTGTAGAGCCTGGGGTTCTGTGGCTCAACCAGGATTCAGTGATGACAATTGCATATGAAAATTGCATACAAAAATAATTAAAAAAATATAATCCTGGAGAGGACGGCACAGGTTACCAGCTATCTCACATGTGACATCCCCTTAGTGACATTACTTTTTTGGCTTGTCCGACGCTTGGTGACATGGGTTGTTTTAACATTTCTGAGGTGTTTGTGTTTTGCTGTAATTTATTTCTGTGTCATTTAGTGTACCCACACAAACTATATATCGTTTTTATAGTCATAAGAAGGGGTTTCTTTTGATACCATTATTTTGATAATAGCATATAATTTGATGTAAAAAAATTATAAAATATGGCAAAAAAATGTAAAACAATTTTTTTTTTAGGACTTTTATTTGAAAAATCGTATACTCATGTACAAGAGACAACAAAAAAAACACTGCTAAATAGTTTCTAATACATGTCCTGAGTTAAGAAATAGCCCATGTTTTATGTTTTTGCGCTTTTTTATTCATGTTACAGGGCCAGAACTATAAGTAGTGCAAAGCTATTTTAAAATCCTTTTTTTCAAAATTAGCGATAGTGACATTGTAACACTGATATCTGTACTAAATCCATGAATGACCCCCAACATGTACATATTTTTGGAAACTAGACCACTCAGGGCATTTAACTTGTGGTATTTTGACACATTTCATGTAGCCATTTTACCACCAATCTTTGCCAAAGTCTGCAGCAAATATATCTTTTTTTTTAATTTTTAACATAGTTTGCAATTTAGATAAACATTACCTTAAAATGTAAAGGGGTATTTCCAAATAACACCTCAATATTTGTTCAGCAACATCTCCTGAGTACAGGGATACCACCCATGCATAGGTTTGTTGGTTTGTTTTGGGGCTAAAAGGCCACATTTAGGGGGTGCGCATTTTGGTTTTCCAACTTGGAATTCTGACATGCAGAAAACTTGCGCCCATGTCCCATTTGGACATTTTTGAAGCCAGAAAGTGTATTCTCCCCCGCAAATCCTTATATTTTTTAAAACTAGGCACCCTAGGGTATTTCAAATGGTAGTATTTTAACACTTTCCATGCACTAATTATACTACCAGCCTATGTCAATATTTTGGGTAGTATTTTTTTTCACAAACATTGTACTTTGGGCATGAATTCACAGATCCTGTTATATGTCAGTGCCAAACAACACCTCAATATGTGTTCAGCAACATCTCCTGAGTACAGGGATACCACCCAGGGTTTTTGGGGGTTAAAAGGCCACATTTGAGAGGTGCACTTTTTGGTTTTCCAACTTGGAATTCTGACGTGCAGAAAACTTGCGCCCATATCCCATTTGGGAAATTTTTGAAGCCAAAAAGTGTATTCTACCCCACAAAGCCATATATTTTTTTAAAACTAGACACCCTAGGGTATTTCAAATGGTAGTATTTTAACACTTTCCATGCACTAATTCTACCACCAGCCTATGTCAATGTTATGGATAGTAATTATTTTTCACATGCATTGTACTTCGGGCATGAATTCACAGATCCTATTATGTGTCAGTGGCAAACAACACCTCAATATGTGTTCAGCAACATCTCCTGAGTACAGGGATACCACCCATGTGTAGGTTAGTTAGATCAGTGTTTCCCAACCCAGTCATCAGGGCACACCTATCAGTCCAGGATTTAGGGATTACCCAGTTGTGTCTAAGGTGTTTTTTTTTCTTCTTTGTAAAAACACCTTAGACACACCCAGGTAATCCCTAAATCCTGGACTGGTAGGTGTGCTTTGAGGACTGGGTTGGGAAACACTGAGTTAGATTATTTGGGGGTTAAAAGGCCACATTTGAGAGGTGCGCTTTTTGGTTTTTCAACTTGGAATTCTGACATGCAGAAAACCTGCGCCCATGTTCCATTTGGGACATTTGTGAAGCCAGAATGTGTATTTTACCCCACAAAACCATACATTTTAGCAAACTAGACACCCTAGGGTATTTCAAATGGTAGTATTTTAACACTTTCCATGCATTAATTCTACCAACTGCCTGTGTCAAATTTTAGGTTAGTAATTTTTTAATGTTTTGTTTCCACATACATTGTACTTCGAGCATGAATTCACAGATCCTGTTATGTGTCAGTGCAAAACAACGCCTCAATATGTGTTCAGCAACATCTCCTGAGTACAGGGACACCACCCATGCATAGGTTTATTGGGTAGTTTGGGGGCTAAAAGGCCACGTTTAGGGGGGGGGGTGCATTTCCTACTTGGAATTTTGAAATGTAGTCAGCCTGCGCCCATGTTCCATTTGGGACACTTTTGAAGCCTGTCAAAGTATTTTACCCCATCAAACCATATATTTTGGAAAACAAGACATCCTAGGGTATTTAAAATTGTGGTATTTTAACACTTTCCAAGTGCTAATTCTACCACCAACCTATGTCAAAGGGTTGGGATGTCATTTTTTTCCCACACACATTGTAGTTCAGGCAGGAATTTTCAGATTCTGGTATTTGCCACTGCCAACCAACACCTCAATATGTGTTCAGCAACATCTCCTGAGTACAGGGATACCACCCATGCATAGGTTTGTTGGTTTGTTTTGGGGCTAAAAGGCCACATTTAGGGGGTGCGCATTTCCAACCTGGAATTTTGACATGTAGTCAGCCTGCGCCCATGTTCCATTTGGAACATTTTTGAAGCCGTCCAATGAATTTTACCCCATCAAACCATATATTTTTCGAAAATAGATATCCTAAGATATTTCAAATGGTAGTATTTTAATACTGTATATGTACTAATTCTACCACCAGCCTTTGTAAAAGTTTGTGGTAGTACTTTTTTGGGAGTTTTTTTTCCACATGCATTGTACTTCAGGCATGAATTCACAGATTCTGGTATATGTCACTGCCAAACAACAACCCAATATGTGTTCAGAAACATCTCCCGAGTACAGGGATAGCACCCATGCATAGGTTTGTTGGTTTGTTTTTTGGCTAGAAGGCAACATTTGTGAGATGCGCATCTCAAAATTCCAACTTGGAATTTTGACATGTAGTCAACCTGCGTCCATGTCCTATATGGGATATATCTTTGAAGCCTGCCAATGTATTTTACCCCCACAAAACCATATATTTTTTAACGGTAGACACCCATCACTCCTTGTGGCAAGGGCTCAGCAGCCACCGATACATCACTAGATTATGTATCAGAAAGCTGTCCAGGGTCAAAATCGAACCCTGAGTCCGCAGCCTCAGAATCAATGCATAAGCAGTGATCTTGAGCAAAGAAGGGGTAATAGCTCTTAGAAGAGCCTATCTAGTACTGTAATACATTACAGTACAAAGAAATTAATCCATAAAACAGTGCAGACAGCAAAACATACTGTTGCTGTGCAAGATTACTGCCTATACAGTGATGAATGGCAGGGAAGGGGTTAATACACAGTGAAAGACTTTCATAAAACCTGACAATTTTATAAAATGTTATTTTATATCACTAATACTGATCTGTCTCTTTCCGTCACAAAAATGTAAGTGAGGAGAGGGA
This sequence comes from Pelodytes ibericus, assembly GCA_036172795.1. Lineage (NCBI taxonomy): Eukaryota > Metazoa > Chordata > Amphibia > Anura > Pelodytidae > Pelodytes > Pelodytes ibericus. Next base: position 26,578,509 of record CM069867.1, on the reverse strand, counting down.
GGCAGATCAATATTTGTGAATATTGATCCGACCAATTTTCATCTGACCAGGGCAAATGGTGAGCTTAATTGAGCAATCACCAAACCGCCTTTGCCACTAATTCGCTGTTACTGATCGCTATGCGCTCAGAGAGCTTAAAAAAAAAAAACTAAAATATTTTTACTTTACACGTAATCCCCTAGCGGGTATGTTTAAAAAAAAAAAATGCAGACAGATTAAAATTGCTTTGGCGTCAAAGAAGGGGTTAATAACTCTTAGAAGAGCCTTTGTGTACTGTAATAAATTACAGTACAAAAAAAATTAACCCCTAAAAAATGCAGAAACAGCAAAAATAAATGCGCTGATGTGCACGATCACTGCTTACGCAAGATCAGTGGCAGGGAAGGGGCTAAACGCAGGGAATTGCTTTTATAAAAAAATTTTTATTATTTTATTGTTCGTGTGTTGTGTATTTATTATTTTTTTGTACTTTTACAATTTTGATCTGTCTCTCTCCCTCACTAAAAAAAAATGTGAGGAGAGGGAGGCAGATCATAACTGGTCAGATCAATATAGGGTTAATATTGATCTGACCAGGCAGTGGGGGTGCTCATCAGGGCATCCCCACTGCTTGTCAGTGTGCCTGGCAGTCACTAATTGCCTCTGTGAAGAGGCAATCGTGTGACAGCCAGAGAGCACAGGAAGCAGGTACTTCCTGCCTCCTGGGCTCTTGCCCTAAGAAGGGCAGCGCCATCTTGGTCACACAGTGACCAAGATCGTGCATTTTTTTTTGTGTTACTGATTGCCTCGACTTGCAAGGCAATCAGTTGCACTTACTGAGCATAGGAAGCGAAAAATTCGCTTCCTATGCTCGTTTTTGTAATGCCCGCGTTTTAAAGGCACTGTGCCTTTAAAAGCGCCATTTCAATCGCTCTCCGGAGCGATTGAAATGCCGACGGGCATTTTTTTCAGTATTGTACGATGCTTCCATACGGAAACATCGTTACAATACCATTAGAGCACTGAAAGCGGAAAAACTCTGCTTTCAGTGCTCGTTTTGACACAGGACGGACTAGGTCCTTCCTGTGTCGCCAAGGGGTTAATCCTAGGCCATTTTTTTGTTTTACACAATATTTGCACACACATACACACTTAAAAAATACCCACAATAAACACCCAAAATACTTGCAAACCA